>CM055958.1:73478958-74678958 GCA_029490685.1 Schizonepeta tenuifolia
CAAAATTTCATTCTTTGCACCATTGTCATTCTTAACTTTTTGAATATTTATTCAAAAAATTTCTTTAAAAGAAAACACGTTTCAAAAATTCTTTCTTTCTTTCTTTCTTTCTTCTTTTCTCTTCTTTCTTTGAGTCGACGTAGCGGGAGGTTGAGTTGTCGTCTACACTCTTAAACTTAGTGTTACGACCCTATCTTACTTGAAAGGAGACTTTGCATGGAGTATGAACGAATAATCTATCTGACTACTTTGAAAGAAAACTTGTATGCAGAGCAGAAACAACTACTCTGATACCACTCTGTCACAGCCCCAAATCCTGAGGGACGGCAGAAGCCGGGGTGCGACTGGGGTTGGATTAAAGAAGCAGGGAAGAAGGGGGATGAAAGAATAAACATACATACATAACAACTTATCTTCTATGAACAAAACTTTATTGACGAAAGGAAAGAGTTAATCTCGAAAGATTACTCGAGCAAGATACATCAAAAGCTTCTAAGTTATATTACAAAACTTAGACTAGAGTGATTATTACACAACATCAAAAGAGTTTAGAGTCTAACAGCGGAACTGTGAACTATATACAGAAGTCTTCCTTAACTCTAACTCAACCGTCGCCGCTTTGTCGCTTCAACCTGCACATTTAGA
The DNA here is from genome assembly GCA_029490685.1 of Schizonepeta tenuifolia. Taxonomy (NCBI): domain Eukaryota; kingdom Viridiplantae; phylum Streptophyta; class Magnoliopsida; order Lamiales; family Lamiaceae; genus Schizonepeta; species Schizonepeta tenuifolia. The sequence continues at coordinate 73,479,604 of CM055958.1, forward strand.
AAACATATGCAGGGCTAAGTACAAAAGTACTTAGTGGGCACGTTGCCGAAAACATAAGCATAAGTATAGATAAATAAACATCTCATTTTATAGCGCATCGAGGTTTTCATTTAAAAGAGCCCGTGCCTATTAAACATTTGCATTTCATTCATAAAGTAGCTTGATCAAGCATTTTTCATAGATGTTACGTTCAAATCTTGACCAGTCATAATTCACCGTGGCTGGCTACCCCTCAACAGGATACCACATACACCACAGGCTACAAGTGCACTAACTTTGGAAAGCCCATTTTGACTAACTCAAAGTCGATCGTTAGTTAACCCCTATTGATTAACTCATAAGGTACAAGAGAACTCGCATAAAACACAAAACAGTTCATACTATGATTATCACTTTGAAAACACGATTATCAAAGCGATAAAGAAAAGGTTTTCGAGCATTTCTCGTTTTGTTTCATATATAAAAGCCCACCCTATAGATTACAGAACAAAGACACATGCTTTCGTCTTCTGATCTACGTCCTATCTCTGGTGTCGACTTCCTCCTTCATCATAAAAATCATACTTTAAAGCTCGGTCGCATACGATAAACGTATACGAAAAATCGGATTATGTTTTTATTCTTTAGACGTTTTAGGCATTTGCACGCTAACTAAACTCTTTTAGTTAAAAAGAAACGAGACATGAATGCATCTCGTTTGACACTCACTCGGTTCTGTACTCGACACTTTAGGTCGGTAGAAAGAAGGTAGTCGATAACTTGAAATGACTAAAAAGATCGAAAGAGTTCAAGTTGAGAAGAATTCAACTTAAGAAACTATATTTTGAACATACACTGCACGAGGTCAGTAAGTCTGTCCAGAACAGGAGATTGCGAAACAGGGGTCGAATCTTATACCAAAAGAAAGGTACGGGTGTCTAGTTTACTCTCCAATTCGCGGATCTCGATTCTGAAAAACGAGCTAGGAGATATCGCAGTTTCCGTGAAGGGTCGCCAAAACTGCCGAGTAAAACCCTAATGCTCGATAAAATCGACGCACGGTTTTCCAGGTTCGATTAAAGCTTAAACACATTTATTTTCGAACAAAAACTGACCCAGGCAGTCACCTCGTATCATTTTACGTGATAAATCCCTTTCCATTTATCGATTATAAACACGACGATCAAAACTCGTCGTTCAAACTATACAATTACTAAACCAATTCAAGTTCTCGTTCAAATTCCTAACTTCTTCTTTCTACTTCTCGATTATAACTACAACTCATCTTTTCAATACTCGGACGAACATGTCGTCAACTACAAACTCGTTCCTTAATCATTAATAATCATCAATATCTAAATAGAATCATTAATCGACCTTTTCTATCATTACTTATCATCAATCGATCGTCTCTTACGAAAAATCTAACATCTTTAGAATTCGTTCAAAATTTACAACATTAATCAACATCCATCAAGAATCATAAATACGTAATTCACATCCTCATATCATCATCTATTCTGGACTTATCGACCGTCGTTCGTCTCTTACGTAAAATTTACGGTCTCCGTTTTCATTCAAACTTTACGACAACGATTATCATCTAACGAGCATTACTAACATGCAAATCATATTATCAAAACATTATCGAGTGTCGACTTATCAACACATCTTCGTCTCTTACATTTCTCGTTTTATTTTTAGAAAATTCTCAAATTAATATATATTCATCCTCATGCATCGTATATCTCATTTCCATCAAACAATCGAGCATTTCATAACATTTACTAACCTAAATCGAGCCTTCTTCATCTTTTAGGTTTTGGATTTTATTTTTAGAAAAATCTAAAACAATTCATACGATCAATTAACATCATAAGAAACACTAATGTAACATTCAATCGACAAAGAAATCGAACACGAATCAAAGCCCTAAAATCTGAAAATTTTCGGTAATGATAAGAGGTTAGGGTTCTTGATTTTTCTTCATGATTTGATCCGTAGAACTCGATTCTAAACATCCTAGAACAAGATTTGATCAAAGACAACATGCTATTTCATTCTCCTTATTTTCGAAAAAAAAAAAAGAAATTGGGGGAAACAAAGTTTGTTCGGTTCAAATGGAAGATGAAGCTCTTACCATTCGTATTATGAACTCGGGTGTGAATTTGATCGATAGACGGAAGAGTATTGCTCTTGGAGAAAGCTTGAGAGGTGCTTCAATGGAGGAGAAATGAAGAAGAAAGAGAGAGGGAAATGGGAGATGGTGGTGGCGGTAATAGGGGAGAGATGAGGGAGGTGATGACTAAGTGTGGTGAGTCACAAAGTAGATAAATATCCCACAAAAGTAAAGGTGAGTCGTTAGGGGGCGTTTGGCGAGGGAAATTTTATACGAAAAATCTCGTTTTCAGCTCTTAAACGTCGTTTTAAAAATCGAGAAATACTTTTCTAGTTAGTTACGGAATTGACGAAATCTAATTCATCCGTGAGATTGGAAATAATTTACGTACTCGGAAAAACTAATTCGTTTTCAAAAATCCGAGAAAAATTCGGGACGTCACAGTCCAAAATTCATCCGAAAAATCATAAAAATTAACTTTCTCCGGTGCACTCGTCTCGAAGAAAAAGTGAATGTAAATTCTGACAGAATTCGATTCCGAATTTTAGGGCGAAAAATTTAACGGACGCGAAAATCCTAATACAGTAGTCGTTCGTCCGATTTCTGGAATTTATTTTCGGAAATGGATTTCACCGTAAATCTTAGAATTTAATTTCATGATCTTAGGCGTGCAAAGCCATAATTATTATTAACTTTCATTTTTAAAGACTGTAGAAAAAGTCTGGGGTATTACAAAATAGGGAAGAAGATTTTTTTTTTTTTTTTGTGATGTGACACCAATCGGAGTTAGATGTTTCTTTTCTGATGAAGCTTTATCGGGGTTCGAGATGGTAGTTTGTGATAAAGAGATCTGCCAATAATAAAATTGAACCAATAACATGTATTATATCATAGTATTGTGTTTAAAGAATCATGATGAGTGGATGTAACCTATTAACTGTCAGTGAAAAAATCAATAAGGAAATTTGAGTAAGTAGATGGAAGAGAGATACAATTATAATAAAACTTAAGAATATTGGCGTGACACAATCAATCCAATATAAAATATATCACAATACCTAATGCCCAATCATAATCATTATCAACTTCAATTGGGACAAAGTTTGATTACATTATGAAATTTAAGATCTTAATTAAGACCAAATCCATCAACTTTTCTATTAATATTTACAAATATGAGGATCAATATTCGCTTCTAAAAAATAAAATTATAAATCCATACATATTGACTACAAATAAAATCTATGTCTCGTTCTTGCAAAGCTCCCAATACATGTTTGGTAGTATAATAGGAAATTTGCTATCTCTCCATCCTTATGTTCATGGATTGAGTTTTCTTTTTTCAACTGTGTAATCTTCACACAAAGGTTGATAAATTTTAATCATCATTATCTCTATATATATTATTAAAACGATTCCAAAGTCTCTTCTTAATTTTAGGTCTTAAGTGACGCAACCTCCATTCAATATTGTATTTATCTTAAATCCTTATTTTGAACATTTTTATTCATATATTATTATATATTTTCATAATTAAATACGGAATGAGAATATATTTGAAATATAAAAAAAATTCAATAGGCAAATATATATAATGGTATAATTGCTTCAGAAAAATTTATCAAATTAAATCATACATATTTCCCTAAAAAAATTAATATATATATATATATATATATATATATATATTCGGTTATTAAGATAATATAGATACACATACATTAGTAAAATATAAATTTAATTTTTCTTTTTTTTTTTTATGTATTTGACTTTATGTCATCTTAACAATGTCCCACATCGGAATCTCAAAGTTAAACATGAATATATAGTAAAAATAAAAGAAATGGTTGGAAGATACGATTGAGCATAACTTTCTCAGCATTTTATGGCTAAGATGAAGTGTAATATTGATGGTCCCGATACGAGTTCTGGTGTATGGGGGGGGGGGGGGGGGGGGGAATACACCAGATAGGAAATTTTAAAATAACTCTCTAAAAAATATCTCAACCGAGTAAAAACACTCAGCTGGATTCACAACTGAGTAAGAGTACTCAGCTGGAAGTGAAGTGTTGTGCAGAATGTGGTGGATAAAAACTAACTCGTATAAAATCAATTCACGCTTATGCAAGGTCGGTCAATAACCAAGACAGTTAAGATGTAAAGATGCAGTTTGTATGCTGGTTAGTCGGTCAGTTGAATATGCAATAAATAGCTGAATAATAAACACAACACACAAGGATTTACGTGGTTCGGAGAGAACTCCAACGTCCACGGGGAGTTGTGAGTCCATACAACTCAGTCCAAGTTCTTCTGGACAAAAACCACAAAGCTTACGCGGGCTTTGCAATCGTTAAGATAAGTTTACAGGTACTTATCAACCTATCTACTCAATTCCGGAAAGAGTAGGGTCCTAACAATCTGATAGTACCGGCCTCTTCTTGGGCCTGATCTAAGACCCAATCTGATTGGGCCTATATATCAAAGCTCGGCCCATAGAGTTCGGCCCAAGTAAAGTCATTAACGAAGCCCTACTTTGGAAGAAGATCGAATCCTATTATGGAAGGGAATTGGATATGCACGTACCAGGAAACAAGATATGTATAAGGAATCCGAATCCTAGAAGGTTTAGGGCTCAATTCAAGGCCTATATATAGATGCTAGATTAGAGGTGTAGATATGTTAAAATACTCATTGTACTCTCAAGTATAATAAAAGCTCTCTATATTCTCTCCCGTGGACGTAGATCACATTGATCGAACCACGTAAATCTTTGTGTTGTCGCATTATTATTATTTTCTGCTATCTCTACAAACCCCAGATCTATCATTGGCGCTGTCTGTGGGAATAGCTCGATCGACGGTTCTTTGGTAGCAGAACTATGACGGTAACGCGATCACAAAATGTGCGGGAGGACCAAAGCCAACGTGGGAATCCCAACGAAGCATAAAGTCGCCCCACGAACAGGGGCAATCGCCAGAAAGACAGCTCGGTCCCAAAGGAGGGGCACGGCAATAACCCTATAGAAGAGGATCCTTTCAAAGGGATGCCCGCGCTGGAAGACATCCCTCAGAAGGGTCCACAGAAATCAGGATCGAAAGGAGAGGATTTTCTCGACGACTTCGACCTCGCCACTACATACGCCGCAACTGAATTTGCTAGAGCGAATAGGGAGAGCTTCAAGCGCTTTCTCACAACAGCTAGGATGCCCCCAATATCCGAAGCTAGGGAGAGTTCCACACGGAAGTCTATACCCAAAACTCCACATCATTCCGAAACGCAGGAGCCCGAGCTGAGGAGAAAGCACGACACTCGCGAAGCCCACTCCGCCGCCAGAGCTCCAGCCCACATCGGAGTCCCAAGCAACACCATCTCCCAAGGCGACATCGTAGTACAGGCAGGGACCGAAGTCCGAGCTATTCCAGAAGTTATAGCCCCAAGGTAAACCGACACCGACGTGAGGGAAGATCAGCCCGACTCGTCAACCCGTTCACCGACGAGCTACTTGATGCCAAGCTTCCCGCGACGTACAAGTTGCCCAACATACCACCCTACAATGGGTTGGAGGACCCCCTCAATTTCTTGACGCGGTTCAAGTACAGCATGCACAATCAGGGCCTCACAGAAGAGCACATGTGCAAGCTGTTCCCAGAGATGCTGGTCGACTACGCCCGAACTTGGTTCGACGGCCTGCCGACTGGCAGCGTAGGGTCCTGGGCCTACCTCGAAGGAATCTTCAAACAAAGATTCCTTATGAAAGTCCAAGCTCGCCGAGACACGGCCTACCTCCTGTCCGTAAAGCAAAAGGACAGAGAGACCATAAGGGAGTACGCCTCCCGATTTATGCAAGAAAGCTTGAAAGTCGATAAAATCGACGATGTTTTCCTCATCTCGGCTTTCCGAAACGGGGTCGCTCCTGGGTCCCTGAACCAGGAGCTCGCTAAACAGAAACCCGAGACGGCCCAGGAGATGTGGAGAATCGTGTACCAGTTCGCGAACGGCCAAGATGCGGACCGGTTGAAGCGGGAGGAAACAGAGAAGAAGAGGCCTGAAGGTGATCGGGGCCGGAATGATCGTGATCGGAGAAGTGCCCACGAACGCCTTCAGCGGGGACCTATCTAATCCCGGCTCGGACTTGGACCTATCCAGTCCCGGCTCGGACCACGGCCGGGGTCGGAACCCCCTCAGCGACCTCCCTTTGTGAAAACAAATGCGGAGATCTTCGCACTTCATGAGGACTAGTTCACAAGACCACGCCCTATGTCGGGGTCAAAACCTCGAGATAAAAACAAACACTGCTCCTTCCACAACGACCACGGGCACTACACAGAAGACTGCCGCGACCTCGCAGTGGAAATAGAGAGGTTAGCCCAAGAAGGAGCTCTGAAGAAGTACGAGGCCGGGGGAAGGAAAAACAGAAGGGGGAAGCGAAAGGGCGGACAGGGCCGCTGCGTTCCCGATAATAAGCGAGCTAAAACCAATCATGATGAGGAGGATGACGACCCTCAAAGTGGCGTGCCACAGTACGACGGGGTGGTGTCAACAATCTCTGGACTAACCCCAGGCACGACAAAAACTAAGCTGAGGTCTGAAGCTCGCAGACCACCAATTCCATCGGAAGAGGAACAGACAAAAAAAAAGGTTTAAGAAAGGTGAAACAGTCACCTTTTCCGAGGACGATCCTGTACCTACAACAACGCCCCATAATGACGCCCTGGTAATACAGGTCGGAGTGGCCAATAAGATTGTCCACCGCGTATTTGTTGATAGTGGAGCCAGCGTCAGCATCATCTTCCAACATTGCTTGGATAGGATGGGACTCGACCCAGCTCGGGTTAACTCCGCGCCCCTGCCCCTCAAGAGTTTCACAAAGCATGAGACACGACCTGAAGGGATCATCGCGCTTGACGTCGCCATCTGCAGCCCGCCAACCAGCGTCAACAAGCTAATCCACTTCTACGTGGTCAAAGCGAACTCCCCGTACAACATCATATTAGGTTGAGATTGGCTGAATGCGGTCCGAGCCATTATCTCGCCATACCACTTGTTACTGAAGATCCCGACCTCGGGTGGAATCCTAACTGTCCGAGGCGACCAGAAAAAGGCCAAAGAGTGCATGCAAGTTGCCCTTCGAGGTCAACCGCAAGCATAGCAATCAAAGTATCCCGAGGAGTTGGAAGAGGCGACAACGATTTCAGACACCTCGGCGGAACAAGTCCCCTTATCCGAAGAAGACCCTACCAAATTTGTCAAGGTCGGCTTTGCAGGGGGACCCCAAACCCGCCTGCAGATAATCCAGCTCCTTAGGGAATATCAAGACGTCTTTGCTTGGTCACCAATGAACATGACGGGGGTGTCCTCGGACATCATTACACATAAGCTCAACATCGACCCGAGCTCCACCCCAGTAAAGCAGAAGAGAAGAACATTTGCTGCCGAGCGGAACCAGGTCATCTATGATGAGGTGCAGCAATGGCTGAAAGCAGGGCTACTATTCGAGGTCAAATACCCAATTTGGCTATCTAACCCGGTGGTAGTCAAGAAAGAAGGAGGGGAGTGGAGGATGTGTGTGGATTATACCGACCTCAATAAAGCGTGCCCAAAGGACTGCTACCCCCTTCCCAACATCGACGAGAAGATTGAATCCTTAGTGGGATACGAGGTATTCAGCTTTCTTGACCTTTACAAGGGGTACTATCAAGTCCTGATGGATGAGGAAGATACGATCATGACAGCTTTCGCCACGAGCTTTGGGGTCTTCGCATTCAAATACATGCCCTTCGGGTTGAAGAACGCCGGAGCGACTTACCAACGAATGGTTGACTTCCTCTTCCGAGATCACATTGGCGAGATCGTCGAAGTGTATGTAGACAACATTGTCGTCAAAAGCAAGGAAAAAGCTTCAGCGGTGGTCGATCTACGAACGAAACTTGACGTGCTAAGGCAGGCCAACCTCAAGCTGAACCCCAAGAAGTGCACTTTCAACGTGCGATCTGGGAAATTCCTAGGGTGCTGGATCTCGCCGGAAGGACTCAAAGCCAACCTGTTGAAAATCAAAGCTGTCCAGGAAATGAAGGTACCCCGAACTATTCGCGACGTACATAAATTGACAGGCTGCATAACCGCGCTAAGCCGTTTCCTCTCAAAAGCCGCCGAGAAACAACTTCCGTTCTTCAAAATCCTCAAGGAGGCACCGAAGTTTGGATGGGGACCGGAGTACGAACTAGCTTTCGACGAGCTAAAGCGCCACCTTGGAGACTTACCAACTTTGTCAGTCCCCAAAAAGGAAGAATCCCTATCCCTATACCTCGCAGCGTCGGAGGAAGCAATAAGCGCAGTATTGGTCCGAGATGAAGGAGATCGGCAGCTACCTGTGTACTTCGTCAGCAGAGTCCTGAAAGATCAGAGACAAGATATCAGCCCCTCGAGAAGTTCGCTCTAGCCCTGGTAAATGCAGCTCGGCGCCTAAAACCTTATTTCCAAGCTCACCCAATACAAGTTTTGACCGACCTACCACTCCGGCAAGTCCTTACTAAACCGGAAGCTTCAGGAAGGATCGCAAAATGGGCAATCGAGCTCGGAGAGCATTCCATATCATTCGTCCCCCGCCGAGCTATAAAAGGCCAAGCTTTAGCAGACTTCCTCGTAGAAGCTCAGTACAACGTCGTGAATAAACCAAAAGAATCCGAGGCCAAAGTAAAACTCCAAGAAATACCAGAGAAGACTCCCCCAGACTGCTGGGAGATGTACGTGGATGGAGCCTCGGGAAAGAAAGGGAGCGGAGCTGGCATACTCCTGATCAGCCCGGAAAAAAAGGAGTTAACATACTCGCTGCGATTCGAGTTCCCCACTACGAACAACGAAGTGGAATATGAAGCCCTCATTGCCGGACTACGTCTTGCCCAAACACTCCAGGTACGAGCTATCCAAACCTATTGTGATTCCCAAGTAGTGGTCAACCACGTGCTAGGAAAGTATGAAGCAAGGAGTGAAAAGCTGAAGAAATACCTGGAGAAAGTCAAGCTCCTAGAACAATCCTTCCAGTTCTTCAGGATAGTTCGCATTCCCCGAAGCCAAAATACCCGAGCTGACGAGCTAAGTAAGCTGGTGAACTCAACCGGCTCAACTCTAATAGAAGAAGTTCGGAATCGAAGTATAGAAGAGGCAGAAGTCAACGCAATCGAGGAAGACGACCCGAATTGGATGATCCCCCTGAAGAGATATTTGGAGAGCGGGGAGATCCCTGAGGACAAAGCGGAAGCTAGGAAAATCCTAGCTAAATCCACACAGTACGTCCTCGAAGGAGGAATCCTTTATCGAAAGTCATACCTACAGCCTCTCCTAAAGTGTGTGGGACCAAGGGAAGCGGACTACGCACTAAATGAAGTGCACACCGGGTCGTGCGGAAGCCACATCGGAGCTCGGATGCTAGCACAGAAAATCATGCAGTGGGGGTACTATTGGCCAACAATGGTAAAAGACGCGGAAGAATTCGTGAAAAAATGCCTGAAATGCCAGCTGCATGCCAAGGTGACAAGGGTACCCCAGACCGACCTCTCCACTATACAGAGCCCGTGGCCATTTGTGGAGTGGGGCATTGACATCGTGGGGCCGTTCTACCCGGCCCCAAAACAAAAATGATTCTTAATAGTCGCCGTCGACTACTTTACCAAGTGGGTCGAAGCCGAACCTTCCACAAAAGTCACAAGTGAGAAAGCCGTCGACTTCGTTTGGAAGAATATCGTGTGCCGGTTTGGAGTTCCAAGAGTCCTCATCTCGGACAACGGGACGCAATTCACGATCAGAGCATTCCAAGAATTTTGCGAAGGACTCAATATCTAGCAAAATTTCACCTCGGTCAACCGACCTCAAACTAATGGCCAGACCGAAGTCACCAACAGAACAATAGTAAACGGACTCAAGGCCCGCTTAGAGTAGGACAAAACAGAATGGATCTACAACCTCCAAAACGTCCTGTGGTCATACAGAACTACACCCAGAACTCCAACGGGAGAAACCCCGTACCGTTTAGTATACGGAACAGAAGCGGTCATACCCTTAGAGATCGGGGCACCAAGCCCCCGCACTATCAACTTCTCAGCGGAAGCCAATGAAGAGCAGCGCCGAACCGACCTGGATTTACTCGAGGAGAAGCGGGAACTAGCCAGCATAAAAGAAGCTCGGTATAAACAGCAGATGACCCGATATTATAATCAAAGGGTCAAACCCCAGCAGTTCCAGGTCGGTGATCTTGTGCTTAGAAACAATGAAGTAAGCCATTCGGAGAAGCTCGGCAAACTTGAAGCTACATAGGAAGGGCCCTACAGAGTGCACGAAGTCCTCGGCAAAGGAGCCTAGAAAATCGCCTACCTTTCGGGCGAGCTGATACCCAGAACGTGGCACATCGCCCACCTAAAGAGGTTCTTCGTATAAGCAGCAGAGTCTTGCATTTAGAGTCTTAAGTTTTTTCGTCTTTTCTTTTCTTTTTTAAGTAATAATGTTTTGTTTTTTCGAGCTCGTCAAAATTTGCTTCGCTTTTCCTTTAATAAAGTTTCTTTTCGTTTTGCATATTCTCGTGTCTTTTAATTTGCTTATACGAAGTATCCAAAGACAAATCCCCTCATAAGGACAAACTAAGGTTCACTTCCGAGGTCAATGATGATCCGACATGGGGTAATTATATTCTAAGAAATGCGCATAAGAAACCCTTTTTGAGGTCCGAGCTCGCCTCCCTCAAAAGGGAAGATCCGACGAGGTCCGAGTTAAACTCCCTCCAAAGGATAAAATATTCTCAACCGGGGTCAGAACCAAGTTCCCCCGAGAGACTCATAACACGAGGTCTGAACCAAGGTTCCCTTGTCATACAAAGAGGTCCGAGTTAGACTCCCTCCACAAAAAAAAGAGAAAAGCACGAATACAAGGAAGAAACCTTCACGAAAAACAGGAAGTCCATAATAGACAATATATATTACTTTGTAATTGACTAATTACAACATTGCATGTACATTAATTACAGGAAGAAAAAGCTACTCTACGGAGGGGGATTTGGCCTACTGAAGTTGAGCCATCGGTCTTCGAAGGAAGTATATCCCAGAAGATCGTCAATGGATATGCGACCTCGTCCCCGACCTCGATTCCTTCCAGAGGAAAAACCACGACCTCGCGACGTCGCTGAACTCCGTCCCATGGACCGGCCACCGCGGCCCGGTCCGGCCTGACGTCCACGAGGAGCAGCTCTAGCCGCGCGAGCAGGCATAGTCCGGGAAGACGACGGAGCAGACTCATCCGCACTGTTGGATAGGAAGGCACGCAGTTTCGGCCGGCGGGATAGCATGCATTTATACAAGCTCGCGCTTTCCTTGAGCATCTCAAAAACCCCTTGAAGCTCAAAAGACTCGGGACCGCATGCTGTTTTCAATTCAAGATATTGTTCCAGCAGCTCCTTCGTCTTCAATTCCGCCTCGGAGATGGTCATACCACCGTTGCGGCGGATGATATCCTCGTATTCGGCATGCTCCTCAATGATCTTTTCGTGGTCCTCCAGCACGCGCCCAGCCCTACCTCGGGCTACTTCCAACTCTTTCTCCGCATGAAGCAACTTGGCCTGAAGTAAATCGGCGTGCTCTCGACAAGTGACTTGCTTAACCTCAGCCTCCGTGCAGAGCGACTCGAACTTAACCCGCCATTCCTCCAGCTCAGATTCTTTCAACCTCAAAAGAGCGCTCTTTTCGCCAAAAAGTGCCTCAGCTCGGCGACATTTCTCCATCCATAGCCGAGCTAGAGATCGTTGTTCGGATAGATCGTGAGAGAGGAGATTTATTTGCTTATGCAGAGAAGCTATATCAGGGAGATTAGAAATCTACACACAAAAGAAAGCGAAAAATTCGTTTATTCACAAACGTCTGAGTACAAATTACAAAAAAAAACAAACAAAAAATCTAAGGAGCATCGACCTCCTTGTCCTGAGAAAGTGGCTGCACGGAAGGGGGGTCCTGCGAAGAACCATCAGCGCCAGCACCACCGAGGTCCTCTCCATCAGCCGAGGCCTCGCGCTCCTCTTCATCCTTATCTTCTTCTTCATCATCACGAAGAAAATCGAAGGCGGCATCCAGGTCGGAGTCCCGATCTACAGAGCAGTCAGCAATCTGCTCGGCAGATAGCAGCTCAGACGAGCTGGCGAGACTCTCCAAGACAGGAAGCTGACCGAGGTAATCCCGGACCACTCTGGCGTACCGGGAAGGGAGAGTATCATCCCCAAGGCGCTCGAAGCCGTACTTCGCCACATCCAGATCAGGGAAATCCTCGGCGGCCATCTCCAAAGCGGCCATGGCGAAGTTCCCATTGATGAGTAGGGCCAAGTCATTGGTTAGGCTGGAGAAGCTCTCCGACAGCAGTAGCCTCTTCGTGTAGGCCCGAAAAACCTCCCCTTGGCTCGCTGCGAGCTGGGCCTCCCGGTCCTTCGCCGCGTTCAGCTCGGACTCCAGCTTCTGAAATCGCTCGGCCTCAATCCGAGCCCTCTTTGCCTCCGTCTCAGCCTTCGCGAGCTAAGTGACCAGCTCGGATCTCGCAGCCTTCACCTCCTCCTTGGCCCCCTTCAGCTCGGCCTCAGCCTTCTTCGCCCTGGCGGTGACCACCATCAGCTTCTCAGAATACTTGCTCTTCCCGTCCTCGTGTCTCGCGGACATCTCCCCAACGCTGTTCTTCAGCCACCCCACGACCGTATCGATGCCCTGTCAGAGGGAGTACAGTTAGCTACACAGGCAAGAACTACGGGAAATTATGTACTAAAGGCAATGTCTTCACCTCGGGAAAAGGCAGATCGGCCAACTTGTTTGAAGGAGCTGCTGGACTCGCGTCGCCGCCCGAGATCTCGAGAATCTCTACGTCGATATGGTCTCCACCGTTGGCTCGTTTCTGAGGTGGCATAGGGGGAGTAGCGCGAACATTCGCCGCAAGCCCCGCTACCTCAGACTGCCGGAGCTAAGTCAGAGAATCCCTCGAGCTGACTCTGGTCGGAGAGGGAAGCGGATTGAGCAGTCGATCTTGCTCTCTTGGTACCGCGAGCTGCGGCCTTGGCATACTTACTTGTGAAAGTGAGCGGAAGTATTCTGGAGCGGTCGTGAATGGAAGTTTCAACGGCATGAGCACCGGCGGCACAGCGATACGGGAAATTGAAGCTTTTGGGGGGATAGAGAAAAGTAGAAAGATGATTTTCTGGGACGGAAATTTTTTTGATATAGCGGCGGATGTGAAACAGCGGGATAGGGGAGACGTTTCAAATCCTACATTATACGTATTTGAATCCCGCCGCTACCCATTACACACGTGTAAACATGGGCCCGCATTTCTCGGAATATGGACCGTCCCTCCACCAAATTCAAAACGGCTCGCTACTTTTCCCTCCCTTTAAGTTCGGGTATGGGCCACGTCTATGCCAGCGACCTGAGCAACATAACCAAGCCGTTGAGGGCCAATTTAATCATCTCGTTCTATCTGCTAATTCAGCTCGGGCGATAAGCTCGGCAATCCAGTTCGTACAGGTGATTTGCGCGATCAATCACCTCGGGAAATTCGACCTCGTAGTCTGCATCTACATGTCTTCTTCTCTCTTTTTGGGGGGGGATGTGATAGTACCGGCCTCTTCTTGGGCCTGATCTAAGACCCAATCTGATTGGGCCTATATATCAAAGCTCGGCCCATAGAGTTCAGCCCAAGTAAAGTCATTAACGAAGCCCTACTTTGGAAGAAGATCGAATCCTATTATGGAAGGGAATTGGATATGCACGTACCAGGAAACAAGATATGTATAAGGAATCCGAATCCTAGAAGGTTTAGGGCTCAATTCAAGGCCTATATATAGATGCTAGATTAGAGGTGTAGATACGTTAAAATACTCATTGTACTCTCAAGTATAAGAAAAGCTCTCTATATTCTCTCCCGTGGACGTAGATCACATTGATCGAACCACGTAAATCTTTGTGTTGTCGCATTATTATTATTTTCTGCTATCTCTACAAACCCTAGATCTATCACAATCCTTTTGAGAGGATGTGTGAAAGGTGGGTTTCCAACTAATAGCTCGAACAAGAAGTGAGCTAGGATCTAACACTCTACGAACTCTCAACTAGTGATGTTCTCAAGGTTGGATCGAAAAACACAGAGACAGAATCTAACACTCTAGAATTCTCAACTAGTGATGTTCTTAGAGGATAACTGTAGTTTTGCTTGAGTGCAGAATAAAGTCGTTCTTTCGCTTGTATATCTCTTCTCGCACTTGTCTGTCTCGTTAGTCTTCTAAGTCTTGGTGAATGAATGAAGGCCTCTATTTATAGGCTGAGAGAATCAACTAGCCGTTGGATGAGCCGTTGATCTCTGTTCTTTGAAAGCGATGGCTTGTCTCTCATCTCTGCAGACTTTCCGGATTTGGAAACTGAGTGCTTCTGCTTTCCATCTGAGACAGTCTTGTGTTGGGCCAAATGAGGTAATGACAGAGAGTCAAACCTTCACGTGACTTCCTTATTTGAAATTCAAATCTTAACCTTTGACCTCCAACATTTGATAGTCGGTTGAGTCGTTTGATCTTCATCTGATTGGTCTTCAGCTGATGTTCTATCTGAATGCTAACAGTTGAACTCTCAGCTGCTTTGAACTTCATGCTGTTGATCTAACTGATTTGAGTCTTGTAGCTGATGTTCTGAATTTTGAACGCTCAGTTGATTGTCTTATGTTCTGAATCTGATCAGTTGGCTTCGAACGCTCAGTTGTTTTTCTTACAACTGATGTTCTCTTGCATCTTTCCTCTTTGAATACTTAGTTGACTTTTGCATCTTCCCCCTTTGAATGCTCAACTGTTGTTCTGAATCTTGAACGCTCAGGTGTTTTTCTTACACCTGATGTTCTATCCGAGTGAAGCCTTGTTGCCGTCTTCAGCTGGAGAACTGTAAAGATAAAATCTTAACAATGCTCAAACAGCGAGCCTAACTACTAACATTAGGTTATGGCAATATCTACTCGGTTGGGGTCAGTTGGTTTTGGAATCAATCAAAACTTTAATAAATTTCCCAATAATTTCTCCCTTTTTGATGATACCAAAACCCTTATAAGATCCTTACAAAACAAACTGATCTAAATCCTACTGACCTATCCAAAATCTCAGCTGAAATTCTAGACAGTCTATAAGATTAAAACATCAAAGGGTTAGCACAGTTATAACATGGTATTGAAATAACTTTGCGATTCAGAGCTTGGACAACGAGATATTGTACGTCAAGTTGAATCGTATAACTGAAGAAAGTTTTTATTACAACTGATGGTTACAAAGTAAGCACAAAAAATCAAGGATTACATCAGCTGCTCAAAAACTAACTGAGCTAAAACTTAAGCCCATACTTGCTAAACATTCTAACAAAAATTTCTCTTTTTGCTTCTGACTCCTTCGAAATGTCAACCCCGTGCTCTCGGCAAACTTATCTTGCCTCAGCTGCTATTTTCTGTCGGTTGGGGTTTCGAGAGTCTGGGAGGAAGGGAGGCTAATATGTGACTTTCTGAGGGACCGGAACTGTGTTCATATCCAGTTTTGCATCTATCATGGCTCGCCTGAACTGGTTGAACATGCCCGGGTCCCCAGTGTGTAGCTCGGTCAACGCTTCCTTGAACGCTCTCCTCGGATCGTCAGTTGAGAATACATTCCTATAATAGAAATCGTTCACAAATTCCTGCTTAAACGATTCCCAGTCCTTGTTCCACTCGGCTGGCATCCACTTGTCTACGTGCCTGAACCGACTTTGCTGCTTGACCTTCCCTGGCAGCCTCTGTTGTTTCAGCCGAGCTTCAGCCTTAACCTGATGTTTGTCTATTCGTCGTCGGCTGTGGGAGGCGATGTTCCGGTCCAAGTTCTTGGTGACCTTGTCAAGCTCCTCCTCTAACTGGTTGACTCTTTTAGCCTGGCTAGCTGTGAACTTTTTGATCCAGTCGGGATTCGGGTAGTCTTTTTCGGCAACATCCATAGCCTTGACAGCAGCAATACACTCTTCGGTTGTGATACCGTCGAGTTCCATATCAAGCTCGGCTGCGATCTCAACTATGGAGTTGTAGGAAACTCCATACTTCTCGGCTTGCTCCAAGTCCTTAGCCATTTCAGCTCCGCCGACTTCGGTTGGCTTGGGAGCGGACTTCTTCTTCTGGACTGTCTTCTTCTTCGGCTGAGATTTTGCAGCTGGAATCTCTTCCTCAGCCTGGGTCTCATCTTCTCCCTGCATCTCAACTTCCCCAGTCTTCTCTTCCCCCTTTTTGGCATCAGCAACAAGGCTTGCGACTGAGCCATCCAGAGAGGTGAGTTGTTGTTCAGCTTGTTGGATGCGGTTGAAGAGTTCATCAACCGCGCACTCTACTCCAACCTTCTTCGCCAGTTCAGAGTCATGGCGCTCTTGTTCGGCTTTCCTCAGTTCAGCGAATGTTTCATTGACCTCGGTCTGGAAAGAAACGAACTCAGCCCATCTTAACTCGAATCGAGACTCCCATTCTTGGTCTTGAGTCTGTTGAGATTTGGCCAGGTTGGAATCAGAAATGGATTTAAAGACATTTAGATCGGACTTGATCCCCAGAACGGTTGACTTCAGATCAAAGATGTCTTGGCTGGTGGAGGTTGAGACTTCGTCCAGCTTTATCTTCAGTGAAACATTCTCCTCCAGCAGCTGCTTGTTCTTCTCCTCCTGTGCTTCCAACATCCTCAGCTGATCTTCTTTATTGTGCAGGAAGTTGGCAAGCATCTCCATCCTTAGCTGGTTCACCCTCTCAGCGATCAGCTCGCAAATGTCTTCAGTGGAGGGAGCTGGCTGATCAGCTGGAGCTTGTTGTTCAATTAGAGCTGACTGGTCAACTATAACCATGGCTTGACGGTTGGCCAGGTACAGTTGAAGCTCTTCTTCTTCCTTTTTGGCGGCTGCGGCAGCTGCATCAAGATCAACAATAAAATCAGCAGATTTTGTAAGCATGTTGTCCAGGAAATTGATGCAATCTTGTTCAGCCTTTTCCCTCGTGTTTGTGCCTTCCGCCTTGCTCAAGTCCAGACGACGCGTCAGCAGCGCAACCTTATTGTTGTAGGCGACCTCTAAATTGGTGTAGTTGAAATAATCTCTGATGCGTGACTCGTCCGCCTTCAGCTGGTTCCAGCTGTGTACCCTTATAGTATCTTCCTTCACATACCAGTGACTGAAGATGAGGTTGAACTGGTACAGCAGCTCGGTCCCAAGCGTAGCAAAAATCGGCATGTCGCGCACTTCAGGGAACATCCCGATCAGCTTCTGGAAGCAGTAGGCCACCTTGCCTTCATGCTCCATCCGACGGCCTAATGATCAGCTTCGTCATCGATTGGGGAGGGAGAGAGATTCTCGTATGGAATCGGTTCAAAAGTTTCATCAACGTTGGCCAAAGAGGCGGTCTCAACGTTGGCATCGAGCTGGGAGCTCAGAATTTCGGATTCTGTGGGGATGGGGGTATCAACAGGTTCATCAACATTGGCCGAAGAAATGGTCTCAATGTTGGCATCGAGCGATGAGCTCGGAATTTCTGGCTGTGAGTCGGTTGTGAGAGCGAAAGGCTCTTTGGGCGGTACGACATCAGCTCCTGCCGTGGGGGAGGTTGGAATGTCTTCAGTTTCCTCAGAAGAGGAAGAAGCATCCGAGGTCAGATCCGTTTCCATCCCATCAGCCTCATCAGTTCCAGCAGCGCGAGGAACGACCTCGAAGGCAGCTGCCTCAGCTGAGTGGCTCGACTCGGATGGCTCCTCAGCTGGTGCCTCCACAGCTGGTACCTCTTCCTCAGCTGGTGCATCCTCAGCTGGCTCCTCAGCTGGAACATCCTCAGCTGGCGCTGCAACCGTCTTCTTGATCCTCACCCTCAGCTTCTTCTTGGCTGGCTCTTCAGCTTTCTCCTTCTCTGACTCAGCTCGTTGTCGGCGAGCAGCTTTTGATTTTGAGGGGCGGCTGACAACTGGTACCTCCTCAGCTGTATCCTTTTCCTCAGCTATCTTCACAGCTTCCTTCTTCTCCTTAGGAGTATAAACACTCCTAATCACATCCTGTGCTTTCTTTGCTGTTGGGAACAGCATCAGCTTCTTCACTGGGGTCTCCTCGCAGTCATCCCAGACCATGTTCTGACCCTTAGTTGCGAACATGATCAGGGCAGAAATTTTGCAACCAAAGTTGAGAGTCCCCTTGACACTCAACAACCTTTCCCCGGATTCGGTTGTGGTCTCGGAGATCTTCTGCTTCTCCAATGTCAACTGGTTTTCAAAATACTGGAACCAGTTGATCTCATGCTTGTGTTCCAAGGCTAGCAACTGTTTGAGCTTCGGTCGGCTGATGTCGCCGAAGGCACCACTGTAACCGAACACGACCTTGGATACAACATCGAATAGGAGTCGATGTTCTGGCTTCAACTTGGTCCTCTGCATATTGCTCTTCAATTTTTCTGGAGTGATCAGAGCACTTTCCAGAAATGAATCGGCTTCCGCATCGGTTATATTTTCAATTGTGTCCGTGGCGGTCTGGTTCGGCGGAATAATTTGGCGTAGAATATCGGAGACTGCAATAGGCATGGTGACACGGCAAATCATCCTGGCCGGAACGTCGCGTTGACGACAAGTAACTTCTGTCATGAGCCCGTCTCGGCTGTCGATGGGAAGTTGCAGGTTCCGATAAAACTCTCCGACTTAACGCCTGAGAAGGTGGGACGGGAAGAGCGTCGCCGAGTTTAGGAGGCCGTTCTCCCTGAGAGTATTGGCGAGAGGAGACAGAACCGGCGATTCTAGTTCATCCTCTGACAGGATCTGCTCGAAGTGTATTTTGGAGACCAGCAGATCAAAGGATTCTTCGTATGATGTGGGGACTAGGGAAGGTCCGGAGGAGGCCATCTTCTTTCCTTTTGGTGTCATTTAATGATTCTGTGAAGATATATATAAGAAGGAAAGAAAAACTTGCAGAAAATGGTTAGACAGAATCTGAGAAGACGATGAACAGTTACTGCAGATAATCACAAATGTAGAAGGTAAGAGATCACTTCCTGATTTTCCGCCTTTTATAGGTTTTTGGCTCGGTTGAAATCGACGGCTAGGGTTGAATGACGTGAATCCATCAATGGCTGAGATCTCGCGACTGTTGACTAGCTTTGACTTGACGTCACGATCTGAGTTCCAACCAGCGCGTGAGAAGGTGAACTGTTTTTCATGTCAGCCCAGTTGCACTATAAAGTAGGCTATTGATGTTCAGCCGTACTTTACATTAAATGCGGTATGATGGCTATTTTAATGTAACTGACATGCTCAGGAATGTTTGAATTTATTTCAAACATTCTCATTTAAGATCATAACACCTTCAGCCATAAATAATACCTGCCAGCTGATGTCGGAATCAGCTGAGTTCCAATGTTGCGGCATACCATCAGCTGACTCGAGTTCGTCTGTTCAGCTGATGTCTGATGTCTTCAGTTGGCGATTCCAATGTTGTGGCATACCATCAGCTGACTCGAGTTCGTCTGTTCAGCTGACGTCTGATGTCTTCGGTTGGCGATTCCAATGTTGCGGCATACCATCAGCTGACTCGAGTTCGTCTGTTCAGCTGACATCTGATGTCTTCGGTTAGCGATCCGCATCTGAGATTCCCCCTTCATCTGAGCTTCCCCCTCAGATGGATATCTATCTCTTCAGCTCAGCTGGTTCCTCATCTGATGGATCTAACAATCCAAGGAGATCACATAACATTTTGAACCGCGCTTCGGCTAGAGGTTTGGTGAAGATATCAGCTCTCTGAATCTCAGTTGGAATTTTCTCCATGGAAACATCCTTCTTCTCAATATGATCTCGGATAAAATGATGTCAGATGTCGATGTGCTTTGTCCGAGAATGGTGAACAGAATTCAAAGAGAAAGCAATGGCACTTGAGCTATCACAATGAATAGGAACCTGTCCAGTTGCGACTTCATAATCTCTCAGCTGTTGCTTGAGCCACAACACTTGCATGCAACAACTACCGGCAGCCATATACTCTGACTCGGTTGTAGAAGTGGCAACACATGCTTGTTTCTTGGAGAACCACGAAACTAGCTTGCTTCCCATGAACTGACAGTGTCCAGATGTGGACTTCCTGTCCAACCGATCTCCGGCTAGATCTGCATCTGAGTATCCTGTCAGTTGGATATTGTCGTCGGTTGGATACCACAACCCAACATTAACTGTGCCCTTCAGATACTTGATGATGTTCTTTGCTGCCAACATGTGTGCTTCCCTCGGTTGAACTTGGAACCGAGCACACACTCCAACCGCATAAGATATGTCTGGCCGACTGGCGGTTAGATATAGAAAAGAACCGATGATCCCTCTATACTTACTGGCATCCACGAGCTTTCCCTCAGTTCCAGGTTCAATCTTCTAGTTAGTATTCATCGGGATCCTAGTGGTTTTACTTGATTGCAAACCAAACTTTGTGATGAGCTCCTTTGTATATTTGGACTGATTAATGAAAATCCCTTTAGATGACTGCTTCATCTGTAGTCCAAGAAAATAATTCATCTCGCCCATCATCGACATCTCGAATTTCTCCTTCATGAGAGTTGAGAATTTCTCGCACAGCTCCTCCGACTTGGAACTGAATATGATGTCGTCAACATAGATTTGCACAACAAGTATATCTTCTCCAACTTTGATGGTGAACAGTGTTTTGTCAACTGACCCTCGTTTGAACCCCGAGTTCAGAAGAAAACCACAAAGAGTATCATACCAAGCCATGGGTGCTTGCTTCAATCCATAGATTGCTTTCTTCAACTTGTGCACTCTTCCATCTCCAGTCTCAAAACCTGGAGGCTGTTCAACATATACATCTTCCTTAATATCTCCGTTGAGGAAGGCACACTTCACATCCATCTGATAGACCTTGAACTTGTGAAATGCGGCATAGGCTAGAAAGATTCGGATGGCTTCCAGCCTTGCAACTGGCGCGAAGGAGTCCTCAAAATCGATTCCTTACTGTTGGCAATATCCCTGAGCTACCAACCTTGCATTATTCCTCACGATAAATCCAATGGCGTCTCTCTTGTTTTTGAAAATCCATTTTAATCCAATGAATTTGACACCATTTGGTCTTTCTACCAACTCCCATACACAGTTGCGTAGAAATTCATTCAGTTCTTCTTGCATGGTTGTTGTCCAATGAACACAGTTAAGAGCTTCCACAATATTCTTCGGTTCTGGCACATCAGCTACGAAACAAGAAATCATGGCAACATCTCCGGCTTGCTCGAACTCTTCCAGAACTGCCAACTCCTCAGCATATTGAGCGTAAATGTTGGAATCTTCCTCAGTTGACTCTGGATTGGCAACTTTGCTCCTTGTTCGCACACCTTCCGTTGGATCTCCGATGATGTTGTCCCTGGTATGATCTTCATACCATCTCTTGTTGCGTCTCCCTTCTTCTTCCAACAGTGGCTGTTCCAGGATTTCAATTGATGGTGAATCCTGAGCTGTGGAAGATGCTGGAATCTTCAGAATTGGTGATTGATCAGCTGTTGAGTTTGGATCCTCAACATTGACAATATTTTGAACCGAGCTCGGTTGGGCTTCGGATGCTGATGCAGTTGGAGTGGCATCAGCTGAAGTTCCCCCTTGAGATGAGTTGGGGTCTTCGCATTCATCTTTAGAGGAGTAAGGATAATCATCCTCGGTTGCCCATACCAATGGTTCAGCTAGATTCTTTTGCCTTAGAATCTGTGATCTGGTGAGAGCTGGTGGAACATGTGGATCAGCTTGTTGTCCTTTAGCTTGTTCCCTGCACTCAAAAGTAGATTCATCAAAACTAACATGTGGTGTTATCTCCACAACACGAGAGCTATTGTTGAAAACTCTATAAGCCTTGATCCGAGCGGCATATCCGAGAAATATGCCCTTCGAAGCCTTGGCATCAAAAGTTTTCAACTGAGTCTTCCCATTGTTGTGAATATAACACTTAGAACTAAAAACGCAAAAATATGAAATATCATGCTTCCTGCGTCTCCATAGCTCGTATGGTGTCTTTCCCAACCGCTTGGTCAGAAGAGACCGGTTCTGGGTGTAGCAGGCTGTGTTGATTGCCTCAGCCCAAAATCTCTTTGGCAGAGCTGAGCTTGTCAACATGGATGTAGCTGCATCCTTCAGTGTTCGATTCCTTCGCTCAGCTACTCCATTCTGTTGCGGAGTACGCGCAACTGATGTTTGATGAGTAATTCCGTGCTTCTCGCAGTACTCGATGATGGTTTCATTTAGGAACTCGATTCCACGGTCTGATCGGATGGAAATGATTTTCATCTCTTGTTGGTTCGATATAAGATCCATCAACTTGGGTAGCTCATCTCGGGTTTCACTCTTGTGACGCATGAAAATGGTCCACGTGTACCTAGAATAATCATCAGTAACAACAAGGGTATACTCGTTACCATTCATGCTCTTTGGTGTAACTGGCCCGAAGAGATCCATATGGATCAGCTGTAACACTCGGTCGGTTGAGGGAGTTGTTTTCAACCGGAAGGAGGATCTAGCGAGCTTTCCCAGCTGACATGCACTGCAGATATGTGTTGTTGAAAACACTCGGTTTGGTATGCCTTTTGCATGTTCTTGTCTGGCAAGTCGGTTCATAGTCTTGAAGTTCAGATGGTTGAGCCTTGTGTGCCACAGCCAGCTCACATCTGAACTGCTCTTTGATAACAAACAGGTGTCAGGAGGACTACTATTCCAGTCAGCATAGTAGACATTCCCGGTTGGGGATCGATTTCCCAACAATATGACCTGCTTTGTTCCGACATTTTTAACCCTGCAACCCTGTGCATCAAACTTGACAGAGAAACCATTATCACAGAATTGGCTGATGGAGAGCAAGTTATGCTTCAATCCATCAACATATGAAACATTTAAAATAGACACGTGATCGGTTTCAAGGGTACCGTAGCCTTTGGTGTGACCTTTTGAGTTGTCACCAAAGGTAACTGATGGTCCTTCTTTCTCCACGAAACTCCCAAGCAAATCCTTCAGATTTGTCATGTGTTTCGAGCATCCACTATCCATCACCCATATGGTTCGTGAAGCTTTATTCTTCCTCAGTTGTTTCTCCTATTCCTGCACAGAGAAACTCGCTTAGGTCCCCAATTTTAGTTGGGTCCTGAAGGGTTAGAACCAATTCCCCCTTGAACTGTGGATCGTTTTTCCCTGTATACTCGGATAGATTTATCAACCTTGACCTCCACGTCTTTGATGAAGGTTGCTGGAGGAATTCCAGTATCCTTGATCACGTCGTAACCGAGTCCAGACACGTCATCCATCTGTCTTTGGTAACTGATGAGATTCTCGATGATTTGGGATGACTGATATAGCTTTATCAGGTTGTCCTTCTCAGTTTGCAACTCTTTGAGGAGAACAGCTATATGCTCGGTCTGTCCGTTTGACTTCTTTATCAGCTGGTCGATCTGAGCCTCTTGCTTTTTCAACTGATCATGCTGCTCCTGGATTTGCTTCTTCAACTCCTCATCGGTTGGAGCATTAGTTCGGTTGGCCGCATTCAGTTGACTTTTGAGATTATCAATCTCTTCAGTTTGACTCTTAATCAGATCGTCCTTTTCGGTTAAGGATTCTTCAAGTTTGGTAAACTGTTCTTGAAGACTCTTAAACTCAACCGATTGCTGATGCAGTTCCTCACTGAGTTCTTGAAAGTCACTCCAGGAGGGTTCCAACTCTTCATCCCGTGTTTCCTGCATGTTAGAAATATTGGAAGAATTTAAATTAGCAGGACTAGAGTGTACCTCAGTGTCATCCTGGTCGGTTCCAAATGCCATGAGGCATTGATCCTGACTGATAGCGTTGTTGGTGGAAGTCAGCTCATCCTCATCTTCAGTGTCGGTGAAGATGTCCATGTTGTCAGCTGCTTCTTCTGCAACCATGGCCTTGTTCTTTCCAGTTTGCTTGGCCCTCAACGCTTCTCTTTCTTTCTTAGAAAGGTCTGGACAATCAGCTTTGAAATGTCCCTCCTTGCCGCATTCAAAGCAACCGTTGTTCACAGGCTTTTAGTTATCTCGAGTTCGATTAGATTTGTAGAACCTTTTGTATTTTCCGAACCGAGTGTCCATGCCAGCTAGCTTCTTTGACAGGGCGGCTATATTTTGTTGCAGCTCTTCTCTGCTTGGCTCCTTCGTAGCTGTGCCCGCAGATCATGTTGGCCTTGATGTTCGCGGCTTTGAATAGTCAGCTCGGAGTGTTACTGACTTTGTGGCTGAACCAACATCCTCATGTGTACTCGTCTGAACCGAGGACTGAGTTGACCTTCGTCGGTTCACCTTGTACTCATTTCCCTCAGAATTGAGAACGATCTTTCAGTTCCCATCTCACCAAAGTCAGCTCGGCTCTCATGGATATTGGTGAAGGTATCCCACTCAGCTGTTAGAGCTTGTAATACTTTGAGGTTGATTTCTCTCAAAGTATATTTTCCTCTTCGGATGGACTGGATCCTTCTAATGATGTCCATGAACCGAAGCTCTAACTGATCAATGGTTTCATCAGTTCTCAGACAGAAGTTGTCAAAGTCTTGACAGGCATGTGAGAACTTGTTCTCCTTTGTTTCGTCGCTTCCTTCACTCAGAGATGCCAAGATATCTCACATCTCTTTAGCGGTGTCGCACTCTTCTATCCAAGGAAGATAGTCTTGTCCAACTGTGGACATGATAGTGCTCTGAGCCCAGATGTCCAGCTGGCTCACTTTAGCTTCCTCTGGAGTGAAGTCTTCTGGCTTCTTCTCAACTAACTCCTCAGTTGCATCCCCATCATTGGGATTTGTAGGAGTGCGAGTGACTCTCTCTCTGATGATGATCGGTCCGGATGTGAGTACTTGTTGCATTCGATGATGCTTTGATAGTAGGATCTTCTTCATCCGAGTTCTCCAGGATGTATAGTTCACAACCGAGAACATGACCACGATCTTGTCTTTAACATCCATCTGCACACAACAACAGAAGAAAAATGCAAGCAGATATGCACTAGCGTGATAAAGAGATCTGTTCAGTTGACCACTGAAGAAAACACCTCGAATTCACACCTTGTGAAACAGAGTCAGCAGCCTTTTGAACCACTGCTCTGATACCACTTGATGGTCCCGATACGAGTTCTGGTGTATGGGGGGGGAATACACCAGATAGGAAATTTTAAAACAACTCTCTAAAAAATATCTCAACCGAGTAAAAACACTCAGCTGGATTCACAACTGAGTAAGAGTACTCAGCTGGAAGTGAAGTGTTGTGCTGAATGTGGTGGATAAAAACTAACTCGTATAAAATCAATTCACGCTTCTTCAAGGTCGGTCAATAACCAAGACAGTTAAGATGTAAAGATGCAGTTTGTATGCTGGTTAGTCGGTCAGTTGAATATGCAATAAATAACTGAATAATAAACACAACACACAAGGATTTACGTGGTTCGGAGAGAACTCCTACGTCCACGGGGAGTTGTGAGTCCACACAACTCAGTCCAAGTTCTTCTGGACAAAAACCACATAGCTTACGCGGGCTTTGCAACCGTTAAGATAAGTTTACGGGTACTTATCAACCTTACAGATAAGTTTACGGGTACTTATCAACCTATCTACTCAATTCCAGGAAGAGTAGGGTCCTAACAATCCTTTTGAGAGGATGTGTGAAAGGTGGGTTTCCAACTAATAGCTCGAACAAAAAGTGAGCTAGGATCTAACACTCTACGAACTCTCAACTAGTGATGTTCTCAAGGTTGGATCAAAAAATACAGAGACAGAATCTAACACTCTAGAACTCTCAACTAGTGATGTTCTTAGAGGATAACTGTAGTTTTGCTTGAGTGCAGAATAAAGTCGTTCTTTCGCTCGTATATCTCTTCTCGCACTTGTCTGTCTCGTTAGTCTTCTACGTCTTGGAGAATGAATGAAGGCCTCTATTTATAGGCAGAGAGAATCAACTAGCCGTTGGATGAGCCGATGATCTCTATTCTTTGAAAGCGATGGCTTGTCTCTCATCTCTGCAGACTTTCCGGATTTGGCAACTGAGTGCTTCTTCTTTCCATCTGAGACAACCTTGTGTTGGGCCAAATGAGGTAATGACAGAGAGTCAAACCTTCACGTGACTTCCTTATTTGAAATTCAAATCTTAACCTTTGACCTCCAACATTTGATAGTCGGTTGAGTCGTTTGTTCTTCATCTGATTGGTCTTCAGCTGATGTTCTATCTGAATGCTAACAGTTGAACTCTCAGCTGCTTTGAACTTCATGTTGTTGGTCTAACTGATTTGAGTCTTGTAGCTGATGTTCTGAATTTTGAACGCTCAGTTGATTTTCTTATGTTCTGGATCTGATCAGTTGGCTTCGAACGCTCAGTTGTTTTTTCTTACAACTGATGTTCTCTTGCATCTTCCCCCTTTGAATACTTAGTTGACTTTTGCATCTTTCCCCTTTGAATGCTCAACTGTTGTTCTGAATCTTGAACGCTCAGGTATTTTTCTTACACCTGATGTTCTATCCGAGTGAAGCCTTGTTGCCGTCTTCAGCTGGAGACCTGTAAAGATAAAATCTTAACAATGTTCAAACAGCGAGCCTAACTACTAACATTAGGTTATGGCAACATCTACTCGCTTGGGGTCAGTTGGTTTTGGAATCAATCAAAACTTTAATAAATTTCCCAACAAATATATATTTTTATCATTTTAATATTTGATCTTGATATGTGAACCATTAATCAAATAAAATTACAAATTCAAGCACGTATGATTCCACACTTCCCCTCAGACAATTGCCTAACTTTTACTGCTTTGAATTGCTTTGTTGACGTAGTGATAGAAAATAGTTTAGGTATTAATTAAGGATCTGAACCTTGTGCAAATATCAATTTGTAAAAAAATTCATGGAATTTAATTGTGTCCTTTGGATTTATTTTGAAGTTAAATAAATAACAATAGTAGACTAATGTTTAAGCTTCAACCACATAATCTAAAGCTTGCAACTTTAACTAATTTTATTTTTCTTTCCAAATTTGGAGAAACATTTAAATCGACATTACTTTATTTTCTATTTAAATTTTTTTCAATCTTTATTCTGTGCTTTTTTTATGAACTTGGACGTAAGAAAGCAAAGTCCATTCTTAATCAAGTTTGAGACAAGTATACGTAGAGAAAATTTTATTAATGTCAGACGAGATGATCAAAGCTAAGCATAATTATTTACGTTGCATCTCATGAGTACACTATAGAAAGAGATCTCAAATTTTAATTTATGACGAGATGATCAGTCCATAACAATAAATAACAATTGCATACAATGAATATTTGATAAATTTTGAAGTAACTACAAAGCTAATTTTTCATATTTTAAGGTATGTTTAGTTTGTATAAAAAATAAATTTGATTTTCCTTGATTTTTGCAAACTAAATAAAGAGGAATAAAATCGAAGAAACAATTTTTTTAATAATTGTCGAAATACTATCTCTCTGCAATAATATTAAATTATTTTTAATGTTCATGATTATAAATTACAAAATAATATGATAAAAGTAAAAATATTTGTTAATTACAAAAAAAAAATGAAGAAACTATTTTATAGATTTATTATTTTAATATGATCACTTTTGTAACACTTTTTATAGTAAATTATTGAAACAATATTATTCATAATGTATGTAATGCCGACAGTGCTTCTACTTAACTTTTCAGCAGTAAATGCTTATGATGTTAGAGTTATTGTAGCAGTAGTTACAACGAAAGGGGAACCTAACAACGAGATCTTGGAAATTATAGGAAATGTACACAAAATAGTGATTCCTTGAAATTGGTGTTGTGTTTAAAGTTGAGCTTATTAAAATTTTCATTCTATTAATTTTTCTTGCAAATAAAAAAAGGAGAAAAAAAATTATAGAGTCAATCTTATTGATGTATTTTTAACCATAATTTCATCACTTTTAAAAGATTTTTTAAAGTGGATTGTTGAAATAATATGACTCTCATATACATTACATTGTACTCACTCTGTCCCACAGAATACGGCCTGTTTTCTATTTTGCGACATCCCACTATACTTGGTCTGTTTCCTTTAAAGGAAACAATTAGTTTATATACATGACCCACCATCTCATCTAAACCCCACTAACATACTCTACTATGCACTCAACTATCACATCTATAACTTTATTAGCATTATAAAATATTGCATTCACACTACACTAAACACTTTCTTTCATATATAACTCTCTATATATCTATACATTAATCTATATAATATTAATAGATATCAAATTATATTCATAAATCACACCATAATTATATATATATATATATATGGGTAATGATATTCGGACACACTATGGCCGACCACACAAGCTAAAACTGGTAATATTGATTTCGAAAATGGAAATAAACCCTAAAAGGGAAGCATAAACCCAAAGGGGGAAATGTGATTATTTTTATTTTTATAGTCAACTTTTCTTTTTTTACGCATGTGGCTGACCATAGTGTGTCCGAATATCGTTACTATATATATATATATATATATATATATATATATACGAACTCATCCTTAGGTAGGAACTAGGAACTAATCTGTACCGTTGATTTTTTTGTAATCTACGGTCAAGAATAATTGATGCATTAGATTATTGTAGTTTGTGCATTAAAAGTGTGCTAAATAATTTGTGCATTAAGTTAGTGTAATTTATGCATTTAACGTACTGTATTTTGTGCATCACGTAAGTAATATTTATGTTGGTTTCTACGGACTCATATAAAGATGAGTTCCTACCAAATCTACACCCTATATTTTGAAAACTGAAATATTTATTAACTCGAATCCAAGCGAACAATATCTATGAGCCAAACCGGAAAGGCTGACGTCCAAATCATTAGACTTTGTTTATCAAAACCATAGCGAGCAAGACTATGAGCTGCTCTATTTGCCTCTCAATGGGTATACGAAAATTCCACCACAATCTTCTCCCTTGCAGTGGCAAAAGTTTTAAACAAATCATTACACAAAGAGTTCATGCCATCATTCTCCTCAGAAAGAACATGAATTGCCAAGAGAGAATCAGTGAAAATATGAATAGGCCCAATATCATGTTCTAGACAAAAAATTAATACCAAGCAACATTTCCTTCAATTCTCCCATAAGCACAGTAGTCGTAGCTTCCACCGAACGAGCGACTGCTGCCACCTTAATCCCATATTGATCACGTATAATAAAACCCACCCCAATTCTATGCATACCACTCTTGAAAGCAACATCAACATCCATCCTTAGCTCCCCAAACTTCGACGACTTCCATTTGATATCTCCTTCTTTAGGCAAGAGAGAATGTAAGCACCTCAGATTACTGATAGCCACTTGAAAATCATTCAACAAAACAAGACTATTATTCAAAAAATATGCTCCCCTTCTTTTGTCTGGTTTATGCTTTACACCACATAAATTTGTCCATACTGACCAAAGCAACATAACCCATCCCTCCCGGACCCATCCATACCACAGTTCTTCAAAATAAATCTACACAACTCTTGTCACAACCCCAAATCCCGAGGGACGGCAGAAGTCGGGATGCGACTGGGGTTGGATTAAAGAAGCGGGGAAGAAGGGGGATGAAAGAATAAACATACATACATAACAACGTATCTTCTATAACAAGACTTTATTGACGAAAAGAAAGAGTTAATCTCGAAAGATTACTCGAGCAAGATACATCAAAAGCTTCTAAGTTATATTACAGAACTTAGACTATAGTGATTAATACACAACATCAAAAGAGTTTAGAGTCTAGCAGCGGAATTGTGAACTATATACAAAAGTCTTCCTTAACTCTATTCAACTCTAACTCAACTGTTGCCGCTTCGTCGCTTCAACCTGCACATTTAGAAAACATATGCAGGGCTAAGTACAAAAGTACTCAGTGGGCACGTTGCCGAAAATATAATCATAAGTATAGATAATCAGGCATTTCATTTCTGTGGCACACCGGGGTTTTTCATTAAAGGCCCGTGTCTACTAAACATTTTCTTTCTCATTTTCATAAGTTAGCTTGCGCAAGCGATTTTCATAGATGTTACGTTCAAATCTTGACCAGTCATAATTCACCGTGGCTGGCTACCCCTCAACAGGATACCACATACACCACAGGCTACAAGTGCACTAACTTTGGAAAGCCCCTTTTGACTAACTCAAAGCCGATCGTTAGTTAACCCCTTTCGATTAACTCATAAGGTACAAGAGAACTCACATAAAACAGAAAACAGTTTATGCCATAATCATCACTTTGAAAATGCGGATATCAAAGCGATAAAGAAAAGGTTTTCGAGCATTGCTCGTTTTATTTGTATATAGGAAAGCCCACCTTATAGATTACAGAACAAAGACACGTGCTTCCGTCTTCTGATCTTCCGTCCTATCCTTGGTGTCGACTTTCTCCTTCATCGTGAAAATCATACTTTAAAGCTCGGTCGCAAACAATAAACGAATACGAAAAATCGGATTAAGTTTTTGTTCTTTAGACGTTTTAGGCATTTGCACGCTAACTAAATTCTTTTAGTTAAAAAGAAACGAGACACGAACGCATCTCGTTTGACGCTCACTCGGTTCTGTACTCGACACTTTAGGTCGGTAGGAAGAAGGTAGTCGATAACTTGAAACGACTAAAAAGGTCGAAAGAGTTCAAGTTGAGAAGAATTCAACTTAAGAAACTACATTTTGAACATACACTGCACGAGGTCAGTAAGTCTGTTCAGAACAGGGGATTCCGAAAAAGGGGTCGAATCTTACACCAAAAGAAAGGTACGGGTGTCTAGTTTACTCTCCAATTCGCGGATCTCAATTCCGATTAACGAGCTAGGAGATATCGCAGTTTCCGTGAAAGGTCGCAAGAACTGCCGAGTGAACCCTAATGCTCGATAAAATCGACGCACGTTTTTCTAGGTTCGTTCTATGTTATCGAACTTAAATCTCACGAATTTACTGACTCAAAACAGTGTACTCGTCTCATTACACGTGATAGACCCCTTTTCATTTCTCGTTTATAAACACGACGTTGTAAAACATGGTCTCATTAACTACGCAATTACTATACCAAATCAAGTTCAACTTCTCGTCTCTACTTCTCGTTTATAACTACAACTCATCATTTCATAACTCAGACAAACATGTCGTCAACTACAAACTCGTTCCTTAATCATTAATAATCATCAATATCCAAATAGAACCATTAATCGACTTTTCTATCATTACTTATCATCAATTGATCGTCTCTTACGAAAAATCTAACATCTTTAGAATTCGTTCAAAATTTACAAACTTATTCATCATCTATCAAGAATCATGAATACGTAATTCACATCCTCATATCATCATCTATTCTCGACTTATCGACCGTCGTTCGTCTCTTACGTAAAATTTTACATTCTCCGTTTTCATTCAAATTTTACGACAACGATTAACGAGCATTACTAACATGCAAATCATATTATCAAAACATTATCGAGCCTCGACTTATCAACACATCTTCGTCTCTTACATTTCTCGTTTTATTTTTAGAAAAATCTCAATTTAATATATATTCATCCTCATGCATCGTATATCTCATTTCCAGTAAACAATCGAGCATATCAACACATTTACTATCCTAAATCGAGTCTTCTTCGTCTCTTAGGTTTTGGATTTTATTTTTAGAAAAATCTAAAACAATTCATATGATCAATTAACATCATACGGAACACTAGTCTAACATTCAATCGACAAAGAAATCGAGCACGAATCAAAGCCCTAAAATCTGAAAATTTTCGGTAATAAATAGAGGTTAGGGTTCTTGATTTTTCTTCATGATTTGATCCGTAGAACTCGATTCTAAACCTCCTAAAATATGTATCGATCAAAGAACAACATGCTATTCCATTCCCCTAATTTTCGAAAAAATAAAAGATGGGGGAAAAGAGATTTATTCGGTTCATACTAGAGGCGAAGCTCTTACCTTTCGTAATATGAACTCGGATGTGGATTTGATCGGTAGACGGAAGAGTATTGCTCTTGGAGAAAGCTTGAGATTGAGCTTCTATGGAGGATGATGAAGAGAAAAATGAGAGAGGGAATGGGAGATGGGGTGGCGGTAATAGGGAGACATAAGGAAGGTGATGACTCACTTTGGTGAGTCATAAAGCAAATGGAAATATCCCACAAAGTGAAATGACTCGTTAGGGACATGTTTGGCGAGGGAAAAATTAACGAAATAACTCGTTTCCGGCTCTTAAACGTCGTTTTAAAAGTCGAGAAATACTTTTCTAGATAGTTACAGAATTGACGAAATCTAATTCGTCCGTTAGATTGGAAATAATTTACGTACTCGGAAAAACTAATTCGTTTTCAAAAAT
This sequence comes from Schizonepeta tenuifolia, assembly GCA_029490685.1. NCBI lineage: Eukaryota > Viridiplantae > Streptophyta > Magnoliopsida > Lamiales > Lamiaceae > Schizonepeta > Schizonepeta tenuifolia. The sequence goes on from CM055958.1 coordinate 73,512,118, forward strand.
CCGAGAAAAAGTTGGGATATCACAGTCCAAAATTCGTCCGGAAAATCATAAAAAATAACTTTCTCCGGTGAACTCATCTCGAAGAAAAAGTGAATGTAAATTCTGACGGAATTTGATTCCGAGTTTCCGGGCAAAAAACTTAACGGACGCGAAAAACCCTAATACAGTAGTCATTCGTCCGATTTCTAGAAATTATTTTTGGAAACGGATTTCACCGTAAATCTTAGAATTTAATTTCATGATCTTAGACGTGCAAAGCCATAATTATTATTAACTTTCATTTTTAAACACTATAGAAAAAGTCTGGGGTATTACAACTCTTCCATTGACGCCCTTCGAAACTTCTTCACTAGAGGCCAAAACTCTATCTCCTTCCATTTATCTTTTATTTTCTCACAAAAATTTAAGCAATGAGTTGTAGTTACCCAATCTTTATTACACCAGAAACAAATCCCTCAATTTGGCACATAATGTTGGTGAAGATTAAAATCTGTGGGGGATAAAATTATATTTTATTATTTCAATTATAATAGAAAAGTGATTTTCATGTATAATCTCTTTATTTTTCTATTTTCCATCGAATCTTTTATCCCACGTCCTTTTTTTATCAGACTCCTCCTAAAAGTTTAGTATAAATACTTATAATTTGTGTTCTTCATCCAACTATTGTTTGCATCACTTATTAAATTTGTTTTATTAATTAATTGATTAATTGACCAAATAAAAATAGTTATATTTTCTCTTTGACAATTCAATTTTGTCTACAATTAAATTTTTCAAATAAATAATTTAATCTATTTATGTGTTCCGACTCTGAGGCTTGCCATTGGTTTGCTATTGCTATTATCTTGAATTTGTATTTTATACAATATTATTCTCATTATATATATATATATAGGGTAGATCAAATAGAAAAGAAATCATATGTGTTAAATAAAAATGAATCGTAGACGTTGATTTTATTGTTTTAACGGCCTAGATTAATGGTGTTTTTTTAATATAAAAACTGCGTAAATAATATTTAAAGGATAAGTGTGTATTTTGCTCCAGATTTATAAACGAAAAACAATGCTAAATTTTTGGGATATCGAAGTTAGTGCGCTGCACTAAATAAATAATGTATAATTCAGTTTTTTTTTTCTTTTAATTGGTTCTCCATCGAAGTTCATTCTAGACTAGAGTTCTCAAAAAATTGATTATTTTTAATAGAGCAAATCATGACATAAAACAACAAACGTCAAATATATATATATAAATGCAATAACATTTATTTTATTTTTTTGAAAAGTGCAATAACATTTTATATAGAATATAATAGTTGATACACAAAAAACAATGACATAATAAAAAATATGCATCAAATGATTAATTGAAAAGCAACAAATAATATATGCATTAAATAATTAAAATACAATAATTAACAAAAAAAAATGACATGATAAACAATATGCATTTAAAAATTAAGTACAAAAAAGAACAATGACATGATAAACAATATGCAATAGTTAATACAAAATAGAACAATGGCATAATAAAAAATGTGCATTTAAGTATTAATTAAAATGCAATAGTTAATACAAAACAAAACAATGAATAATTAACAATATGCATTAAAGGATTAATAGAAAAACAATAAACAATATGCCTTCAAATAGTATTAATTATAAAGAAGTAAATAAGTTATTGATCAGTAATGATATTAAAAAATTTAAATCTTAATACGCATTAATTTTAATTAAAAAGTTACAATAAAGTTAAAGAAAAAAAATTATGTAAACATGCTGAATATATTGGATTATGGAATGTATAAAAAAATTACGTAAACGAAACCAATATCATAAACAATTTGATACAATATCTATCCTCAAATCTTGTAAAGTGATACTATTTGTGGCTTTGTTAATTACCATAAAAGTCCTCTTAATATTTAACACAATAATTTGCGTATTAATTTTCAAATTTATAACCACCCTCCAAATCTTTCAGATTTGTGGTCTAGATTTATTTCTATTTAACTCATAGGGAAATATTTCTAGTATAACAATCCCCTATATATATATATATATATATATATATATATATATGGTAGAGTTCAGGTAGAAACTAATTATATAGTAAAATCTAAAAACTTTTATGGACCATTGATTAATACTAAATAATTGATTAGAGACGTGACATGTGTCAAATTTTACAAACATTAAAATGCATTATTAATTAATTTTGTAAACCGTATGGTTATAAGAGTAAAAGTATTCTACCTATATATATTGTAATACCCTGGATAATTCTTCCGTCGTCAAAATAAAAATTTAATTAATAATTAAGGCTTTGCACGCCTAAGTTAAGGATTTCGATTCTAAGACTGACGGTGAAATCCGTTTCTGAAAATAAATTCCAGAAGTCGGTCGAGCGACTACTGTATTAGGGTTTTCACGTCCGATAGAATTTTCGTCCGAAAACTCAGATCGAAAAACCGTCAGAATTTACATTCACTTTTTCTTCGATACGAGTTCACCGGAGAAAGTCAGTTTTTATGATTTTTTCGGGCGAATTTTAGACTGTCTTATCCCGATTTTTATCGGATTTTGAAAAACGAATTAGGTTTTCCGAGTATGTGATTTATTTCTAATCTAACGGTCGAATTAGATTTCGTCGAATACGTAACCGTCTAAGAAATTATTTCTCGACTTTTATAACGTCGTTCTAGACCCGTAATCGAGATATTTCCGGCAAATAAAACACACCCAAACCGCCACCTACACCATGAGTCATCCTTTTATTAGATATTTCACACTTTATCAAATAGTAAAAGCCTTAGTCATCCTCTCTCCTTCTCTCCTTTCTTACCCCCCCCCCCCCCCCCCCCTCTATTCTCTCTCATTTCTCTCTCAATCCTCCATTAAAGAATCATCTTCAAGCTTTTCTCAAGCTCACGAGTCTCTCGTCTACCGATCGATTTTATTTCCGAGTTCATATTCGACGAGGTAGGAACTTCTTCTACGTTATGAACCGAACAAAAATCATTTTCCATCAACTTTATTTTTTCGAAAAATATGGAATGAAGTAGGATGATGAACCTTTGTTTAATACATGTTATAATATGCTTAGAATTAGGTTTTATGGATTGAAATCATAAAGAAATCATCCCCCCCCCCCCTTTAATATTGTTATTACCAAAATTTATAGAGGATGTAGGGGTTTGTTGTAGTTCGATTTTCTTGATGTTTAATTGATGGATTAGTGTTCTATATGATGTTAGATGACTACATGAATTAATTTAGAATTTTCTAAAAATAAAAGTAGAAATGTAAGAGAGAAAGAATCGATGTTTTGATGTAGAAGATGTTATGATTTTCATGAAATGTTAATAGAAATGAGATGTAGTATGTATGTGGATGACTATATAATTTATTGGAATTTTTCTAAAAATAAAATGAAAAACGTAAGAGACAAAAACCCGACAATAAGTTGAGACTCGTTAATGTTTTGAGTATATGGTTTACGTATTAGTGATGCTAGATAGATGATGATCGATTTTGTAAAATTTGAACGAAATCGGAGAACGTCGGATTTTCGCTAAGAGACGAAGAATCGTCGATAAGTCGAGAATGAATAATGATTTAGGTCTATGATTCGAATATATGATAATCTTGCTAGTTAATGATCGTAACCGGAAAATTTGAACAATTTCTAAAAAGATTGGATTTTTAATAAGAGACGAAGAAACGAGATTAAATGCCGATAGAAAAGTCAAATAAGGAAAACCAATTTGATAGTAATGATTGTTGTCGTTTGATGAACGATATTGTAGTTGACGATATTTCCATCCGAGATACGAGATGATTTGAGTTATAGTTAATAAACGAGAAGTTGTTGAATGAAATAGAAATTGAAATTGAATTGGTTTAGTAAATGGTTAGTTGAAAAAGGACGAGGTTATACTCGCCGTTTGTTTAATCAAAGGACGTGAATGTGTACCTGATTAAGGGACATGCATGTAGACTGCCTTAAGATGAAATTTTCGTGAAAATAAAAGTAGAATAGCATTGATCGAACCTAGGGAATCGTGCATCGAGTTTTATCGAGCATTAGGGTTTCGTGCGGACTGTTTTGCGACCTTGCACGGAAACTGTCATAACTCCTAGATCACTTAACAAAATCGAGATCCGTAAATTGGAGAGTAAACTAGACATCTGTAGCTTTCTTTTGGTATAAATTTCATCCCCTTTTTTAAAGTGCTCTGTTCTGTGCGAACTCCAGAACCACTGCCTTGTGCAGAAAGTTTCAAAAAACTTAAATTCTTAAGTTGAATCCTTTTCAACTTCGTTCCTTGTGAACTTTTAAGTCGTTATAAGTTAACGACATCTATTTATCTACTGACCTAAGTGCTGAGTAATGAGCCGAGTCAGTTTATAGACGAGAATTGATCGAGTCTCGTTTATTAGTTAATCAAAAGAAAGTAGTAAAGTGCAAAAGCCTAAAAGACTAAAACCGATTTCGATTTTCTGTTTCTTTTATCGTTGCGATCAAGTTATTTAAGTTTGTTATTTACGATAAAAGGAGGAAGTCAGCGCCAAGGATAGGACGGAAGACAGAAGACGGAAGCTATAGTAGTTCTGTAATCAGTAAGGTGGGCTTTTCTTATATCAAAATAAAAACGAGCGTTGCTCAAAATGTTTTCTTACAACTTTGATAACTGTATTTATGAAAGGGATTATCAGGCGTAAAATGCTTTGTTTTATGTGAGTTCATTTGTGCCATTCTGAGTTAGCCGACAGCTTTCCAGAATTTATGAGTTGGATACAATGGGGCTAACTAAATCAATCGTACTCTGAGTTAGTATAAAAGGGGGACTTTCCAGAGTTTGTGTACACGGTAGCCGGTGTGTGTGGTACCCTGTTGAGGGGTAGCCAGCCGCGGTGAGGAATGTTGGGCAAATCGAATGTAACATCTGTCAGAAAATGCTCGGCCAAGTGATTTATGAGAAAAGAAAATATTTTAGTAGGCACGGGCATTTTAAAGAAAAACCCCGATGCGTTACTGTTAAAAATGCCTGATTAGTCTATTTGTTTATTATATTTTCGGCAATGTGTCCACTAAGTATGAAAATACTTAGCCCTGCATATGTTTTATAAAATGTGCAGGTTGAGCGACGAGAGCTGCGGAGGTTGAGTAAAAGGTTGTGATTAGAGAAGATCAGTTGTGTTCTAGTTTACGTTTTTCCGCTGCTAAACTCTTGTGTTAATGTATGAAAACTTTTTGAGTCTAAGTTCCATACTTCGAACTTAGTTTCTTTTGAGAACTACTTTGTCGAGCGATCCTTCAAGGTCGACTCTCTTTATTTCAATAAAGTCCAGTTCATAGTATTTTCTGTTATAATCTGTTTATCTATTATTTTCCCCCTTCTTCCCCGCTTCTTTAATCCAATCCCTAGTTGCACCTCGGCTTTGCCATCCCTCGGGATTTGGGGCTGTGACATATATATATAGGGATTGGTTCATATAAAAATCAATTTTAGTGTGAGAACGTGAGAACAAGCTTAAATTACTTTGTAATCATGCTTAAAGTAATATATTATCATGCTTAATTATGTTCATGTATTTTTATGTAAACATTATATTTGTATGATCTATGATTGTGATTATTTGAAGCATGAATATATACCGATTTAAGAATGATCTTATATAAGCACTAACGTTTATATAAAAAGCATGAATCTTATTAAGCATGACGATCTATAAATTTAAGTATAATTACATATAAATTTAAGCATGTTCTCACGTTCTCACACCAGGAATTGTTTTTATACTAACTCATCCATATATATATATAATTATAATTATAAAAATCACAATATCATATTCTAAATCCACGTATTAAATAAATGAACACCAAGTTGTGCCTAGATGAGGTAATCAAATGTCTTATTTTCTTCTTATCTTTTTCGTAATTCCTTGGAAAATGCCACTCCACAATCTCTGAAGGCTCATTCCACTTACGAGGGAGTAAGAAAAATTCTAGCTGGTCTAGCAATCGTATGAGGTGCAAAATGATTTTCACGTCATATATATCTAATTTTAGAAGAGCTATTGGACTTTAAAATCTTCTTGCAGCTTCTAATAATAATTCCTTGCTCGGATGTCATTTGCAAAGAGGATGGAGAGGTTGATATTGATGATGAAGTGTTCAAGATTGTCGAGCCACGAGAAATAATATAATCAAAGAAGATGTACATTATGCTTTTGAGAAATATTGATCCGCTTAATGAGTTATGCAATGACATGAGAGTGATAAATTTGAACATGGAGACGACATAAACACGTGATTGAAGTCAAACCTATTTCAGGAAAGAATGCATGACGTGCAAGACAAAAGTACAAAGTGATCACCGGGGCAGATGCACGGACAAGGAGTGACTTCGATAAGACTTCAAAGTGGAGGGGGCATGAATGAACAAAAACAGATTCGAATGTGAGATATTTCGAGAATATGTCGGGATAGGATGACATATTAGATGAGAGCTTAAAAGGATTGATAGATGATACTCATACCATCAAGAATTCTACAGTCAACGTGCTTGACTTGGAAAAATTCTATGATGGGTGATCTTCTGGGATGTTTTTCCTATAAAGCGTGTGAGTGAGGACAAAACACGCTAAAAATGACTTATGATGATTTATGGGCCAGTTGTCAGTCTGGAAGTTGGAACGTTGCAGAATGCAAGCAAGAAACTTCCAATTGCTAGAATTATAATGAGTCTTTCAAATTTTATGGTGAAAAACAAACAAACAAACTCTCTGCTTGAACTATTTTTGTATTATAATTTTCCGCCATGTAAAATTCATAGGTGTTTTGAAATGAGTTATTTATATTAAAACTGGAAAAAGAAGACATCTTTTTTGAATGTATTTTAGTTAAACTAAGTAAGAGAGAGAAATATTATAATTATTTTTTTGTAACATATGGTGTAAATAATTAGTTATGTTGATGTATTTATAAAATATTGACTTTCTATTATAGGAAATGACCTATTGAAAAGAGATATTCAAATAAAGTAGCCAATAGAAATGAGACGGAAAAATCGAGAGTACAATTTTTTTAAAAGTTTATACGTATAAATTATAAAGTAGAGTTTTCTAATTCGATGTATTATTTACTAGTTTATTTATAATTTCTCTATTTAAGTTTGGCGTGTTATATAAAGATAAATATTAAACAACACAGTCTAATCCTGAAAAGAAAACTTTCATGCTATATATATTTCTATTTGACAAATATTTCCGTATAACCATTGCATGCTATATAACCGGGTCTTTTGACCCGGATTTGAGCGTATAAATTTAATTACTGGAGGAATTATAAATAAATTAGTTGTGGCCTAGTGATAGGCGGTCGTCCTTTAGTTCATTGAGCTTTAAAAGTGGGTGGGTTCGGTTACCCTTAACAACAAGTTTTTGTCAACCCTTTTTGTTTTTTCTTTCATTTCATTTTTCCATTTCCTTTTACCTTTTCTTTCTTTCCGCTTTTTCATTCTTTTCATTATTTCTGTTTTCTTTATTTTTCTTAATCATTTTTCTTTCTTTTATATTAATTATTTTTTTTTCTTAATTCCAATACTATTTTTGTCGATCCATTTTCTTTCTTCTCTTAACTAGCATATAACCCGTCGAAAATCGACGGGAAATTATAAAAATTAATAAAATTATTAAATAGTACTAATATATGATAAATTAAAAAAAATATTATTTGTTAATTATTTTAGGTTAAATAATTCGATTATGTAATCTACTAAACTCGTTTAGAATTTATATTTCTTGAATACATCCCAAATTCAATTAAAAAGTAATTTTACCACATGTTTACGTCTCAAACCCATATAGTTATGTTTGTTAAAAATTATAACTAATATATTCTCATTATTTTCGATAATTATTAAAGCTCTATTCTTCTACAAAACCGATGTGGGCAAAAATATATTTTTCTCTCAAAGGAAATCGACTCTTAAGCTGAATCTTTTAGCTTTTTATGAAGAAAAAGAGACAAGAGAAGGAGCGGGTAGTGAGAGAGAAAAAAGAGATATATAGATAGCGAATAATACTATAAATGTTAAAATTGTCTATACGATGAAAATGACCCTAAATTTCCCACATTATGAATTCAACACAAGATTAAGAAAAAAAAAAGTTAAACCACCGCTTCACAATCATCCCGTCTACCCCGACGGTTCCGACCTGGAACCAGCCTATTGAATACAATATTGGTTTTAAATTACTCCCTCCGTTCATGAAATGATGTCTTGTTTCATCTCTTATTTGTGTTCACCAAATGATGCCCTGTTTCGTTATTTTTACCAACATACCCTCGTTACTTTATTAAAACACTACCTTTTGGCATTGATTATCCCACCTCACATCAACTTTATTTCTACTTTTTTGTCTTCCCAACGACTTTATTCCTATTTTTTGGTCAACCCCACCTCTTTTTTGTCATTATCACTGTTTTTTTGTCATTATCTCACTACCCCTACTTTCTAACTTTTACCACTCAAAACAACTTTATCAGTTTTCTTAATCTCCGTACCGAACACAAAGTGGGGCGTCATTTCATGAACGGGTGGAGTATATAAATAATCATCTTCCAAATATATTCACAAAAAAATAATGATGACATTTGTTTTCTTTTTACCTGAAATTAATATTTAATTATATACATAACTATATTCAAAAAACTATTCACACAATATTTAATAAATAAAAATTTAATTATAAATTGTAGTATTATATAAATAATCATCTTCCAAATATATTCATAGAGAAATAAATTATGACATTCGTTTTCTTTTTTACCAGCTTCGAGAATAAAAATTTTAACTGAGAATAGAACTTCAAGAATTGTTTCACTATGTACTTGGTTGTTTTTCCTTTTTACAAAACTTTATGTGGAATGATTGTGATTCATAAAATTATTTAGACAATAATATAAGATAAAAGTTGACCATAAATATCCTTAATTTTATGAGTTCAAAATTATATAATATATTAAAAAACAAAGTTGTCCCACAAGTATTGAATTGGCCAATCTACGCGCACGATTATTGGTCGGAATTGACTCGTTGATAAATCGTTAGTAATTTTTCTGCCAATTTTTCTACATATTCTACGTTTTCCAACGGATACGATTAATCAAATAATTTGAGGATGTGTTTAGGATTATTCAAACTTATTTGAAATTTATATACTCGTACTTGTTTAAAATTCGATTAAAAAATTAGTCATTTGTGTTCCTTTCTAAAAAAATCTGTATATTAGTCTACCGCCACAGTTCTGCGTCGGAATTGGTCCGTTGACCACGACTCTGATTTATAGGTGCATAATTTATAAAATTTGTTTAGAATTTATATAGATTAAAAAATTTAATAAAAATAATGATTGTACTATTCGTTATCGTCCTTAATCGTATAGTAATATTCGTTAATTAAAATTATAGATTATGCAAATTTGGAAACCCAACTACAAATAACGTAAAAATTATTTCACAGATGATGATTATAGATTTTAGAAAATACATGGGAAAAAAGCATAAAATGAAAAAAATTTCGAGTTGAGGTAACCGTCGGTTGGGAATTGACTCGTCTACCACCACAGTTTCGGGTCAGAATTGACCCGTTGACCACGATTTTGATTTATAAATGCATAATTTATGACGATTCTAGATTTTAGAAAATACATGAAAAAAATGAATGAAATAAAAATTTTAAAATTAATAAGAATAAAGAATGAAAATGTATCACGTGGGATCCCGAATTGAGGTACCCGTCAGTTGGAAATTGGCCCGTCTACCTAATTAATTGACAAATTAGAAATTACTTATCTTTTATCAAATTAAATAAAAAAATATTAGACTATTTCCAAATTTAATTCGGTCAACCAATAAATGATCCAAACTATTTTGGAATTATTTGTTCTGTCAACTAATAAATTAGTTCCCTAATAAAAATAATTATCTATTCGGCCAATTAATAAATTGACCAAATTAAATTAAATTAAACTATTAAAATATAGCAGTTATTTATTCAGGTGATTAATAAATAAATTGGCCAAATAAAACTACTACAAAAAATAATTATCTATTCGGCCAATTAATAAATTGACCAAATTAAATTAAATTAAATTATAAAATATATTTATTTATTCGGCCGATTAATAAATAAATTGGCCAAATAAAACTGATGGAGCAAAAGATGAGAAAATAAACATTGTATCTAGGTATTTATAGGCTTTTCAATAGGTGAAGTTTCATTGAGAAATCGATGTGGGACACAACATTTTAGTAGATATTTAAAATCTATTATTTTACATTTAAAAATTCAAAAATTTGAGAATTTAGATAAATATGAATGAAGGAATATAAGGGGTGCCACGTAGGATTTTTTCAAAGCAAGAATCGTTTTACTTTTAGTAATATAATGATTCTTTTTATTTTCTTTTGCTTTCTTTTTTATTTCTTTTTTATTAAATTATTTTTTTTAATTATTTTTACTTATTAATATAAGCAATAAGAGTTATTATTTACTTATTTTTTTTACATTTACCTTTCTTTGTTCTTTTCTTATTCTTTTTTCTTTTTTCTTTTTTCTTTGTTTTTAGTTTCTTTTCTTTTCTTTGTTTTCTTTTTTCTTAATTACTTTAATTTATTTATAAATTAATAAGAACTATTACTTTTATTCACGATAATATTTATTTTTATTTACGATAACTTGTACTTTTAGTTGTTTGGTCAAGTAATTATTTCTTTCATTTCATTTTTCCATTTCCTTTTACCTTTTCTTTCTTTCCGCTTTTTCATTCTTTTCATTATTTCTGTTTTCTTTTTTTTTCTTAATCATTTTTCTTTCTTTTATATTAATTATTTTTTTTCCTTAATTCCAATACTATTTTTGTCGATCCATTTTCTTTCTTCTCTTAATTCTTTTTATTTTCTTTTGCTTTCTTTTTTTATTTCTTTTTTCTTAAATTATTTTTTTTAATTATTTTCACTTATTAATATAAAGCAATAAGAGTTATTATTTACTTTTTTTTTACATTTACCTTTCTTTGTTCTTTTCTTTTTCTTTTTTCTTTTTTCTTTGTTTTTAGTTTCTTTTCTTTTCTTTGTTTTCTTTTTTCTTAATTACTTTAATTTATTTATAAATTAATAAGAGCTATTACTTACTTTTACAACTATTATTTTTGTTCACGACAATATTTATTTTTATATACAATAACTTGTACTTTTAATTGTTTGGTCAAGTAAATATTGATATGAAGAAATGTAATGTTTCAGAATCATTACTTTTCTTCACGACAATATTTACTTTTGTTCACAACAACATATACTTCTAATTATTTGATACGTAATTATTGTCGTGATTAAATGTAATCATTGACATGTATAAAAGTAATGTTTCAAAAATATTACTTTTTTTCGCGACAATATTTACTTTCATTCACGACAACTTGTACTTTTAATAATTCGATCAAGTAATTATTATCATGATGAAAATTAATCATTGACATGAACAAAAGTAATGTTTCAAAAATATTACTTTTCTTCATGACAATATTTACTTTTATTCACGACAACTTGTACTTTTAATAATTCGTAAAAGTAATTATTGTCATTAAAAAAAGTAATTATTGATATGAAAATGTAATGTTTCATAAATATTACTTTTCAAATGTAAATAATTTTTAAAAATTAAAAATTAAAAAAATAAATAAAATGAATAATATGACACAACATAATCAATGAAAAATTAAGAAAGAATGAAAAAAATAAAAATTATTTAAAAAAAGATAATATGAAGAATAAATAATTTAAAAAATTAGAAACAATAAATAAATGAATAACAGGTAGGAAACAACATAATGTAAAAGAAAAATTAAAGAAATATACGGAAAAAGAGAAAGAAAAAACTAAAAATCAATACTTTAAAAAATAAAAGACAAATGTGTATAAATAAGTAAATCTACGAAATTAGTAAACAAAAGAGATGGTAGCCCAACAGTTCTCCCTTGGACTTAAAGCTCTCCTACACTAGGAGGACATTGGTTCGAAACTTGCGAGGTGCGTTGCTTGAATTTTTTTTTATTTTAATAAATTGAAAAGGAAAAAGAAAAGGCTGAAAATTGCAGCTAACAGAATTCGAACTTGGGTTGCTCTAACTTGAAAGAGATACCGTGCTCACCTGGCTTTTCGTAGTGATATTTACCTAACAAATGATATTTACCTAACAAATACATTTGTTAGGTAAATATCACTATGAAAAGCGTTTACTGCAATCTATTTACTGCCGACCCGACCCGATTGCAGTAAACCTTTTTTTTTTTATTAAAAAACGTTTACTGCAATCTATTTAATTGGTACTTTTTTTTTTTTAATTCCATTTTTTCAGTTCAGAAAAATCTCATCAATCTTGGTGGTATATTGAAATCTCTCTCCCCCTTTACCCCCTCAAATTCATAGATTCATTACATCAGAAACCCTAGAAAAATTTATACAAAATAGTAATAGCGTTTGCAGATTTATAACCGATTCGGCTACGGATTATCATCCCCGGCGCCCCAGTTCGCAGAAATCCTAGATTTGTTTCCTCATCGAAGAATTCGATTTGGGTTTGAAGTGGTCATGGACGATAGCTGCGCTGTTTGTGCGGAAAGCTTGGAGTGGGTGGCGTACGGTGCTTGTGGCCACAAGGATGTTTGCTCTACCTGCGTCGCTCGTCTCCGATTCATCTGCAATGACCGCCGCTGCTGTATTTGCAAGACCGAAACCGACGTCGTTTTTGTCACCAAGGTTATTATCTTCTAAGCTCCTGATTCAGTATCTGTTTGATCTTGTGAATTTGGAGCTTCCGTGCCAGGTTTTATTGGACTTGGATGCACTTTAGCTGGCCGCCTTTGTTTTAGAGCCTGTAGAAATTATTACCCGTATTTGATTTAGAATTCTCATGTTGCTCATAGAAGTATTAGCTGAGTTGTTTGTATATTGAATTATTGATCACTGTGTGCACTTTGACACTGTCTCTAAAATTCTAAATTAAACGAATGTATGTGGTTCAGGCTTTGGGAGACTATACGAAGACGATCAGTGATTTCTCTGTATTTCCTTCTGAACCGAGAGCGGGTAAAGTGGGACAGTACTGGTATCATGAAGATACACAGGCCTTTTTCGATGATTCGGATCATTACAAGATGATCGAGGCCATGTGTAGACTTTCTTGCAGTGAGTGTGATAAAATGGAGGACCAGTCGGATGGTGGTTCCAGGAGAAAAGCCAGGTTTAGGAACATTGATCAGCTCAAGGCTCATTTGTTTCACCAGCATAGGGGGTTGATGATGTGCAACTTGTGCTTGGAGGGAAGAAAGGTGCAATATATCTTTTGATCTTCCTTCCTTGCACATTTATAATAACTTTGTTGTTCCTTAGAGATTTTTATGTTTTGTTTTGTTATTTCTGCTTATGACTCTTCCTTTTTCCTCCTTATGTTGAGTTTGACTTCCTAAATCTCCAAAATGAATAGAATGGGGACTGGATTAGTAGGAGCATGATTGTCTAAGAAATACTTTCCAATTAGTTTGTGAGTTGAGAACATTGTCTGACTGTTAGTGAAAATTTATTTTGCTGATTGTTGTTAAATTCACACAGTTAATTTTGACTATAACTGGTGAGTTTATTGGTTATTAGTTGAACTTGCTTTCACTCTCATAGCTTGAGAATGTAATTATTTGCACAGTTCAGGACAACCAGTATTCTCATAAGTCATAACACTGAATCACCCCTGAAAATTATTCACACAGTCAGATGCTACAGTAACTATAGCCTTAAAGTTTACCTTGGTTTCATGGGCAATATAATGGCAAACTGGTTTGTATTTTGAATTAACTCTATAATTGCAGTGTTGCTGATCACTGACATGAATTTGATAAATTTTGTCAACACAAGCAATTGCTTAAATAGAGTAGGTTGTGGAGCATCCATCCAGGTCCACCTGATTAGTAGATTCTCCTGGGTTCTCAGGTTTTCATATGCGAGCAAAAGTTGTATACAAGATCACAACTCAGACAGCATAGAGAAACTGGTGATTCAGAGGTGGATGGAACTGAAAGTGAAAGAGGTGGCTTTTCAGGACATCCCAAATGTGGATTTTGTCAGACATCATTTTACGGGGAAAATGAGCAATATACACACATGTCAACTGAACATTATACTTGTCATATGTGTCCAAGGTAGTCTTTAATTTGTAGTTGTAAATATGAAGCAATTTGTCTAGGGTGTGCTTATTCAACGGGAAATAATAATGACCTGTTTATGTGCAGGCAGCATCCAGGACAGGTTGAGTACTTCAAGAATTATGATGACTTGGAGGTAGAACATTGTCTGGCCAATGATACTTAATTTTCACTAATATAATTATTTCCTTACTAGTCTAAATGATTTGATTGTTCTCAGATGCATTTTCGAAACGATCATTTCTTATGTGAGGATGACAGTTGTCTTGCCAAAAAGTTCATTGTTTTCAAGTCTGAATCTGAATTAAAGGTAATTTCAAATGCTTACTGCAATATGGACATATTATTCACTTATTATTATCTTCTAGTTGAGCTATTCTTTTTACATTACCTCATATCTCAGAGGCATAATGCTAAGGAGCATGGAGGGCGTATGTCCCGTTCACAGAGGAGTGCTGCTCTTCAGGTATATATGTAACCATGATCCTATGAATATTACTTTATCATATATGTCTTTTCCTTTGCCGGATGTTTTCTGGGGGCCTCTTGGAGTGGTTGGGCTGTGTTTAGGAATTTAAGGTTGCTTCTGCTCATTTTTAGTCTATTCGTGTCATTGGACCCACTGTTTGTGTTTGTTGACTTTCCCTATTGATGACATTATAATGGTTTCATTTGCTCTGCAACTTGTGTAGATACCTACCAGTTTTCAATATAGACGAAGTAGCGAACTAGAAAACCGCCGTGGAAGAGGACGTACCTTTCGCCAAGATCCTGTGGATAGTGAAATTTCTTTGGCAATCCAAGCAAGTCTTGAGACAGCAGGTGCTGATCATGGAGGAAGTGCTGATGTTAACTCACTTATTTCACCTCTGGAATCTATAGCTACTACAGGCTTGGAGACACCATCAAGATACCGACAGGCCGTGTCTCAAAGTTCAATGAGTGGAACACTGGGAGACTCTTCCTTTCCTCCTCTCGCATCGGGTTCTGGGGGTAACCAACAGAGTTCTCAAACTGATGCTCTCTCTAAAAATACTATGGCTGCTCATCTGCGCCGCCAGAGCAAGAAGGCAACAAACTCCTCAAGCTCTGCTCCTGCTTGGCCAGCAGCTAGTCGTACACCGGTTCAACCAGTCATGAGCCGCCAGTCCCAAAAAAATGTGAGCTCCTCGAGCTCAACTCCTGCTTGGCTAACAGCCAGCCGTACACCTGCACAGCCAGTCAGCACTTCTCATGCATGGCCTCCAGTGAATGCTATTTCTGGATCAGCATCTAGCTCGGGACAGAGCAGAGCATTTCCAGAAATTAGATCTGTATCATCTAGTCTTTCTACTTCTGCCCAGATTCACCCGCCATCAGTTGCTACTACATCCTTTGCTGGTCATTTGATGTCATCTAGGGCTTCTGGAAGCACTAATCGGCTAAGTCATTCTTCGTCAGCACCTAGTCTTTCTGAACGCGAGTCTTTTGAGTCTTCAAGAACTGATTTTCCTCCAGTTTCAGCAGTAGCCCAACCACGCAAGCCAACCATCGGTGACCAAGCTGTTAGGAAGGCAGGAAATGTTCTTGCAGCCAACCAAACTCTAGTGGAGAAAATGCGGGATGCTCTAGGATCTGATGAAGACAAATTCACTGCGTTTAAAGAGATATCTAGTGAATACCGTCTAGGTTCAATTGATGTCGAGACATACCTAACATACGTAGATCAGTTTGGTTTGTCTCATCTTGTTCTTGACTTGGCTGGACTCCTGCCTAATGCTCAGAAGCAGAAAGAGCTAATAGATGCTTACAATCTTCATATGGCATTGGGTTCTTCAAGAGAAGATGGTCGAAGTAATAATGGCATGAAGGACGGCTACAACTCCAAAAAAGGCAAAGGGAAAGGCAAGTCTGTAGATACTGGTAACAGCTCCAAGAACAATCTAGCTGATAATGTTATAAATACTGTAAGACAGCTACAATCAAGCTACAATGCTCCAGAAGAAGATGTCGAGGTTTTGTCGAAAGATGGATATAGAAGTTCCAGGGGGCAATCTAATGTTACGAGTGGTGCTTCACCTTTAGAATTAACCAAACCAAAAACCCAGACCGAGTCATATGCTGGTGGTGGAAGTAATCAAAATCCAGCCAACGGCAATGGGAAAGGAAAGC
This sequence comes from Schizonepeta tenuifolia, assembly GCA_029490685.1. Classification (NCBI taxonomy): domain Eukaryota; kingdom Viridiplantae; phylum Streptophyta; class Magnoliopsida; order Lamiales; family Lamiaceae; genus Schizonepeta; species Schizonepeta tenuifolia. The sequence goes on from CM055958.1 coordinate 73,528,539, forward strand.
AACGGAAGAAAACATCGAAGTTTCTCAGGGCTCGTCTTGGCGATGGCTCTGTTGAAGCTCTGTTGGATCTGAGAAACTCCGAGCCTGAACTCGATCCAGATTCCGACCCGGGTGAAGCTTCATCAAATGGAGGTGATGGGAGCATACCTGTTCGCGGTGTGTGGAGAAATGGTGGGGGTCAGAAGCTATTGTCGACGACGAGGCGCCGGGGGTAAGAAAGTGCAATTTGGGCTGAGCATTTTTGCCAAGATGAAGATGAAGATCAACTATATTGATCAATTTGAGTGTATTATGTTCCATGTTGGATTGGCATTTTGACTTGAGCATCTCCGTTGTATACGCGGATTAAGGTTTTTGCACAAAGCAGTTTTTTGATGTGATTTTGGACGAATTTGTGATTTTGCGAGGGTAGTGAGATGCTCATTTCATACATAAATATATACATCATCAAAACAAATGTTGTTCTTCTCTGCTGTTTCTAATTATATATGATATTGGTGAACGATTCTCCGCATCTTTGGTTAAGAGAGAATTTTTAGTTTATTCACACAGGACAGGTGCTTGTGGTATGTTTGGCATAAAATAATGGAAATTGTTAGATCATTCATTATACCTTATTAATGTCTTATTATATTTTGTCTGGTCAATTTTGTGGTCTTTTTCTTCTTTTCTTTACGATGAACCCTGAATTTGTGTTCATTTTGTGTTTCTTTTATTCGTGTCTTATGCGGTCTTTAGAGTCTTTTGTGTTTTTGGGAGGACACAAGTAGGAGGAATTGTGTGTGTAGGGCAAGACAAGTGCAATTCGTTGTAAATGTGGTGAAATGGTCCTGGACAATGTTGCATATATCAAGACTCAGGAATATCCTCCTCGGGCAACATTTGTCCAGTACATCAAGACTGGAATATCCTCCAGGGGCAACAGAAAAGAAGAACGATACGATGCAAATAGCATAAGGCTGAAGTTTGCAGCTGGGACAAAGTAGCAAACATCTTGAGTGGAGTTGTTAAGTGAGAAGTACTTTCCCATATCTTCATCCCAGCAGAAATAATCTAGAGTTACCAGATCGTGGGCAAGACAAACATTGTCGTGATCAAGACAACGTGGTCGAGATAGAATGGAACAACTATGGGCGACACACGCTACTTTCTCTCAAAGGAAAAGGATATGGATGGAAGATTTCCTTCCTTATACTACCAGATTCCGATCAGCACCAAATCCACCATGGAGAAAAATAGTCCATCCAAATCTATTCCAACAAGGAAATGAGGCCGAACAAGGGAAAAAGTTCAAGCCTATAAGGAAACCGACTTCAACTCTAATTTCTGCCTATATATATGACTGATTCTCTTTCTTTAAAGGATTTTTTTTCATTCTGCAAATTTACTTATGAGTGTTGGAAGGAGCAGACATACGGGCAACACCCTTTACTTTTCTGCTCTACATTCTATTTTGGTGGATATTCAAGTATTTCTTTGTTAAATTTCAAGTATGGTTTCTTTTACTTCTTGTCTTTTGCTTTCGATTTACTTTTTTATGTCTAGCTAATTTCATAAGCCCGGATTAGGCAAGATGATTTGAGCATAAATCGAAACACTCAAGAGGTCTAACTTGGGCGTCATAATTGTATGTTTATATTCCAGAAATACTAGGTTGGTTGATCAACGCTTTTATAGAACTTGAGTAATTAGGAATCCGCATAAAGAGTCTTTTGTGCCTGAAAAGTATGACGAGTTTTGGAGAGCAGTCTATGTGCTGAGCATCTCTTGGCTGATTTGGGTCTAAACATTCCTAATGCTACTTGAGCAAGATAATTGTTGAAGAGTCTTCGTGGCTGTTTTGATCAAGTTTGGGTTTTGCCTAGAGTATTTCTAACATAATCTAATTTAAAAGGGACAGATAAATAGTAGAATATTCTAGCTGTGACTTCATGACCATAGGACTAGAATTGATCTGCTTGACAATTGAATAATATTTGCATGTGATTAATAACTTTGCACCGATGATCGAGTGAGTGTTTATATTCAATGATTCGAGCCTTGTTCAGGTCCCTTTTATTATTGACCATGTTTCTGTTTAATTTTCAGTTTTAGTTTACAATGCTTGTTGACCAAGACAAGTAAAGTCCCGCCAAGAAAAATCTTAACTACACCGTTTACGAAGGAGAGAGAACTACAACCAATTCCTCTGGGTTCGATCCTTACTTACTGCTGGCTACCGCCTAGGCAAAGGAAATCTATAATTTATTTGCACGAAATTAAACGACAGCTTCGTCACTTTAATCATGTTTTTCTTCTTCAACCATAGCCCCATCGTCAGCAACTTGATTCATTTACTCTCTATAATTTTTCATCTTTTATTCTATTCTTCGAACTTTTTATATTTAAATTTTTGAAAATAATTATATACCCCAAATTGGGGTGCAAAATTTGAATTGCATCGTCACTACCTTACCTATGTGGGAAATTTTCTTGAATTTGAATATGATGGGGACTACAATGGGAGATTTTATTTTATTACAACATAAGGATAGTATTGTACTTGTGTTTAGATAGAATTTCTGAACTCTCGGAACAACATTGATGAAGTTAACAGTAACGCCGAAAATGTATGGACGTGGAGATAGTTACAAATCAAACATTTAGATTGCAACTGCAAGCTTCATGCTTCTCGTAGTAAATACCCCTACTAAAAAACAACCACAAATAAGGAGAAACAAAAAAACCACAAATAAGAAAGAGAAACAAAAAAAAGAAGATTAAAAGTGATTTGGGTTTACTATGAGATCGAAATCCGCAGCTCACAATTACTGAAAATCAGTGACATGTGTCAACTGTGACCAATTAAGTCGATTGCAGTCCAAACCACAGCCACACTGGGGGCACTCCTTAAAATTGTCAAGGGGAAAATCCGCAGATGTAAATCCCACTGAAAACTCGAGTTTTTGGTGGATGCGCTTAACTTGAAGGATGTTAAGCCACAACAAGACCACTTTGACGCTCACACCGCTCAGCTTCTGCAGCCGCCCTTGGGATATCAATCCTTTGATCTCTGGATTGTAGCGAAGCTCGTACGAGTTGTCCAACGTGAAGCTGCATGAGCCGTTAAGACGGGCTGAGAACTCGCCGGTTGCATTATTCAGGCTGTAGCCGGTGACGCCTTCCGGCAGAAGCCCCACTGGAAACTTGTATTGCTTCAGAGCTTCATAAGGTGATGAAGGCTCGTTAGGGTATTGGCCGGAAACACACAGCACCAGAATTGCTGACAGATACATTCTGATACTCATACTTGTTCCTCTCCAAGCCATACTGTAGTAGCAATCACCTCTCTCTCTCTCTCTCTCTCTCTCTCATGAAATTATACGAAGAGAGACGGTGGGGATTGTTACGGTTGTACAGGTGTTTTGGGAGGTTTGATTATTTTGGCATAGCAGCTGTACACGTGCTGGTAGCTTCTCCTCCCTATTTTTGTGTTGGCAGTTTGGAGTGAGTACCAATGTTGAATATTTCCAAAAGCATCACGATAAGCGGTTGTGGAGACGTTCTATAGCGACGTTAGGAATGACTTTATTTTTAGGATTTAGAATACGTGACAATAGTCCGGTCTTAGAATTGGAAATTAACTGTCTCAGAAATTTCTTATTCAGACATATGTAGAAGGTGTCCGATACGGGAAATTCCATCCTAGTTGACATGCATTGCATGATCTTAGATTCATAAATCAATTATATTAAATACAAATAAAATAATTATGTTCGATTGATTTCATTATATTTAAACAATATCATAATATTGAATTTTATCTTCGCCATCGAAAAATAATTAATTTAAATTCATCGATTGAAAATTTATCACATTGATAAAATTAAGCATGATTAAATTTATAAATTTTAATTTGTGAACTTAAATTAATTATTTTACGACGACAATCGTAACATTAGACACGGCAATACCATTTAAATGTGACAAAATCAATGGCAAATGTTTACACTTTAGGACGGGAATTCTCGTCTCGCAATTAATGCTTTTTGAGACATACACTTTCGTGCTTAAAGAATACTACGTTAGAGTATATCTTTTTTGGCCAAAATATTCCGCCGCTATAGTCTAAAAGTAGTTTACTGAAATATTTTTGTATAACTATCACGATAGGCGAGGTTTGTAGAGGAGCTTTTAGCCTAATTAAGTTTAGGATTTATTTAATATAAGGGGTAGATGAGATTGAGAAGAAATAAAAATCATGTCTGGAAGCGAGCGGCACTCTATTTCTTTTAGTATTTTGTTTTTGGAGAAGATTTAAATTGCTTCAAACATGGCTCAACCTTGTAGCATGCTGGTGGTGGAAGTGGAAGCAGCCAACGGCAGTGGGAACATGGATGATAACAGCCAAAGCCAAGTTTCACAGGACCCTGACCCTGATCTCAAATGGAGCAGATGCCGAATGTACCTGTTCGCAGCGTGTGGACAAATGCTGGGGCTCAGCCTCAGAGGTTTTGGATCGATCAATTAAGTCGATCGCACCAACAACAATACACAAAAGTGACAAAACAGCCATCTGATCTGAAGTAGTGTCTTTACTCAAACTGCACAAGGCAAGGCATAGATTCGATTATAGACTATGATAAGACTGGGTCAACGCCTTATCAACAAAAGAAAATATATGAAATCGTATAAAATTGAGAAGTGTGCTCTTCACTTCAAGATCGAGTAAACTACCTCGTCTTTGACTCTTTGCCTCCGAAGATGGATCTTGATTCCTGCACAAGAAAAAAATCCCACACCGGGGGTTTTGTCCGGTGAGGACCCTCCGATGCCTAAATTAGAAAGCTTGGGCGAGAAGAAAAGAAAGAGAAGGCAAAAAGTATCTGAAAGTGTGAGTGTGTGTGATACCTTTAGCTAAGAGAGAAAAACTGCTTTTATAATGGGCTAACCTAAGGGTAAGATGGTCATTTGACTCAAGAGAGGGAATTTGGGCCTCAAATTCTGGTCCGTGTTTCTCCAGTAGCATTTTTTACTGACGTGGGCCGGAGAGCATTGGGCTCCAACGCTCACAAGGTTGAAAATAACCTATCCCATATCAACCACCCTCCCCTACTCTCAGTGACGTGGGATCGCTGAGTCACTTAGAGTAGTGAAGAAGGCGGATCTGGCGTGAAACCACGCTTGGACACTTCAACTGCTATTTCAATCTTGGCCGTCCATTAAATAAAACCCTTGACATTCCACCGTAGGATAGTAATTGCATAACTGCGCCAATATTTGAAAATTGGCTGGTTGGTTTATGTTTTATTTTCTTTAGTTTGCTTCTCTCTCTTACTTTACTCATCTTCTCCGTTGTTCGAGCGATTTCCTGCAATTCTCGGTGAGAAACGGCTCTCTATCCTGCTCTTTTTCTCTCGGTTCCTTCTCTCTTTGCTTCTCCTTCAACATTATCAGGTATTTCCGCCAGTTCTCGGTCTTTTCTCAGTAATCAATTTCTCCTTTGTATTTGGTGTTTGCGTATTTGATTAGGGGAAAAATGGTGGGGGGATAATATGTCGAATTCTGCTGAGCAATCTCTCAACACTAGTTTGTCGGAAGAAATTTCGAATTATGCTGGCTCCAAAGGAGTCACCTCTTTGGAGCACTCCGAGTCGAGTAGTCCTACACCCAGTTCTTCGCCTTTTTGGACTCCTGAGCAATCCTTGCCGTCCCCCCAAGATCTACAGGACTGGTAGTGCCTTATTCTTAAATGCGCGTTTTCATTACTTTCTTTACTGTTTTGCTTAAAACCTGCTGCCTTTCTTTTGATAGCCATGGCTGAGGAGTCCCTCGCTCGGAGGTTTCATCTAGGCGTGGACTTGAACTCGTTGTTAGCCAGTCTGGGGTTGTCGACTGATCCAAACGTTAGGGATTTGGCCTCTGCTGAGGAGGTTAAACAAGATGATATATTTGATAACCTGGCTATCGCGGATGTCGAGGCTTCCGCCGGCAGAGATCCCCCCGCGTTGACCATGACTAGTGATGCAGGGGTCCTTCAGGTTGAGGGCAGCGGGGCTCCCTCTGCCGCCCTACAGACCGAGAATAGGGTGGCATCGCCCTCAGTCCAGCAGATTGAGGGCAGAACTGAAGTATCCCCAGTTCTGCGAGCTCGCTCCAGCTCACCTCCGAAGAAGAAAAGATCACACTGCGACCGTGGTCAATCCCTGTCTACGGCGATCGATTTGGAGGAAAAGAAGGCAGCCGCAGAGAGGGAGAAGAAAAGGAAACACCATGATGATCGGAGTCGGGCTAAGACTTCTGCTTCTGCTCAAGAGGAGCAGAAGAGAAAAAAGAAACGCGGTTCAACAACTTTTGTTCAGCAGGCTGCTGTCAGGAAAGCCTCTGATTCAGCTCCTGCCGGGTCGGCCACTTCCCCACCACTGATCCCTACCCACGTTCTACAAGAATAGTGGAGGCCTCTGCCCCGGGCTCGGGATCTGCTCACAGTGGTTCTTCGTTTTTAAGTGTGGTAGGGAGTAACTTCCCTGGGTTGCTGGGGCTTTCTCTTTATCAATGCAGGGAATTCATTGCTCACTCTTTGCCGACCCCTCAAGATCTGAAAAAAAAATCAGAATAAGTCTCTAGAATGTCGTCGGGCCCAGATCGGCATTCGTTTGATTGAGGTAGGCATCCTTCCCTTTCAGTTTATTTTCGGTTTCGCTGATGCTCTGTCCTGTGCTTATGGCTTTTCCTCTATATTTTTCGTTCATTAGGCTTTGGCTTATTTGGGAGCTGAATTTCGGGAGGGTGGCGACACTCTGTCACAAAAGTTGATAGCTGCTGAACGCGAGTCCGGGAGACTTTCCTGTGAGCACGCTAAGGTTGAAGCTGATCTCTCCTCTCACCTTCAGAGGAAAGAAAAAGAGGTGGTGGACTTACAATAAGCCCACGGGGTCCTCTTAGCCAAACATCAAACTTTGGCGAAGGACTTCGCTTCTTTCGACAGGGAGAAAAGTGGCTACCAAATCACTATCGGACATCTAGGTGATAAGATCAAGGATCTGGAGGCTCAACTGGAGAGAGAGAGAGAGACGGGGCTGAGCAGCGAGTGTCCGTTGCGTTGCGCCAGGGATACGACGTGGGCCGGACGGCGGGGGTGAGGGACTGCTTTCGCAGACTATTTGTCACCCCCCAAGGACAGGGGTTACTCCGAGCCCTGAGAGATAACATCATTCAGGGATATCGCAGCAGCGTTCAGTTCTGCAAGGACCTCGGTCCTGACATTCGCCACTTTACCTAGGCTGGGTATGTCCAGGGCTTCTCTTATACTTATGGTCTGAAAGGTGCCCTTCCCAAACAGGAGGACATGGTGGCTGAGATCCATGACATGCCCGATCACTGGCCCGTTCACGATCCCTTCGGAGCTCCAGACCTTCCTTGGTGGGAGGATGTCTTGAAGGCAACCCTTCACAACTTCCTTTCTTCAGAGGGCCCAGATATGAGTCTTCCTGTTGCAGAGAAGCCTTTTGTGCGCTTGGATCCAGAGCTAACAAACTTCACTGATGCTCCTCTTCCCAGTGCTAGTTCAGTAATCATTCCTGATAGTTAAAATGCAGGTGTCTGTAATAATTAGACTTTTTTGGACTTAATTAGGGGGGTAACATTCGAGGGCTGCCTTGTGGTTTTCGAGCATTAATGATTTTGGCATCTTCTTTTGTTAAGTAGCTCTAGTAATTATTTAGCTGAATTTTAATTTCTACCTCTTTTGGTTATTTGAAACATATGTAGCCGTAGTATCCGATGTATTGCTTTTGGTTTTGATGCAACATTTTGACGGGTAGGTAGGACCTGTGCTAAAACATTTACCTCTGATTTTGCCATATTGTTTTCTCACCTACCCCCTTCGAATTTGTCCTATCATTTTTAATGATCGTTCGTCTTTATATAAACCTGAGTGTGCTACGATATTTTTCACCACCTGCGCCGAAGAATGGCTGCATGGCTTTTCTTTTCTTACTCCTCACTGGATCCCCTCCCAACAGCTTACTCCTTTCCTCGTTGGGGTCATACATCTGAGGCCTTTCGCCGATCTCATCTCCTCCTATCTTCGGATGGCGGGTGAGGTTGTTCTCCTCTGACCCCAAGGGTCTCTATTTTCGACTTCGGCCTGCCGTAGTCCTAGAGATCAGGCTCCCTTTTCTGGCTTCCGCCTTGAGAAAGGGAGGTCTCCCGGCCTTGGGGACAGTCGTTTGTGCGGCTCTATCTCCGCGTCCTTATAGTTGCAGACTTTCTGAAGAAAATCTTCTCGCTGGAGTTCTCCTTATCGAGAGGCGAATATTGCTGCTCGCAGTTATAGAATTTTAGTTTCTTTTGGCTCTCCTGGTTATAGTAACCTTTTGTAATTGTTTTATTGTTGGAAAATTGACATAGCAGGGCCTGTATAAATATCTCTGGGTTGAATTCAGGGCTGATTGTTAGCTCCTCGGTTTCTTGGGCTCTGTTTGTATTCTAATAAAATATACACTTTCCTTTGGGCACCGGCTATTCCTTGTCTTTTTTTTTGTTGCGTTTGACTAGTTTCTGACACGTGCTACTTAATTTCTCTTTTTCCCTTTTCTGCCCCTTCTCGAGGCTATCTCGGGAATACGTAAAAAGGAAAAGGGACTGACGGGGAAAAAGACGTTTCCGAAAAAGGAAAATTTCTTTTTATCTCTTATCAAAAAAAGGTGAAGGGCTTTAAATGCTCATAAATAATTATGGCAGCTACCATCTCGCCCGTCTTATACCATATTAAATTTTCGGGGTTAAATTTGTTGGGTTATCCTTCTTCGTCTATAAATTCCTCATTTTACCTCTTGCCTTTTACCTTCAATCCTCTTATGCATGCTTCGAAAATGACCTCTTATTTTTACCAGTTTCATCCTTTTCGCATGGGGACCATGTTCCTCTTGTTTTTCCTATTCGTTCCTTCTTCACGCTCCACTTAATTTTGGGCTAATGTCGGCCCTTTTCTTGTCGTAGTCATATATCTGAAACATGGCTCTCGTCGTGGTCAGACATCTGATGCGAGTCACTGATGTCCGACTGCCGACGGTTTAGGTCTTCCTTCCCTCTCCCTTGATTGTTACTTCTGTACCATGCAAGTGGGGTAGGAAAGGAAGATCTTAAGGGAGGCAACCCTACCATTACCCCCCCTTTTAGATGGCAAGGTCTGTCTTCGAGTCTTTTTTATTTTTTAAAGCGCTTAGGCGCGCTTCTCCCAGCCTTTCGCTGTTATCGGGGGTTGATCGATGTTCCCTCGGGTCAGCTCTGCCTTCCAGAGCTCCTACTCCAGAAGGGGAGAGTGATGGATGATGAGGCCACGCTGCTCTTTTGTGGCTGTCGGAACTCTCCCTAGCGTTCTTTGCATCGAAGATGGCGTTGAGGACGCGGAAGCTAAGGGTTGGAGATCTATGCAATTTTGAGCCTCCTTCCTTGTGAACGACAGATCTGGTTTCTCTTCCCACAGCAGTTGTTGGTTAGGTCTGCCAAAGGGGTTTCAGTTCTTTCTTCGGCTGGTGCGGTCTGCTAAGACAGATTTAGCCCACCAGGCGATTTTTTGGGGGGGGGGGGGGTTCCAAGTTCAGGGTGCATGCTTTTCTTTTGTCTATTAGGTCTACCAAGGCAGATTTAGCCTACCATATGTTTTGTTAGGATTCAAGGTTCAGGGTTTAGGGTTCATGCTTTTCTTTGCTGGCTATTCTTGAAATGTATTGGTACTGTTATCTTTGATAAGTAGTGAAAGTGGAAAATTTCCTATGTTCTGTTCTTTGATGGAATTTTACCTAGCTTCTGCTCATTGCTTTGTTTTCGTGATATTAGTTATTGTAAAAAGTTTGATCTGTTCCGAATGTGCCAGATCTTATACTTTTCGAGACATCATTTCTGAATGCGATAATATTTTGGAAAAATAACAAACATGATTCATTTAACACTCCATCCATATAGTTTCATTTGCAAAGGGTAAAACTGGCTTACACTAAAGCCTTGATTAAAATTAACAAGCTCTGCTGAAAGAAAATGGTGTGTGCAACCACCTTAATTTAATCGGTAAGAAAAACTGGGTATGTCTCCTGCTTTTCTAAACATACTACTTTTTCAAGTTATGCACGTTCCAAGGGCGAGGTAACTTCTTCCCTTCTGGCCCGATTAGTTCATAAGCTCCTCCCTTCAACACTTTTGCCACTTTGTATGGTCCTTCCTATGACAACTCCAATTTTCTGAGAGGCTTCAATGCGTCAGCTCTCCTTAACACCAGGTCTCCCACTTCAAACTTCCTTTCCTTGACTTTGCCATCGTGTCGAGCTCTGATAGATTCTTTATAAGCCTCTGATCTGGCTTTTGCGACGTTCCGAGCTTCTTCCACCAAGTCCAGCTCCTCCCTCCTTGACTGGTTGTTTTCCGCTTCGTCATAATTCAGGACTCTCCAGGATTTTGCTCCGTTTTCTACAGGGGTCACCGGAGTTGTTCCGTATATCAGAGCGCTTGGTGTTTCTCCCGTGGCGCTGCGAACTCCAGTCCTATACGACCAGAGGACGGAGTCTAGTGAATCGACCTAATCTTCTTCATCAGTTTCTAGACGTGCCTTGATTCCGCTCACAATGGTTCGATTAGTGACCTCTACTTGTCCATTGGTTTCGGGGCGCTTGACTGCTGCAAACCTTTGAGTTATTCCCATGCTTTTGCACCATGCTTTCATCTTGCGGCCATTGAATTGAGATCCATTGTCTGAGACCAGGATTCGTGGCTCTCCGAAACGGCATACTATGTTTTTCCAAATGAATGTCAGCACAGCGGTAGTGGTGATTGCCGACACGGCCTCGGCTTCTGTCCACTTGCTAAAGTAATCTACTGCGAAAATTATGAATCTTTTACCTCGATCTATCTTCGGGAACGGCCCTACGATATCTATTCCCCACTTATCAAACGGACAAGAGGTGTACAAGCCCCCCAGGTTCTCTGCCGGAATGTGTATGACTCTCCCGTTCTTTTGACATCTGCTACACTTTTGTACAAAATCCTTGGCATCTTTTGCAAGTGTGGGCCAATAAAAACCAGCTCTGATGATTTTCCGTACCGTATCTCTGTAACCTGAGTGACTGCCAGCGCCTCCTTCGTGTACTTCCTTTATGGCATAGCTAGCCTCCTCTTTCCCGATGCACTTTAATAGCGGGTGCGTGAAGGATCTTCTCATGAGCTGCCCTCCAGCAAGGCAGTACCGCTGATAATTAATTTTGATGGATTTGTTCAGGCCTGACATCTTCCTTCCTGTTCATAGGTAGTGAATTATTGGGGTTCTCCAGTCTGTTTCACTCTCAACAGTTAAGGTCTCTATCGTTTGAGCCTTTTTCTCCGCAACCTGAAAATAATAAGTTTATTTTTGCAGTGTTGCGTGCTCATTTAGGATAAGATATGCTTTTATCATGAGGGTATGTGTACCTGAGGTGAGGTTTGATGCGCTGACGAGTTTAGCTAGCTAGTCAGCTCTGACATTTTCCTCTCTGGGTATTTGATTAATTTGACATCTGTAAAATTTGCTTCGCAGCTCCTTCACCACTTCCGAGTATTTGATCATTCTTTCTTTTTTGATTTCACATGCTCCTTCTACCTGCTATGTAACTAGTTGGGAGTCAGATCTGACTATCACCCTCCTGGCTCCCATTTCCCAAAGCATAGTCAGTCCCCTGACTAGTGCCTCATATTCGGCCTCATTATTGGATACCCTGAATTGGAAAGATATGGCAAATCACAGCTCCTCTCCATCGGATTTGACGATTATTATTCCTGCACCACAACCTCCAATGTTTGCTGTTCCGTCTACTTCTGCGGTCCAATCCTTTTCTTCTACAGCGGTCCTAGTAGATTCCTGAATAAAATCTGCCAGAGCTTGTGCTTTTATGACTGCCCTGGGCTCGAAGCCAACATCGTACTCTCCCAACTCGACTGCTCATTTTACCATTCTCCCTGACAAATCGGGTGTGCCCAAGACCTGGGTAAAGGGCTAGTAGCTCCGTATGATTACTTTGTGTGCTAAAAAATAATACCTGCATCATAGTTATGTATGCCTTTAATTAATCTTTATTTTGACCTTTAACTATCATATAATTATTTATTCGTGGTTACATCTGTTTTCGTTACCTCAATCGTCTTGCGGCGATCATGATAGCCAGCGCTGCCTTTTCGTTACATCTGGTCCTGAAAACAGGATTTCATTTTCTTAGGTAAATATAGCAATGCTGTCAACAGTTGCGAGCGTTTTATCATATACACGTTTTTACTTACTTGCAACATCCGGCTGACATAATAAATGGGGTATTGCTTAGCTCCCTTCTCCTTTATCAGTACCGAACTCAGGGCTTGCTACCCCACGGCGATATATAGATATAACGTTTCTGTGGGCTCTGGCTTAGCCAGTAATGGGAGTTCTGCTAGATGCTTTTTCAGATCTTCGAAAGCTTGTTGACACTCCGTTGTCCATTCAAATCGGGCCCCTTTTCTCAGTGTTTGGAAAAATGGGTAGCTTTTATCTGCAGATCTGGAGATGAAGCGGCTCAGTGTTGTTATTTTTCCATTTAAGCTTTGCACGTCCTTGACACTTTTGGGGGGTTGCATCTCCATTATGGCATGTACTTTTGCGTCGTTGACTTTGATTCCCTCAGGGGTAACCATATAACCTAGGAATTTTCCCTGCTCGACTCCGAATACGCATTTAGCTGGATTTAACTTTAATCGATTAGCTCTGGCAATAGCGAATACCTCCTCTAAGTCTTTGGAATGAGAGACGGCTTTGACGCTGTGTACCAGAATATCATCGACGTAGACCTTGGTATGAGTGCTGAGGATTTTTGCGAAGATAGTGTCCATCATCTTCTGATATGTGGCTCCTGCATTTTTAAGCCCGAATGGCATTCTAACGAATCTGAAAGTTCCAATGGATGTAATGAAGCACACGTTCACAACATCATTTGGGTCCATCTGAATTTGATAGTATCCTTGGTAGGCATCCATCATTGAGAGGAGCTCTGCCCCAGCCGTAGCGTCTACTAGCTGATCTATGCGAGGTAAGGGGGTAATGATCCTTGGGACATGCCTTGTTCAGGTCTCTGAAGTCATTACACATTCTCCATTTCCCTCCTGGTTTTTTGATCATCACTGCATTGCATAACCAGTTAAGGAATTGAATCTTGACGATATATCCTGCTTGCAGGAGCTTTCGGACTTGCTCCCTCAGGGCTGCATCTTTTTCATCATCGAATTGTCTGAGCTTTTGACGAACAGGTCTGACTTTTGGGTTTATGTTTAGTTTATGTGTCGCTATATGGGGATATATGCCTGGTAGTTCATCTGTGTCGAAGGCAAAGACATCCACATTCCGCCGCAAGCATGTTATTATCCTATCTTGCTCTTCGGGTGTCATTTTTACACCAACTTTGGTCACGAAGCCTACCTTGTTTTCATATAGCTCCACATTCATGGTCTCTTCAGCAGGCATCATAGTAGGTCTAGGCTCCGGTCCATTTTCAGTTCTTCCAACTTTTCTTTTTCAATTTTCACTACAGTCTCTAGGTTACCACCTCTGGGCGAGTATGGCAGGGTCTGATCGCTGGCCATGAACACCGGTTCCGTCATTTCGTCGTCTCCCCTCGGGCGCTTCCCCTTTTGATTTCGGGCTCTTTTTACTTCGCTAGCATAACAGGACCTGATCTCCTCTAACTTCCACTACCATCTTCCCAACCGTGAATTTTAGTTTCATATGATATGTCGATGCTACGGCTTGAAAGGCATTCAGAGATGGCCTACCTAAAATTATGTTATAGGAACTGGGCGCATCAACTACCAAGAATTGGACCATCCTCATTTTTCTTATCTCTTCATTCCCCATTATTACTGGTAGGCGGATCATTCCTAGGGGTGCTACTACTCCTGAGAATCCTGATAGCATTGCGGGGACAGGTACCAATGTTTCATTTGTATCCATGAGCTGAAAAACAACTATAGAAAATTATGTCTGCAGAGCTACCAGTGTCTATTAGTATCCTCGCTACATCATGCCCTGCAATTTCTGCTGTAATTACCAATGCGTCGTCCTGCGGGGTGATAATTCCTGCCAGGTCTTTATCTCCGAAGCTTAGGTCCGGTGTATTGTCTTGAGGCTGGACAGCGCCTACATTCCAAAAGTTGGGGTTCCGCACTATTCTTTGAGCTCTTTTTTGTGCCTGATTTGAGTTTTCGCTAATAAGACCTCCTACTATCATCATGATTGATTTCTGCTTTTTTGGGAGTGGTATTTTTTCTTCCGGAATTTCTGGTCCTTCTATTGCTAGTTGCGGAGGTTCTGGCCCCCTAAGTGCTGGAAGCTCTTCTCTTTTACCCTGTGGATATCCTCGTATGTCTTGTCCTCTCCAATTCCCGGGCCTATTGTTTCGGTTCGTCTGTATGTACTCCTGAAAATTCCCGGCTCTGATCAACTTTTCCATCGTATCTTTAAGATGCCTGCACTCATCTGTGTCATGACCATAATCCCTGTGGAATCTGCAGAAAAGATTAGAAGGCGGATTTTTCGGCCCATTCTCTGCAGTGTACGGTACTGGGAAGAGTCTTAGGACTATGCTTAAAATTTCTGATGGCGGCACTGTCAGCTCTATATACGGTGTTTGCCCACGCGTCCATACTCTCCCGGAGAAACTACTTCTCGGAATAGGGGCCAAGGGTTCTCTTACGGCCTCAAATCTTCTATCCATGCGAGGGGGTCTACCCTCCTCCACAAATCTTCTATCCATAGAGCTCTTTCGTGGGGGTTCTGCTTCCCTTCCCTTATCTAGGGTTTCCTCTTTCCTGTTTTTGTTTTTGATTTTGTCCTCTACACATTTGGCTTCCCACGCTTCTTCGCTACTGATTCTGTTATCCATCAATTTCATTACTTTATCGTATCCTCCTCTACTTGTTTCTTCTAGTGCATGGAAAATGTCTTTATCCCATAGTCCATTTATTAGACCATATACTTTGACTTCATCCAATACTGAGGGTACTTGCAGAGCTGCCGTATTATATCTGGTCACATAACTTCTCAAACTCTCTCTCTCTTGCTGCTGAAAATTTAGTAAAGTCATTACTGGGTGGCTTTGTCTTCGAGCGCTGGCAAACTGGTTTTCGAGCTGAGATGCAAAATCCTCATATGTCTCAATACTCCGCGGTTTCAGCTGACTAAACCATCTCTGGGCCAACCCCTTCAGAGTGGTTAACAACACTCGACACTTAATTCCATCTGAGTATCCTTGCAACATTGCTAAGTTTTCAAAGCAACCTAAATGATCCTGTGGGTCGGTCGTCCCCTCATACACGAGGTCTGCCGTTAACCTGAAATGGTGAGGTAGGGGTTCTGCCATAATGCTATCACTGAACGAGGAGACTTTGTTTCTTTTATGCCCTGCTGATTTTCCTTCAACCATTTCTTTCATGGCAGCTATTTCGCGTGCCATTGTGCTTTGTCAGGCTAGATCCTGATTAGGAATGTGATCACATCCCGACTTTGGGGATGGTCGGGCCCTGAAATATTCTTGTTCGCATTGCTGGCTTGCCGAGCGTTCCTGCCTGTCTTCGGCCTCGCCATTTTGTTGGCTTTCGTCAGCCTTTTCTACCATTTCTTTTTTCCTTTGATTCTGCAGCTGAGTTGCTACCGCCGTGTTTACCACCTTTGTGAGTAGCTCCTATAACTGATTTGAAGTTATGCATAAGGCTTCCTCAGGTCTGGCCTCCATTTTTTCTTTTCCTTTGGACTGGTCAGGAGTATCCCCTTCAACCCTTATCTCACTGTCTCCGCTGGCCTCTACCTAGGGGTGCAAACAAATCGAATCAAATCGAATATCGTTCTAATCGGATCGAATCTGTGCAACATATTTATCGAACCGAATCGAATTCGAATCGTGACCGAATCTTAAATTTGATTTGAATTCGAATACTTGAATAATTTTACGAACTCGAATCGAATACTCGAATCTATAGAGAAATGAGATGAAGAATGACTAGTTGGAAATTTGTGAAGGAATGTGATGAAGAACGATAGTAAAAACAATGAAATAGAAAAACAATGTAAAGTAGCGAGAGATAGATGGAAGAAAAAAAAGAGACTATGACTTACCTTTGCATCACTCAAGAGATTAGACTTAGTGCAATATACATATATATTAAAGAAATGTTGACCTTATCTTGGAATGGCCTTGAAGATGGACCAAATTAACATCAACACGTTTAATATATACTTAAAAATTTAAGCATATAATCCATAATCAACTTAAGAAAGTATATAATATAAATATATATTAAAATTATATTACTATTTAAATATCTAATCGAATCTCTGCGAATATCGAATCGAATAACATAATTACTAATAAGTATTTGAAAATTAATCGAATCTATAAAAATATTTGAATTCGAATTCGAATCATAAAATAACGAATACGAATATCAAAATTCGAATACAAATCTCGAATCGAATCAAAAAATTTGATTTGATTAACACCCCTACTCTGTCCCATCTCGCGGCTCAATTTCTTTCTCGTTTGATGCCATTTTGCTGAAAATTCCAAGGAACAAGGATTCAGGCTTTTTATGCAAATATTCTAGAGGTAAAACGCAGTAAACATTAACACTCAGTGTAGGTGCGTTCGATGTTTATGTATTTTTATAGAGATTTCATGTATTCGTCTTTTGGGTTTGGCGCGGCGCAAGTTCTTCCGGTAGAGATGCGTGGCTCACTCGCAGTGCTTCAGGCTGGAGTCCAGCAGAGCTCTGCCGGCCCGTTCGGCACGGCACAAGTTCTTCCGGCAGAGATGCATGGCTCACTCGCAGCGCTTCAGGCTGGAGTCCAGCAGAGCTCTGCCGGCCCGTTCGGCACGGCATAAGTTTTTCCGGCAGAGATGCGTGGCTCACTCGCAGCGCTTCAGACTGGAGTCCAGAGCTCTGCCGGCCCGTTCGGCACGGCATAAGTCCTTCCGGCAGAGATGCGTGGCTCACTCACAGCGCTTCAAGCTGCGTGGCTCACTCGCAGCGCTTCAGGCTAGAGTCCAGCAGAGCTTTGTCGGCCCGTTCGGCAGCATAAGTTCTTCCGGCAGAGATGCATGGCTCACTCGCAGCGCTTCAGGCTGGAGTCCAGCAGAGCTCTGCCGGCCCGTTTGGCACGGCATAAGTTCTTCCGGCACAGATGCGTGGCTCACTTGCAGCGCTTCAGACTGGAGTCCAGCAAAGCTCTGCCGACCCGTTCGGCACGGCATAAGTCTTCCCGGCAGAGATGCGTGGCTCACTCGCAGCGCTTCAAGCTGGAGTCCAGCAGAGCTCTGCCGGCCCGTTCGGCACGGCATAAGTTCTTTCGACAGAGATGCGTGGCTCACTCGCAGCGCTTCAGGCTGGAGTCCAGCAAAGCTCTGCCGCCCCGTTCGCCACGATTCCTTTTCATGATGTCAATAAGCCTAGTCTGTTTTCATTTCTTTAATCTTATAAATTATATTTTACAAGTATTTAATTCTGTTTATCCGTCTTTGTTACAGAAGAAAGGGCTGTAGATTTACGTAAGGAAACAAAACGGCAGTCTCTAGCCTTCCTCGAAAAGCATTAGAGCACAGCTTCTAGAAACGTTCTCAAGCGTCCTAGGACCGTGAATCGTTTTCCCTCAGAGCTATGCCCGCGCTCGTTTCTTGGTATCACTGACTTAGATTTACAAGTAAAAAAGAAATAAAAAATGAACAGAAGAAAATGGGAACTCGACGCCTCAGCTCGAGTTTCCCACAGACGGCGCCAGTTGATAAGACTGGGTCAACGCCTTATCAATAAAAGAAAATATATGAAATCGTATAAAATTGAGAAGTGTGCTCTTCACTTCAAGATCGAGTAAACTACCTCGTCTTTGACTCTTTGCCTCCGAAGATGCATCTCGATTCCTGCACAAGAAAAAAGTCCCACACCGGGGGTTTTGTCCGATGAGGACCTTCGATGCCTAAGTTAGAAAGCTTGGGCGAGAAGAAAAGAAAGAGAAGGCAAAAAGTATGTGAAAGTGTGAGAGTGTGTGTGATACCTTTAGCTAAGAGAGAAAAACTGCTTTTATAATGGGCTAACCTAAGGCTAAGATGGTCATTTGACTCGAGAGAGGGAATTTGGGCCTCAAATTCTGGTCCGTGTTTCTTCAGTGGCATTTTTTAGTGACGTGGGCCGGAGAGCATTGGGCTCCAACGCTTACAAGGTTGAAAATAACCTATCCCATATCAGACTATATAACGAATTGGTTGGATTCGAGCTTATATGGTCTTTCAGCAAACAATATTGTCCGTCCATCGACTATGACTGTCTGTCTGATACAGAAGAATACTCACAATGTTTATAGGTTAATATTTGATCCTACACCAGTCAAAGAAAACATAACAAGATCCTACTCATCATATGAAAAACAAGATCAAACAATATTTTAAAGGAAAATTTATAATTCAATCTGATTATTGGCCTGGGCATGCAAAGCAAACTAAAGACAACCGAGAAGCTAAAGAAAAGAGCTTCAGTTACAGATAAATACTCCTATTATACAGTATAAATACTCCGATTATACAGAAGCTAAAATAAACAACTCCATTTACTTATTGATAATTTATGCTATTCATAAACTTCATGTTACGAATATATTCTCTATTTAACCAAATTATTCACCCACAAGAGAGAGAAAATAAAAACATAGAACAGTGTTGAAAACTGGAATTCGAAATAAGTAACAATGCTGAAAAACTCTTTTGACTAAACGCAACAGTTTCCTGGCCACCAAAGTTAGAAAAACAAAACAGTTACAAGCTGACATTATCAATATACGTCTCACTCGTATCATATGAACTGTAAAATCTATCTGCATAGATGGATTCATATTATCAAAATAAACCTACAACTATAGAGCTCTGCTCATCAAATTTTAACTAATAACCAACTTACCTTGCTAGTCACAAGCTACTATCTGTAATGCCCTTTGCCTTCCACTGATGGAGTGTTTATTTGCCATGGCTAATATCTGTGGCGTCATAGAAGACTGACTTCAGTCTACCGACTCAGTTCATCGCTCAACCAAGCCAGTCCTTTTCTTAGCTTTCTAACAATCTGAACATAAAGTCCACCAACATATCCTACTGAACGTATGTATTTCAGAATCTACCACAACTTGCAATGTACCTTTGCTTAGTTGTACCTAAGGACAGAACACAAGCCACGAATAGAAGTAGTTGCTACAATAAATATGAAGAAGTGAAAATAGGGTTTATCTATAATCATCATAAGACATAAAGTAAAAGAAAAACAAAGCATTGAACCAATGGCTTTACCAAATCAAAGGAGAAAAATTCATTACAAAGGGACCATTTGATCAGTGTTCCTATAAAAGCTCAATGTTAGTAGGAACATAAATCATAGGTTACTCATTAACAAGATTCTGAAGAATTGATACACACAAACATGTGCATAAATGACATTATACGTACAAGAATGGGTTCAAATTTTTCAAGAGAAAGCAAAGCAATAACTATGGCAGGACTTGGCAATCGAGAAACTTTAAAGAAACGAAGTAACATACATTTTCAGTGATTTCAGTTCGCATCCTTCAGTCGTTTTATCAATGTATCCAGCGATTTCTTCTTAGGATTTGGCTTAGCCCCTCTGGTTCCAAAAGAACCGAACAAGCGATCTGATTGATCCCTTAATTTCTCAGAGATCGTAACCACCTTCCTGTAGTCCAGTGCGCTGTAACTTCTCTCTCTGATAACAGGATTCAGAAAGTTCTCTGGATGATTGCTCAGAAGCAAATTCACCATCTGCCTTGACTCAATAAGTGCAGATTTCAAGTGACTTGCATCTGCCTCAGACAAAAGAGGAGCTTGGTTCTCTGCAAATGATTCCAATAACCGAACATCGACATCAAGACCCATAATAGCATTAACATTGAATCTTTTAACTGATTCTCCAAGTAGAGCCCCAATTATCATCTCTGATATATGAGAGAGAACATCTTTCATAATCCGCTTCAGCACCTGCACCGGCAGAATCTGCTGAGCAGTTGATATTAAGGTTTCCAAGAAGATAATCACCTCATTTGCGTATTCATTCCCACCTTGAGGAGGCTCATCAGTGACCCAATTGACATTCTCAATCAAGGTTAGGAACCCATCAACCTTCTGTTTGAGCAGACCCGAGAGTGTCTCCTCAGCCGCATCACGGGCTTTAATAAGAGGAAACTGCCTCTTTCCTCTCTCTGCTATCCTCAAAGGAATGCCCGAGAGCTGTGCAGCATGACGAAAGAAGAAGTCACAAGCACGTTCGAACACTGCCATATTTGCTGCCATCTGCATAGCCTGAGTAACTCCACCTATTGAATTGCTAATGACTTTCAACAATGCCCCATCCAATACCTCGGTCAAGAGCCGATCCAAGTACTTCTTAACCACATCATAGAACTCAAGCTGCCCACCGTGGGACATGAAACTCACGGAATCCTCAATAAACGACCTCACAATTCTACAGCAATCAGGAACTGTAGAGGAAAAGGGCGCAACATAAGGAAATGCCGGCATGATATTTGAAGTCTGTATCTGAAACGAAAGCACATTCATCGAATACTCGTACTCTTTCTTCATGTACATCTGCTCAAATTTATCAGCTGCCAAAGCCTCAGCAATCTGCTTACGACAGTCAGACAACAGTAGCTCATGATACTTATCCCTATGCTTGCTAAGCACATCAAGCAAAGCATCAATTGGATACCCAAATCTACGCAATGTAACTCCGAGCAGACTAACATAATCCTTGATCAACAACAAATGATTTGCTGTTTGCATCCTAGAAAATTGATCCTCTAACACAGAACACATCTTCATTACAGCAGTATCCCACAAATTCTCCACTTCCATCTTCTTAATCAACCCTCCTCCCGTCCTCAAAACCCGATCCTCCACTATGAAAAACCCAGCGATTTGTGCAAAAAACGTCTGGTGCGATTCCAGAAAAGGAGTCATGGACGACACTTGGAAATCAGAGGTCAACTGCAACTTCCTGTTCTCGAAATAGTACTTCCTAAATCTGCCCTCAAAGCCCAGAGTTTGATGTATGTGATAAGCCTTGTACAATGGCGTCAAATCAAATCCTAAGATTCCATTACCTCCGTCAATCTCATCACCATCTTCTTCTTCTTCGAGAGCATAAACACAATCTCTCAAGCTAAGCCGACTCTGCTCCTCGGCTTGGCGCTGCTTAATCCTCAACTCTTCTTCCCTCTGGCGCGCCGCCGAAGCTTGTCCGATGGCGAGCTGACCCAAATTCCGACTCACAGTTCGGATCTCCACAAGCCAATCACCGAACTCCTTATTCACCTGCCTCTCTATGTTAGCCCTAATCGCCGGGATCTGCTTCTCTACCATTCTCTTCAGAGTAGACGACGGCACTTGGTCCTGAAAATCCGCCTCAATAGAATCCAAACACTTCAACGCCATGTAGAAATTGTTCTCGGCAAGATGAGAATTGGCGCGCGAGCAGAGCTCCATCAGCCGAACGCACGTGTTGAGCGAATTGATCGCGAGAGTGATGTTGGAGCACTTGTTCCTGGCTTCGACGTACGAATCGAGGGAGGTCAGGAGCGGGACAGCGACATTCTGGAGCTTCGAGTTGGAGTTGGAGAGAGAGGATTTGAGCGAATCGACGTCGGAGAGGAGAGATCGCAGATCGTCTACGGCGGTGATGAAGTCCTGGTAGTGAGCGCGGCAGACCTCCTCGATCTCCGCTTCCTTCGATTTGGAGAAGCGTTTGAGGTGGTAGTGTAGGGTTTCCGGCTTGCCGGAGGCAAAGACTTTTCGAACGAATGAGCCGAGGTCTTCGCCGTTGCATATGGCGGCGGAGAGGAGTAGCTGGTCCTGCTTCTCGGAGGTGTCGCCGTTCTCCGCCGCCGGAACTACTTTCCGGCGAGCGTTCGTGGAATTCATGGTTTTTCTTCTGACAGTAACTGCTAATGTGACGGAGCCGTTAAAATTGGAGAGGATACAGAGAAAATGCAACACTATAAAATGTGCAGAAAATGGAATGCCGAAATAATTGACATTGAATTGACCGATATGCCACTCGGATTAGGTGTATTGACGTTTTGACTATAAAGAAAAGGATGAAACCACTGTTTGGCTGGCATGGAGTTGTTCGGAATATTTCGGAATACATCTTATGTATTTTTAGTTTCTTGTGAAAAATTAGAGCTGACATAATTGACCGTAACAGGTGGCCAAAGGAAGCGGACCCATCGAAACGATCCGAAAACGAACCGAATCAGTAGTTTCAGTTTCGAAATCGAACCGGTCAATTCCCATTTCAAAAATGCAAAATTGAGAATTGTTGGTTTCAGTTTCGAAACGTCAATTCTTCCGATTTTATTTATTTATTTTTATTTTTATTTATATTTATGTCATAATTCATATTTCTTTCATCCTGTTTAATTTAGCCGAATTCTTTTCGACGTGAAAATTAAGAATAAAGGAATTAGATATCAAGGATGTGATTAGTTTACTTTGTATAAAATATTTTATTGTTAATAATAAAGCTATTTTTGGATGAGATGGTGATTTTTCTGTGTTGTTTTATTCTGACGACTACTATTTGGGCTTAATTAGATGATAAGTAAGGCCTAATTTTTGCCAGAAAATGAAACATATCAAGTTGAGTGAGATGCTTAAAAATGTATGCATGCCAAGTTAAATGGGACAGATAGAGTATTTATTTTACCTAAATATTACATTAGAATGCATAAAATTACAATTAAAGAAAAGAATAGCGAAAAAAATATAATTGGAACACCGGTTTCGATTTGAAACCACCAGAACCGAATAACTGAATTGGATCTGGAACCAACGGTTCAGATTTGACACCGTAACCAAAGAGATTGTCTTAGTTCCCGGTTCCAAAACCCTAACTGAATCGCGGCCACCTCTACCATCACATGATGGTATGAGGAGTTTTCGTTTGATTGAAAATGATTTGTGATATTCTAACAATTTTGTTTTTACTATTAACATATTTTTACCCTTAACATACATTTAAGTTTTCAACAAGGCGAAGAGTATATAATACTATCAATAAAAAGGGTAAATAGCCTCTAAATTTTCAAAACTTTTGTAATTTTGTAATTTTGTATCCCAGGAAAAAAAATCTGCCTAAAAAATATCCGAACTTTTAGTTTCGTCTGATTTTACAACTCGATTCCAATTTCCCCAAATATGTGATGACATGGTGACCTGAGAAATCCTATGTGGCAATTTCATTCGGCTAACAAAACGACTCCGTTCTATTCTACATGAACGACGTCATTTTGCAACTAATTAATTAAAAATCTCTCACCTCTTCCACCTTTTGGCCATCTCTATAGTAACACCCCTACGCCACCACCGTCCACCATTATTACCAGTGGCCATCTAAGTGGATATGATGGAGGCGGTGGTTGACAACGATGGAAAAATACAGTGTAGGAGATGGTTGTTGCAGAAAGAGAGGTAGCCGAAGATGTAGAGAGTGAGTGAGAGAGGATAGAGAAGAGAGAGGGGGTTAGATTAGATGAATTTTTTTATTCTTTTAATCAACATAATATAAAAACAACGCTGTTTTAATATCATCTAAGTTATTAGTTTTCCACGTAGGCGATATCTCAAATTCAATTTCGTCGAAAAGCGACGTAGCTTGCAAAATCAGACGGAATTAAAAGTTTCAATATTTGAAGGCAAATTTTTTTATGAGGAAATTAAAAGTTTCGATATTTGAAGACAATTTTTTTTTTCTGAATTATAAAATAAGAAAATGATAAAAGTTTGGAAATTTAGAAGCCACGTGATTAGGGATGGCAATGGGTCGGGTTTTCGTGGGTACCCGCACTTCCCAAACCCTGATGGGACGGGTTTGGGAAATATTAAATGGTTTTGGGACGGGTTTGGGTAGAAATATGCAAACCCGTCACGGGTTTGGGCAAATACCTACCCGCTACCCAAACCCATTTATATATATATATATATATATATATATATATATATATATATATATATATATATAAGATGAAAGATATTATATGTTATAATTTATCATATAATTACAACTATTAGTATAAATATTATAATAGATTTAGGGTTTTATATTATTTTCTTAACACACACACACATTCCGTAGGAGTCGAGTCTTTAATGTTTCTCCTCTACTTCTGTTAATGTACTTCCGAAATATGACGATACAGCGGCATCTTCAATAATTCATAATCTTCTAGTTATGTTTTAAGATTTTGTAAGTTCGTAGTAGTTTGCATTGAGATCAATGTTAGTGAAATTTTCTATTGATGTTTATGTTTTAATAATATTTATAATATTTTGTTATTTGATGTTTACTTTTTAGTATTCGGGTTTTTAGCGGGTAATAAACGGGTGTTACCCAACGGGTTCGGGTCGGGTATGGATTTTAAAATTATTTTTTAATCGGATTTAGGACGGGTTTGGGTGTAGAAAATTTTCACGGGTTTGGATTTGGGAAATGCTTAATGGGTGGGTACCCGACCCATGGCCATTCCTAGACGTGATTATACCTTAAAAAAGTGTAGGACAGTATAATTTGCAAAATAAATTTATAGTAGAGGATATTGCATAATAATTTGAGAATAGATAAAGCCCGGCGTAAGACCAAACAAATCAATGGATAAAACTCATTCTCAATCGGGCTCTGCAAAACAGGCCCATTAAGAAAAATTGGGCTAGTGAAATTTTAGGGTTCGAAAGCCATTCAAACCACAGATAAGCCGCTCTGCTTTATAACTCAACACTACAAAACCCTAGTTTTTCTTTCTAACACTCCATCGAAGAGCAGGTGCAGTTGCGGCAGGCGAGAGAAGAAACAGCAGCAGCTATGGTGCGCCGGTTTTAATGATATTCATATACATGTTCCCTTCCTACGGTTCTCTCTCTTCATGTTTCGCTTCGAACGCTTGTTGCTAATGTTTGATTCGTTTAATCTAGGGTATCGACTTGGTCGCCGGAGGTAAGGTTAAGAAGACCAAACGCACAGCGCCGAAATCGAACGATATCTACCTGAAACTCCTCGTGAAGGTTCGTCGATCTTTTCGATTCCGCGTGGTTAAATTTAATGTGATATAAAGCAAATGTTCTTATATTTGTGTGTGATTCGGTGACAGTTGTACCGATTTTTGGTGAGGAGAACTGGAAGCAAGTTTAATGCCGTGATTCTGAAAAGACTCTTTATGAGCAGGATTAATAGGCCACCGCTCTCTCTTTCGCGTCTCTCCGCCCTCATGAAAGGGAAGGTACGGTTGATTATGTGTATTAATGCTGAATTCTTTTAAATGTTTAGTTGTAGATGTTCCCTGAAATACTCGAAATGGGTAATTGTTAGCTAATGTGCGTATGTTAGTCAAAGGCATTTGATTTACATTCGTTAATCAGCTTTTTTTGTGTGAGTGGAAATGGTTTTAGTGGGTATTGCATAAAAATGTGATGTTTGTTGGAGGTTTCTTTATATTGAGATTTATAATGTATCAGATGTTGGGCTGTGTCTGAGAACTTCACGCAGCTGCTTGATGTTGCAATTTATTTGATTTATTTTCTTTGATTTTTATATAGTTGCAACTTTTGGTTGTCTGCAGGAAGACAAGATTGGAGTTATTGTTGGAAGTGTAACTGATGATGTTCGTGTTCACGAGATTCCTACAATGAAGATCACAGCTCTAAGATTCACTGATAGAGCTAGGGCTAGAATTGAGAAGGCTGGTGGAGAATGTTTGACGTTTGACCAGCTTGCTCTAAGGGCTCCGCTTGGGCAGAACACGGTATAGTCTTTAGAGCTTTGCTAATTGTGTACTGGTAGTGTTTGTGAATTTTGCAGATGCAAAGTTTAATTAACTTGTATCTAATTTAAAGGATTCTCTCACACTTGACACATCTCCAGCATTCATTTGAATCATAGGGCTTTTTTCGGTAGCTTTTTGGTATATTTATACGAATATAGATCCTACATTAGCATAAACTAAGTTTCCTAAACTGCAATTTTATCAGTCTAGTATCTAAGGTAGATTCTTTATGAGAGTAAAATCAATGTCGATAAAAGTGTGAACTTGAGCACTAGATTTATTAGTATTTATTTGTCTATTTTATAGTATAATAACTTTTTTTAAGCTGTGTTATATAATATGTTATCTGAGACTGAGTGCAAATATCCAGTTTTTACATGTTTTTGCTATGAGCTAGGAATGCGGTGGCTTGTTCTCTGTTGCAAATAGGCTTTAATGTTTCATACTTCTGGTTTGATGCGTCGTTTGTCTTTGATTGAGTGGCGCATTGCCCAATTGTTTGCTAATGTTCATAGTATACCACCATTATGATAGGTGCTCTTGAGAGGCTCAAGGAATGCTCGTGAAGCTGTGAAGCACTTTGGACCAGCTCCCGGTGTACCACACAGCCACACCAAACCTTATGTTCGAGCCAAGGGAAGGAAGTTTGAGAAGGCTAGAGGAAAGAGAAACAGCAGGGGGTTCAGAGTTTAAGTTCTTGATAGTTCTGGAGTGTAATTGCAGATTTTGTCTGTTAGACTGTTGGATATTTGGTGTCACTGTAGTGTTCTCTATTATGTGCCATCCCCTTGAAAAGTTTTGGACAAATTTTGTTTCTTGAGATATTTTATAATCATTATCTTGAATTTTGTTCTGAAGCTCTGTTGCCTGAAGTCTTAAATGGAAGTTGCGGAAGTATATTTTTAGTGATGGGATATATACTTTTGTCATCTCAACTCTTAGTTACTTTGGAAGAAGTGACTGCCTTGCTGACTAGCTGTGAGTAGAATATCTGTGTTTCATGTAACAAATTTTGATATTTCATTTAAATAGAGTCAAATCGGTTGTTTTGTGTGAGTCCGATTAATTGAGCTGTAGAACTAAGTTTCACATATAAATCATTACCATCATCGGATTTGTTTTTTGGTTTTCGTTGGTCTATAATTGACATGAAACTATTTTAAAATTGGGGACAAATTCAGATTATATTTATAATACATGTCAAGAAATTTCATCTCACATGGGATAAGGAAGATCTGTAACATTTAAGTAAAGGAAAGAAAAATTACAGATTAAGACGAGTAATAATATTTAGTATTCTCTCTATTCCGTTATTATTTACATGTATTTTTTTTTGAGTTGTTCCGTTATTCTTGTTGTGTTTACTTTTTTAAAAATAATTAGAAGATAATTAGGGTCCAATTAATTTGTTAGGCAACACACTTTACACATTTTATCCTACTTTTTTACCTAATTTATGTGTCATTCACTATTTTATCTATTTATACCCACTTTATTTCACTTTATATTAGTATTCACCCTCTCTCTCTACCCACTTCATTTTACTTTAAAACTTCACTAAACATACATTTTATTCTTAATTATTTTCTCCTTGAACCCTGTGTCCAACAAGAACAGGCCAAGCCTGGTGGGATGGGGGGATTAATAGTTTTTTTGAGATAATATTTAGTAGTTGTCATCTATCTTAAAAAATGATGGAACTTATTCACTTTTTTTTTGTCTTTTTACTAGGGTTGTCTAAACGGTACGGGTAGGGTACCCTATACGAAAATGCCGCGTTCAAAAATTTTATACCCTATCCCGCCCTATATTAAAAATCGGGTATCCAAATACCCGAGCGGATAATTCCGATCGGGTATTAGAGTACCCTAATTACCCAACATTATTATTAAATCTATATTATATTATGCAAAAAAAAAAAGGACATTATTCAAAGAGGTAATCCATCCATGTAGCTACTTTGACTAGGTTGACTACAATAGTTGTCAAGGAACTTAATATGGTTAAATTCTAGCCAAAGATGTGTTTTTTGGACCAAAATACCCTTACTTTTCACCTTTTCTCCCTCATCTCTTTTCCTCTTTCTCTTTCTTCTCTTTTTTCTTCTCTCTCTTTATTGCGTTTTCTTCTGCTGCTACTTTTCTTCTTCATTTTTTTTTCTTCTCTTCTTCCTGTCGCTGCCGTCGCCCCTCCCGCCACCGCTGCCATGGAGCTGAACTCATCGTCGCTGCCTCCCTGGACCTGAACTCGTCGTCGTCGCCGCTCTAGATCTGCTATCGTTGCCGCCAGCCTCGAGCTGCTTTGTCGCCACCGCCGCCGTCGATCTGCTGTAGGGTGTCGTCGCCCTCGTAGCTACTGTAAATCTATTACATTTTTGAGGTATTAATTCTCTTTGATTGGTGTTGATTGACTATATTTTTCGATTTTTAATTTGATTGAAGGAAGTTGTTCGATTGCATGCTCGATCTGTTGTTTTTTTCTTTTTCGATTTTTAATTTGATTGAAGGAAGTTGTTCGATTGCATGCTCGAGCTGCTGTTTTTTTATGTTGCGATTTGTTGTTTTTGTAAGTGTTTTAGCATGCAATTTGTATATTATATTGCGAAATCCTATATTATGTTGCGAAAGTAGAATTTCGTAACATGTTTGTAGCTATTTGAAGTTACGAAAGTAGAATTTTGTAACATTTTTGTGGCTAATTGAATTTCTGAATTATTTATGTTATGAATTTCACAATTCGCAATATATTATACGAATTTCGTATATAATGTTGCGAATTATGAATTTCGTAACTAACTTTGCATTTTCATAAGTTTATTTGAAGTTACGAAAGTAGAGTTTCCTAACATGTGTTACATGTTTGTGGCTATTTGAAGGTTTCGAAACTGAACTTTTGAAGTACAAATATTGCGAATTTCACAATTCGCAACATAATATACAAATTTCGTATATAGTGTTGCAGATTGTGAAATTCGTAACTAATTGTGCATTTTTCTACATTTATTTGAAGTTACGAAATTTCAATTTCGCAACATGTTTGTGGCTATTTGAAGGATTCGAAATGAATCATTTTATGTTACGAAATTAGCGTTCGTATTGAATAATTTGTTGCTAATTCATATTTTCGTATTGAATTTCGGTTATTATATGTTACGAAATTAGAATTTCATAACAACATTTCGTACAATTTAGTGTGTTACGATTCTTTAATTTCGTAACGAAACGTATGTTTACGTTTTCTTTGTTACGATTTACTAATTTCGTAATAGAGTTGATTTCGTACAATTTTGGTTTTATGTTACGATTTGTTCATTTCGTAACACTGTAACAAATTTAAATCTTACGCCTTTTATGCAGATGAGTCCATCGTACTTAATTGTTGTGCATGGAGGGCATTAGGATAAGAATATATATGTAGGTGGGAGAAAGGAGTATATTCTCATTCCTCCAACGGGTATAAGTTTTCAACAATTTTTGAGCAAGCTTGAGGTGCGATTGAAAAAAGACAATAGCATGTATGCATTTGATGTAGATGCTTTAGTTGAGTCGCCTGTAGGCGAGACTATGAGAATGAAGATCACAGATGACTTTGAGTTGTCTAGTATGTTGGGGTTGTTGGATTTGCCTACGGTATATATCACGGTTTATCCTAGAATGAATGAATGTTCATCTAGTAGGAAACGTCGAAATACAAAGGTTTTGAGTTTGCAAAATAAGATTCAGTGTGAGCTTGATGTTGATAATGATGAATCTAATTTTGAGAATGTTGGTGATGAAATGTATGATGAATCTCATGACATGGATGATGTGTATGATGATTTTGATGATTTGGCTGATTATTGCAGTGGAGGTGAGCATAATCAATCTAACACAATTATTAATGAGGAAAAGAAGAAAGAGGTTGCACTGTGGATTATTCCTGGTGCAGTAGAGCAAGCTTCTATTGCATATGATGATTTCGTTATACCTTCTGAGCCAGTGACAAATGATCTTGTGATTGGTGGTATATTTCGTGACAAGTTGAGAATGCAAACAGCTGTTGGGAATTACCACATGAAAAATCATGTGGAGTATGTGACAGAGCGCTCAAGTGGTACTCGTTATCATCTCGTATGTAAATTTGGCGATAGATGTGAATTTGTTATTCGAGCATCTGCGATGAGCAAGGCTTGACAAATCTCTCATTGGAGACCTCACAATTGTGAAATTGATTTGAGATATCATCCCCATCCAAAGATTTCTTCTAAAGTTGTAGCTGCCGAATTTGTTGATAATTTGACTGAAGATGGTTTCTTTCTTAGGCCTCGGGATATTCAAGGGAAGTTGTTAAGGGATTACGGTGTTCATGTGACGTACCGAACTGTGTTGGCTGGGAAAAACCATGCAGTAAAACAATCATACGGTGATGCAGACAAGTCTTTTCAAGTTCTTTTGATCAGTCTTACTTAAGTTTGATATATGTTGTTTTTGTAGTATGCTTGTTACGAATTTAGTAAATTCGTAATGTTAGGTGTTGCGAATTTGATGAATTCGTTCTAGTAAATTGATGATATCGATGTTACGAATTTGGTAAATTCGTAATGTGAAATGTTACGAAGTTGCCAAATTCGTAATATGAAATTGATTAATTCGTTTCAAGGGGGTTGATGATGTTTTTGTTGCGAATTTGAGGAATTCGTAATGTTCATGTTACGAATTTGATGAATTCGTAATATCTTATGTTACGAATTTATGACTATGTTTTATTGATGATTTTTTTGCATATTTTCAGTTGCTGCTCACGTACTTGTACATGTTAAAGGACTTAAACCCGGGATCAGTGGTGGATCTACAGACACGTGATGATGGTATATTTCAGTCTGTAATCTTTGCTCTTGGTGCATGTATAAGATCATTTAGTTCGTGTTGCCTTGTTATTGTACTTGATGGAACCCATTTGAAAGGAAAATACAAGGGTATTATGTTTATTGCTGCAACGAAGGATGCTATGAGCAGATAATTCCTTTGGCTTTTGGGATTGGGGACAAAGAAAATGATTCATCATGGACTTGGTTTCCCAAACAAGTTCGTAATGCATTTGGTTGTCCCACTGATCTTTTAATTGTGTCTGATCAGCACTGGAGTATAAAGAATGCAGTGGATTTGGCTTATCCAGGGATCCCCCACGGGTTGTGTTCATTTCATATACAAAGTAACATGAAGGAATGGAGTTATGGCTCTTTTGTGACTGATATTTTCCACACTGCAGCAACTGCTTATAAGGATTTTGATTTTGATGAATACATGGCGAATCTGCAACAGACAGCTCCTCGTGCACATGCTAGGGTTATGAATCTTGACCCTAGTAGATGGGCTGTATGCAAATGCCCTGTTCGCCGGTACTACTTTGGAACATCAAATGCAGTAGAGGTTTTGAATGCTAGAATAAAATAGGCTAGATCTTTGCCAGTGTGTTCTCTACTTGAGTATGTCCGAAAGATATGTCAGGATTGATTTTTTAAGCGTCGTACCAGGGCTGCAGCTAGATCCCAAGAGCTATTGGAGTATGCAACCAAGAGGCTAGAGAAAGCTATTGAGTTGGGGAGGTCTATGAAGGTTGAACCTATTAGTGAGATTGAATACAAGGTCATTTCTGGATCTCACAGCCATATGGTTGACCTTGCTGTTCGAGAGTGCTCGTGTCACATCTTTGATTTTGATCTTATACCTTGTTCTCATGCCGCTGCAGCAATAAGGTGATGTTATTTCGTTATGAAGTTGTGTATTTCGCATCATTCCTTGTTACAAATTTGTGATATTCGTAACATTATTTGTAGATGTTACGAAAATAGTGTGATTTCGTTACGAAATTATGTATTTCGTAACATGATCTGTTACGAGTTTATGATATTCGTAGCATCTTTTTTAGATGTAACAAATTTGTTTTTTCGTAACATGTGCTGTTACGAATTTGTGATATTTCGTAACATTAGTTTTATATGTACCATATTGTTTGGTGTTATTCGTTGCGAATTGTACATTTCGTAACTGAAATATGATTTTTGTTTTTGCAGTTTCGCCAGACAAGCCCCAGTTTCATATGTGCATCGTTATTACCCGACTGAGACGTGGCTTAAATTTTATGCTGGTGAAGTGATGCCGATCCCGAATCAAGATGAATGATTTGCACCCGATGACGTTGCCTCCAGAGTTGTTGGCACCCCTCCTAACCCTAGGCAAGTTGGTCGACCACGAAAGAAGAAGATTCAATCTGGAGATCGTGTGTGCTCTCGATGTCATCATAAAGGTCATTACCAAAACTCATGCACTACAGTGTTAGAAAAGATTACTAGGGATGAGGAAGTGAGTAGCAATAAACCAAAAACTCGGAAAAAGAAGAAATGTGGGATCTGCGGCGTAGAGGGACATACTCGTTTAACGTGTCAAGACTCAAATAAATTTGGTTGATAGTTTTTATTGTTTATGTATCTTTACTGTTGGAATTTTTTATGACATCAAATTTTTGTTGTATTTTTATGGATTATAGTTGTGGTCTGTTACGAATAATTGATTCCATAACGGTTCGTTAAATTCAAGTTACGAAATTACAATTTCGCTACATGTTTGAGAATTTTTGAAGGTTTTGAATCTGAAATTTTTAGGTTTATAATGTTGCGAATTTCACAATTCGTAACACTATATACGAATTTCGTATATAGTGTTACGAATTGTGAAATTCGTAACTAACTTTGCATTTTGGTTCGTTGATTTCAAGTTACGAAATTATAATTTCGCAACATGTTTGAGACTTTTTGAAGGTGTCGAAACTGAAATTTTTAGGTATATAATGTGAAATTCGCAACAAAAAATACGAATCATTTGCTAATTCATATTTTCGTATCACGTTTTTGGAATTTCAGTCATAACATGTCACGAAATTATAATTTCGTAACCTTATGTGACATATCTTAAAATAGCAGTATTTGTTGCAAAATTATAATTTCGTAACAAAGTGACATTATAAAAATTTATAATTAGTAAATCATTCTGGCTATAAATATTTTGTTATGAAATTATAGGAATTTTTACAAAATAGGAATTGTTTTGAGCAAAGCTCTACGTGGCATGAGAATAAAATCATAAAACTGTTATGAAAAAATGCAGAGAACCAGTAGTACTATTACGAATAAAATAGATCGTAGCAACATATGTTACGAAATAAACAAATCGCAACGAATCCTGTTGCGAAATTAGAATTTCGTAACATAATAACAAAATCATAAAAATTAGCAATGGTACGAAATAAACAAATCGCAACAACTAATATTGCGAAACTAGATTTTCGGAACATTAAAATAAATTAATAAACGATAGTTTTGCGAAAATAATAATTCGAAACAAACGATAGTGTTACGAAATTGCAATTTCGTAAACAGCTGCATATTTACCTACAGTAAGTGCTATTAAATCTTACAAAATAGGAATTGTTTTGAGCAAAATATGTGCAGCTAGCCAAGACAAAAGGCCATAGAAAATATTGTTTCAAGGATTACTCTCCAATACCATGGGAATGGTTTCATCGGTGTTGTGAGCATATATAGTTCTGACATTGTGGTCGTGATAATGATCGTACTCCTCTTCTTTCTTGAAGCATTTGGGCAGCGGGGTACTCGATAGGATCTGCTCCACGTACTTCAATGCATAGAGCCCACATTTCACATCCCTTTTTGTTTGAAGGGATTCTTTGACTTAGGTGGAATACACAACTCCCACTGTATTAGAGTTGGTTTCTTGATCCGATGATGCTCGAAGTATCCGATTTTCTTCAATATTTGAGGGATAAGCCTTGCAAGGGGTAGGAAGATGTCCTTCCTATTTGTTAAATGGTGTTCCTCGAATATCCATTAAAATGAATCGTAGAGCACAAGTTTTTGCTTCTTGAGATCCAACAAGATCGTCCCCCAATGAGCTTTGTAGTTGCAAATGGCTACGACCTACAAGGCACATCGAAACGAAATGTTGAATTCGTAACATGTTTTCATGTCAAACTGTTAAGAATTCATAAAATCGTAACATGAAATTATAAACAATTATTACGAATTAATACATTCGTAACATCAAATTATAAACTATTGATATGAAATTATAAATTCGTAACACGAGATGATTATATGTTTGTTACGAAATTCTAAATTCGTAACACGAGATGATTACATGTCTGTTGCGAAATTATAAATTCGTAACATGAGAAACAATCATTTCGTAACATGAAAAAAATTGTAATAATTTTAGTTTTACCTTTTCGCAATCGATCCACTTCTTCATGTTTGGGCCCCAATTCAAATGTATAGACTCAGCAAATAAGCACAATCTTTCCATCAGTTGTACTAGAACAACCTCTTCAATTTGACTGTCGAACAATT
Organism: Schizonepeta tenuifolia; assembly: GCA_029490685.1. NCBI lineage: Eukaryota > Viridiplantae > Streptophyta > Magnoliopsida > Lamiales > Lamiaceae > Schizonepeta > Schizonepeta tenuifolia. The sequence continues at coordinate 73,562,828 of CM055958.1, forward strand.
TGTGATTAAACGGCTCATCAAATCGTTTCTTATCCTTATGCATTTATTTAAACACTTCATCAACCGTTTCCTATTAACAAATCATAAAATTATGTTACGAATTGCTAGTAATAAAACAGAGACACATGTTATAAATTTGTAAATTCGTATCAAGGTTAAAAAAAATAAAAAATTGAGGGTTGTTACCATGAAGAAACATGATGTGATCGCAATATTGGAGTTGATATGTTTGAGTCCTGCAAGGGCTAGATCCTAGGTGAGTACAGCGAGGTACGCTTCATTGTGATCCCCGTGGAGCTGTTTATCTTTTTTCAAGATGTGTTCGAAAAAATCTTTCTCCACCCCACAAAACAATCCAACATTCCTCTTGTTATTTTAAAACATATTTAGAAAGTAATTTGCATTATTCTTATTAATATACTAAATATTTAAAAATGAAACTTACACTCCATGGTCCAAGCTGTGGAAATGTTCGAACTTGTCTCTCCCCGGACGTACGTCATTGGGAAGGAATGGACTCCTATGTACGGCTGCCGGAAATTGTCTCCTAACGGGCCTCACGGTCAAGATCACTTTCGGAATTTCACTTACACTTGCCGCAGTCTTTGATGGAGCGTCCACCTTTAGAGCGGTGTTTGATGGAGCGTGGACCATAAGAGCGGGCAATGTTGGAAGAGCTTGACTCAATGGTTCCGACTTGCACACCATTGGATGAATTTCTGTTGGAGGGAGCACAACCTCGTATTTCGGTGTTATATTATCTAGTTCATCGAAGATGGCATTAATTTGCTTGTCCGACGTTTCAAGCAGCTCACTCATTTCAGCATGTGCCTGGGAGATTTGTAAATACGTTATGTTTAGTTTGTTTTTGTGTGTTTTATGTGTTTTTAACTGTGCGTGTTTGCATGTCGTTTTTCGTTTTCTTGGCCGCAAGTAGTGGCCGTTTATGTTATTTTTGATGTGTTTGGTGTGTGTAGGCACGAAGATGGTGGTGATGTATTTTGAGCCAGAAGGATGGAAAAAGAGTGGAAACGGAAAGGAATTAAAGGAGTGAAAACGTGCATGAAGTTAGAAGTTCCCGCCGGAGCGGGAGAGCCGCCGGCGCGGGAAATATCCACGCTGAAGAAAGTCCCGCCGGAGCGGGAGTCCCGCCGGCGCAGGAGTTATTCTCGCAGTATGTATCTCCGCCGGCGCGGGTTTGTTTTGCGCGACAAGAGGTCCCGCCGGCGCGGGACGGCGGTTATTTCCAGCCGTATAAATGAATTTGGGCGGTTTTTGGACGCTTTTTTTTCTCTCTTTTTGTCTGTTTTTTTTAGCAGAAGAAATGAAGGAAACTGAGTAGAATAGATTTGCTTTAATTTCTTAGTTAAAACTCATATATTTCGTTTTGGATTTCATTCCCGTTGTTCGTTGCTACTTCCGAATACTTTGTAAGATTCCTTTTTCGTTTATGCAATGTTTATTTCTAGTTTTCTATATTTAATTTCCAGAACTATGAATTAATTTTCTTAGTCTAGGATTTGGGTGATCAAATCGAGATAATTATCGGTTTATATGTGTATATGCTCGTTGATTGAATTGGTTTGTTTTCTATCGAACTTTTGGCCAAAGTTGGATTGTCTTAAGTGATGATTGAGATCGAAGGAAGATTTCATTACTTGATTTAGGTTCAATCAACGTTAGGTTTAATCGGAAATGCATAATCTAACTAGGATCGGTTTGTAGAATTCTTTTAGCTAAGAATTGTTGTATGAATACGAAAGTTAGTATTCAATTCTTTGTTTGAAGCGTTATATGAAGTGATTCGTAGCATGTACTATATAAGTTGTTTGTATTATCTCGAGGCGACTAAAACCCTTGTCCTAGACAGTTTTAATTTGATTAGTTTACCTTTATTGGCTTATTTTTGGTTTAGCTTTTAGTATCGATAATCAAAACTTATTGGATTAGAATGTGTAGGATGTATTTAATGTTTTGTGAAAAGCATGAATCGATGCCCTGTTAAGCTTTCCTTGAGATTCGACTCAAGTTAGCTAGCTGTATTACATTAGGACCTCGTTCTCTTGCGAGCAACTAATAGACGATACAATTTAGTTGATTCAAAATTTTGGCGCCGTTGCCGGGGAAAGCTTTAGGCATTTATTTTAGTGCTTATGTTTGTGTGATTTCGTGTTGTAAATATTTTGTTGTTTGAGTACTTATTGTTTTTGTCTTTGTATATTTCTTCCGCAGGTGCGTTTGATCATTTTCTTGTTTGTGTGTTTGTGTATGCTAGGCCGCCGAAGTCTTAAACGGAAATTGGCTCAAGTATACGACAACATTCATCGACCAAGGGCAATCATTTTGCCAAATCTGGAGGAGAATAGAGAGTTAAGTTCTAGTAGTCAATCAACAACTTCTCAAGAGGAAGGTGATAACTATAGTTCTAGTGAGGAGTATTTACAAGAAGAAATGGCAGCACCAGTACCGAGACCGCAGGCTCCACAAGCTCAGCGAGCAGCTCAACAAGCTCAACTGAATATGAGGGATTATGCTCGACCAGTCATTGGGGAGACAACTTCATGTTTAGTGTTGGGAGAAGCAGCTCGGAATTATGAATTGAAGAATATTCATTTCAACCAGTTGCCTTCATTCTATGGAATGCCGACTGAAGATGCATTGAACTTCATTAGAGAATTTTATTCGGTTGTTCATACCTTTCCACTACAAGGTTTGAACGAGGATCAGCTGAAGATGAGGTGTTTCCCTTACACCTTAAAGGATAAAGCTAAGGCGTGGTTAATGTCTCTTCAACCAAATTCTCTTCAGAATTGGAATGAAGTATATGAGAAGTTTATGGGCAAGTATTATTCGAATCAGAAGACTCAAGACTTGAGAGCTCAGATCGTTACATTCACTCAAGGACAAGGAGAACCGTTTCATGAGGCTTGGGATAGATTCAAGAGTTTTCAGCAACAATGCCCACATCATCATCTTCCCTTGGCACTGTTGAATCAGTTTTTCTATGATGGCTTGTCGCAGAATTTTCAGTACATGGTAGATAATGCTGCTGGAGGAGATGTTGGAAATCAAACGGCTGAGAGAATCACGGAGATTTATGAGAGTTTGGCTACCAATTCTCAACAAAAAAGTGCAAGAGGGAAGAAAATTTCAGCAAGTGAGGCAACTCCGAACTATGATGTGACTAAGCAGTTAGCGGAGTTGACAAGACAAGTGCAGATGTTGAGAACTTCTGATGGACCATCCAATCAAGTTATGTCTTTGGAGACTTGTGGAATTTGTGGTGAATACGGGCATGGTGCAAATGTCTGTCAACGGGTTAGTGAATCCGTTTTGGAAGAAGAAGTGCATGTGAATGCTTTACAAGGATTTCAGCCGAGACCAAAATATGATCCTTTCTCTCAGACGTACAATCCGGGTTGGAGAGATCATCCAAATTTCTCTTGGAGGCAAAACAATCAACAAGGACCGAGTCAAGTGCTTCCATATCAATCACCACAACAGCGGATGCAAGTTCCACCTAGACCACAGCAATTTCCGAGTCAACCGATTCAACCTAGGAGACCATCTTTGGAGGAGACATTGAATGCTTTTATCCAATCGAGCAACCAACAACATGAATCTGTGGAAGCTTCAGTGAAGCGTATTGAAACTCAAGTTGGTCAGCTGTCGAGTACGGTTGGAGAGTTGGTGCAACAGAATAATAAAGACAAGTTGCCAAGCCAACCCAAACAAGCTCATGCTGTCACTATTCTCAGAAGTGGTAAAGTGGTTGATAACAAGGTGGAAATGCCAGTTGGAATAGAAGAAAGTCCAAGTGAGAAGGTCGAAGTTCAAAGTTCAGAAAATGAGAAAGCTAAGGAAGTTGATTTTGGGAAAGATTTAGCACTTCACAAAGCTAAGAATCCCTATAATCCTCCTATTCCATTTCCGAGTAGGGTGCGGAATGAGAAACAAGATCACCAATTCCAAGAATTCTACAAGCTTTTGTCGAAGGTGAATGTGAATCTTCCTTTGCTCGACATCATTCGCAATGTACCAGCATATGTGAAGTTCTTTAAGGAGTTGGCATCAAAGAAGAGGAAGTTTGTGGAGGACGAAAAGATCATAGTCTCCGAAGTGGCAAGTGCAATTCTGCAGCACCAATTACCTCCAAAGCTTTGTGATCCAGGTAGCTTTAATATTAAAATAGCTTTAGGTAATGGTAAGGAAGCTTCTGGTATGCTAGACTTAGGTGCTGGAATAAATTTGATGCCTTACTCTATCTTCAAGCAATTAGAGTTAGGGGATTTGAAGCCTACTAGAATGTGTTTGCAATTAGCTGATAGATCTATTCGTTATCCTAAGGGAATAATTGAAGATATATTAGTAAAAGTAGGCGGATTGATAATTCCTGTTGACTTTGTTGTTTTAGATGTTGGAGATGTTAAGGAAACGGAGAAAGAACATACCCTTTTGTTGGGTAGACCTTTTATGGCAACTACTAACACCTTGATTGATGTAAAAAATGGAAGTTTGAAAATGTCTGTATTAGGAGAGACAGTTTCTTTCTCTGTTCGTGATAGTAGTGTGATTCCTTCATCTGAACTTGTTGAGAATTGTTCCTATATAGATACTATTGATGTCTTGGCCGATAAGATTATTTTGCAGGACAACAGATTGTGTGAGATGCTTGAAGATGTGGAGGAAGTTGTTGAAAAAAATGGCCTTGATATCAATGAGGTTGATATTTTAGATAGCATTGGAGTGATGGAACTACTCCAAATTGAGGGGGACAAGGAGAAGCCAGTTCTCAAGTTAGAGCTGAAAGAATTGCCAAAGCATTTGAAGTATGTCTTTTTGGAAGAAGAAGAGCAGAAACCAGTGATCATTTATGCTGAGTTGTCTAAGGAAGAAGAGGAAGCTTTGGTAAAGGTGCTGAAGAAGAATCACAAAGCTATTGGATGGAGTTTATCGGATATAAAAGGAATCAGTCCATCAACTTGTATGCACCGGATTATTCTTGAAGATGATGCAAAACCGGTTAGAGAAGGGCAACGGAGGCTTAACCCAATCTTGATGGAAGTGGTTAAGAAGGAGATTTTGAAGCTCCTTAAGGAAGGGATAATCTATCCAGTGGCTGAAAGTGAATGGGTGAGCCCGATTCATGTAGTACCAAAGAAGGGAGGAATCACTGTTGTTACAAATGACAAAGGCGAGATGGTACCAACTCGAGTGACAACCGGGTGGAGAATGTGTATCGATTATAGGAAGTTGAATGCTGCAACTAGGAAAGATCATTTCCCACTTCCATTTATCGATCAAATGTTGGATAAGTTAGCGGGACATAAGTTTTATTGCTTCTTGGATGGATTATCGGGGTATTATCAGATTGCCATTGATCCGGAAGATCAGATCAAGACAACATTCACTTGCCCTTTTGGAACATACGCGTGTAGAAAGATGTCGTTCGGGTTGTGCAATGCGCCTGGAACGTTTCAACGATGTATGTATTCCATCTTCTCCGACATGATTGGTAAGTTCATTGAAGTTTTTATGGATGACTTTTCTGTTTTTGGTTCCTCTTTTGATGATTGCTTGCATAAATTAGAACTTGTTCTTGAAAGATGCATAGAAAGTAATCTTACTTTGAGTTGGGAGAAAAGTCATTTCATGGTAACTAGTGGAATTGTTCTAGGACATGTCGTTTCTAGTAAAGGCATAGAAGTTGATAAGGCTAAGGTAGATGTAATTGAACGATTACCTCCGCCTGTGAATGTTAAAGGTGTTCGTAGCTTTCTTGGGCATGCTGGTTTTTACCGTCGATTTATTAAGGATTTTTCTAAAATAAGTCAACCCTTGTGTCATTTACTTGCTCAAGAAGTACCTTTTGTGTTTGATGATAAGTGTTTGGATGCCTTTAATATATTGAAAGAGAAGTTGATATCTGCTCCCGTTGTTGTTGCTCCTAATTGGTCACTACCTTTTGAAATAATGTGTGATGCATCGAACTCTGCTGTAGGAGCTGTCTTAGGGCAGCGATTTGATAAGATGTTGCGTGTGATTTACTATGCTAGTTTGACTTTGAATGTTGCTCAAGTAAATTACACAACCACCGAAAAAGAATTGCTAGCTGTTGTGTTCTCATTAGACAAGTTTAGATCTTACATTATTGGGTCTAAAATTATTGTGCACAGTGATCATGCAGCTCTTAGGCATTTGTTAACTAAGTCTCAAACAAAGCCTAGATTGATTAGGTGGATTTTGTTGTTGCAAGAGTTTGATGTTGAGATCAAAGATAGGAAGGGTTGTGAAAACGTGGTTGCGGATCATTTGTCTCGTTTGCCTAACATTGATAATAGTGAGACAGTGAATAAGCATGATACTATACCTGACTCTTTTCCTTATGAGCATATTTTACAAGTTGCAATTGTACCTTGGTACGCAGATATTGTGAATTATCTTGCTAGTGGATACTTGCGTCCTGACCTCTCTTCCCAAGAAAAGAAGAGATTTTTCTCATCTTGCAGGAATTACTATTGGGATGACCCATATCTTTTTAGATTGGAAAAGGACGAGGTAATAAGGAGGTGCATTCCGGAAGAGGAGCAGCGAGATGTGATGGCATGGTGCCATGAGTTTCATTGCGGAGGTCATTTTGGGGGTCGAAAGACCGCTTTTAAGGTACTCCAATCGGGTTTTTACTGGCCATCTATCTTTAAGGATGCTCATAATTTTTGCCTTGCATGTGATAAGTGTCAGAGGGTAGGGAACATAAGTAAGAGGAATGAAATGCCTTTAACTAGTAATCTTGTTGTAGAAATTTTTGACGTGTGGGGCATTGATTTTATGGGTCCCTTTCCTAAGTCTGCTGGTTTTGAGTATATTCTTGTTGTCGTTGATTACGTGTCCAAGTGGGTCGAGGCTATCCCCACAAGGACAAATGATGCTCATGTTGTTATCAAGTTTGTGCAGGAGAATATTCTTTGTAGGTTCGGTTTTCCTCGAGCTATTATTAGTGATGGGGGAACGCACTTTTGCAACAAGCTTTTTGATAAGTTAATGTCAAAAAACGGCATAATACATAAGGTGGCAACTCCATATCATCCGCAGACGTCTGGACAAGTTGAAACGAGTAATAGGCAGATCAAGGGTATTTTGGAGAAGACCGTGAAGCCGTCTAGGAAAGATTGGTCTTCCAAGTTGAACGATGCTTTGTGGGCTTATCGGACTGCTTATAAGAATGTCTTGGGGATGACTCCGTTTCGGATGGTATATGGAAAGGCATGTCACTTACCAGTAGAAATTGAACATAAGGCTTATTGGGCGATTAAGTCCATGAATTATGATTTGGTTCAAGCTGGTCACGAGAGGGCTTTACAAATTTCAGAACTTGATGAACTCCGGAATGAAGCTTATGAAAGTGCACGGATTTATAAAGATAAAGTGAAGAAGTTTCATGATAAGCGGATTAGAAACAAGGATCTTAAGCCGGGTATGAAGGTACTTCTCTTCAACTCTCGTTTGCGGTTATTTCCAGGAAAATTGAGGTCAAGATGGAGTGGACCGTTTGAAGTGGAAGAGGTGTATCCTTACGGAGTTGTCACGTTATTCAATTCGTTGAAAAAAGAGTCCTTTAAGGTTAATGGGCACCGGGTTAAACCATATGTTGAAGGGATGTCAAGATTGGTTGGAGTCGAGTCTATTAGACTCGACGAGCTTACATTTTGAACATGGAATATGGAGTCGAGCTGGAGACTTAAAACGAGCGCTGCATGGGAGACAACCCATGATTTTCGTATTTTAGTTGTTTGTGTGTTTTTTTTTTTTGGGTTTCTGTATTTCTTCGGAGTTCATTTTCGCAAAAGGAGAACCGCCGGCGCGGGATTCATTTTCGCAAAAGGAGAACCGCCGGCACCGAACAGCCGCCGGCGCGGGATTCATTTTCGCAAAAGGAGAACCGCCGGCGCGGAACAGCCGCCGGCGCGGGATTCATTTTCGCAAAAGAAGAACCGCCGGCGCGGAACAGCCGCCGGCGCGGGATTCATTTTCGCAGGAGGAGCACCGCCAGCGCGGAAGAGCCGCCGGCGTGGGACAGATTCTCGCAACAGGAGTCCCGCCGGCGCGGGACGAACCTGCTATAAAATGAATTTCGCTCGTATACCCTAATTTCATTCCCCTTCTCCTCATTTCATCCGCCTCCTTTTTACCAAAAATCTCTTTTCCATCGGAAATCCTCCATTCACCACCATCTTTTGCAAATTTTCACCTTTCCCCTCAATTTTTACCGTCAACTTTACGCCACCGTTCAACTCCCGCCGCCGCTCGACACCATTTCCGCAACCGTTCCATCGCCGCCGCCGTTCACCACTATTTCTTTTTGCTGCCGCTCACTTCCCGTCGGCGCGGGAGAACCATCGCCCACCACCACTTCCGCAGTAGTTCACTTCCCGCCGGCGCGTTAGAGCTGTTACTCACCATTTCAGCCGACTGTTCCTCAAGTGTTTGCAGCCGTCATTCCCAATCTGCCGTGCTCTTTTATTTTGTCCAATTCAGCAGCCCGCAATCTCATTCCGGAACCGATCACTCCCTATTGACGGAGTATTATCTGCTGTGACATTACCTTTCACGATGCCCAGATGCAAGAACTTACCTCCACCATCACAGGAGCCATATTCGGAGGATGACTCAATGGAAGAATCCGAGTTCGAGCAAGATCAGCAACACGAGCAACAGGTTAATTATACGACCCTCTATTCTACTCCATTTGAAATTTATTCTGATGCTGAGGGAAAGTTAGCTCATCGGTTCAATAGGTCTGAGATTACTAACCCAAGATATATTGATTGGGATTTGTTAAAAGGTCTTAAACTTGATGAACGTGTTCATGGATATTTAAAACATTTGGGTTTAGACAATTTAGCCAATCTTGAGTACATTGGGTATGAGCCGTTGACGTATGAGTTTATGACTTCGATGATATTATCTGAGGATAAGAAAAGGATAATGTTTCGGATGTTTGGAACAGAGTATTCAGTTTCGTTGGCTAAAATGAAACAAGTGTTCGGTTTTCCGACAACTGGTGAAAAAGAACTTCCCCATTCTTTTGATGTAAAACAGAATTGGCATGCATTAACGGGGTATGACAACTGGAATTCAGCTGGTATGCCTAATGGTTTTATTCAGGATCCTGCACTTGTTGTTGTGCATAAGTTCTTGGCTTATCAAGTTTCAGGAAAAGAACAGGCCAAAAAGGTGAATAAAAATGAAGTTTATCTGTTGTCATGTGCTGTCAATAAAGTTCCTGTTTGCATCACTAGTTTCATTTGGAATGCTATGGTTACTATGCAAAGACGGCCAAAATCTCATGCTTCTTTTTGCTCCATTGTTACGGGATTGGTGAAGCATTTTAAGTTAGTTCCTGGCACACTTGACCCTGTTCAAGGGCAGAAGATCTTGGATCCGTATTATCTTGATTATCGTGAGCTGAGGGGTGGAAATCTCATATCTGATCGCCGTACGATTGTTCCACATGGTGAGCGCAAAAGTGTCCACGAATACATTCTTAAGGAAATGGCTAAAGGCCAAGCCCCTAGGCCAACTATCCCTGAAGTTGGCCCGTCTACTACTGGAGATGCAAATGAAGAAGCCTTTCACTCCGAACAAGCTCAGTTATTGCTTTCACCGGCGTATGCTTATCAGCAATTTAGGAATGATCTTCAATCATTCCGGACTCATTTTGATACATCTTTTGGTGAGTTCCGTCAAGAAATGCATGCGCGATATGATGCATATGATACTTCTTTGGGAGATTTTAGGCAAGAAGTTGGCCGCCGTTTGGATGCTCAAGACCAGCAGCTTGTTTCGATGCAAGCCCAATGGGACGCCTGGACCGCATTTCATCCACCACCACCGCCTTCGCCGCATCAGTAGTGACTTCTCACTACTGTTGAGTTTGTTTTATTGTTCTACTATTTGTTTTATTTAAATATCTAGTTTTATTTTTGCTGTTATCGTTTTCTTTTCTGTTTTGTTTGTTTGTTTCTATTGTGTAGGTCTACGTTTGGTTTTGGGTTTGTCGCACATGCCGTTGCCGGATGCTGTTTCAGGGACGTATTTCTCTCTTTTACTTTTACTGAGCTTTGAGGACATAGCTCTGTTTAGGTGTGGGGGGGGGGGGGGGTATTTTCGTAATAGTATGAGTTGTGTAGTGTTCGTGAAATAGTTGTGTTTATAGTTACGTTATGTGTGTGAGTCAAGCATTTTGGCGACTTAAGTATGACTGAGGATATGTTTGTGTGAATCACTCGAGAATGCATGATTTTCCTTGAATTCGTGAGAACTTAGTTGATTGGTGTCGATTTAGGTGCGAATGTTTGATAACCATGGTTGTGGGGCATGTCATTGATGAATTTGATTGACGTGATAATTGTAACCCTATTGATAAATATGCTTCATTGGTTACCTAGATGATAGTCGTCTTTGTAAATAAGAAATAAGAATAAAAATGTGAGTAGTGTGGATTCTGCTCCTCTTAGTCGTTGTCTCTTAAGGCATGATTAATGAGCATGGGAAACCTCACGAGGAAGCTTTGAAGAATCTTCGAATATTAAACCTCGTGAAAATATCCTAATCTACTTAAAAAAAAAACGGGGTTATAAATAAGGTGAATTTGAGATTCTACTCCTCTCGTTTGGATTATTCAAATGATGAGTATGGAAAACCACATTAGGAGACTCGGATGGAAAATTCGATGGCTTAAACCTAATGATCTCATCTCGTTGATTCATCCTTATATTCCTCGTTATTTGTTTAATATTTGTTTTTATGAGGACTTTCTGGTAAAGGTGACTGACGAAGTATATAGTTTAAAGAATGGGTTGCATTTTGATCGAATTGATAGTTCTATTTGATGGGCAACATACGTGGTTAGATTTCGTTGCATCAGAGTTGGCATTAGTTGACTTTTGAACTACAAGATGAAAAGGAAGTCTTGTGTTGATGATTTGGTGAATATGTTCGATTCATACTACGTGTCTTTGGTATGCTTAAAGACAAGCAAAATGCTAAGTGTGGGGGAGTTGTTTAGTTTGTTTTTGTGTGTTTTATGTGTTTTTAATTGTGCGTGTTTGCATGTCGTTTTTCGTTTTCTTGGCCGCAAGTAGTGGCCGTTTATGTTGTTTTTGATGTGTTTGGTGTGTGTAGGCACGAAGATGGTGGTGATGTATTTTGAGCCAGAAGGATGGAAAAAGAGTGGAAACGGAAAGGAATTAAAGGAGTAAAAACGTGCATGAAGTTAGAAGTTCCCGCCGGAGCGGGAGAGCCACCGGCGCGGGAAATATCCACGCTGAAGAAAGTCCCGCCGGAGCGGGAGTCCCGCCGGCGCGGGAGTTATTCTCGCAGTATGTATCTCCGCCGGCGCGGGTTTGTTTTGCGCGACAAGAGGTCCCGCCGGCGCGGGACGGCGGTTATTTCCAGCCATATAAATGAATTTGGGCGGTTTTTGGACGCTTTTTTTTTCTCTCTTTTTGTCTGTTTTTTTTAGCAGAAGAAATGAAGGAAACTGAGTAGAATAGATTTGCTTTAATTTCTTAGTTAAAACTCATATATTTCGTTTTGGATTTCATTCCCGTTGTTCGTTGCTACTTCCGAATACTTTGTAAGATTCCTTTTTCGTTTATGCAATGTTTATTTCTAGTTTTCTATATTTAATTTCCAGAACTATGAATTAATTTTCTTAGTCTAGGATTTGGGTGATCAAATCGAGATAATTATCGGTTTATATGTGTATATGCTCGTTGATTGAATTGGTTTGTTTTCTATCGAACTTTTGGCCAAAGTTGGATTGTCTTAAGTGATGATTGAGATCGAAGGAAGATTTCATTACTTGATTTAGGTTCAATCAACGTTAGGTTTAATCGGAAATGCATAATCTAACTAGGATCGGTTTGTAGAATTCTTTTAGCTAAGAATTGTTGTATGAATACGAAAGTTAGTATTCAATTCTTTGTTTGAAGAGTTATATGAAGTGATTCGTAGCATGTACTATATAAGTTGTTTGTATTATCTCGAGGCGACTAAAACCCTTGTCCTAGACAGTTTTAATTTGATTAGTTTACCTTTATTGGCTTATTTTTGGTTTAGCTTTTAGTATCGATAATCAAAACTTATTGGATTAGAATGTGTAGGATGTATTTAATGTTTTGTGAAAAGCATGAATCGATGCCCTATTAAGCTTTCCTTGAGATTCGACTCGAGTTAGCTAGCTGTATTACATTAGGACCTCGTTCTCTTGCGAGCAACTAATAGACGATACAATTTAGTTGATTCACGTTACGAATTAATACATTCATAAAACGAGATGATTACAAGTCTATTGCAAAATTATAAATTCGTAACACAAGATGATTACATATCTGTTGCGAAATTATAAATTCGTAATACGAGATGATTATATGTATGTTACGAACTTATAAATTCGTAACACGAGACGATTACATGTCTGTTGCGAAATTATAAATTCATAACACGAGATGATTATATGTATGTTGCGAACTTTTAAATTCGTAACACGAGATGATTACATGTCTGTTGCGAAATTATAAATTTGTAACACGAGATGATTACATATATGTATCGAAATTATAAATTCGTAACACGAGATGATTATATGTGTGTTGCGAAATTATAAATTCATAACACGAGATGATTACATGTATGTTACGAAATTATAAATTCGTAACACGAGATGATTTTATGTCTGTTGCAAAATTATAAATTCGTAACACGAGATGATTACACCAATTTGTCCATAAATTAAAAAAAAAAAAGATAAAACATCATTGTTGTCATTTCACACTCATCTTCATTTTTTTACCTGTTTGGACTCCGGCTCGGTGGTGGAAAGGTGGTGCTGCTTCTCTTCACCACTGTTTGGGGGGTAGCTTTTCTTGCTCAATGGAGGGGGAGGCGGAGGCTGCTGCTGACATTTGTTGGAGGAGAGGGGGTGCCATTGATGATGCTGCTGCTGCTGCTGCTGCCATTTGTTGAAGAGGGAGTGTCGTTGATGCTGATGCTGCAGCTTGGTGTGAGTCCATCCCCTTTTGTGCTTCGACTTTAAGCAGCTTTTTCAGGATATAATCTCTCACAGCTTCGACAAGCTGCTGTTGTTGCTCCTTTTAGCATTGCAGAAGTGCTTGAAGCATTTGATCTTGCTGCGTTTGGAGAAGAGCCTCAACCTCTATTCTAGCTCTTGTTGTTGCTACACTCCCGACATATTCCCCTATCTCCTTCATAAAATTCTCCCGATCTTCAGCAGATTGGATGTTGGAAGGGAGTAGGTGAACATTCACAGCAGCAACAGTAGAAGTGGAAGCAACAATTGGGGCAACAACGACGTCTTCATCATCATCAATTTCACGCTTCCTCTTCTTCATGTTGTCAATAGGATCATACTGAAAGGCAAATGACATCTTTTCAGGATCCTTAGCAAGAGATTTCCAAAATGCTGTCTCCTTCTCCTTTTTCGTTGGCTTAAGTTCGGGGACCAGCTCCTACAAAGAAAAGAAGCAACTCTGTAATACTGTTATGAAAGAAATAGATCGCAACAACAAATGTTACGAATTTGAAAATTCGCAACATAATAATAAAATCGTAATAATTAACTATGTTATGAAGTAAACAAAGCGCAACAAGTAATGTTGCGAAATTAGAATTTCGTAACATAATAACAAAATCAGAACAATTAGCACTGATACGAAATAAACAAATCGCAACAACTCATGTTGTAAAACTAGAATTTTGGAACATTGAATATAATAATAACAGGTAACAATGTTACGAAAATAATAATTCGACATAAACGATAGTGTTACGAATTTGCAATTTCATAGCATGAGAAAAAAATTATAAAACTTTTATGAAAAAATGTTGAGAACAAGTAATATTGTTACGAAAGAAATAGATCGCAACAATATATGTTACGAATTTGAAAATTCGCAACATAATAATAAAATCATAACAATTAACTATATTACGAAGTAAACAAAGCGCAACAACTCTTGTTGCGAAACTAGAATTTCGTAACATTAGAATAAATTCGAAGCTGGTACCCAACAATAATTAAAATTGTACCTTTAAACTGAAGGGCACCATTCCCTTTGCACTCATATATTTATACCTCAGCATGCGAGGTATAAATTCTTTGCTGTCCTTGCCTCCAACATGCGGTATTGCTTCATGTATCCAAGCCTGAAATTTAATTTCATATTAGTAGCAATTTGTCACTGATACGAATTGTTAAATTCGTAACAAAAAATAAGATCAAATGATACGAAATGTAGAAATTTACCAAGAATGCTATCGTGTTCCCTTTCAGATGGTAGTAGTTTTCAATCTTATTCGTCATCGCATCAATCTTCTCAATCAGTATTTGGTAGGCATAACTCCCCCACGGAAACTTCTCCCAAGCCTCATCATCCTCCACCAAAGTCCACATCCACAGTGGGACCTTCTCCTTGTTTGGATCAAGTCCAAGCACATAAAGACAACATAAGAGAATCTTCGCCAACTTGAGGTAGTCGGCCTCAATCCCCTTGATTTCCACCTTTTTCACTTGGAAATGCTTGTTTATGAATTTTGTCCGCACGTTAGAAATGAGCATTTATTTGCCTCCCATTAGCTTGGTGAAGACTGAACTTTTTGGTATCTGGTGGGCTTGGTATGGCTGGAAATTTGGAGGCGTAGGTCCGAATCGGAGGCCAGAAACTAATGCAAACTCTACCCGCGAGAATCTTCGAATTCGCCCTTGGACCTTAAAAAACAAAGTTGTTTCGTCAACCTCCAGAGACGGTGTCACTTGGCGAGAAATCATGAAGTGTAAAGCTTTGCCGGATCTGAACACAAGATCTGTGAGCTTCATGAATTGCCCGATTGCTGATTGCTTCAACGCTTAGATAGATTTTTTGCCGAAGGTTTCAAGTACACACCTTATATCCTTCACTGTGCACTCACCTCCAGTAAGCATTATCCGGTGGTGCTTTGCTGCAAGATTCTTCCTCTTGAAAGTCCATTCGATCTGCAATAAACAAACAATTAAACCAATTCAGTAATTCAGAACATGTAACACATGTTACATCAAATAAACATATGAAAATGCAAAGTTAGGTACGAATTGCGAAATTCGCAACATTATACACCTAAAAATTTCAGATTCAAAACATTCAAAAAGCCTCAAACATGTTACGAAATTGTAATTTCCTAACGTCAAATAAACGAATAAAAATGCACAGGTAGTTACGAATTTCACATTTCGCTACACTATATACGAATTGTGTTACGAATTGCGAAATTCGCAACATTATACACCTAAAAATTTCAGATTCGAAACATTGAAAAAGCCTCAAACATGTTGCGAAATTGTAATTTCGTAACATCAAAACATCAAATAAACGAACCAAAATGCACAGGTTGTCACGAATTTCACATTTCGCTACACTATATATGAATTGTGTTACGAATTGCGAAATTCGCAACATTATACACCTAAAAATTTCAGATTCTAAACATTCAAAAAGCCTCAAACATGTTACGAAATTGTAATTTCGTAACGTCAAATAAACGAACCAAAATGCAAAGTTAGTTACGAATTTCACATTTCGCTACAATATATACGAATTGTGAAATTCACAACATTATACACCTAAAAATTTCAGATTCGAAACATTAAAAAAGTCTCAAACATGTTGCGAAATTATAATTTCGTAACGTCGAATAAACGAACCAAAATGCAAAGTTAATTACGAATTTCACATTTCGCTACACTATATACGAATTGTGTTACGAATTGCAAAATTCGCAACATTATACACCTAAAAATTTCAGATTCGAAACATTAAAAAAGTCTCAAACATGTTGCGAAATTATAATTTCGTAACGTCAAATAAACGAACCAAAATGCAAAGTTAATTACGAATTTCACATTTCGCTACACTATATACGAATTGTGTTACGAATTGTGAAATTCGCAACATTATACACCTAAGAATTTCAGATTCGAAACATTCAAAAAGTCTCAAACATGTTGCGAAATTGTAATTTCGTAACGTCAAATAAACGAACCAAAATGCACAGGTAGTTACGAATTTCACATTTCGCTACACTATATACGAATTGTGTTACGAATTGCGAAATTCGCAACATTATACACCTAAAATTTCAGATTCTAAACATTCAAAAAGCCTCAAACATGTTGCGAAATTGTAATTTCGTAACGTCAAATAAACGAACCAAAATGCAAAGTTAGTTACGAATTTCACATTTCGCTACACTTTATACGAATTGTGAAATTCGCAACATTATACACCTAAAAATTTCAGATTCGAAACATTCAAAAAGCCTCAAACATGTTGCGAAATTGTAATTTTGCAACAGTTTATGACCGAAATTCCAAAAACGTGTTACGAATTAGGGTTCTAAACATATATGAGAAACCAAAAATCAGATCTAGACATTCAAACAAGTTCTAAACACAAATCGTAAGAATTTATCAATTCTCATCAAGCCCGGGATATGAGAAATTCAAATTTTACCTTTTCATTCTCGTAGAGATTGCCGGATTCTTCGTCGTCGCTTGCTTCGCTATCGCCGCGACTTTCTTCCTCCTCTTCTTCTTCTCCTTGTTTTTTCTTCCCTTTTCTCTTGTCTTCCCTCTCATCTTTCTTTCTCTTCTTCGACGATTGGGCTTCGCCGGTTTGATCGTTCGTTCTCTTTGTCCTCCTCTCTCGTGTTGCATCGTCGCCGGAATCAGACTGGTTTTCATCGTCCTTGGCTTCTGTTTCAGTGTTGCCCAAATCGACGGCAAAGGGTTCTTCTTCTCCACCGGCTTTTTCTTCTTCCACAGATTTCGGTGTTTGTTCTTCTTCCACAGATTTCGGGGTGTTTGTTCGCTGTCGGAAGTCATAGCTGGACGGCTGAGGGTGTCGGTGGCGCGATGGCTGAGGGTAGCACTGGCGGAAATGGAAGGTGGTTGGACGGCGGAGGGTGGCGGAAATGGGAGGTGGAGGAAACTAGAGTTTTCTGGTGGTGGGGGAGAGTTTTTTTAGAGAGAGAAAAATTGAGTGGCAAATGAAATGGAGTGAGAGGTTAATATGACACGTTTTTTATTTATTTATGAAAAACTGAAAATAACTTCTACCCTATAGTAAGGGTATAATTATCCAAAAAATACATTTTTGGCTATAATTTTACCATATTATATTCTTTGACAACTATTGTAATTTAAGGGGGGATTTTGCTATATCACTCATTCACTCTTATTCAAATCTAAATTATAACACTATTAAATTGTATCGCAATGATCCATAACAATCAATTTTTTTCAAAACAACCAACCAAATAAAGAAAATTGTATATGCAACTTAATATTAAAAAAATATCACTAACACTATTAATCTATAAACATAAAATCATAAGCAACCTAATCAGTGAATCATATTAGAGAAACTAGGGTGTACATATAAGAAATTTATATAATAAAATTATTAATTTTATAACAATAGAATATATATATAAATTAACTCAAAGTAATATAATATGTATAAAGAAATATAATATATACAAAATAAAAATTTGGGTTACTCGGGTACTTGGATCGGGTGTCGGGTATACATGATATTCAAAATACCTAAAATTTTCATCCTATATCCCGACACTTTTACCCAAACACGCAAGTATTGGGTACCTTTTACCCATCGGGTGTTAGGTTAGTACAATACTACCCGATTATCCGTCACTTGTTTACACAACCTTACTTTTTACTCTTTTTTTTAATATACTTATCGAATAATAATATGACAATTTTTACGTTTTTGTTTTTTATTATTTTTTAATATACATGTCGAACAGTAATATAATAATTTCATTTTTTTTTATTATTTCATACTTTTTCTTAACCTGGGTCGGATAATAACATTCAATTTTTTGTCTTTTTATAATATCGTGTCGAATAATAATTTGATAACTTTTTTTTCTTTAATATGCGTATCAAACAGTAACATGACTATTTCAATGTTAAAACAGAAATTAAAGATTTAAAATTAGTAGTACCTGTACTCGGTACGGTAGGACTCATCCTCTTCCTGAAATATAAAAATAAGAAAAATGGAAAACTGAGTTTAATATTCGGGCGAAGAAGTCCAATCCAGTCCATCATGGAGAAAATCCGGCATAGAAACATCCAAACCAACGGCATAAACATCCACGTGGCGGATGTCGGCGAGGGCCCCGCCGTCCTCTTCCTCCACGGCTTCCCGGAGCTGTGGTACTCGTGGCGCCACCAGATGCTATTCCTCTCCTCCAGGGGCTACCGCGCTATCGCCCCCGACCTCCGCGGCTTCGGCGACTCCGACGCGCCGCCCTCCGCCGCCAGCTACACTGTCTTCCATATAATAGGCGATTTGGTCGGCGTCTTGGATGCTCTCGGCCTGGACCGGGTTTTTCTGGTCGGCCACGATTGGGGAGCGGTTATGGCTTGGAATTTTTGCTTGCTCCGGCCCGACCGGATTAGGGCTCTGGTTAATACGAGCGTTGTGTTTCAGCCGAGGAATCCCACGAAGAAGCCCGTCGAATCTTTTCGGGCGATTCTCGGCGACGATTATTACATCTGCCGATTTCAGGTGCAGTATTTCGTTTTCGATCGCTGTTTCGAGTTGATTTAGATTGAGATCCGTTTCTTCAACGACGAAGATGAAATTGGATTTGTTATTTGCATCTGTTGCAACTTCAAAATGATGTACTATTTGGTTTTGGTTGAATATTGAATAGAATCTATTGGTAATTTATACCTTTTGTGTTGATCAAAGTTGTTTTTGTTGCAAATGCATCTCTATGTTTTGAAGATTCCAATTGTAATCTTTCTAGTTGATGGAATATTCGTCACTATAAACTTAATATTTTAAGGGCATCTCTGTAGCCTTGATCTTATCTCCGAAGATTTTAATCGCCATAGAAACAGTGTGATCAATCATCTCATCTGTGATCATAGTTGCCAAAATGATTTAATGTTTACGAGTTTTATTTGTACCTCTGCGTGTTAGGAACCATTAGTTTGTTACGTCAGTTAAGTTTGTCGCGTTTTGCTAATTGCTCATACCACTCAACAGTGGGATGTCTGAAATGTTCTCTTCATTCCATTCTTGTGGTTGATGAGACTTCATTTATTCAGGAACCTGGAGAAGCTGAGGAAGAGTTTTCTCGTCATGACACTGCAAGATTGATCAAGAAGTTTTTAACATCAAGGAATCCTGCTCCTCTTCTGGTTCCTAAAGCGGTTGGCTTTGGGGGCTCGCCTACCAACCCAATTACAACGCCGTCTTGGTTGTCGGAAGAGGATGTTTCGTACTATGCCACCAAATACAACCAGAAAGGCTTCACGGGTGGATTGAACTACTATCGAGCTATGGACCTGTAAGGCCTCTTTGCTTTTGCCTTGTGGCAGCATTTTCTTAGCTTTGCTTGACCTCTGTAGCATTCAATGATTTTATCTTGAAATGCTTCGACTCTAGGCTTAACACATACCCTTTGATTAGTTGTGTAGATTTTGTGTACATATATGATCTACTCCATGAGCAGGGTGTGGAAAATATGGCGATGGCATAAAGTATTGCGACAAAATCAGGGGTTTCAAGTCAAAATTTATGTTTATGCAAATGTTGTCTTGTTTATGTAGGAATTGGGAGCTGACAGCAGCTTGGACAGGAGTGCAAATAAAAGTTCCTGTGAAGTTCATCGTTGGGGATCTCGATCTAACTTATAACTCTCCAGGTGTGAAGGAATACATACGCAATGGCGGCTTCAAGAAACATGTCCCGTTTTTGCAAGAATTAGTTATCATGGAAGGAGTGGCTCACTTTCTTAATCAAGAGAAGCCAGAGGAAATTGGTCAGCACATCTACGACTACATTCAGAGATTTTGATCTGTTTTCTGGCCATGTTTAGGTAACTCACCTTAAAATATCTGGATTATGAATAGGACATGGTTTGTATATATTCTTATAAAGTTGTTCTCAATTGCTCTGCAGCTCATTTAAATAGCTGGAAGCTAGGCTGCTGTTGTTGTTTCATGTAAGTTTATCTTATACTACGATTTTAGTAAAGTAAGGATGATATGATTGATTACTTTTGAACTCGTTTGATTATCTAATCTTTCAAATACTCTCGATCATATGTATCTTCTTATCGTATCTCTCCAAGTAGACGCCCCTCCAATATTTAGGAATACATGGTGGAAATCGTCCAACATTTCACCAGTTTTTGCTTAAAACAAAACTTGCAGAGTTTAAACAAATGCTAAATTAAGGGTACGAATCCATAGCAAGATGTGGATGTAATGTAAATAAAGATTTCAAATTTGAACAAATGTTAGTGCAGTCGCGGATTATTCTCGTAGTTTAATAAAAGAAAAAGGGATGGTATGTATTAAGGAATGAGAAGCAGATAACGTAAGCAAGCCTGTGGAATGGTCTCAGTCTAAACTTTGATCCTCGAGAACTTTTAACCAATTCGAATATGTTGGCACGACTTTAATGCAGATTCTTTACTTAATAGAAAGTTGATTATTGATTTCTTGTTTTTATTTTCTATATATGACGCGACAATACAATAAAATGTAGTGTAGTGTCCACACCGTCCATGACAATTAATACTACTAGATATTCCACTTCAAATTAATCCTTTCATCTCATATTTTACGTATCTAAAGAATAAAGGTGGTGCAATGTACAATCCGTTGGCATAATGAGAAGTAGAAAATGGTTTATATCTGCATTAACATCCATTATCTACTTTTTCATTCGACCAACTGTCAATTCGAATATGAGTTGTCTTTACCTCTTCTTTCCAACAAAACAGAGACAGTTTGCGAGTAGTTTTGAAAACTTTTACTATTTCATTAAAATGTAATATCCCATCCATCCAACTAATTATGACTCATTATTTAAAAGGGACAATGCACAGTTTTTTGAAGTACTTACACCGAGAACTATTCATTAGCAAATGATAGGCAATGAACCAATACCGTCAAATGCGTAAACAAATAGTACTAGCAATATCGATCTTGTACCTTTCAATTCGATATGATCTGATATCCAGATATTTATGTAACTTTTATTTTCTCTTTTCTTTAAAAAAAAAAAAAAAACAACTTTTCTTTACTGAAATACTCACGACTATTTCCATAGATGATATACTAGTATGTATGTCATTGATTGAACCATATAATAACTATACAAGTAAGTGGCAATAATTCCCGGCTATCCCGATTCGTAACGGTTGGACAAAACTAATTACTGTATGTAATCACATTCATTCTATAAATTCAATCAATGGCAGAGAATCTAGTCATCCGAAAATCATGGCCTTATTATTATATATGTATATGTATTTATACTAGTCTGTATAAATATTTCTTAAAATCTTAGAACAAACCCATAAAAGATCTCAATTTCCTCGTGAGTTTGGAGAGAATGGACGAGAAGAATCAAGATTCAATCGGCTACGCCTTTAAGGGCAAAATCATGATTTCATCCATCACCATTCTCTTCTCCGCCTGCTTCATCATAGTCACATTCCACGTCTACTCTCGCTGGTGCCGCCGCGTCGCCACTCCGCCCGCCGCCTCTGGCATCGCCACCTCTCAGGGCCTCGATCTCCGCGCCGTGAACTCACTCCCCACATTCGTCTACGGATCGGAAAATCAAGAATCTCCGCCGGAATGCGCCGTCTGCTTGTCAGAGTTCGAGAAGGGAGAAACGGGTCGGATCCTACCCGAATGCAAGCACTGTTTCCACGTTTCTTGTATCGACGCTTGGCTTCAATCTCACAGCCATTGCCCGCTCTGCAGAAGCCGGGTTCAGGCTCAAACCGTTGGAAGCCCGCCCGATTCGACAGTGGTCTCAATACATGCACTCGAGCCGTTGAGCCCGACTGAAGAAAGCCATAGGATCCGTATTTCATGCCCTTCCTCCGCCTCCTCCTCATCAGAGGATCCGGATTTGACTAAAATTGAGGGGGATCCGGATCCGGATCCGGATGCGAGTTTGGGTCGGGCTTTGAATCAGGATCAAGGATTCCGGGTTGCTCGATTCTGGTTGTAAAGGTTTTATACGTAGTTTTTAGCATTCAATGGCATAAACTAATGTAAACTGTGATTCATAAAACTGTGCACTATCCTTTTTCACTTACTAGCCTACTACAGTGATATCATTTTTCTTCATGGTCTGTAAATTGTCATGTACTGCTGCTCCAATTCATTTTATTAAACTCATCTAGTCGGGCAAAAAGGGTGTTAAGAATTGTTTATGATAAAGTTTGAAATATAAAGTAATTTTTTGGGTATTTTTATCAAATTAAGTAAGAAATATAAGGAAAGTAAGAAAAATAAGGAAGCTAGCAACTTTTTTGTGACATTATGATAATCTATAAATTATAAGTGGGATGTTATATACTCCCTCCGTCCAAACTTAAATGCCCCATTTGAGTGGGGGCACGGAGTTTAAGGAATGCTGAAAAAGTGTAGTTGGTGGAGGAAAAAAGATTTGAGGGGTAGTGAGATAGTGTGCAATTAGTTTCTTAATTTTTGGATTAACAAAAGCAAGAGAGAGAAAGGTAGTTGGTGGTTTTATTTTTTATTTATCCTTGGTGAAATCCTGTTTTTTTTTTAATTAGTTACTGGAATTTTTTTTTTACTCACACCTCTGTTTTTTTTCCATCTGATTTTGTAACCTGTTTTTTTTTTTTTTTTTTTTTTTTTCTAGCTCACATGCGATGAAATGAAAAGAAGAAATTTAAACTCTTCAAATTGAAATACCAAGTGGACAGTAATGTAATGAGAGGGAAATTGATCAACTTTGGAGCCAAAACTACACATTTCATTGAATAAATAATTGTAAAAGTACATTGATGATAAGAGTGATTTGATCCAAAACATGGAGGGAAATTTGAACAACTATTAAACCCAAGAAAACTCTCCTATAAATAGAAGAGGAGCAGTCAGCATTCAATGTATTTTCACCCACCCAAAACTACAAAAACTACAAATACAGAAAAACTGCAGAGATGGTAGATGGAAGGAAAACACATGAGTTCAACAGTGAGCAGCTCAACACCATTGCGCAGTGGCTTCTCCAACGCAGCAACCAAGGAAAACTGGAACATGGAGCCAAAAAAGCAGCTGCAGAGAAGTTCCATTGCAATGTCAAGACCGTATGGTCCATCTGGTCCAGGGCCAGCGCTCAACTTCAACAGGGGGTTCCTATAAGTCTCCAAAGCAAGAAAATAGGGTTAGTGCACAAGAAAAGCAAGCCATATGATGAAGAAAAAAATCAAAAACCTGTCAGTACTTCACAGGACATCATTCAGGAGTATGGCAGAATATTTAGATGTTAGTAAGAGCCTGTGTCATCTCTGGTACAAAGATCAAGAGTTGCAGGCTCACACCAATGCAGTAAATCCATTTTTGATCCCAGAAAATAAGTTATGCAGATTGAATTGGAGCATGAGTCAGCTAGGAAACATCATTCATGGTGGGAAGATAAAGTTTCAGCAGATGCACAATGTAGTTCACATAGATGAGAAATGGTTTTATCTCACCAAAGCAAAGGACAGATACTACCTTGCCAAGGGTGAGAAAAGACCACATAGGCAACTTCAATCTAAGTCTCACATCTTAAAGATAATGTTCAGTTGTGCCATAGCTAGGCCAATCATAGATAAAGAGGGAACTGTCATCTTTGATAGAAAACTGGACATATTTCCATTTATCACAGAAGAGCCTGCTCAAAAGAACAGCAAGAACAGAATCAAAGGCACAATGGAGCTCAAACCAATGCAGTCAGTTACCAGAGAAGTAGCCAAACAACAACTACTCACTGAGGTAACCAATGCAATCAATTTATCAAGTATGGCATCAGCAGGGGCATAACATCATTTGCACAATCAGGAATCAAGACATAGTATCTGTTGGCTTATCATACACATACACAGGAAGCAAGCATCAGCAAGGGCATAGCATCATTTGCACAATCACGAATCAAGTATAGTATCTGCATTCTTATCATAGATATACACAGGAAGTAAACATCAGCATGATCATAGGGTCATAAGCACAATCAGGAATCAAGTATAGTATCTGCATTCTTATCATATATATACACAGGAAGCAAGCATCAGCATGATCATAGGGTCATAAGCACAATCAGGAATCAAGTATAGTATCTGCATTCTTATCATAGCATCATGCATACTTCTCATGAAAGTGAACATACAGATGGTTCCAGCAATTAAAAGCAATTGGCCAGAATGTTTAGGCAAAGAAATATGGATACAGCAAGATAATGTCAAACCACACATAAAGGACAGTGATCCAGACTTTCAAGCTATTGCGCACAGATGGATTCCACATCCATCTGATAAACCAACCAGCAAACAGTCCAGACACCAACATAAATGCCTTGGGGGTTTTTTAGGAGCATACAGTCATTGAAGGATAAGAAAGGTGCATCAAATGCAGATGAGTTGCTCAGAAATGTCAAGGAAGCATATGCAGATTACCCTCCCTGGAAGATTAACAGGATTTTCCTACAACTGCAAATGTGCTATGCAGAAATCATGAAAGTGAAGGAGAGTAATGACTACACTATGCCTCATATGGGAAAAGACAGCATGATCAAAGATGGAGTCTTACCAGACTGTATTGAAATTGATGTACAACTTGTGAGAGAGAATTTGGACTATTTAAAGTTACATGGCATGGGGGAAGATAAATTCTACAACTTAGATGAATTAACAGAGGCATTGGATAGTGTGGGGCTAGAGAACTGAAGGCATGGAAGGGAATAATAGTAGTACTCAGTGAGCTAGTTTACAGGGACAAACAAAGTGCATGTTTTTGTTTTTTGTCTTGTTTGGAATGTAAATTAAACCATGATGCAGTAATGGTAAATGTTTTTTTGGTTTGGCTTATGCACAATCACAAGCATCATCACAGAAGATAGAAGAGGAGCAGTATGATATTCAATCAATAGCATCACAGTGGATTGAGCCTCCTAAACTAGGTCATTGCTGACCTAGTGGTTGCATCAATACACAGAAACACATTAAGGCAACAAATACAGTCAGCATAGAATGTATTTTCAACCACCAAAAACTACAAACACAGAAAAGCTGCATAGATGGTTTAGATGAATCAATGTCATCAATCAATTAAGGCAACATGTCATCACATTCTTATCAGTTCCATAGGCAGCAAGCATCAGCAGAGGCATATCATCATTTGCATCAATCAACTAAGGCAACAATACAGGGACTCATACAGCATACATAGCATCATTTGCATCAATCAATTAAGGTAACATGTCATCACATTCTTATCAGTTCGAGCAAATAAGGGCATCACCAACCTTAACCCAACAATAAAAGGCATCACCAGCCTAAAAACACCAATAAAAAGCATCACCAGCCATCACCAACCCGAGTATTTAAGAAAGAAATAACCTCAGTGTCTGAATCTGATCCGGACTCAGCATGATCCTTGCCATCACGGCAGTATAGCTGATATGGATCCAAACCACAGTCAAAGTCGGACTCATATGGATCCTTGCCATCCTTGCCATCCAACGCAAGGGCAGGCTCCTCCGCCTCAACGGGAAGCACAGATTCCGGCACCGGGGCAACGGCAGGCTCCTCTGCCACCTCAGGGAACACAGATTCCGGCACCACCTCAGACCGATGCATCTCCGGATCTTCGGTAACTGAAAAGGGCTCCCAGCCTGGTGGAATCCACAGATCCTCCGGGAAATCCGCCGAATCAGAAGGGGGAGGTGGTACCCACAAGGGGAAGGGAGGGGGTGGTATCGACGAATCAGAGGGAGGGGTCGATCTCCACCCTCGTGAAGCCTTGAACTCCTTCATCGACGCTAGGGTTTCAGAGGGGAGGAGTCTGTATTCAGACAAAGGCCGTGGCGGCAGGAAGAGAGAGTGAGAGTAGATCTAGGGTTGCAGAGAAAGAGAACGAAGGGGAAGGGAGCGCCGTCGCGGCGGAGAGGGTGAGAGTAGATCTAGGGTTGCAGAGAAAGAGAACGGAGGGGAAAGGAGCGCCGTCGCGGGATAGAGAGTGAGAGTAGATCTAGGGTTGCAGAGAAAGAGAACGGAGGGGAAGGGAGCGCCGTCGCGACGGAGAGGGTGAGAGTAGATCTAGGGTTGCAGAGAAAGAGAACGGAAGGGAAGGGAGCGCCGTCGCAGCGGAGAAGGTGACAGTAGATCTAGGGTTGCAGAGAAAGAGAACGGAGGGGAAAGGAGCGCCGTCGCTGCGGAGAGAGTAAGGGTTTCAGAGAATAGAGAGTGAGAGAGATGGATGCTTCAAGAGAAATGAGAGAGAGAGAGGTCCAGACAGATCAAATGAGGGAGAGAGAGGTCCAGACAGATCGATGAAATGAGAGAGAGTGCATCAATTATTGGGTTATTGGGGTGGGTTAATTAGGGTGGGTAATTAGGAATGTTTAATTTATTAATTAAAATGGTAATTAGTTAATTGTGAATGTAGTAATAAAGCAAAAATAATGAGGGTATATGGGTCAATTTGTCCAAATGGGGCCTTTAAGTTTGGACACTTTTTTGAGGCCAAATGGGGCATTTAAGTTTGGATGGAGGGAGTATATTGTAGTTTGAGAAGGTCTTGTGTGCGACCTGCTGCATCTGCTGTGCGATCGGGTTCAGGTCGGGTTGATTCGGTCAACCCGAGTTTGATCCGTTGACCCGGTCAATTTTTTTTTAATTTTTGATTTGTTTTTAAATTTTAGTTTTTTTTCTCCGTCTCCTCCTTCGGTTTCGATTTTACGGCTCCGCCTTCGCTCCGATTACTAATATAAGGATAATCGTCGGACAAGAATTTGGACTTTTTCGGCTTGCTCTGAGGCTTTCGGCTCCCCTCGCTCAAATCTTGACCAAAGAAGAAACGGCAAACAAAAAATTGAAGAGGCAAACAGAAAAAAAGGTGGAAAAAAAATGTGGAATTAAAAAAAAGTATTGAAATAAAAAAACTGAAAAAAAAATCTTAAATCCAGAAAATCGAATTAAAAGAAAACAGAAATTTTAAAAAAATAATAATAATATATATATATATATATATATATATATATATATATATATATATATATTACAGCGTGTGCACCCCACACGCCGCGCATGGGTAAGGCGCGTAGGTGAAGCATGGTCGCATGAGGTACGGCCGGTCGCAGGCAAATTTTTGTGTTGTAGTTTTATTTTTAACAATGAGCTTAATTATAGAACTTTGTTTTTAGTCTTGTATTTTTAGGCCCAATGAATTACTCTTAACAATATTAATTTAGATAAAATATTTTATAATGTTTTATTTAATTAATATAAAAACAATTACTACTAAAATATTAATTTTGAGGCGGAGCCTGTTTTCAAGGAGGGAAATAACGATTTCCATCCGTTCAAATTCCAACCCAAAAATTTCATGCATGAGAAACAGTTACGATTTAAGCTAATTAATTCTTCCCATTATCGTGGTTGAACATCACTAAAAGAAGGGGAAAATATATATACATAAAAATTGTAAAAGAGGAGAAAAAAGGCAATCGAAAATTCAGCAAAATGTTGTGCAGGTTGGTTTTCCTATTGGCACTCCTCTTCGGCGTCAGCGCCGCCGTGCGGCCCCACCACCTCCGTCACGGCAAGAAAATATCGAAGCTCTCGGGCGATGCCCTGATCCAGGCCGCCTGCCACGGCGTCGGCGACGACGAATCAGAATGCATCTCAACCCTGCAAACTGCCACGTCGGATCAGAAGGCTGATGCTAATGCCCTCGCCTTATTCACCCTCAAGTATTGAGAATAAAAATTGAAATTCAGTTTCATAAATTACCATAGATGACTAATATTTCTAACCATAATTAGTTTTGACAGATTTGTAGAAAATCACGCAGAAAACATCACGACAGGGATAAAGAAAATAAACGCTGTTCCTGACGTGTCGCCTCTGCTTCAATCTGCTCTAACTGATTGCATGGATCAATACAATTCGCTCGACGATTTGATTGAGGATGCAAACCAAGAAGTTCAATCACATTCTTATGAAGATGCTCAGAAATTCATCATGGCAGGCCTCTCCGGTGTCGATCTCTGCGATTCACAGCTCAAGGCCAGCAAATTTGAGGAAAAAGCAGAGAACAAAGCTGGAGAAGATTTTGGGATGGCAAAAGATTTGATCAAATACAATGTTCTACACAAGAAATTGTTGGCTGCTGCTCTCAACATTCTTACAGTGAAATAATTATATATATAAGCTAAAGCTACTAGGTATGTATGTATCCATTTAAGCAAAGAGCACAATGTTATATGTATATATATACTACGTCTTGAGAGAATTTGTACTGATATTTGATTAATCCATTTTCACATTTGTGCATGATGGAATTTGATAGGGATGTCGAAATCGGTAACTTCTAATTTGCAACCCTCGCAAATTTTAAGAAATACTAGAGTACTCTCCAAGTACTGGAGTATTATTGTTTTCTCGTTATGCAACTAAATGTGTAAGATTACAGAAATCGCTTATTTCTATTGAAATATTTTGTGTACAGTCAATTACACATGCTTTTATGTGGATTTACGTACATGTGTACAAAATGATGATATTGTACTTATAAATTGATGTGATTTATCTTTTATTGCATCTAAATAGCAGCCTAATTAAGTGGTTGTAGGTATATGTTTTGGTGACAACACTCAATAATCGTAGCATAGCCCCCATTAATTGATGAAAATTATTATAAAGTGTCCGTAATTATTTCTATCAAATTACGAACTCTATGGTTTGGACATGAAAAGCATTATGGATCTAGTTATATATATATATATCACCAGCACATGTCATTATAAGTTGTACCTATAAATATAATGGGCCAATTTATTCATTAATGATGTACGTATGCTACATTTCAATTTTCAAGGCACTAACAGAAAAAGAAAAAGAAAAAAACACAGTCCAATCAGCATTAATGACTGAATAATCTAATAATCCATATACATGTATGTATTACAAACCGAAGAAACGAATGGAAGAATGATGTTCCAAGTAAGAAAAAAGAAAAACTTGTGATCACAACAATCCACTTGTATAAGTAAGCCCGGTTTGGGGAATCCAATCATCCCCCATCAAGAAGGCAGAAACAGTGAAATTGGCAGCATCGGTGGCATTGATAATATGAAAACCGGGCCATGTGACTCTCCGGGCCGTATCCGATCCCGGCCCGGAATTACCAAACTCAGCGTAATACGACGTGTTGAGTGCAAAGTCTCCCGACCAAATACTCCACCCCACCGGATTGATTAAACTATCCATGAAAGACTGCATGTACACGGCCCGAGAATATTCCTTCCAGGGCCGCCCGAGATAAGTCTGCACCGTCTGATTGCTGGCGGCTAGATCGCCGGCGGCCCGAATGGTGCAATTGTGGATGGAAATCCCCGTGTTCTGATTGGGATCCGTCCTGCCCTGGGCCGTGATCGCGACGAACTGATTGGGCATCGGCAGCCGCGGGTAGAGATTGCAGCTCTGGAAGACGACGGCGGCGTTGCCGAAGATGAAGTCGACGGTGCCGTAGACGTCGCATTCCAGGTAGAACTGGCGGAGGGAATGGACGTACAGCGTGTCCTGATAGGCCTCGAAGCTGCAGCTGTAGAACGTTGACAGGTCCGCACCATTGCGGACCGCCACGGCCTGGTGCTTCACGGCTCCGGCCGTGTTGCGGAATGTTATGCCCACTGCGAAGAAATTTGGCGCCACCACAGCTGCAGGTAGAGGAGGAGGGGTGAGTCCCAATTCACATGCTAATTGACATTCATTATATGAGACCAACTACTTACATAATGCAGATATATATGAAGAAATTAATGACGAGAATCGAATGAAATTCAAGGCCGGATTGATATGACACAATATAAGATACATTAATTAAACGACGACATAACTACTTATTAATGTTTTTGATAGCGATATGGTAAAAAAAACATTACCGAATGTCGGAGAATTAAAGGTCGTCCATCCATCAACAACACTGTGATTTCCGGTGATGATGGTTTCATTGATCCCGGCACCGACCATCATCAAGTATTTCTTGTTTTTGGCGATGGAAATGTACTCTTCATAAACACCCGCCGTTATGTAGATGAGGAAGTATCCGTTAGTGCCATCTGTATTATTAGGAGCAGCATTAACGGCGTCATTGATCGTCGTGTAATTCCAGCTTCCTTCCTGACTAACAACAACAATGTCACTCACCTCCACCTGCCCGTCAACGTTATCCGCCTGCAGCAGCCGTCTGTTTCCGTTAACGGTCCGATAAATGTCCCGATTTCCGTCAGACATCTTCAAATTCAGCTTCCCGTTGCGCATCAGATGCTTCCTAACCGTCGGATAATTGTGTACGGCAACTTTGCCCGTCCTATTCTGCGGCACCCAGCCCTTGGTGAACAAGGCTAACGACACGCTGTAGAGACGCGTGTCGTTAGAGAGGGGCGTAAGGATGCCGTTCCTGACGCTCCAGGATGCGGCCGCGTCGCGGAGGCCGTCGATGCATGTCTGGGTGTTGGTGAGGGTGGCGCTGAGTAGGGTCTGAATGTCGTCGGCGCGCGACACCGTTAGAGTTTGGGAGGTCTTGTTGACTATTTGGAGGGAAGTGATGAGATTATCTATGCTGCATTGTGCTAGAAATTTGCAATCTTGGAGTGCCCGAGTTGCGGTGACGGTTAGATTCTTGGATTTATGGAGGTTGTTGGTGACGAGGGCTAAAAATTTCCTCGCTACGGATAGCGATTTACGGACGGAGAACCGGCCGTAGTCGTAGACGGTGGAGGAGGAGTTGGTGGTGGGGAGGACGGAGGCGCAGTAGGAAGGGTAGGGGGTGGATTTGCATAGTTTTGAAGGGGGTGGTGGGGTTTGAGCACAAGATTGGGAGAGGAGAGTTAGAAGAAAAAAGAGAATGAGGAATGAAAATATTGTATTATTGGCCATTATGGGAGATAAGACGTTATGAATATTGAGGAATTTGGTGGGTTTAGGTTTGTAATAATGCGTGGGGATTTATAGGTGATCATTCTTGGACTTTTACTTTGGTTTTAATAAGAAAGGAATGGGATATAGTAGTGTTATTTTTGGGAGTCAACTACCTTTGGCTTCATACAAATTGAAACCGCGTAGATCTCCGATCCAAGTTTATTGCATTACTTCAATCAATTTGGAAATGGAAAATTGAGCCACTTGCTTGTCTTGCTTTAAGGGTGTTTCAACTTATATTGTGCATGTATTGAAAACTAGAATTGTGTCCCGTGCAAATGCAAGGGAAATAAAAGTATATGCAAAGATAAAAGAATTTAGAATGATGAGAAATACTAAATTAAAGAGCTCAAATTTGAAGCTCAACTAAAATAAAGAGCCTATTTAGAACACTATAATAAAGAAATATTAAGTAGTCAATACATAAATAAATGAAGTCATAATTTACATAGATATTAAATAAATTAGTATTAAATGATTGAATATTAATTAATCCATACTTAGAATTAATGAATCGATTTTTTACGGGAAAATTTTCCCAAAATTTCTCTATTTTAGTACATTTATATAGATTTTCATGTTATGCATTGAATATGAGTTATAAAGATTAGGAATGGCATTGGGTCGGGTTTTCGTGGGTATCCACACTTCCCAAACCCTCATGGGATGGGTTTGAGAAATATTAAATGGTTTTGAGACGAGTTTGGGCATAAACTTGCAACCCGTCACGGGTTTGGGTCACGTTTGAGTAATTACCTTCGTGTACCCGCTACCCAGATCCATTTATATATATATATATATATATATATATATATATATATAAGATATTATATGTATAATTTATTATATAATTACAAATATTAGTATAAATATTAATAAATGTAGGTTTTTATATTATTTTCTTAATCCAGACACATATTCCGTAAGAATCGAGTCTTTAATGTTTCTCCTCTACTTCTGTAAATCTACTTCCGAAATATGACCATACAGCGGCAGCATCAATAATTCATAATCTTCTAGTTATGTTTTAAGATTTTCTAAGTTCGTAGTACTTTGCTTTGAGATTAATGTTAGTGAAATTTTCTATTGATGTTTATGTTTTAATAGTATTTATAATATTTTGTTATTTGATGTTTACTTTTTAGTATTCGGGTTTTTAACAGGTAATAAACGGGTATTACCCGACGGGGTCGGGTCGAGTATGAATTTTAAAATGATTTTTTAATCGGGTTTGAGTGTGGAAAAATTTCATAGATTTGGATTTGAAAAATACTTAATGGGTGGGTACCGACCATTGTCATCCCTAATAAAGATTATTAATATTTGGAAAATGTGCTGGACGATAAATTGATGGTTGGAACTCAACACTCTTTACAGTGCGGGTTATAAGTGTTTTTTTGTTTTTTTTAGGAAAATGCGGGTTAAAAGGTTGATTAGCTTAATTAAGTACCAAACATGATTAGCAAAAAGAATATGAGAATAATTTTAGTTAGAATGCATAGGGACAATCATTATTGATGGACTGACTATAAATTATTATTATTAGTAATTTGATCTATGGTTGAATGATCGTTTCTTTATTGTTGACGGCGATATAATTAATGAATAGTGAAGGTATATAGGAACAAAAAGTAGGAAAATTAAGACTTTAAGCCGACAAAATAACTAATATCCAACTTTGCTATTCATATTAGGTGCGTTCGGAATTATATGGGATTGAACTTACAACTTTTGGCAAAACAACAGCCTTCACATTTTCTAACGAGAGGGTACTTTATTTGTTTAATCAAACATCACATATACTTATTAACTTAATTTATATGATTCATCTGATTTACTTATTGTACATTGAGGAAAAGAAACGCCAATTGTTTTCTCACCCAACGGTAATCAACTAAAAAAATTGAACAAAATTTAACGAGACAATCCTAATTAAGAGAGCACAATAAAAAACAATTGTTCCACTTTATCATAGCAAAGGATGACAAATTTTGTGAAACAAAGATACCAAATTATGTTGAATATTTGTGCAACCAATATTCCAATCCTAATTTTTGCATATGAGTTAATAACGACCTAACTATGTCCTAATTATTATTCTTAACGAAAAAGGAACAAAATTAGAGGTTTATATATGGATCGGTTGGTATTATTGAGTCGATGAAAACTTTATATAAGTCATTTTTTTACCAACTTGGATTGCTTATACTTAAAAATTGACGAGGTTTGCTAAGTCAATGTAGCATGTGACTTGTGAAATTGTGACAATAGTTTAAATATACAACTAGGATATCCGGGGTTTTAAATTTGATTATCAATTATTTCAATAATCTTTTCGGGAAAAAAATTAGTACTAGTACTACTTGATTATCTTTTTTTCCACCCTTCAAGAGAAACATTGGGTCCCTAAACTTTAAAGGCAATTCGTTACAGTAAGAAATAAGATCATCTTTCATCGTATTTATATTTTGTTAAAAAGAAATAAAAAAGGAAATAAACGAAGGATAGCAAAGTCAAAGCCCAAAATGTCAAATTCCAATCCTCTAGTCCAAAGCCTCGCTGGAGGTTTGACTTCAAACTGACAAAAAAAAAAAAACACGTTTACGTTGGTGTATTTCACGTCGCAAATCTAACCTGTGCCACATCACAATGTTGCAGTTGGGATTTGGGCTTTGAAGTTTTGGAACTTCTTCACAGCCTGGCTAAGTTAATTATGTAGTACCAATTTTATTACAAACAATTAACACTTACGAAGGAAAATTGTCTTACACTTTCTCCAAAATTGTCAATATTTCTTTATTTAGGTGTACTACTCATGTTGTCATAATTCAAGTAAATAAAGTTTAATCTTTCAAAACTCTTCAAAAGCAATGAGATCTATCCACTTTTTATTTTTACTCTTATTTTTAATCTTTGTGTAGAATAGTACTATTTCAATAGGTCAAAGGAAAGGAAGTAATAAAATCTTGTCATTCAAAGCTTAATTAAATAGTACTACTTATGAATAGTTGTGGTTAATTAGAGGAAGAAAAAGAGACTGAACTTGAGTAAAGGACAGACCCAACAGTTGAAGACTTTGACTTTTGGTTATGTAGGAGTAGAACTAATTATACTTTAAAATTCGATTTGATATTTCACTAGGATTCGGAATCTCCCCCACCCAACAACCTCTCCTAATATGAAAAGTATTTTCAGTAAATCCCTTATTTATTTTTTTTTGGAATACTTACCTTTTTTCAAATTATTTTGCATTTGGAATAATTATATCTTACCGACCAATTATGAGTGCCTAAAGTATATGAATCCAACACTTAATCATTTTGAGTGTAAAAAAACTTAGTCATTTTGCTATCCAAAGCTGCCTGTGGGCCTGATTGAATTTTTTTACAAAAAATTGAGACGATATATAAATATATATATGAAATATAAACAATCATCATCTTATTAAATATATTGCGTCTGCTATTACTCGTCAACGATAATATATTTCTTAAATTAGCTAGTTAGAATAATTAAAAAACCTTGAGAAAGTTCTGGGCTAAAAGTCACACTAGAGCTCCATCTCCATGCAACGTGAGATGGTTAATTTATTGCAAAATTCGAATGCACTATTGGATAAAGTGACAAAAACCCCAAGGATAAATTATTATTTTTTCCTGAAAAATAAAATACTTATATCGAAGTACAGAGTGCATTTATCCCTTCACATGTATTAACAATGAATAGAAAAAAGGGGAAAATATATTAGATAAATTAAACGTAACATTCAGCATTACAACTTGTTGAAGCTGCTTGCAATATAAAAGCAATTGACTTGCTATTTTGAATCAACTGCTCAAGATTAACTGGTAAGTTGCATGTTTGCGCAATTTATTTTGCTCAACAAAAAAAGGCATAGCAGGCAATGATGAAATAGATTATCTTAATGAAATAAAAATTGCAGTTGACTTCAAAATATTTATAGTTATTGCGTGATTGTTAATGGAAGTATTATGTAGCGTTTTCATAGTATGAAGAACAAAAGGAATATAAGAGGTATAATTAACTTCTGATTCTTTTGGATCGCTGTTATATAATTTAAATAAACGATCTGATAAAAAATTTATGATGGGCTGAAGAATGGAGGCCCATATATATAATTCACCATTTTACAGTTTGTGGCGATAATTCCTCCATCAGATTTAAAGGATACAAAAAACAGCAATCAAAGCCCAAATGTATCTCCTCTGTATATTTTAAATTAATTTTCTTTTTGATAAAAAAATTAATTTCATGTATATATATTGTTGATTCGGCCGATTTTTATTTTATTTAAGTTGGTTAAGAGAATAAATTAAGATTTTTGTTCATTTTTTAAATTTTTGTTGAGAGGATAGTTGACAAAAAATGAATACTGACATTCAAATTTTCTAATCCCCAACAAGTGTATTCATTTTTTTTATAGGAAAAAGAGCAATAATAGCAATTAGCAAGTGTACATATTCATTTCTTTTTCTTTTCTTTTTTTTAATTTGGGGGAAGGGGAGCGGTATGATTTGAACTCTAAACCTCAACAAATATATTCATATCGTTTGGACATATGTTTTTGTTTTTTACGACAAAGATTAAATTTCGAGTTTTATTATTTTTGGATTTTTATTAATTTAATTAATTTTGTAGCAGATAAACGGAGCCATTTCGATATTCGAGTAGTCATAAATCCTTTAATTAACCTAGAAGAATTGTTCATGCCTTGAAACTCCATATCCTCAAAAAAAAAAAAAAAAAAAAAAAAAAAAAAAAAAAAAAAAAAGGTTTTGGGATCCAAATACTTGTAGAGCCTTAATTTAGTTGAGATTATGCTTGAGTTCATCTATAATAATATTGATTCAAACACAGTATAACATAGTACATGGCTGTTGAGGCATAGTACAATTTACGTGTGTAAATTAATTGACAAACCACGAGTAAAAGCAATGTTCACGCCGTAGAATCTGATTGCCGTGTTTTTCTAGAGCTTATCAATTTCATTAATATTTATAAAATACATATTTGATCTGACAAACGAGGTTGCTATATCTGTAAATATATTTATGTTTCCATCACCAGCTTCCACTTTATAACGCTAAAGACTCTGGCATGATGAAATTTTTATCAGTACGCTCTAAATAATTCGATTAAATTAAATCTTGATTTTAAATTAATACATTCATTAAAATGTTTTCAAATATATAGCTTAAAATATTATCACATACTCAATAGTACACATTTTGTTGACTTAATACCAACAAAGGACCAAATGTCGCGATTCTGATTTCTTGCTACATTTTACAATATTCTCACAAATTAACTTGAAATGGTAAACAAGTTTCCCAAATTTCACGTTTCTACCGAAATCTTAATCAAAATAGTAAAACATTTGGTGCCCATACGGCCATACCCAAATAATTAAGATTTCAACGTTAAAGGCGAAACTAAAACAAAAAAAATTGACTAACACAGCAAACTAATATTGCCCTCCCCTCACCAAAAAATAAAAATAAAAAAATAGTACTAAGTTCAAATTATCTAGTCCATATCTAAAGTCTGATTGTATGTCTCATTTTCTTATCGCACGTATTTGAATTTTTTTTATAGCAGATTGAGAAAAATTTCGCATGCAATGAAATATTTATTGTGGGAGAGAAGATTTCATCTCCAATATACCACCCCCTATAATTATGTAACGAGCAAGAAATTGAACATATTCTTTTAATCAACGTCAGAGATTGGCACTTGGTATGTTCTTTCAAATCGGTATGTTCTTTGTAACGGTTAAACTCATTACGAATATCGATGCTTTATTTTTAAATGGTTTTTAAATCTATGAAACTTATTTGACTATAATATATTTTAGGTTATTTAATTGAGCACCACCTCCCCACGCACGCAAGAGGTAAATATATTTACTAAACTTTGAAAAAGGCCACCACCGTCGAGACTCGCGTTTCGGGAGAAATTCTGGATTTTAGCAGTTTTACAAATGTAATCATGCATATTTATAGATAGAGCCAAATATAATTTTTGCCATAAGGAAAAAAAAAAGAGAAAAAAATTGTTGGCCGAATTTATATTAAACGTGAAAATTAGGAATGCGGTTTACTTTATATTAAAAAATTAATAGAATAAATAAGTGAACGAAACCACGTCCTTTGAATTTGGTCTGAGACTCCAAGTTAATTTGCAACGTGATACTCTGACAAAATTTCTGAATTTGAATGCTTTAATTTAGAACTGTCAATTTTTTAATTTTCGATGCAAAATAATCATTAAATTTCGATCGAGGTCAGCACCGTCAAGACTCGAGAAAAACGATTCTTTTTCGTTTTATTTACTAAAAAACAAAGTAGTTACTATTTCATCACATCATCTAATGAGAATGAGAAGCCTAATACACCTACAAACTATATTTAATTTACAAAACTTTCATCATAAAGAGTAAAGACTAGTACCATTTTCTCAACATACATATCATCACATCCCACTAGTAGTTCGCATCTATCCGACTACAATTATAGTATAAAATACTACTCCCTCCGTTCGCGAAGAAGTGTCCTACTTACCCACTTTCAAATGTTCGCCAATAAGAGTCCTACTCTACTTTTTGAACACAACTACCCTTTTTATTCTCCTAATATTACTATCCCTTGTCATTGATGGATCCACTCCATTTCAATTAACCCAATTAATTAAGCCATTAATTATATCTCTAATTAAACCTTAATAATAATCCAATAAACAAAAATAAAAAAACCACACCCACTATATCGATTTCTATCTCTCTGATTCTCATTTCCAAACCCTACATTTCGCCGTCTTCCCCAAATCACTCTCTCAAACCCTAGATCTACTCTCTCTCTCTCACTCTCACAGTCGCGATGACTGCCTCATCTCCGTGCCCATCTCCTGATTTCCCCAATTTTTGTGGTGAATCGACAGAAAATGGGTCTGATTCCTCTCCATTGCTTGACTCCTCTCACCTCCCTTCTCCAGATTTGCCCACCGATGTCTCTTCGACGGTGGTGCCTGAAACTGTTTTCGACTCGATGCTGCCGTCTGAATCTCCGTTGAACTTCAGTGGATTCACCGATCTCTCGTCGACGGTGGTGGCTGACACTGGTGGTGGCTGACACTTGTTTTGACTCCGTGCTGCCATCTGAATCTCCGGTTAACTTGGGTGGAGACGGCAATCTCTCGTCGACTGTGGTGGCTGACACTTGCTTTGAGTCGATGTCGCCATCTGAATCTCCGGTTAACTTGGGTGGATTCGGCGATCTGTCGTCGACTGTGGTGGCTGAAACCTTCTTGGACTCGATGCCGCCGTCGACGGTGCCGGATGAGCCTTACTCATTTCTCCAGTTCGAGATTGCAAAAATAAGGGCCAAAAGGGAAGAAATAGAGGTATGGGTTGCTGCCAAGAGATCCACCGTCGATGATAAGCTTCGGCCACCAAAATCAGCTTGTTTGAGCGAAGAAAGCTATCTGCAGATACTTGGGGACTATTGCCCTAGTGTATTGCGGCTTCTCCCCGATCAGGTTATTCTGTTTCCTTCCATTAAAGAACATGATGCTGCACTTGGTGTGATGCTGACTCTGTGAAAATTCGATGCATGATTTTTTGTTTCTGAAAATTCGCTGACTCTTTGAAAGAGTATGATGCTGCACTCTCTGAAATCTTGTTGCCTTCTGGATAGAGCATGATACTGCACTTG
The DNA here is from genome assembly GCA_029490685.1 of Schizonepeta tenuifolia. Lineage (NCBI taxonomy): Eukaryota > Viridiplantae > Streptophyta > Magnoliopsida > Lamiales > Lamiaceae > Schizonepeta > Schizonepeta tenuifolia. Next base: position 73,601,671 of record CM055958.1, read on the forward strand.
GTGTGATTTATTTCTGTATTGTTGTTGCCTTCTTGAAAGAACATGATACTGCACTTGGTTGACTTCATTTTTCAATTCTTGTTGCTTCTGGAAAAAGCATGTTACTGCACTTGGTTGGCTTCATTTCTGCATTCTTGTTGCATCTGGAAAGAGCACGATAGTGCACTTGGTTTGCTCCTGGTGCTTAATTATAATAACATGATGATGCCCTTGTTTGTGGTGTGCTGAATTGGTGATTTGTTGGCTGTTTATTGATAGTGTCTAGTTGCAAGGCCACCACTAGGTTAAATTAACTTAGTTTTGGAGGTTTATGCATTAAAAAGAGTCAATGATGCAAGCATTTTCATTAATAACAAAAGCTGAGACTACATGCATTTCAAAAACAGCCAACAAGGCCAATTTACATTCCAAACAAGAAGATGCATCTTTCATGTTTGTCCCTGTAAAAATGCTGCAAAAACAAGTCTCTTGATCCCTAATCTGTGATGTTCACATGCTGCATACCATTAACCAATGATTCTAAGCTAATATGTGCAACTTCTTCACTCCCTTGATCCTGTTGCATGTTTAGATGCTCCAAACTGTCAAGAACTAGCTGTTCTTCCACCTCAATGCATTCTGGGAGTATCCCAGCCCTTCTAAGCTTCTCTTTTCCTATGTGTGGGATCTTGTAATTGTTACAGCCCTTCACTCTCATGATTTCTTGTAAGCAGCATTGCAAAGTTAAAAATACATCATTTATTTTGTAGCATGGATACTCCCCATAGGCTTCAATGACATTTTTGATTATATCATCCAATGTCCTTACATTTTTCTCATCCTTCAATGATTGAATGAATCTGAAAAATCCTAAATCATTCACATTAGTGTCAGGGGAATTAGATGGTTGACAAACTAGTTTGATGTTGAATCCATCACTCTTTGCTGCTGCTTGTCAGTCTGGATCATCATTACTGAAATGTGGCTTTGCATTGTCTTATTGAATGATTATGTTTCTGCTCATTCCTTGTGGCCATTTTGCTTTAACTACTGGTACAACCTGTAATGAAAAAGAACATAGAAACAGTCTACATGATGAATCAGTAATGATTCTGATAGAATTTGCTGCAATGTTGCCTTACTTGCTGAATGAAATAGTCCTTCATAACTGGTTTGGTAATTGCTGGAATAGCCTTTGTGACCATGGTGCCTTTGTCTCTATTTGTGAAATTCCTCTGTGTTGGTTCTGTGAATATGAATGGGAATATCCCAAACTTGCCATCAAATATGATTGTTCTATCTACATCTGTCTGTGGTCTGCCAACTACAGAAATGAACATTATTTTTTCAATGTAAGTCTTTGATTTGCATGTTCTGTGAGGGCCTTCTTCATCTGTCAGGATATAATACCTCTGTGATGCTCTTGTGAGGTTAAACCACTTCTCATCCACATGAATAATATTATACATTGACTGAAATTTGATTCTCCCATTCTGTGAGATGCAACTTAACATGCTTAGGCTCTATTTCAGCCGAGCTATCTTGTTTGGTTCTGTCAGGAAAGGTTTGATGGCACTTGTGTGTGCCTTGAGTTGTTTGCCCTTAATCCATTTATAGGTCAGCCCCACACTAACTCCTAGGGATGATGAAAGCTTTCTTATACTGGTTCTATCTTGAAATGAAAGATTTCTGACCTTATCTTCATCCAAAAATTTCTGTCTTAATACATGTTTGCATCCTTTCTTCATTGACACTACATGGACAACTTTGTGCTGAGATTTTTGTGATTGTACAGTCTTCCAAATGCGATAAATAGTTCTTGGATCAACATGGAATAAGATAGATGCTTCTTTTTTGGCGCCATATCGAAGCTCATTGTCGTGGCTGTTTTGGAGAAGCCATTGGGCGATGAGATTTTTTTCTTCAGTGCTCAAATTCGGCCTCCCTCTTGCATCAGCCATATTTAAGGATTTTGCTGTTGTTTTGTGTATTTACTGCACAGAAAATGAGTTGTAATGAATGCTTGTAATGATATTTTGAGGTTTAAATAGGCACTTTCTTGGGTTAAGTGAAGAACTTCCCTCCCTTTTTGAATTTAAGAGGGAAATCTCACATTTCCCTCCTTGTAGAGTTTTCCCTCTCATTCTCTGTATTTTCATTCCCTAGTTTGTACAGTTTTTTTTTTTGTTTCTGTAACAGGATTCACAGGTTATTTAATGAATTTCAGATTTTATGTTTCTTTAGCATTGCAATTATTTCACTGGTTATTAATTTTATTTATGCTTTTACTACTGTTCGAAAAAAACACAAAAAACAAACAAACCTATATTGCATTCTAGAAAAATGCCTAAATAATAAAGGAAAAAATAATAGAGAAAAAACCCTGTAAACAATAAAGAAGAAAATAATGCAACAAAATTAAAATAAGTTAGTCACATTAAAATAAATTAAATGGAAGTCATCCACTTTTTTTTTTAAAAACCATGTCCCACTTAAACAAGGATTAACAATATAAATACCTTTATTAACAATACCTCTATTCTTTAACTTTTACACCTATAAAAGTCACCTTTTCAGCTTTATTAATCTCGGTGCCCAACTCACAATAAGACTCTTATTGCTGAACGGAGAGAGTATGTTATTTTGTACCCTTGTTATTACAAAAATTATTTTCTCAAGATGTATATGTCTATTTTGAAATATTTTGGATATCATATATTTATAATAAAATAGAAAATAATCAGTCTTTCGAAATCTTATAATAATACTGAAAATAGACAGAAATCATATTTGTGGGGACAACTAGAGCAACGACGGACATTTTAAAATGAGCTTCGATATGGCGCCATGATTAACATTTTTTAATTATTTGCAACGGTAAACAATCAATGCCGGCGACACAATAACAATAATATGTATACTATATTAATCTTTGTATATAAATACAGGTCGTAGTTGAATAGAATATTTGAATTAAGAGTGACACTCTGGTAACAGTTATACCTAATACACTTAAGTAGTGATTGGTAGGATGGATTTAAGGGTGAAATAGAATGGTCATTTCTTTCTTTATTTTATTCCTTTCCTTGGTATGTTTTACGAGCAAGAATCATCACTCCATCCAGATTGGTTATTCCATTACTCAAGAGTTTAGTCATTCCTTAATCAAACCATGGTATTAGCCATTCCTAATACTTCTATTTTTATATTTTGACTATTTTACCCTCATATATTTTACAATTTTGTCAATTTTACCCTAAATAATCAAGGAATTATTTTCATTAATTCTAACTTATATACACACATTGTGCGCGCACACACACGCATATACACACACTGCACACATATACACACACTACATACACATACATACACACTGCACACATATACACACACTGCACACACACACACACACACACTGTACATACATACACACACACACACATATATATACAAAAACTGCACACACACACACATATATATACACACATACACACTGCACACACATATATACACACACTGCACACACATACACACACACACACACACACACACACACACACACACACACATATATATATATATATATATATATATATACGCACACTGCACACACACACACACACACATATATATACACACACACTGCACAAACACACACACACACACACACATATATACACACATTGAGCGCGCACACACTGCACACACTCACTTTCACACACTACACATATAATCGCTGTTGGGAAATTTAGTAAAGTTTTGATTGATTCCAAAACCAACTGACTCCAACCGAGTAGATGTTGTCATTTCCTAATGTTAGTATTTTGGCTCGCTGTTTGAGCAATGTTCAGATTTTATCTTTACAAGACTCCAGCTGAAGACGACAACATGGCTTTACTCAGATAGAACTTCAGATGGAAACTCGGATGTGGAACATCAGTTGTAAGAAAGACAACTGAGCATTCAAGCCAACTGTTCAGATGGAACATCAGTTGCAGGACTCAATCTGATAGATCGACAACATGAAGTTCAAGGTAGCTGAGGGTTCAACTGTTCCTCTTTAGACAAAATGTCAGATGAAGGTAGCGATCAGATGGAACATCAGCTGAAGACCACTCGAATGAAGATCAAACGTCTCAACCGACTAACCAATGTTGAAAGACAAAGGTTGAAATTTGAATTTCAAATAGGAAGTCACGTGAAGGTTTGACGTTCTGTCATTACCTCATTTGGCCCAACACAAGGTTGTCTCAGAAGGAAAGCAGAAGTTCACAGTTGTCAAATCGGGAAAATCTGCAGAGATGAGAGATAAGCCATCGCTTTTACAGAACAGAGATCAACGGCTCTTCCAACGGCTAGTTGATCCTCACCGCCTATAAATAGAGGCATTCATTCATTCATCAAGATATATAAGAGAGACAGACGAGCAAAAGAACTACGATATACTGCGCTCAAGCTAAACTGTAATTATTCTCTAAGAACATTACCAGCTGAGAGTTCATAGAGAGTTAGAATCTGTCTTGGTGTTTTCGATCTTAGTTTGAGTCTTCCTTTGTTCAAGCTTAGATCCTAGCTCACTTCGTTGATAGAGCTAGTAGTTGGAAAACCCACTCTTTTACACATCCCCTAAAAAGGTTGTTAGGATCCTGCTCTTCTCGAAATTGAGTAGAAAGGTTGATAAGTACCAGCAAACTTATCTGTAAGGTTGATAAGTACCCGCAAACTTATCTGTACGGTTGCAAAGCCCGCGTAAGCTTTGTGGTAGCTGTCCTAAAGAATTTGGACTGAGTTGTGTGGACTCACAACTCCCCGTGGACGTAGGAGTTCTCTCCGAACCACGTAATTCCTGTGTGCTTTTGTGTTTTCTGTTCAGTTATTTTCTGCATTTCTAACTGTCCAACTAACTAGCACTCAAAACTGTATATTTATATTTTAACTGATTTGGTTGTTGACCGACCTTGCATCTGAGCGTGAGTTGTTTTATACGAGTTGTTTTTGTATCCACCACATTCCGCACAGCACCACTCTTCCAGCCGAGTTCTCGTACTCAGTTGTGATTCCAGCTGAGTCTTCTTACTCAGTTGTGGTAATTTTCGGGGGTTGTTTTTAAAATTCCTATCTGGTGTATTCCCCCCCCCCCATACACCAGAACTCGTATCGGGACCATCAAGTGGTATCAGAGCGGTGGTTCAAAAGACCGCTGTCTCTGTTTCACGAGGTGTGAATCGAGGTGTTTTTCCTCAGTGGTCAACTGAATAGATCTTTTTCACGCTAGTGCATTTCTGCTTGCATTTGTTGTCTGTTTGTTGTGTGCAGATGGATGTTAAAGACAAGATTGTTGTCATGTTCTCGATTGTAAACTATACATCCTGGAAAACTCGGATGAAGAAGATTCTACTGTCCAAGCATCATCGAATACAACAAGTGATTACATCCGGACCGATCACCATCATGGAAAAGGTCATTCGCACTCCTACAAATCCCAATGATGGGGATGCAACTGAGGTAATAGTCGAGAAGAAGCCAGAAGATTTTACTCCTGAGGAAGCAAAAGTGAGCCAGCTGGATATCTGGGCTCAGAGCACTATCATGTCCACAGTTGGACAAGACTATCTTCCATGGATAGAAGAGTGCAACACAGCTAAGGAGATGTGGGACATTTTGGCATCTCTTAGTGAAGAGAGTAACGAAACCAAGTTCTCCCATGCTTGTCAAGATTTTGACAATTTCTGCTAAAAGTCGATGAAACCATTGATCAGTTGGAGCTTCGGTTCATGGATATCATCCGAAGGATTCAGTCTATCCGACGAGGAAAATATACTTTGAGAGAGATCAATCTCAAAGTATTACAAGCCCTACCAGCTGAGTGGGACACCTTCACCAACCTTCATGAAAGCCGAGCTGATCTTGGAGAGATGGGAACGGACAGACTGTTCTCAATTTTGAAAGGAAACGAGTACAAGGTGAACCGATGAAGATCAACTCAGTCCTCGGTGCAGACGAGTCGACATGAGGATGTTGGTTCCGGAACAAAGACAGTAGTACTTCGAGCCGACTATTCCAAGCTGCGAACATCAAGGGCAATAAGATCTGCGGACACAGCTTCGAAGGAGCCTAGCAGAGAAGAGCTGCAATAGAGCATTACCGCCTTGTCAAAGAAGCTGGTTGATATGGATACTCGGTTCGGAAAATACAAGCGGTTCTATAAATCCAACCGAACTCGAGATAACTCAAAGCCTGTGAACAACAGCTGTTTTGAATGCGGCAAAGAGGGACACTTCAAAGCTGATTGTCCAGATCTTTCAAAGAAAGATAGAGATGCGTTAAGGGCCAAGCAAAATGCAAAGAACAAGGCCATGGTTGCAGAAGAAGCAGCTGATGACATGGACATCTTCACCGACACCGAAGATAAGGACGAGCTGACTTCCACCAACAACGCTATTGGACAGGATCAATGTTTCATGGCATTTGGAACCGACCAGGATGATGCTGAGGTACATTCTAGTTCAGTTAATTTAAATTCTTCCAATGCTACTAACATGCAGGAAATAGTAGATGAAGAGTTGGAACCCTCTTGGGGTGACTTCCTAGAACTCAGTGAGGAATTGCATCAGCAATCGGTTGAGTTTAAGAATCTTCAAGAACAGTTTGCCAGACTTGAAGAATCATTAACTGAAAAGGATGATCTGATCAAAAATCAAATCGAAGAGATTGATGATCTCAGAAGTCAATTGAATGTGGCCAACCAAACTAAGGCTCCAACCGATGAAGATTTGAAGGAGCAGATCAAGGAGCAGCATGAGCAGTTGAACAAGCAAGAGGCACAGATCGACCAGCTGATGAAGATGTCAGACGCACAGACCGAACATATAGCTGTTCTTCTCAAGGACCTACAAACTGAGAAGGATAACCTGATAAAGCTATATCAATCATCCAAAATCATCGAAAATCTCATCAGTTACCGACGACAAATGGATGACGTGTCTGGACTCGGCTACGACACGGTTAAGGACACTGGAATTCCACTCGCAACCTTTATCAAGGTTGTGGATGTCACGGTTGCCAAACCAAATACTGTTGAGTCTGCAACTCCCCAACTTAATCCAACCTCCACGTCACAGCAAGTACCTACAACACAACCTGCTAAGGGAACTGCAATTGAGAAAGGAAAAAGAGCTGTAGTTGGAGAACTGAAGAATCCATCGGTTGGAATAACAACCGAGGGGGAATGTTCCAGGACTCAGAAGAGGAACCGGAGACATCGGAGATACAATCAGAACCGACCTCAGAACCAACCTCAGAAGGGATGGAATCAACAGAACCGACAGGGATTCAACCATCAGAATCAACATCGGTTCCATCATCAGAACAACCAGAGGTTCCATCAGAGTCAACCAATGTGGAACAGTTCCAACAGCTGTGGATATTCATGCCAGAACATGAATCAACAACAGGGCATGAACATCTGTCGTCGACAGTCAGGAAAATGGAATCAGACTCAGCCACAAAGATTCCAAAATGGCGTCCGACCTCATCTGCAAAACTAAAAAGGTCAGAAACGTCAACAAAACAGGGGGAATGCCTCTTCTCCTAAAGCACATAATGGGAGAAATCAATCTCCTCCCAAGAAACAGAACGTCAACAATAACAACAAGCCTAAGGATGACCGATGTGTTGTTATAGTTGATGGAGAAGGAAAGATAATTTGGAATGACAAATCTATCCAAATCTACAGGGAAAAACGATCCACAGTTCAAGGGGGAACTGGTTCTAACCCTCCAGGACCCAACTAAAATTGGGGACCTAAGCGTGTTTCTCTGTGCAGGAGCAGGAGGAACAGCTAAGGAAGAATAAAGCATCACATACCATGTGGGTGATGGATAGTGTATGCTCGAAACACATGACAAATCTGAGGGATTTGTTTGGGAGTTTCGTGGAGAAGGAATGACCATCTGTTACCTTTGGTGACAACTCAAAAGGTCACACCAAAGGCTACGGTACCCTTGAAACCAATCACGTGTCTATTTCCAATGTTTCATATGTTGATGGATTGAAGCATAACTTGCTCTCCATCAGCCAATTCTGTGATAATGGTTTCTCTATCAAGTTTAATGCGCAGGGATGCAGGGTCAAAAATGACAGAACAAAGCAAGTCATATTGTTGGGAAATCGATCCCCAACCGGAAATGTCTACTATGCAGAATGGAATAGTAGTCCTCCTAAGACCTGTCTGTTATCGAAGAGCAGTTCAGATGTGAGCTGGCTGTGGCACAAAAGGCTCAACCATCTGAATTTCAAGACAATGAACCGCCTTGCGAGACAGGAACATGCAAAGGGAATCCCAAACCGTGTGTTTTCACCAACACATATCTGCAGTACGTGTCAGCTGGGAAAGCTCGCTAGATCCTTCTTTCGCTTGAAAACGATTCCATCAACCGACCGAGTATTGCAGCTGATCCATATGGATCTCTCCGGGCCTGTTACTCCCAAGAGCATGAATGGTAACAAATATACACTTGTTGTTACTGATGATTTCTCTAGGTACACGTGGACCATTTTCATGCGTCACAAGAGTGAAACCCGAGATGAGCTACCCAAGCTGATGGATCGGATATCTAACCAACAAGAGATGAAAATCATTTGCATCCGATCAGACCGTAGAACCGAGTTCCTAAATGAAACCATCATCGAATAATGCGAGAAGCACGGAATCACTCATCAAACATCGGCTGCTCGTACTCCACAACAGAATGGAGTAGCCGAGCGAAGAAACCGAACGCTGAAGGATGCTGCAACATCCATGTTGACAAGCTTAGCTCTGCCAAAGAGATTTTGGGCTGAGGCAATCAACACAGCATGCTACACCCAGAACCGGTCTCTTCTGACCAAGCGGTTGGGAAAGACTCCATATGAACTATGGAGACGCAGGAAGCCTGATATTTCATATTTTCGCATTTTTTATTCTAAGTGTTATATTCACAACAATGGGAAGACTCAGTTAAAAACTTTTGACGCCAAGGCTTCGAAGGGCATATTTCTCGGATATGTCACTCGGATCAAGGCTTATAGAGTTTTTAACAACAGTTCTCGTGTTGTGGAGATAACACCTCATGTTAGTTTTGATGAATCTACTTTTGAGTGCAGGGAACAGGTTAAAGGACAACAAGCAGATCCACATGTTCCACCAGCTCTCACCAGATCGCAGGTTCTAAGGCAGAAGAATCTGGCTGAACCATTGGTATGGGCAACCGAGGATGATGATCTTTGTTCCTCTGAAGATGAATGTGAGGACACCAGCTCATCTCAAGGGGGAACTTCAGCTGATGTTACTCCAACTGCATCAGCATCCGAAGCCCAACCGAGCCCGGTTCAAGATATTATCCATGTTGAGGATCCAGACTCAACAGCAGATAACTCACCAGTTCTGAAGATCCCAGCATCTCCCACGGCTCAGGTTATCCCATCCTTTGAAATTACGGAACAACCACTGTTGGAAGAAGAAGGAAGACGCAACAAGAGATGGTATGAAGATCATTCCAAAGACAACATCATTGGAGATCCAGCCAAAGGTGTGCGTACTAGGAGCAGAGTTGCAAATCCAGACTCAGCTGAGAAAGATTCCAGCATTTACGCCCAATATGCTGAGGAGTTGGCAGTTCTGGAAGAGTTCGAGCAAGCTGGAGATGTTGCCATAATTTCATGTTTCGTAGTTGATGTGCCAGAGCCGAAACATGTTATGGAAGCTCTCAACTGTATTCATTGGACAACAGCCATGCAAGAAGAGCTGAATGAATTTCTACGCAACTGTGTATAGGAGTTGGTAGAAAGACCAAATGGTGTTAAAGTCATTGGATTAAAGTGGATTTTCAAGAACAAGAGAGACGCCATTGGATTCATCGTGAGAAACAAGGCAAGGTTGGTAGCTCAGGGATATTGCCAACAAGAAGGAATTGATTTCAAGGATTCCTTCACGCCTATTGCAAGGTTGGAAGCCATCCGAATATTTCTAGCCTATGTCGCATTTCACAAATTCAAGGTCTATCAGATGGATGTGAAGTGTACTTTCCTCAACAGTGATATTAAGGAAGATGTTTATGTTGAACAGCCTCCCGGTTTTGAGACTGGTGATGGAAGAGTGTATAAGTTGAAGAAAGCAATCTATGGATTGAAGCAAGCACCTAGGGCTTGGTATGACACTCTCTGTGGTTTTCTTCTGAACTCGGGGTTCAAAAGAGGGTCAGTTGACAAAACACTGTTCACCATAAAAGTTGGAGAAGACATACTTGTTGTGCAAATCTATGTCGACGACATCATATTCGGTTCCAAGTCGGAGGAGCTGTGCGAGAAATTCTCAAATCTCATGAAGGAGAAATTCGAGATGTCATGAAGGAGAAATTCGAGATGTCGATGATGGGTGAGATGAATTATTTTCTTAGGCTACAAGTGAAGCAGTCACCAAAAGGGATTTTTATTAGTCAGTCCAAATATACAAAGGAGCTCATTGCAAAGTTCGGATTGCAGACAAGTAAAACCACAAGGATCCCGATGAATACTAACTGGAAGATTGAGCCCGGATCTGAGGGAAAACTCGTGGATGCCAGTAAGTATAGAGGGATTATTGATTCTTTGCTATATCTAACCGCCAGTCGGTCAGATATATCTTACGCGGTTGGAGTGTGTGCTCGGTTCCAAGTTCAGCCTAGGGAAGTACACATGTTGACAGCAAAGAACATCATTAAGTATCTGAAGGGTACTGTTAATATTGGGTTGTGGTACCCAGCCGACGACAATATCCAACTGTCCGGATACTCAGATGCGGATCTAGCCGGAGATCGGTTGGACAGGAAGTCCACATCTGAACATTGTCAGTTCATGGGAAGCAAGCTAGTCTCATGGTTTTCCAAGAAACAAGCATGTGTTGCCACTTCTACAACCGAGTCAGAGTATATGGCTGTCGGTAGTTGTTACATGCAAGTGTTGTGGCTCAAGCAACAGCTGAGAGATTATGAAGTAGCAACTGGACAGGTTCCCATCCATTGTGATAGCTCAAGTGCTATTGCTATCTCTTTGAATCCTGTTCACCATTCTCGGACAAAGCACATTGACATCCGACATCATTTTATCCGAGATCATATTGAGAAGAATGATGTATCTGTGGAGAAGATTCCAACTGAGATTCAGAGAGCCGATATCTTCACCAAACCTCTAGTCGAAGCACGATTCAAGATGTTATGCGATCTCCTTGGATTGTTGGAACCATCAGATGAGGAATCAGCCGAGGTAAAGAGATAGATATCCATCTGAAGGGGAAGCTCAGATGAAGGGGGAATCTCAGATGCGGATCGCCATCCGAAGACATCAGACGTCAGCTGAACAGACGAACTCGAGTCAGCTGATGGCATGCCGTAACATTGAAACGCAGCTGATTCCGACATTAGCTGGCAGGTACCATTTATGGCTGCAGATGTTTTAAATGAGAATGTTTGAAATAAATTCAAACATTCCTGAGCATGTCAAATAGATTAAAATAGCCATCATAGCGCATTTAATGTAAAGTACGGCTGAACATCAATAGCCTTACTTTATAGTGCGACTGGGCTGACACAAAAACAGTTCACCTTCTCACGCGCGCATGTTGGAACTCGGAATGTGATGTCAGTCAAAGTTAGTCAACAGTCGCGAGATCTCAGCCGTTGATGGATTCGCGTCATTCAATCTTGGCCATCTATTTCAAACGACCCACTAACCTATAAAAGGCGGAAAATAAGGAAGTGATTTCTTACCTTCTACACTTGTGTTTATCTGCATAATTGTTCATCTTCGTCTCTGAATTTGTTTCACCATTTTCGGCTAAGTTCTTCATTTATTCTCCTATATATAAACCTCACTGGAATACCAAATGGCACCAAAAGCTTCATCTCAAGGAAAGAAGATGGCATCATGAGGACCAGCTCTTGTCCCTTCATCATACGAGGAATCATATGACATGATGATATCCAGAATCCACTTCGAGCAGATTCTGTCAACAGAAGCTCTGGACTCGCCGGTGTTATCTTCTCTCGCCGACCTTCTCAGGGAGAATCGCCTTCTTGAGTGGGCAACGCTCTTTCCTACCCACTTGCTCAGGCGTCAAGTCGGAGAATTCTACATGAACCTGCAATACGAACAGGGAGTAGGCCTTGTTTCAGAAATCTCCTGTCGACAGCGCGACGTTCCTGCCAGAACTGTTCGCCGTGTCACCTTTCACATACCGGTTTCCGAGATGCTACGCTCCATCATTCCATCAAATCTGACTGCCACGGACACCGTCGAGAACATCACAGATGCAGATGCAGATCTATTTCTGGAAAATGCTCTTATCACTGCAGAAAGATTGAGGAGCAACATGCAGAGAACAAAGTTGAAACCCGAACATCGACTTCTGTTCGATGTTGTATCCAAGGTTGTCTTTGGATACAGTGGAGCCTTTGGAGATATCAGCCGACCCAAGCTCAAGCAGCTGATAGCTTTGGAGCACAAGCACAACATCAACTGGTTCAAGTACTTCGAACACCAGTTGACAATGGAGAAGCAGAAGATTTCAGAAACTATAACTGATTCCGGGGAAAAGTTGTTGAGTGTTAAGGGAACTCTCAACTTAGGAGTCAAAATCTCTGCCCTGATACTTCTTGTCACGAAGGATCAGAAAATGGTGTGGGAAGACAGTGAGGAGACACCAGTCAAGAGGCAGATGTTGTTCCCAACAACCAAGAAAGCTCTTGATGTGATTCGGAGTGTCTACACTCCCAAAGACAAAAGGGAAGCTGTGAAATCAGCTGAGGAGAAAGATACAGCTGAGGAGCTGCCTCCAGCTGCCGGGCACTCTTCCAAATCGACAGCTGCACGCCGACTCAGAGATGAGTCAGATAAGGATCAAGAGGAGGAGCCGCGTAAAAAGAAGTTGAGGGTTCGTATCAAGAAGTCAGTTGCAAAACCAGCTGAGGAGGTACCATCTGAGTCGAGTCACTCAGTTGACAAGGATGCTTTTGAAATTGTTCCTCGTGAAAGTAGAACTAGGAAGGAGAGGTCTCCCCATCAAGATGAGATGGAAGGGCTGGAAACCGATCCGGAAGATGAGCCGAACATGTCCTCGGATGCAGCTTCTTCATCCAAGAAATCCGACGATGTTCCATCCTCCCCCACGGCAGGAGCTGATGCCGTACAGCACAAAGACGTTCACTCAACTGAGCATCAGTCAGAAATTCCGAGCTCTCCTCTCGATGCCAACATTACAACCCAGTCAGAAATTCCGAGCTCCCCGCTCGATGCCAACATTGCGACCGCTTCTTTGGCCAATGTTGAGGAAACCCTTGAACCGATTCCTTATGAAAATCTCTCTCCCTCCCCCATTGACGAAGAAGCTGATCGTCGAGCTGTCACGCTGGAACATGAAGGCAAGCTGGCATATTGCTTTCAGAAGCTGATCGGTATGTTCCCCGAGGCACGCGACATGCCCACCTTTGCCACGCTCGGAACTGAGCTGTTGTATCAATTCAACATTATTTTCAGCCATTGGTATTTCAAGGAAGATACCATCCGGATACACAGCTGGAACCAGCTCAAGGCAGATGAGTCCCGTCTGAGGGAATACTTCAATTATACCAACCTTGAGGTTGCGTACAACAACAAGATCGCACTACTGACTCGTCGTCTGGATGTCAACAAGGCAGAAGGAAGAGACACAAGGGAGACAGCAGAACAAGAATGTGTCACCTTCCTTGACAACATGCTGGCCAAGGCTGCTGAATTCGTAAATGATCTTGACACAACCGCAGCAGCAGCCAAGCAGGAGGAAGAAGAACTTCAACAGTACCTGGCCAACCGCCAAGTCATGGTTACTGTTGAACAGCCAGCACCAGTTGAACAGCCAGCACCAGCTGATCAGCCAGCACCCTCCTCGGATGAAATATGCGAGATGATCGCTGAGAGGGTCAATCAGCTGAGGAAGGAGATGATAGCCAACATCCAGCTCAACCGTGAAGAACAGCTGAGGATGATAGAGGCTCAGGATGAGAAGCACATGAAGTTGCAGGAAGAGCATGATGCGATCAAGATGAAGCTGGATGACTTCTCAACATCCACCAGCAAAGACATCAATGACTTGAAAACAACAGTTCATGGAATCAAATCAGACCTGAACGTGTTCAAGTCCATCTCTGAATCCAATCTTGCAAAATCTCAAGAGACGCAAGACAAAGAATGAGATTTCCGGTTCGAACAGAAATGGACTGAGTTCGTCGCCTTTCAAACTGAAGTCACTGAAACCTTCGCCGCCATGAAAAAAGCTGACCAAGAGCGTCGTGACAATGAACTGGCAAAGAAGGTTGATGTGGAATGCGCTGTAGATGAACTATTCAACCGAATCCAGCAGGCTGAACAACAACTCACTTCTCTGGATGGCTCAGTCGCAAGCCTTATTGCTGATGCCAAAAAGGGAGAAGATGAGATCGGGGAAGATGAGACGCAAGCTGAGGAAGGGATGACAGCCGGAAAGGAATCTCAGCTGAAGAAGACCCAGCTGAAGAAGACAGTTCCAAAGAAGTCCGCTCCGAAGCCAACCGACAAGAAACAACAGCTGAAATCTATTGTTGTCGGAGGAGAAGAAATGGCTAAGGACATGGAGCAGGCGAAGGAGTATGGAGTCTCCTACAACTCCATAGCCGAGATTGCAGCCGAGCTCGATGTTGAACTCGACGGTATTACAACCGAAGAGTGTATTGCTGCTGCTAAATCTATGGATGTTCCGGAGAAGGATTACATGAACCCGGAATGGGTGAAGAAATTTGCTGCCAACCAAGTAACAAGAGTGAACAAGTTCGAGGAAGAGCTTGCCAAGGTTACCAACAACTTGGATAGAAATGTTGCCTCCCGCAGCCGACGACGCATTGAGAAACATCAGGTGAAGGCTGAAGCAAGAGTAAAGCAGCAAAGATTGCCGGGAAAGATCAAGCTTCAGGGACGCTTCAAGCATGTTGACAAATGGATGCCGGCAGAATGGAATGATGATTGAGAATCATTCAAACAAGAATTTGTGAATGATTTCTACTATAGAAAGGTGTTCGCAACTGAGGACCCAAGAAGAGCGTTCAAAGAAGCCCTAACCGAGCTTCACTCTGGGGATCCGGGCATGTTCAGCCAGTTCAGACGAGCTATGTTGATGCAAAGCTGGACATGAATATCGTCCCTGTCCCTCAGAAGGTCACTTATCTTCCTCCATTCATTCCAGACACAAGAAATCCTAACAGGCAGAAGATCGCAGCTGAAGCCAGGAAAGTCTGTCAGGAACATGGAGTGGATATCTCGAAGGAGTCAGATGCCAAGAGAGAAATTTTTGTCAGGATTTTCGGCAAGTATAGGCTGAAGTATTAGCCAAGATAGAGTTTTTGAGCCACTGATGTAATTGTTTTCTATGCATTTCTGTGTAAACATCAGTTGTAATGAAAACTTTCATCATATATCCGATTCACCTTGACGTACAATTTTCCAGTTGTCCAAGCTCTAAATCGCAAAGTTATGTCAATATCATGTTATAACTATGCTAACCCTTTGATGTTTTATCTTATAGACTGTCTAGAATTTCAGCTGAGATTATAGATAGGTCAGTAAGGTTTAGATCAGTAGGGTTTTGGCATCATCAAAAAGGGGGAAATTGTTGGGATATTTAGTAAAGTTTTGATTGATTCCAAAACCAACTGACTCCAACCGAGTAGATGTTGTCATTTCCTAATGTTAGTATTTTGGCTCGCTGTTTGAGCAATGTTCAGATTTTATCTTTACAGGACTCCAGCTGAAGACGGCAACATGGCTTTACTCAGATAGAACTTCAGATGGAAACTCGGATGTGGAACATCAGTTGTAAGAAAGACAACTGAGCATTCAAGCCAACTGTTCAGATGGAACATCAGTTGCAGGACTCAATCTGATAGATCAACAACATGAAGTTCAAGGTAGCTGAGGGTTCAACTGTTCCTCTTCAGATAAAATGTCAGATGAAGGTAGCGATCAGATGGAACATCAGCTGAAGACCACTCGGATGAAGATCAAAGGTTGAAATTTGAATTTCAAATAGGAAGTCACGTGAAGGTTTGACGTTCTGTCATTACCTCATTTGGTCCAACACAAGGTTGTCTCAGAAGGAAAGCAGAAGTTCACAGTTGCCAAATCGGAAAAATCTGCAGAGATGAGAGACAAGCCATCGCTTTCACAGAACAGAGATCAACGGCTCTTCCAACGGCTAGTTGATCCTCACCGCCTATAAATAGAGGCATTCATTCATTCATAAAGATATATAAGAGAGACAGACGAGCAAAAGAACTACGATATACTGCGCTCAAGCTAAACTGTAATTATTCTCTAAGAACATCACCAGCTGAGAGTTCATAGAGAGTTAAAATTTGTCTTGGTGTTTTCAATCTTAGTTTGAGTCTTCCTTTGTTCAAGCTTAGATCCTAGCTCACTTCGTTGATAGAGCTAGTAGTTGGAAAACCCACTCTTTTACACATCCCCTAAAAAGGTTGTTAGGATCCTACTCTTCTCGAAATTGAGTAGAAAGGTTGATAAGTACCAGCAAACTTATCTGTAAGGTTGATAAGTACCCGCAAACTTATCTGTACGGTTGCAAAGCCCGCGTAGACTTTGTGGTAGTTGTCCTAAAGAATTTGGACTGAGTTGTGTGGACTCACAACTCCCCGTGGACGTAGGAGTTCTCTCCGAACCACGTAATTCCTGTGTGCTTTTGTGTTTTCTGTTCAGTTATTTTCTGCATTTCTAACTGTCCAACTAACCAACACTCAAAACTGCATATTTATATTTTAACTGATTTGGTTGTTGACTGACCTTGCATCTGAGCGTGAGTTGTTTTATACGAGTTGTTTTTGTATCCACCACATTCCGCACAGCACCACTCTTCCAGCCGAGTTCTCGTACTCAGTTGTGATTCCAACTGAGTCTTCTTACTCAGTTGTGGTAATTTTCGGGGGTTGTTTTTAAAATTCCTATCTGGTGTATTCCCCCCCCCATACACCAGAACTCGTATCGGGACCATCACACGCATATACACAAACTCAACACAAACACACACATATATTTACACACAATTCATAAAAAAAATATCGATTTCATTCCTTTACTTATTCTTTGTGCATACCAAGCATAAGAATCAACTTACTCATTCTATTTCATTCCTAACTCCATTCCATTCTTAGCCACATTTCATTCCTACCTCATTTCATTCCATCATACCAATCACCTCACTTTTTTATTTTAGTGTGTGTGTGTGTGTATATATATATATATATATATAATTAAGAATCTTTCATCATTGATTCAAATACTCTTAAACGACTTGAATTCCTTGATCTAGAATATTCAACAAAAGAAAGTCATTTTGTCTCTATATAAAATTTTAAGTTTAACTGTAAATTTAAAAAGGTTTATAATCATATTCTTCATAGTGAGAGTAATAATTTAAATAGTATTACAAATCTTATTTTAAATCTAGGCTTTGGAGTAGAAAAATAAAATAATAATTTTAAATTTTTAACAGAAATAATACAAAAGTGTCTTGAAAAAGAGACTTCTATTACTAAAATTACAGAAAATTTAGACTTTATAATCATATTATTTCAAAATTAGCAAAACTTAAAACAAAAGAAACAAAAAATTCAGAACCTTTTGATTTTACTAAAGAACTTGATAAATTAACAAAAACAATAAAAAAATTAGACTTAGGTCCTATTGAAAGACCTAGAAAAGAAATTACTCCACCTATTTACATACATTGGAAAGCTAAAAAATGAATAATTTTACAGGAAGATCTAGAACCATACAAGAAGGAAGAAATAGTACCTCAAACATAATATATATATTTATATATATATATATATATATTAATTTCGAGCTTTTCTTCTAGATTTTATTTCTGGCTCTGCCTCCGGTTATTAATATAAAATAAATGTAGTTACAACAATTTGAATTTTTCGGCTCGCTTCGAGGCCTTCAGTTCCTCTCGCTCAATTCTTAACCAAAGAAGAAGAGACAAACAAAACAGAAGAGGCGAATAAAAATTGAAAATAAATAAAATCTGGAAAATAAAAAAAGACCTGGAAATTAGAAAAAAAAAAAAACACTAAAAAGCATAAGAAGGCAAAAAATACTAAAAACAAAATTTACTAAAGATAAAAAATGAGTGTATTAGAGCATCCACAGCGGATGTCGAAGGTCGGAGTCGACACCAGTGTCGAGCGCCACACGACCCCACCATGCTCGACCCAGGCGGTGTCGACACCGCTGTGGTGTGCTCGACTTGGGGTGGGTCGAAGGAGGCGTCGATGGTGGTGTCGATTTATCGGCACCGCCTTCGACTTTGACATGGCAGCAATATGGAGACATGTGGCGTGTTCCCATTGGTCCGAGCTATTTTTTTTTTTCTAATTCAAATAAAAATTGTTTTCAAACCCAACAGCTACATCACACAAATTCACTATAAATACTCCTTCATCCTGTTCATTCTCCACACCAAATTTCAATTTTCATTCCATTCATTCTCCACACCAAATTTCAATCTTGAAATCTATTTTTTTTTGTGCCAAACAAAATGAGTGAAAACGAGTTCAATTCGTGGTACCAACAATGGGTCGGTTCAAATCCACCGAATCAAACTCCCAATCCGGCGAATCCAAACTCTCGTTTTCCACTTCTCCCAATTTCACCCAATACTCCTGGCTGCCGTGTTTGCACCTTTTTTACAGTCGCCGGGTTTCTCCTAATTTTCCCCATCGACGGGGTTCTCGCAGTCTCCGGGGTTCTCCTAATTCCCCCCGTCGACTGGGTTCTCGCAGTCTCCAGGGTACTTTCCATTCCCTTCGTCTTACGCTACTCGCAGTCGCCGGGGTTCTCTCAATTTCCTCCGACATTCGGCTTCTCTCAGTTTTCCACTCCACCCGGTAGATATCGTGCATTCGACATGCCGCCATCGGCTGCTGCTCGAATCAGACATATCAACCTCAACGACGACGCCGACGATGTTGAGGTGGACACCCAAGAGGAAGAGGAAGAGGAAGAGGCGTACGCCGATTCCCAACAAGAGAAATCGGAGGAATGCGAGCCAACACCACCGCCCTGGCGCAAGGCGAAAGCTCCCGCCACATCAAGCACGGCCACTTCTCCGGCCTAGGGGAAGGGAAGGGCACGCCGCAAGGGCAAACAGCCCGCCGCATCAAGCACTTCATCGAAGCCACTGCGAGGTCCTAACTACACAACCGAGGATATTGAATTCCTCGCATGGTGCTACATTGATTTCGGGCTAGATGCGGTGACCAGCAACTACCAAACCTCGGCCAAGTTTTGGGAGAAAATATGTAACTGTTTCAACGAGCACATAGCTCCCGCCGCGCCAAGAGAAAAGGGTCCAATGAATAGCGCGTGGGGCCACGCCAAGAAATAGATCCAGAACTTCGCCGCCGTCTACATCAAACTCGAAGACCAACTCGAAAGCAGGCGGAACGATCTCGATCTGTACACACATGTCAAAGATCGTTACCACACCCAGTACAGGAAAGTCTTTCAACATAGGGCTGCGCGGGACCTCTTGAAGAATATCCCGAGTTTTTCCAACCTGGCGACGGCAACGCATCCACAACATCCGCAAGCGATGCAAACACGATGCAGCTTCGTCCCGAAGGAGTGAAAGCTGTCAAGAAGCGGAGAAAGGGCAAGGCGGCGGCGAGGGCACAGTTGGCATCCGTAGCCGAAAACTTGACAGCGGAGAGGGTTGAAGCGAGAGAGAGGTGGGCGTACAGTGTCTATATTACAGACACGTCGAATTTTACTCCCGCTCAAAAGGAGGCGCACCAAAAAGTCTGCGCCAAATTTGCAAAAGAATTTGGGTGTGAGTAGTTGTCCTAATTTTTTTTTTCTTAATTACTGTAATTTTATTTTCTTAATTATTGTATTTTTATTTTATTAATTCGTGTATGTTTTATTTTTTTAATTCTATAAAATTGTCATTTCTTAATTTTTGAATTTTAATTAAGTATTTTTTTATGTTATTTATTGCAAATAAAAAAAATAACAAAATAAAATCTATTCAATCATGCCAATGATTATAGATCCAGGGTCTTACTCAACTCCACCACTGTGAAAAATAGACCCTGGGTCTTACTCAACACCACCAATCATTGAAATCATGCTTTCCGACGATAGACTCGGGGTCTAACTCATCCACAATTAGGGTATTGAGTTAGACCTCGGATCTATCACCGGAAAGCGTGATTTCAATGATTGGTGGTGTTGAGTAAGATACTGATAAAAATTTCCACTACGGGTATTGACTTAGACCTCGGTATCTATAATCATTGACAATGATTGAGTAAGGAGGAAGAGAGGTCGAGAGCGGTGTCGATATATCGACACCACTCTCGATCCTCATTGATCGATACCGATATCCAGCGAAGTTACTACAATTTAGATACCAATGGTGTCGATGGAGGGAGTATCTAAGGGGGATCGACACCGACTTAGATACCGGTGATGGATCCCCCTTGCAAATGCTCTTAGGAACAACCATGGTATCAAAGTTTTAATTTTTGTGTGCGTGTGTTAGTCTAGTGGTAGTGAGGTTAATGCCCGGGCCAAAGGTCACGGGTTCGAGTTCTCCGTCACACGGTATTTAAATTTCCTTATAACGTTGTCAAAAGAAAAAAAGTTTTAATTTTCAATTAATATTGAAACACTAAACGTGCAAAGTGGGCCCCGCCATGCATGTTGCTATTTAGTGTCTTTTGCTTGGATATTATAATAACAAAAAATTTATCTAATAACACAAAAAACAAAAATTAAATTCAAGTAAAGTTGTTTTACAACTTGACTATAATTCCAGCATTTATATCTCTCCAAATCCCATCCCATCCAATCCACTGCTTTTCCACCTCAAATTTTCCATTTTCACAAAATGCCCAAACTCACTCACTCTCTCCTCCCTCTCCTCTCTCTCTCTCTCCTCCTCCTACTCACACTCTTTTCTCTCAATTTACACCCCGTATTTCTTCGAAATTCCAGAAATGCCCCAACAAGAATCCACGTTCACAAACACGTCCAATTACTCGCCGAGTCCGCCTGCGACGGCACATTGTACCCGGACCTCTGCGTCTCCACCGTCGGTGCTCTACCGGAGCTCCGGCGGAAGACGCTGGCGGAGGTGATATCGCACACAATCAACGTGACGATGAAGGAGGTGCGCAAATCCGCCGACAACTGCACCAGCCTCCGCCGCAAGCTCCTGAAGAAGCTGGAGCCGCTCGAGCTCCGCGCGCTCGAGGACTGCCTGGAGCTGTTCGCCGACACCGTGTCCGAGCTGAAGAGTGTCCTCGTCGATCTCTCGTCGACCGCCGCGCCGGAGAAGTACTACGCCGACCTGCAGACGCTCCTGAGCGGCGCGATGACGAACCAGTACACCTGCCTCGACGGATTCGCGTACAGCAAAAACAACACGCGCCGCTTCATCGAAGGCAGGCTGCGGAAGATCTCGAAACACTTCAGCAACTCGCTGGCGATGGTGAAGAAGCTGAAGAAAAAGCAAGGCAGAAAACTGACCTCCGGCGAGGAGCAGTTCCCGGAGTACGGCAGAATGCGCGGCGGATTCCCGGCGTGGCTGAGTAAGAAGGACCGGCGGCTGCTGCAGGCGGCGGTGAACGAGACGCAGATCGATGTGGTGGTGGCGAAGGATGGCAGCGGCAATTTCACCACGGTGAATGAGGCGCTGAGCGCGGCGCCGAACAACAGCAACACGAGATTCGTGATCTACATCAAAACGGGAGCGTATTTCGAGTACGTGGAAGTGGAAAGGAGGAAGACGAATATAATGTTTTTGGGGGATGGAATTGGGAAAACGTGGATTAAAGGGAATAGGAGCGTCGTCGATGGCTGGACTACCTTCCGATCCTTTACAGTTGGTCAGTTCACTTCACTTCACTTCAATTTTTCTACACTTACTGCAGCTTTCTTTATTTATTTATTTATTTATTTTTTTTACTTATTCATCGTATATAATACTGCATGTGTCGAGTCGAGATATGATGTGGGCCCGTGCATGCATCATCCGCTTAATGCTTAATCTTTTTTGCTTAATTATACTCTATACATGGTACGACTTGCGGAACCATAGCAGTAAAATTTGTCTTTGTTGGTAACTTTAATGAGGAAACAACAAACAAAATACAGTCATTAATTAAACAACTCTTTATCATAAAAATTAAAAATTACTACTAGTAGTAAATAATAAAGTTGGATACGAATTGAAGAGAGAATCTTGAGCAATATCTGTTATCACGGGTTTATGTTGAGCGAAATTTGAGTGTTGAAATACAGTATCAGTGACAGTATCATGTTGGGAGAGTGAAAGGCCGTAGTATTATTCATAATTGCTTGATATTTGTCTATTCTTTTTGTCGTGGAGGATTTCAGTCGGTGGTGGCTAATTTAGTAATTTTGATTTAAAATTCGCAAGGATGTGAATTTGTCAATATCACAATTATTTGGTTTTATAATTTTTCATATTCAAAACTCTTGAAGCTCATAAGAAAAATCACACCTGTCTAATCATAAAACATAGGGCCAGTCTTATTTTTTCTCGCCTTTATCAATTAATTATTGATGATGCCGTTTCTTTTCGAAATCATCCCTACTCCCTGTGAAATCTATTCATTAATGTTTTCTTCTCAGTTTCTTTTTTTCGAATACTACTACTACTACTATATTTCTTTTAAGTGATGAAAATATTTAATGTATAAAATCATAAATTTAATTTTGTTGATCAGCTTGAACGAATGATGTGCTTTTAGTTTTAGAAACGCCTCGCTTTCATATTAGTGTCACCAGAATAAATGCTTCAAAATATTGTCCAAAATGAAATTATCACACATGGCACATGATGCGTCGGTGATCTAAATAGGCCCCAGAAGACGTGTCGTGAATAATGAATGTATTATACTACTTACTATTCAATATGAGAGTGATCGACATAGATTTTTTTTTATAAGAATGATATAAGATTGGTTGGTCGTTTTTTAATACCAAGTATTTAGACCATCATCCACATAAGTAATTATGGTAGTATGTTAATTACCTAAAATGAACAAAAAAATAAATAAAAATAGATAGATATAATTCGTCGTAACGCCATCATACTACTCCTTAATTTTGGAATTAATTACCAATTATGCAGAGAGAGCTCATTTGAAATCTATCTACTAGTAACAATCTTTTTCGGTATATTAAAATAGGTATTACATATAATAATATAATATTGATTCGCTTTTCTTTTTATACTTATCTACCTAACACCATGCACCGACGTCCCCCATCGGAAGCACAATGTAGTGCATGAATCTTTGAGATTTTCTCTAGTGTATGGACCAATTTCCACTAATTGTTTTTCATTCTTTATCTCGAATAGTAATTTTTTCCTTTTATGGTCTACGTTGACAATGATGGAAACTCGAATATATTAGATACCATATAGTAAGAAAATAAGACACCTTGTAAAAGTAATGGGCTATGGGGGACAGCTTAGCACTGTGAATAAGCTCACTAGCTATCGACATATTTGTTTCATAAGGTTGTATGAAATTCGAACTTGAATTTTTTTAATAAAAGATATCGAATTTCACACGATACATGTATGCCATACTTGATGGAATGCTTACTTCTTCTTTTGACATTAAGGAATTTAGCTACGTGCCCTCTCTAGTATAGAGTGAGTGTTTTAAAAATAATAAAATACGGGATGTAATATAAATTGTATCTTAACATTTGATATTGGATGAAAATGAAGTTTAAATTGGTATTCATATACATATATCAACTATGGATATGAGGTATAACACATATCTATACTTTGTATTTGGTAGTATAATATCGAATTGATATCTTGACATATTTATTTTTAACATTTTGATATATCGATTTTTTTATAGTATATCACTTATATCTCTCATTTTTTTGAAAAAACTCTATCATCTCCTTTCCCTCGTTTTAATAACCATACTTAATATCTAGTAATCATACTCATGTGTGATATTAAGATACCAAAGGGGCCTTTGAGTGTACACATATGCCAATAAAGTATAATGAATTTAACATACCCCATGGGTGGATCTAAGGCCCACGCAATCATATCGCCTAGACATGTTTTCTTCCATTTTTCATATTGTAATTTCGTATATCTAAAATTGTGTCAACGTATATACTATGTAAATGAGCCCAACCTCCCTACTTTGATAGTAGAGCGAACGGTCCATAGTGAATCATAAAACTATAAATTAAATGAGTGACCAATTAAAATAAGAAAAGCCAATTATAAAGTTGATTAAGGTCAGCATCATATACTATGTTGATGTATTGAAATTTGAAATTACGTACAGCCGCGGTGGGCAACGGGTTCATAGCGAAAGGCATAAGCTTCGAGAACTACGCGGGGCCCAGCAAGCACCAGGCCGTGGCCCTCCGCAGCGGCGCCGACTTCTCCGCCTTCTACCAATGCAGCTTCGTGGCGTACCAAGACACCCTGTACGTCCACTCCCTCCGGCAGTTCTACCGCGACTGCGACGTGTACGGCACCGTCGACTTCATCTTCGGCAACGCCGCCGTGGTGCTCCAGAACTGCAACCTCTACGCCCGGCGGCCCGACCCGAACCAGCGCAACATCTTCACCGCGCAAGGGCGCGAGGACCCGAACCAGAACACCGGCATCTCCATCCTCAACTGCAAGGTCGCCGCCGCCGCCGATCTCCTGCCCGTCCTGGCCAACTTCTCCACCTACCTCGGCCGCCCCTGGAAGCAGTACTCGCGGACCGTCTTCATGTACTCCAATATGGAGAGCGTGGTTCACCCCAAGGGCTGGCTCGAGTGGGACGGCGATTTCGCTCTTGCCACGCTTTACTATGGGGAGTTTATGAATCGGGGCCCCGGCTCCAATACCTCCTCCCGCGTCACGTGGCCGGGCTACCGCCTCCTCAACTCCTCCGAAGCCCAACAGTTTACGGTCGCCAACTTTATTCAGGGCACCCAGTGGCTGCCGCCGACGGCCATTCCGTTTTTTCCGAATTTGACGGCTACTACTACTTGACTCTCTTATCATCATCACTATCATTATTACTTTTAATTTAAACGATAATGGAGCATCTTCCACCTCAAGGATTTGCCCATTCCTCTGCTCTCTCCACTTTTTTTCCTTCTTTTTCTACTTTTAGGTATGATATAAGTTTTTTCTTTTCCTTGTTAATAAGTGCGTTATTTCTCTATTAAAATAAATCCACGAGCTGATAGTGATAGTATGTGTGTATCTTTCGAAATGTTTCTTATTTGAGCCATCATTTCTTCTTTTTGTATCCTAGAACTAGAGAGTAAACTGGAGGTTTGCGAATTATATTGTTTTAATATTTTGCATTTATCTTTCTAAAGTGAAGGCGCATCCTCATGTAAGAGAAGAATTATTTAGTTCATATTTGCAATCGCATCATTTTGTACTCCCTCTATTCAATATTAAGATTTTCACTTTTTTGCAATACAATATACAGCATGTGTCGTTTCGACTTTGATTACCCAATATGACCTTAATTATTAGTCCTCTTGCATTATTATTTATACGGAATTTTCCTCTATCTAGATGACATGGCCCGGCCACATCTGATAAAAAGCCTCGCCCAGGCCCAGCCCTGTCTCCAGCTCGACAGCCTGGGCTGACTTGCAGGAAACATAATCTCACCATACAAAAACCAGAACAAGTAGTGTATATAGAAGACACATAGGCCACACGTGAATATTGTTTCGACACTTATTTATTATGTTTACAAACTTGAAACTCAATTCTTTCTTATTTTATTTAATGCATGTAATTTACAAAAGATGCCAACACCACTTTACATGGAGTAACATTAGGTCCGATGAACATTCTTTTTCCAATCACAGTATCAGAAAACAATACTTACATTCTCTGCTTATTCTTGGACACCACCTCAAGACCGACTTTTATCACCACATCAAATAGCTCCTAAGACGAACCATCAACAGATCCATCAACAGCCAAAGGAACGGAGTTTACCTAAAATGCACATAACATCTCACATGTCAAGAAAAAACATACATAGGTTTGTATTTATCAACCAAGAACCAGAGAAACTCACAAGGGGGCGAAATTTGAGAATGTAGAACATCTCAAGATACCGGCGAGTTTCAAGCCTATTAAGTTTTGAAACATGCTTCCAGAAGCCATACACACCGGCTAATGTCATCAGCCTCTCCGAGTAAATCTTCCACGTATACCTTCATGTAAACGACGTAATTTTACAATTTGAATTCCTTTCAGCTAACAGCGAGGAATTTCATGGTGAAAAGATGAGTGAAAGTATTTACCTTTCCATAACCCTGCGAAGGGCTCCCTCTGATATAGTCACCCAGTAGTTGGGATCTTCATTGCATTTCTGAAAGAAATCTTCCATCAAGGCTCCAGCTTTATCTGGATGGTACGGATCTATATGGAATCCAGATATTCCGTCTTCAATAATTTCCAGCGGACCGCCATGGCAAGTAGCAAATGTCGGGAGGGCACAGCCCATAGCCTCGACCACTGTCAGCCCAAATGCTTCATAGAACGCAGGCTAAAGCAAGAAATGAAATATATACATCTTAACCAGGATTTAAAGTGCAAGTAATGAGTCCAATGACATAATACACAGTTTTGCAAGAGCGTTCGTCACCTGAACAAAAATCCCTCGCCTGTCAGCTATGTAGCGGTATAGCTCACCATTACGTGCTCTGTTTGTTTGTGCTGATATCCACCTTATATGGCCATCCAAGCTGTATTGCTTTATGAGAGCGTGCATCTTCTCAATTTCTGCTATTTCTTCTCTGTCATTTGATTGTTTTACGTCATTGTAACCAGCCACCACAACAAGATTAGCCAGCTCCTTCAGCTTCGGATTTTTACCATACATCTCCACCAGTCCTGTAATGTTTTTAACCCGATCGAGCCTTGCCATCGAAAATATTATGGGTTTTGATGGATCTTCCAATGTACCACTGTCACATAAAATGGGAAATATAACCTAGACATCAATAATCTTCTCCAGATAACGAAACAAGATATGGCAGATTGCATGCACGAGAGAGAGAGAGAGAGAGAGAGAGAGAGAGAGAGAGGCACACAAGACTACTCATAGTAAATATATATATAGTCTTACAAGAGAATAACAGTGTGACCCACATGTAAATTCCACTTACATGTGCTCATCAGTCTGTTCAGGATCGTATATAAGCTTCTCAAGGGTTTCATGGAGAGAAGTGAGTCGTTTTGCCTTCTCCGTATAGGAGAAGTATATGCTCTCGTCAGCTCCAGGAGAAACTATATTGAACTTAGGATCAAAAACATCGATTCCGTGAACAACACGATATAGACCGGGCAGAGTGAAAGCTGTATGACTCTCATATTGACCAACGGAGTTTTTCCTGGAAACCAAGCAGCAGACAGGATTATTTGAAAGATAGAAAGTCAAATCAAACTTTGAACGAGACTCAGATTTGGGTGCCATATGCCAGGTCGTCTAATAATGAACATTATTGAGGCCTATTTATGAGTGCTCACAACAAATGTCAGGTTGTATGAAAATTAACGTTGTATAATAAACGTTATTGAGGCTTATTATTGGGTGCTCCCAACAAATGTCAGGTTGCATGAAAATGAACATTATTTAAGCGCCATCCATAGGAACATACGGATAATTTAACATTTGTTGAACCTGAAAACCGAATATATCGCACAATGACCTCTAGAAAACCATAAACAGAAGACCCTAATAGGACCTTGAAAGAACAAGATTTGAGCAGAAGTTTTGCAGTAATGCAAGTTAAATTTTTGTGTATCCAAAATAGACATCAATAAGCAAAATTGAGCTACTTACGTTCCGGCAATTTCTTGGTATGTACTGGTGATAATAAAATCAGAGTGATTCATGGCTAGAAGATCAGCAGTGAATTGACATGAGAAGTGATATTTGTCCTCATATTTTTTCCAATATATGTCGGAATCTGGATATTTCGTTTTCTCCAAGGCATGTGCAATGGTACACTGGTACAGGACCAACAACCTAAAGTTATATACAGCAAACTTCTTTATTTAACTTAAAAAACTATGGAAATACAAGTATCGATTTCACCTCCGTGACTCCCATCTTATGGGATAATAAGGAAGCTACAAGATTTCCATCGCTATAGTTGCCAATAATTAGATCTGGTACACCTTGCAATTCAGCAGTAATTTCACCAGCAGCATCCTAGCAGCAAAATAACAAAATAAGGCTACAGTTCAGGAAATTCCAAAAAGATTTTGTCTAAATACAATATGTTCCTGAGTATTCTGAGTGCCAAGAAGAATAAATGAATTTCTTGATTTTATTTGCTATGACTCCCAAATATCTTTACGAGGATCCTTAAAACTACACACTTTCTTCAACGAAAAGAGCATTTGAGATATATCTGCTGCTGAGTATAATCATTATATGTTTTGTTCATGAACGCATTATGTATCCTCAGCTTTTTGGTGGAGACGGAGACCTCTCCTTTCAACACGGGGAAGGTCCTCCGCTGGGTTTCCCCAGCACAATATAGTAAGGAAATAAATAAAAATCTGACAAGAGTTTCTCCGAGAACCGATATTTTATGGTTGTGCTAGCAGCAAGACAATCCATTTTCAGAAAACAATATCCATACCTCTGCGAACTTCTCCAGATAAGGCCAAACATCAAATCTCGAAACCCATTTGCGGAGTATACCATGCTCTGTTTTAAAAGGAACACGCAGAATATGTGAGTGCTCGCAACCACTTATCTTCTCCAGTCGTTGGTTGCATGAGGTGCCTTTTGCATCGGGTATTAACCGAGTAACCTGGAAAAAGAGAATGTACACGAAGATAGAAAAACATAAGAATCACGTTAACAGGCATACAGACAAGTCAATGAAATTACATGAGCATACAATTAGAACTCGAGGCGTAATATTCAGCCCTTGCTTCTTAATCCTTTGTATCATCTCAGTCTCCAAGGCACGCACTTGATCTAGTATATACACAATCTGCAAATGAAATAAAATAAGAAAAGAGGCCAAAGTGAACCAAAAAGCAAAACACGCACCCTAAAAGCAAAAACACACACACTGGAGATATAGTACATGTTTTAAAAATCGGAATCTCAATGTGAGTAGTTTTTTATGTTAAAAGTGACAAGGCAGACGCCTACAGAGAGCAGCACCTAAGTCGGTAACTTAGTCTTTTAATCTTCATAAGACCTAAATAATTTGATAATTTTATAATATTTTTTGCAAATAATTATGGGTAATTGAACATACATGAGGAGGGGCAATAGCCCAACCTCATTAGCATGTGGCTCCAGCCACGGCCAAGAGCTCGTAACAACAATAGGAATATTTTAACAAAAATTTCAATAGTATGAACCAAATAACAAATACAGAGATTATTACCTGACCACCAGTGTCGGGCAGACCTAGCACATTTGCTTGGCCAAAATATCCATGTATCGATAAAATGACAACATAAAACACCATAGGTATTCTACCGAGAAAATTTTCCAGAGTTGAAGGATCAGGAGCCTGAAGTATATCAGAGAGGAGATGCATCATCTCAATAACCCGTTCAGCAGTATCTCCCCAGCCTCTCTCAAAACCCATTCCTTGCAATCTGCAAACGATCAAAACAATTTATGAAATGAAATGATTCTAACTTCTCGAAGGTAGGGATACTCCGTGCAAGAAACTGTGGGCAAAACTCACGCATATTCAAACTCAGAATAAGGTGATTCTGGTGGCAGCTTACAAACATAATCCTCAGCCTTTGTCAGAGCAGACTCAAGCTGGGAGATCCGCTGTATCCGATCATTCAACATCAAAACCTATTCAGATTAAACGTTAGATAAGCATAAGATTGGTTCACCCCTCGCAAAATTATGATAAGATCATTCCACTCATTTGACACAAGTAATATTGATAGCTGCGAATGTACATTTTAGTAAATAAATACAATCTCAAAGCATAAATGATATGTATTTGTTAGTTACAACATCATTAACAAGTCAATAAAAGTTGAGTTGAAAACGAGAGGTTCAGGTATTCTGGGAACACACTTACATGACCTTTATGTTTGTGTACCCTAAGGAAATCAAGTATAGGCTCCAGAGATTCTTTGTTCCGAAACATGATTGACGAGAGATGGCGATTGAGGAATTGGACCCCGTTACCAATCGATGAAGATCGAGTTGGGCGAGGAAATGATGCATTAAACGGCTCAAAATCCAGTTCAAGGAGATAGGGATCATCCTTCCTAAAGGATAATTCAAGTAAAAACAGATGAATATCAAAGAATCAAACCAGTAACTGAAAATATCATGCATAATAAGCAGCAAATATTTCACTCACTGCCCATCAACTAGATCTTCTTTGAAGCGTAGATATTCAGAAACCTTCAGCTCTTCAACACTGAGGTCATACACATTAACCCGAACAAACTCCCAAACACCGGGCCTCGGTCGAATAGCTATAGCAACAAAAGGTGGTAAAACGATAGCTTCCTGCCATCAACATAAAGAATTCCCTCTCAACCATCAATCATTTTGCAGTACACAAACACACACAAAAACGCATAATGTCAACACTAAGCAGATTATCAAATAGCCATTAAAGAAACCATGAAACTACAGTGTATGATTGAAATTTACCCAATTTGATACTCACTAGATAAAAATAAACTTAAAGAAATTATGCTACTACTCAGCGAAAAATATCAAAATATGTGAATTAGAATTACTTGAGCAGACTTCAAAACTTCACTGAAAGGACCATCACACAGAGTTTTCTTGGCAGAATCAACGCAGATTATGTTTTCGAGTTCGTCAATCAGGTGATGGGGCTGAAGTATACTCTTCCCCTGCGCCACATATCTTCACAAAGTAGAAAATCAATCCTCAATATAGTAATCAGTGAATTAATTGCTAAATGAAAATCCAAACCTGAAAATCAAACTAAATAAAAAGACAAAAAAAAGGAAATAAGTGTGATCTCGAAACTTCCGGAGACACTTCGAAGAATCCTACTACGAGGTGCAAAATTAAGATTTGATAGGATAATTAGAAAATTTTAGCGAGAGAGAGAGAGAGAGACCGGGAAAGGAGAGCGACGAGTTCGTTTCTGTGAGCGGAAAGAGTGTCTTCAACCCTTTCTCTCATGCTGGGCAATTTCTGTAATTTCGGATTCCCCATTGAGATCTTAAGTGTTGTATACCAAATAATTACAAAATTCCTGACCTAGGTTTTCCGATTTCTGGGGAATAAACTTGAAAACCAAACGCAAGAAAATAGGAGCGATGCTAATTCGATTTGTACAGAACAGGACTGGACATAGAGCAGCGAGGGAGAGAGAAAAGGTGGCGGTTGGTTGATGGATAACTCCCCAAATTAGGGGTAATTGTAATTGCAATTGTAATTGTATGCCTCCACGTGCTATTAAATTACCAAACATATCTTTCTTTAATTTGCTCTCGATAAAAGAGAGAGAGAGAATTTTAATACACCATGTAGATATCGAAAATTTAATGAAATATTTTAATAATTTTATTATCTTATTTTATTATGAAATTTTATAGATATTTATATTAAAATAAGTTATTTAATTAATAAATATATTTTTATATGGTGATAAATATCTATTTGTTTAAATGATATACATCAACATTTAAGAGCCAGTGAGATCGCGCCACCTCATCCCTCAGGCCCATGATGGAGCCTAAAAGCCCACCAAGTCCACCATATTTTTTCCTATAAATAGAGGTCTCCACACAACTTTAAATCACACCTAAAAAAATCATCTTCAAGAGCTCAAGAATTGAAGAGAGAAATTCTCTAATATTTCTCTTAGTATTCAAGGTGTCCCGGCGAGATTCAAGGCGTTCTTCGTGGGAAGCAACGCATTTTTCTGCGAAAATATCCCAAGTGGTGTTTGATTTGGAAACAAGGCGCAAGTCCTCGACGTCAACGTTATAAAGCTCGACGCTCAACGTTACTTCAGAAACAAGGCGAACGTCCTCTGCATCAACACCATCAAACCCAAAGCTCAAGTCAACGCCATCAACCTCAAAGCTCAAGTCAACATCATCAAAGCACAAAGATCAAAGCTCAACGTTTACTTGGAAGCAAGGCGAAAGTCATCCACGTCAACGTTATAAAGCCTGAAGATCAAGTCCAAGGAGATCTAGAAGACATACTTCCACAATAAATCTCAAAGGACTGCTTGAAGACCGTTCGAGGTTAAGTGAAGAGAAGAATCGGAGGATCAAATAGAGATTGAACCTGCATATATTTTGAAATTCTTATATTTGTATGCAACCTTGTGTTTATTGAATAAATACATATTTTGTGTTTACACTCCACTATGAATTTTACACTGATTTGTAATAAATCATGATTTATAAAATTTATCATGCTAATGTCATAGTTGACGCTGCTGCTTTTGATTTGAATTAAAACAAAGAAAAGCTACAAACCGACACAATTTTTTTTAATTAATAAATAAGGCATATATATATATATATATATATATATATATATATATATATATAGTTGACCACAAGTTTCGAGTATATATGTGAGATTCTAAACAACTTAATTAGTTTCACTGTTCTAATAATATTTGTTTAGTGGAAGAATCTAAAATAAGAATTGAAATGTTATGTACTTCATAATTAAAAAGTGCAACCTTTCATGAAAAAATGATAAAATTGTGGAGAGTGAAATGATTTAAGATTGGATAATAAAAGGATTAGAATGTAAAATGCACACAGAATTAGGACAGGGCACGTAGAATTAGGACACGGCCAATTGTATTCGTGTCCAGTTTATAGTGACTACCGACATAATTTACACCTTTCGACTTCTGCCGACGTAATTTGCATAATAAAGTTGAAGAAAAATTATACACGTCTCTGCAAGTTGAGATACATTTTACCACTACTACTTAGCACAATGGTTGGAAATATCATTCTTAACAAAAGAATTAAACAATCGTGCACAATAGAGAAGTATATAAGATCAGTAAATTCCACTTAATTCAAATTTTATTATACAACAAAAAAAAAGGAAAAAAAATCTATTCCGATTTCATAAAAATTGGCTACATGGGTTCGGATTAAGTTTGATGGGCCTATCGTTTTATAGCATGGATATGTGAAGTTGTGAACACTTGAAAAAACTTGTTTTGGAACAAACTTATAGCACTTCTAAACTGGGGATCCATTAATTTCGCACACTGGCTCAAGAACTATTGAATTAGTATTATATTTTTGTCTTTTTGCAGAGGTTATTGTGACGTATGGGAAAAGATATATTCTGGCTAAGCCAAATTATGGGCTCAAACGAAATTCAAACAAAAGAATACACTTGATTGAGCTTAATTGAAAATAATTTATCGATTCATAATTAAGTATAAAATATTGGTTTGGGTGATGCCATACAAAAATAAAATTGGGTTCAATATATATTGGACTGGAGGTAGTTATTGGGCTCTATACAGACCAAAGAAATGATTATTAGGCTTCAAAATAAATTACAATGTCGAAAATAATTGCTATCATATTGATTATATATGTATTAATATATTATTGGGCCTGAACCATGTGATAGTTAAACTTTTTGTATTAACTCAGAGGGTAATTCTAAACAAAACACCTAAATTACTTATCACAATCCCTTATTTATAAAAATAATGGTATTAAATATTAAATTTACTATTATAATCTTGGGTAATGATATTCGGCCAAATTGTGGCCAGCCACACGCCTAAAAAAAAGAAAGTTGACTGTAAAAATGGAAATAATCACATTTTTCCCTTAGGGTTAATGCTTCCCAATTAGGGTATATTTCCATTTTCAAAACCTATATTACCATTTTTAACTTGTGTGGAGCCACAGCCGAATATCATTACCCTATAATCTTATAGCCTAAGATTTAAAATTCTAATTATAAAACCAACCCACATAACCCCAATAAAATTCTGTATCAATTCGAAGAGTTCATACTATTGAACAAGAGTAGTTCCAATATTCACATATTGATATATTTGAATTGGGATTCTTAATTAATTAATTACTTTTTTTTCTTCAGAAACTGAGAAAGTAAGATGCAATTGACCTGCCGGCAACGAACAATTTCTTTCTGAGTGGTAGAAGTAGGGATCAAGAAACCCCTTTTAAAGAATGTAATTTTCTGGCGAACAAGGATGTAAAAGGATGACTGAAATAATAAATTAACAACTACTCCATAGATTATTCATTGCTTCAAGCAACAACGCTTGAAATTGGAATCATAAATAGATCTAATCAGTAGTAGAAATGAAAATGGTCGACGGAAAATCCATCATATACTCTCCGGTCATCTGGCCAACATTGAAGCGCCCACCCTGCCCCAATGCGTCTAAGTTCAATCGAAGCCTATTGCTCATCTTCACGCACAATTTATTATCAATTTTTTTAAGCAATACTAATAATACTAGTGTGTTTATGTTGGTAGCCAATGAAGGGATTTAGAGTAAAATGATGAGAGTTGTAATTATTGAATTTCATTTGGAGGCTATAAGGATAGGAACGTAAATTTTATTAATATTTTATTATTTTTATAAATAAGAGGTTACGGTGAGTAATCTGGAGGTTGTGTTTAAAATTATCATAATTCAGAGTATTGTTTTATCAAAAATGACGAGGTGAGATTTTTTCAAAAGTTCTTCGTGAAAATATACAAAATGCTCTACTATAATCTTTCATCAAAATTATCCTAATTCAGAGTATTGTAATTAATATCAAAAGGATTTTCTCGTAAACAAACAATATATATATATATATATATATATATATATATATATATATATATATATAAAAGGTGGAACATATAAGAATGCCATCTTATATGAGAAATGAGAATTAATCTATACCATTCGTTTGTGGTGATCAATGGCTAATATATAATGTTCGTTTTTTTTTAATTATTAAACCAGTTTATTTATCATTGGGGTACGTTCGTCTTTCTTGTAGTTAATGTAACCGAAATTTTCCTTAAATCATGAGAACAACTCATACATAGGCAGATTTTAATTTGCGGACTACCTTACACGTAAGTTTAACTTAATTAATAAGTCAAATCAATTAAAAAAAAAAATTAAACCCAGAAAATCAAATATCAACAAGCCATTATCTTTTAAAAAAGATCAAGAGGTAATCCATCCATATAGCTACTTTGACTAGGTTGACTGCAATAGTTGTCAATGAACTTAATATGGTTAAATTCTAGCCAAAGTTGTATTTTTTGGACCAAAATACCCTTTACTTTTCACTTTTTCTCCTTTTCTCCCTCATCTCTTTTCCTCTTTCTCTTTCTTCTCTTTTTTCTTCTCTCTCTTTATCGCGTTTCTTCTGCTGCTACTTTTCTTCTTCATTTTTTTTTCTTCTCTTCAACCTGTCGCCGCCGTCGCCCCTCCTGTCACCGCCGCCATGGAGCTGAACTCGTCGTCGCCGCCTGCCTGGACCTGAACTCATCGTCGTCGCCGCCCTAGATCTGCTATCGTCGCCGCCTTTGCTGCCGGCCTTGAGCTGCTTTGTTGCCGCCGTCGTTGAGGTGTTTTATCGCCGCCGCCGTCGTCGATTTGCTGTAGGCTGTCGTCGCCCTCTAGCTACTGTCAATCTATTACATTTTTGAGGTATTAATTCTCTTTGATTGGTGTTAATTGACTATATTTTTTGATTTTTAATTTGATTGAAGGAAGTTGTTCGATTGCATGCTCGATCTGCTGTTTTTTTATTGAGTGATTTCGATTTTTAATTTGAATGAATGAAGTTGTTCGATTGCATGCTCGAGCTGCTATTTTTTATGTTGCGATTTGTTGTTTTCGTAAGTGTTTTAGCATGCAATTCATATATTATGTTGCGAAATCCTATATTATGTTGCGAAAGTAGAAATTCGTAACATGTTTGTTGCTAGTTGAAGTTACGAAATTATAATTTCGCAACATGTTTGAGGCATTTTGAATGTTTCGAATCTGAAATTTTTAGGTGTATAATGTTGCAAATTTCACAATTCATAACACAATTCGTATATAGTGTTGCGAATTGTGAAATTCGTAACTAACTTTGCATTTTGGTTCGTTGATTTGACGTTACGAAATTATAATTTCGCAACATGTTTGAGGATTTTTTGAATGCTTGGAATCTGGAATTTTAGGTGTATAATGTTGCGAATTTCACAATTCGTAACACAATTCGTATATAGTGTTGCGAATTGTGAAATTCGTAATTATCTATGCATTTTCATTCGTTTATTTGATGTTGCGAAATTACACTTTCGCAACATGTTTGAGGATTTTTGAATTTTTCGAATATGGAATTTTTAGGTGTATAATGTTGCGAATTTCGCATTTCGTAACACAATTCGTGTATAGTGTTGCGAATTGTGAAATTCGTAACTAACTTTGCATTTTGGTTCTTTTATTTGACGTTGCAAAATTATAATTTCACAACATGTTTGAGGCTTTTTGAATGCTTTTTATGTTACGATTTGTTCATTTCGTAACACTGTAACAAATTTAAATCTACTTCTTTTATGCAGATGAGTCCATCGTGCTTAATTGTTGTGCATGGAGGGCATTGGGATGAGAATATATATGTAGGTGGGAGAAAGGAGTATATTCCTATTCCTCCAACGGGTATAAGCTTTCAACAATTTTTGAGCAAGCTTGAGGTGCGATTGAAAAAAGACAGTAGCATGTATGCATTTGATGTAGATGCTTTAGTTGAGTCGCCTGTAGGCGAGACTATGAGAATGAAGATAACGGATGACTTTGAGTTGTCTAGTATGTTGGGGTTGTTGGATTTGCCTACGGTATATATCACGGTTTATCCTAGAATGAATGCATGTTCATCTAGTAGGAAACGTCGAAATACAAAGGTTTTAAGTTTGAAAAATAAGATTCAGTGTGAGCTTGATGTTGATAATGATGATGTAATACCCCAAAATTTCCGTACGATCTTAAAAATTTAAAGTTGTTACTAAAAATAGCTTTGCACGCCTAAGTTTACGATTCTGAATTCTAAGACCAACGGTGAAATCCGTTTCCAAAAATAAATTACAGAAGTCAGTTAGATGACTACTGTATTTAGGGTCATCGTGTACGAAAAAATTTTTAGTTCTAGAACTCAGAACGGAAAACCGTCTGATTTTTGCATTCACGAAATCGTGATACGAACTCGCCCGAGAAAGTTCGTTTTTTTGATTTTCCGGACGAAACTCGAACTGTGTCGTCCCGAGTTTTTGTCGGAATTAAAATTTTAAATATTACTTTCCGATTAAGTTAAATACGTTAGAATTTTTGGTCGAATCGGATTGTGACGATTTTGTGCCGAGCTACGTTTTTCGTCGTTCGATTTCTGTAACGTCGTATCGCGTCGGAAAAGCGCGTAATTTTCTTCTTTTTTCTACCTATGACCGACTTCCCTCTCCTCTCTAGCTAGATATTTTTCCTTTTTATATCCTAAGTATTGGACACCTAATATTAATACTATTCCTACTTTACACCTATTATGTTAATTCATAATATATCACATGTTAGTCATCACCATTTCTCCTTCTCCTCCAAGCCAATACCCCCCTCCCCCATCAAGTCATCACTTCCATTTTCTTCCAACTCCATTGAAGACATCAAGTTCTTGGACAAGAATTTCTTCACAAGTCATTATCCAACCATCGAACTTCAATTCTTCCTTTAGTATTCTTCAAGGTAATTGTCTCCTCTACATTTCTATCCATTCTAAATCCTTTTCTTTTTATTTTTCTTATGGATCGAAATTTGAGGTTGATGGAATTAGATGTTTGATCTTCGATTAGTGTAATTAGATGTGTTTAGATATGAATTTTAGCATTAAAATTGGAAGAAAATCAAGAGCCCTAATTCCTCCTCAATACCAAAAATTAGGGCTTGGGTGTGGGATGTTTGAATTCTTCAATTAGTTGTGTAATCATGCTTAGGAGGTGTTCGATTGAGGATTAAAACAAAAAGAAATCAAAACCCCCAAGTATGGATGAAACCGAGTTCTAGGGTTTAGGGTTTTGATTTGGGGATTTTCAATTTCATGTTGCAATTAGACTTGAATTGATTAATTGATGATATAGTAGTATGATAATGGGATAAATGATGTTAATTGATGAAGAAGACCACCCTCTTTAATATTGTGTCAATACCGAAATTTATGAGAAAAATAGGGGTTTGCATGTAGTTGATTTAGTTGAGGATTTGTTGATGAAATAATGTTGTTAATAATATTAGATGTTGTTATGAATTTATTTGGAATTTTCTAAAAATAATTTGTGAGTCGTAAGAGACAAAGAACTCGATCTAAGTTGAGATTGGTTAATGATATGAAGTAATGATATGCATGAAAATAATCTATGTTAGATGTTGTTTGATGACGTAGAAAAGGAACGAAATCCGATAACTTTTGAAATCTCGTAAGAGACGAACAAGTAGTCGTAATTAATAACCGAGAAGTCGAATAAGATTTCCAACTTGATAATATTGTTTATTATGGACTAAGGTACGATTTTGTAGTTGACGACATGAGCTTTAGAGCTATTATAATATGAGTTGTAGTGATAGTTGAGAACTAGAAACGAGAAATTGTTAATTGATTTTGGTTTAGTACTTGATAGTTGAAAGCCGACGTTTAGAACGTCGTGCTTTTGGACAAGTTTTAAAAAGGAGTTCATCACGTACGGGAGTACGTGTTGACTGACTTGAGAGTCCAGTTTCATGAGAAATCGAATACGAGAACTTAGAACGAACCTAAGAAGTTATACGTCGTTTCCATTGAGCAACTAGGGTTAGCGCGGCAGTTTTGCGACCCTTGCCGGAAACTGTAATATCTTTTAGCTCGTTTATCGGATTGAGATCCGTAAATTGGAGCATAAACTAGACATCCCAAGCTTTCTAGTGGTATAGGGCTCATCCCCTGTTTCAAATTCCTCTGTTCTGGGCAGTCCCCAGAGTTACTGTAATGCGCAGTGATTTTCAGGATTCATTTTCTTAAGTTGTTTTCTTCGCAACTTAGTTTCTTTTGATCGTTTAAGCCGTAATAACTTGATGACTACCTTCTCTACTGACCTAAGAGTCGAGTATGAGACCTTTTGAGTTTTAAACGAGATTTGTTCAAGTCTCGTTCCCGTTTAAACTAAAATGAAACTAGTAGCGTGCAAATGCCTAAAGAAATGAAACGACTCAAACCTAATTCGAATTTCTATGATCGATTATCTTTTACGACCGAATTTAAAGTGTTATTATTTTACAATGAAGGAGGAAGCCAGCAGTAAGGAAAGGATGGAAGATCAGGAGATCGGAAGCTAGTACTTCTTAGTTCTGTAAACACTAAGGTGGGCTTTTATATATAAAATAAAACGAGCAATGCTCGGAAAACCTTTCTTTATCGCTTTGATATCTGTGTTTTCAAAGTGATAATTATGGCATGAACTGTTTTATGTTTTATGTGAGTTCTCTTGTACCTATCTGAGTTAACATTCGTGTTTTCCAGATTTTAGAGTTAATCTAAATAGGTTAACTAACGATCGGCTCTGAGTTAGCTATTAAGTGCTTTCCAGAGTTAGTGCACTTTGTAACCTGTGGTGTATGTGATACCCTGTTGAGGGGTACCAGCCACGGTGAATGAGAATTGGTCAAGATTTGAACGTAACATACCAGAAAATGCTCGGCCGAGTAAATTGTGAAAATAAGTCAGAAAATGTTTAGTAGGCACGGGCTAATTTCAAATAAAACCCCGATGTGCTACAAATTATGAAATGCCAAATTATCTATACTTATGATTATGATTTCGGCATCGTGCCCACTAAGTACTTTTGTACTTAGCCCTGCATTGTTTTCTAAATGTGCAGGTTGAAGCGACGAGAGCGGCGGTGGTTGAAGTTGATTTAGTTGAGAAGTTAGGATGCTTTAGCTATGACTTAATTTCCGCTGCAAAACTCTAGACTTTTTGAGAACATGTACATTTGATGAATCACTGTAGTATAAGTCTGTAATCTGGAACTTAGATACTTTCGTGTACTTTTGTCGAGTAATCCTTCGTGATTAACTCTTCCTTTATTTTAGTAAAGTCTTGTTCATTGAATGTATGTTGTCTTTTATGTTTGTTTAGTTAGTCAGCCCCCTTCTTCCCCGCTTCTTTAATCCAACCCCAGTCGCACCCTGGCTTCTGCCGTCCCTCGGGATTTGGGGCTGTGACAGAGTGGTATCATAGCAGAGGTTCGTTTTCTGCTCTTCTTATGAGTCATTCTTCTAGTACGAGTTATTCTTTTAGTGATACCACAAGTGGTATCTGAGCAGAGGTTCGTTCTCTGCTCTGGTTGCGAGTCAGTCTTCTAGTCCGAGTCATTCTTTCAGTAATACCACAAAGTGGTATCGGAGCAGTAGTTTGTTTCCTGCTCTGGTTATGAGTCATCCTTTTCTAGTATGAGTCATTCCTTCTAGTAATATCACAGAGTAGTATTTATATACAAGCCTTCCTTCGAGTAATAATATAGAGTATTCATTCGTACTCTATATCTAGTCTTCTTTCGAGTCATAGGACAGAGTATTCGTATATACTCTAGATCAGAGTCTTCCGTCAAGTAGAAGGTAAGAGTTAGACTATAACACTAAGATTGAGAATGTAGATGTCAACTCAACCTCCCGCTACGTCGACTCAACGAGGAAAAGAAAAGAATTTTAATTATGCGATTTCTTTTAAAAAAAGAAATTTTATGAGCAAGTATTCAATGAAGAAAGATATGAACGAGACGGCGAAGATAGAATAAAGGGAATAAAAGCCTAATAAAATAAGTGAACGCTACTTACGTGTAAGTAACGTAAATGACGTCATTCGTGTCACGTCATTCCGTTTTCTTTTCGTTTCGTGTTTCAGTAGAGTTCGCCTTGAACGAGCTCTACGAAGAAAATCGTATAAATTATTAGAAGTCGAGCGCGAAGCATGATTAATTTTTCCATCGATCGCCCGATTCTAGCGGCAACAACTGGAACGTAGTTTCCAGAAAAGTTATTCTTTAAGTTATATTCTTTTTCTTTTGGAATTTATTCCATATTTCATCTTTGAGCGACGACTACAACTAGTATGAGTATCAAGAATCATTAACGACAAATTCTTTTGTGAATGGATGTTACTTTTGAATAAGTAACATGAACAAAGTAAACATACTTTGTTTTAATAAGTGAGAGTCGTTAAGAAATGTTGTTGAGAAAGTACTAAAGAATTAAAGTAAGTGAGAACATAGTAAGATAAGAATGGAAATAAAAACTTGAATTTATATATATATATATATATATATATATATATATATATATATATATATATATATATATATATGTTGTTGAGTGCAATTTCTTGAATTGTTAGAAGTCTTGATAAGTGGTTGACTTAAGTGATGATGTTACAATTGAATAAGAAATGTTCATTTTGTAATTTAAGTATTTCGTTGAGATAAGTTATTTCCCTACCTGTTACTGATCCGTGTTTCCTTACAACTTTTGTAGGATGGCTAGGACTCGTGTTACTGCTCGGAAGAGCCAGCCTTTGGTCGAGTGCGAGCGCACCATACTAGACATGATTCAAGACGAATATTACGAGTTTGAGGCTGACTACGGCGAGGAAGATGTGGGACAGATAGTTAGCAACTTTTCGTCAGCTTACTTCCCAGTACGACACTTGATTCCGGAGAGTCAGGCAATATTAGACCTGATTGTACACCTACCGGACGAGTGGCGCGGTTGGGCGCACCGCGCGGTGTGGTACTTCCTAGGGATCTTCGGCGACGACACTGAGCCGACCGGCAACTACACCGGATTCGCCCTGTTTGTACACAGGCGCTTCTTTGAAAGCAGACACATGCTTCCAGTTTCTTTAGAGCCGTACCTCCCCTACAGTCAGTTTCCAGCAGAGACCGAGCTAGAGCACCTCAACTTAGACCCAGAGTTTTCCGCTTTGTTGGAGTTTCCACCAGACGGTGTACCGAGTGAGGAGGACGCGGAGTCCGAGCAGCTAGAGGAGGACGAGGAGGCCGATGTTACACCAGAGTTACCACCAGTTAGTCCGCAGATCGAGGAGTTGATCCCAGGACCGGGATTCGTAGAGATCGACGCTGAGACAGCCGCGTTGTTAGGACTATCTTCACCGTTCTTACCGGACGTCTGTGTTAGAATCAGGGGACCTTTAGAGACAAGACTGTTTAGGGAGGAGTCTGAGCACCGAGAGATCGACGCGGAGCTTGCCGCCATGTTAGAGTTACCATCTCCACTTACGCCGCTTGAGGAGATTTGTGCGTAGTGGGGAGTAGTCAGAGAGCAGATGGAGGCAGGACCGTCCAGGGTCCGTTCTAGGGAGGAGTTCGAGTCAGGTTCAGGTTCAGGTTCAGTTCCCGAGCACCTTCTTCCCCTGAAGAAGCGTGCAGTAGAGATCAGTGAGGACTACTTGGTTTCCGACCTTGAGGAGACAGTTTCAGAGGCACCGTCACCCGCTCTGCTTACACTTGCTGACGGCTCTACTCTGAGGGAGGACGAGGCACTCTAGCTCGTCTTTGGTTCAGAGTCTGAGGAGGAGGACCCGGACGAGGATCCTGAGGAGGAGGACCCGGACGAGGATCCTGAGGAGGACCCGAACGAGGATCCGGAGGAGGACCCCGAGGAGGACTCTTAGGGTTTCAGGCCGTAGAGGGCAGTTCCGACTCGACTGTAGTTTGTCGGGTAGAGCGTCGTAGACGCATGTTAGTAGTAGTAGTAGCTCTTTTGTCCTGTACAGAGTCAGATCAGTAACTAGTTTTTGTAGTACTCTAACGGATACGAAATTTTATGAATCATTTCCGTTCTAGTACTTTTAGTAGGTACAGAGTTGCAGCTTGTTAGTGCACCAGGTAAATAGTAGGCAGTCAGCCTAGTTTAGACTAGTAGTAGTCTAACCTTTTATGATAAGTCCTCGTTAGAGGCAGAATTAATATTCTTTTGATGTATATATATATACATGACCTATAAGAGGGTTTTGAATTGCAAGAAAAATTTCCTATGAATCGTGTAATTAAAATCAGAATGTCAAATGAACTCGTGTAACGAGAATTAAGTTTAGCTTGAAAGTTAAAAAGATTTCGAAGTTAATATCGGAATTATGTTCGATTTGTTGTTCCGTGAACTTGATTAAGTTAAGAACGAGTTAGTAAGTACTAAGAGTGTTTAACAGAAAGAACTAATGAGAATTTCAAATTTCCTTAGATCAATCAAAATGTCGCCGAGAAACGTTAACAATAGGAGAGGTCGAGGACCTGGAAGGCCTAGAGGACGTGGGAGACGTCAACCAGAAACCACAGAGAACAAGAGTATGAATAGAATGCTACCCCGTCACCATCCCCATCACCACCCCCATCACCACCACCTCCACCACCACCCCGTAGAGATATTGAGGATCTCTTCCTCAAGAGGAACCCTCCGATGTTTAATGGAACGGGCAGCCCTAGCGATGCTGAGCTATGGGTGAGATCTACTGAGAAGATATTCAAACTCCTCAGATGCACTGATGAGGAGAGAATGCTATGTGTCGCGTTCCAACTGACTGGGTCGACAGATTATTAGTGGGAAGCAAGACAGAAGGTGATACCCGCAGAGCAGCTAGCTCGTTTCACGTGGGAAGAGTTTAAGGAAATATTGTTTGACAAGTACGTACCCAAGACGTATAGAGCATAGAAGGAAGCCGAGTTTTACAACCTGAAGCAAGGAAAGCTGATCGTGACAGAGTATGACGCCAAGTTTTGCGAACTGTCTAGGTATGCACCGACTTTGGTTGATACCGAGGAGAAGTTATCCTAGAAATTCCAAGGAGGACTACGACATGAACTGGGAATTGCGTTAGCTAGTCATGGGGGACTAGGCTACACTGACGTTTTGGGAAGAGCTTTGGAAATGGAGGCTGTCGTGCCTGATGAGAAGAAGATTGTACCAACTGCATCAGCTCCAGCACAGAACCAGAACCGAGGCTACTATAACAACAATAGTAGCAACTATCAGGGAAAGAGGAAATGGAATGGAGGAGGTAGTGGAGGCTACAATCAGAACTTCAACAACCAAGGAGGTCAGAGAAGGGGAAATCAGCAGGGCTATCAGTAGCCTGGCCAGAACAACAACAACAACAACAACAACAGCAACAAACGGCCGTGGCAGGGAAA
Organism: Schizonepeta tenuifolia; assembly: GCA_029490685.1. NCBI lineage: Eukaryota > Viridiplantae > Streptophyta > Magnoliopsida > Lamiales > Lamiaceae > Schizonepeta > Schizonepeta tenuifolia. Next base: position 73,646,046 of record CM055958.1, read on the forward strand.
CAACCAATCGGGGTTGTTTATTCAGGGGAATAAGCAGAACGCACCGTGGAAGGGCAACGGTCAACAAAACCAGCCGCAAGGGCAACAACGACACTTCAACCAGGGAGCAATTAACCCAGGGAGGGTTATCATTCCTGTCTGCCCGAAGTGCAACAGAGCCCATCCCGGAATATGTCAGATAGGCACCCCCAACTGTTTCAACTGTGGACAGAAGGGGCACATGAAGAAGGATTGCCCGAAGCCGCTCCAAGCAGTACCCCTCCGAGCCATACAAGCACAGCCGCAACAGCCGCCAATGAACCAGCAGCAATTCTAGCAGCATGCATAGCAGCAATAGAATGCGAGGGCATGCGCTATCAAACAGGGTGGCCAGCACAAAGGAAAAGGCAACCTAGCAGGTATGGGAAAACTACACAACATCCCCATTAAGATACTGTTTGATACTGGCGCATTGCATTCTTTCATTGCTGGCTCGTGTGCCGATAACTTAGACATCAGGCCTGTAAGAGCTGCACATTCTATGAGAGTAGCAACACCTTCAGGAGAGATCACTACTTCCACGCATGTTTGCTCTAACTTAGAACTAGAAATCGGAACTCTTAAGGTTAAGGCGAACAACTTAAACATTATGATAATGTGGGACGTAGATATAATCCTAAGAATGGATTGGTTGTCGGAGAATTATGCCACAATTCTCTGCAACGAGAGAAAAATCTCTTTTCAACCCCCGGGTAAAGAACCAACCGAATTCCACGGAATTTCCATGGGTAGAGGTGTACCAATTATATCAGCCCTTCAAGCCACGAAACTCATGAAGAAGAAAGGTACCACAACTTATCTTGTGTACCTAGTCGGAGAGCCAGGAGCCGAGAAGACCATCCAAGACGTAAAAGTTGTGAATGAATATGAAGACGTCTTTCCAGAAGTATTACCAGGATTGCCACCAGATCGTCATGTGGACTTCACGATCGACTTAGAACCAGGAGCAACACCTAAGTCTAAAGCCCCATATAGGATGGCACCAAAAGAACTAGAAGAGCTCAAAATCCAGTTACAAGAATTGCTAGACCTTGGTTTTATCAGGCCAAGCGTCTCACCTTGGGGAGCACCAGTGCTTTTTGTTAGGAAAAAGGACGGATCGATGAGAATGTGTATAGATTACCGAGAACTGAACAAGATCACGCTCAAGAACAAATATCCTTTGCCAAGGATCGAGGATCTGTTCGATCAACTTAAGGGTGCAGGAGTCTTCTCCAAGATAGATTTAAGGTCAGGGTACCATCAGCTCAAGATCAAACCTGAAGACGTACCGAAGACCGCTTTTAGAACCCGATATGGCCATTACGAATTCCTAGTAATGCCTTTTGGTTTAACCAACGCTCCAGCTGTATTTATGGACCTTATGAATAGAGTTTTCCACCCTTACTTGGATAAATTCGTTTTAGTATTCATCGACGACATCCTCGTTTACTCTAAGAATGAAAAGGAGCACGAGAAACATCTACGGATAGTGTTGGAAACACTAAGAGCCGAGAAACTCTACGCCAAATTCAGTAAATGTGAATTTTGGCTGAAGGAAGAAATGTTCCTTGGACATATAGTATCGGCGGAAGGAATCAAAGTGGACCCAGCCAAGGTAGAAGCAGTGCACAACTGGAAGTCACCAATAAGTCAGAATGAGATCAGAAGTTTCTTGGGTTTAGCCGGTTACTACAGAAGGTTTATTAGGGATTCTCCACGATCGCCCGCCCAATGATGCAGTTACTTCGGAAGGAAACCTAATTTAAATGGACGGACGAGTGCGAGAAGAGTTTTGATGGTCCCGATACGAGTTACTGGTGTATGGGGGGGGGGGGGAAGGGAATACACCAGTTAGGATTTTAAAACAAAACTCCTGAAAATTACTTCAACCGAGTAAAAAGACTCAGTTGGAATCTCACAGTTGAGTAAGCAACCTCAGCTGGAAGAGTGGTGCTGTGCGGAATGTGGTGGAAATTAACAACTCGTAAAACAACTCACACTTTTGTGCAAGGTCGGTCAAAAACCAAAACAGTTGATAATGCTAAGATCAGTTTGTATGCTGGTTAGAAGGTCAGTTGAATATGCAAGAAATAAACAAAATAAACACTAGCACACAGAGATTTACGTGGTTCGGAGAAACCTCCTACGTCCACGGGGAGTTGTGAGTCCACACAACTCTGTCCAAGTTCTTCTGGACAAACCACTCAGCTTACGCGGGCTGAGCAACCGTTAAGGATAAGTTTGCGGGTACTTATCAACCTTACAGTTTAGTTTTCGGGTACTAAACAACCTATCTACTCAATTGCAGGAAGAGTAGGATCCTAAAACTTTTCAGGTGAAAGAAAATGGGGTTCCAACTAAAAGCTCGAACACGAAGTGAGCTATGATCTAACACTCTACGAACTCTCACTAAGTGATGTTCTCAAGGTTCGATCTAAAGACACAAAACTAACTAACTCTAGAACTCTCAACAAGTGATGTTCTAAGAGATTGAATGCAGTTCAGCCCGTGAAGAATATTGCTCTTTCTTTCGCTCTCTAGTTTCTTCTCGCGTGTGTGTCTTCTCTCATTTTTTTCGAATGAATGAAGGCCTCTATTTATAGGCGGAGAGGATCAACGAGCCGTTGGAGGAGCCGTTGATCTCTGTTCTTTGAAAGCGATGGCTTGTTTCTCATCTCTGCAGACTTTCCCGATATGGCATCTGTACTCTTCTGCTTTCCATCTGAGATAGCCTTGTGTTGGGCCAAATGGGGTAATGACTGAACGGTCAAACCCTCACGTGACTTCCTTTTTGAAATTCAAATCTTAACAACAGACTTCCAACAAGGAGTGGTCTGTTAAGACTTTCGATCTTCAACTAACTTGTTCTTCAGCCGATGTTCTATCTGACTACTAACAGTTGAACTCTCAGCTGACTTCAACTTCAAGCTGTTGGTCTTCTTGGTTGAGTTCTACAACTATTGTTCTGAAACTGAACACATAGTTGTCTTCCTTGTATCTGATCAGTTGGGTTCGAACGCTCAGATGGCTTCCTTTCATCTGATGTTCTCTTCCCCCATACTGCTTTTCATCCAATGAACACTCAGTTGTTTTTCTTACAACTGATGTTCTATCTCTTGAATGTGACTTCCCCTTTTTGGATACTTGACTATTGATCCGATACATGAACGTAACTTCCTCCTTTTTAATATACTGAACGCTCAATTGTCTTCCTCACAACTGATGTTCTATCCGAGTGAAGCCTTCTTGCCATCTTCAGCTGAAGACCTGTAAAGATAAAATCTTGACAATGCTCAAACAGCGAGCCTAACTATTAATATTAAGTTCTGGCAACATCTACTCGGTTGGGGTCAGTTGGTTTTGGAATTCATCAAAACTCTTACTAACAAATTTCCCAATAATTTCCCCCTTTTTGATGATGCCAAAACCCCTTACAAACTTACAAATCAAGACTCTAAAAACTTTAAAACCCTTATACAATTTTTACATATCCAAAATCTCAGCTGAAATTCTAGACAGACTATAAGATTGAAACATCAAAGGGTTAGCACAATTATAACATGGTATTGAAATAACTTTGCGATTCAGAGCTTGGACAATGAGGGATTGTACGTCAAGTTGAATCTTATAACTGAGTAGTTTTCATTACAACTGAGTGTTACAAGGATAAGCGCAAAAGCCAAAAATTACAACAGTTGCTTGAAAACTAACTGAGCTAAAATTGTAGTCCATACTTACTAAAAATCCTAACAAAAATCTCTCTCTTGGCAGGTGACTCCTTAGAAATGTCCACTCCATGCTCCTTGCAAACCTGCCTCGCCTCAACTGCGATCTTCGTGCGGTTCAGGTTGCTAGAGTCTGAGAGAAGAGGAGGCCGATAAGTAACCCTTTTGGGAACTGGAACTGTGTTCAAGTCCAGGTTGGCGTCAATCATAACCCGCCTGAATTGACTGAACATGCCCGGGTCTCCTGAGTGCAACTCGGTCAGCGCTTTCTTGAACGCTTTCCTCGGGTCATCAGTTGCGTAAACCTTCCTATAGTAGAAGTCGTTCACGAACTCCTGCTTGAACAACTCCCAATCTTCATTCCACTCGGTCGGCATCCACTTGTCAACATGCCTAAACCGACTCTCGACTTTGGACTTTGCAGGCAACCTTTGTTGCTTTAACCGAGCTTCCGCCTTTGATTGATGTTTGTTGATGCGGCGTCGGCTGCGGGAGGCAACGTTGCGGTCCAGGTTCTGGGACATTTTCTTCAGCTCTTCCTCGAACTGATTCACCCTCCTCGCCTGGCTGGCGGCAAACTTTCTGATCCAGCTCGGGTTCATGTAATCCTTCTCCTCTACATCCATAGCCTTGGCCGCTGCAATGCACTCTTCGGTTGTTATCCCGTCGAGTTCAGAATCCAGCTCGGCTGCGATCTCGGCTATGGAGTTGTAGGAAACTCCGAACTTCTCTGCCTGCTCCAAGTCCTTCTCCATTCCAGCTCCACCGACTTCGATTGGCTTGGGAGCAGCAGACTTCCTTTGAGCAGACCTCCTTCTCTTCAGCTGAGATTTTCCTTGAGCTGGCGTCTCTCCTTCGGCTTGGGTCTCTTCTTCTTCCTGCACTTCAACCTCCGTCTCCTTCTTTTCCCCCTTTTTGGCATCAGCAACAAGGCTTGCTACTGAACCGTCCAGGGAGGTGAGTTGTTGTTCAGCAAGTTTGATGTGGTTGAAGAGTTCATTGACCGCACACTCAAGCTCCATCTTCTTCGCCAGATCCGAGTCCTGGCGCTCTTGTTCGGCTTTCTTCAAGACAGAGAGGTTTTCGATGACCTCTGTCTGAAAAGCAGCGAACTCAGCCCATCGTGACTCAAAGTGAGACTCCCATTCGGCATCTTGTGTCTGTTGGGACTTGGCAAGATTGGAGTCGGCCAAGGATTTGAAGACGTTCAGCTCCGACTTCAGTCCCAACAGAGTGGACTTCAACTCCGACACTTCTTGACTGGTGGAGGAGGAGAATTCATTCAGCTTGGTCTTCAGTTCAACATTCTCCTCCACCAGTTGTTGGTTCTTGACTTCTTGTGCTTCCAACGCCTTCAGCTGGTCATCGTTTTGATTCTGGAGATTGGCAAGCAGCTCGGTTCTTAGTTGGTTCACCCTCTCAGCCACCAGCTCACATATCTCTTCAGTGTTGGGAGCATGCTGATCAGCTGGAGGGGCTTGAGCAATCAGAGCTAGAGGCTTAACTGTGACCGTGGCTTGTCGGTTGGCCAGGTACAACTTCAGCTCTTCTTCTTCTTCCTTCGCTGCTGCGGCGGCTGCATCCACATCCTCAAGGAAGTCAGCTGACTTGACCAACATGCTGTCGAGGAAGTCAATGCACTCCTGTCTAGCTGCCTCCCTTGTGTCCGTCCCTTCAGCTCTGCTCTGGTCCAGCCGACGAGTGAGCAGCGCAATCTGGTTGTTGTAAGCCACTTTGAGGTTGGAGTAGTTGAAGTAGGCTCGGATGCGGGACTCATCTGACTTCAGCCTGTCCCAGCTCTGCACCCTGATCGTATATTCTTTGACGTACCAATGGCTGAAGATTAGACGGAACTGGTACAAGAGCTCGGTTCCCAGAGTGGCGAAGACGGGCATGTTGCGAGCCTCAGGGAACATGCCTAGCAGATTTTGGAAGCAGTAGGCCACCCTGCCCTCGTGCTCCAGCGCAACTCCCTGAAGGTCGTCTTCCTCATTGATTGGGGAGGGAAAAATATCATAAGGCAATGGTTCAAAAGGTTCATCGATGTTGGCCATAGAGGCGGTCACAACATCGGCATCGAGCTGGGAGCTCGGAATATTGGATTCGGTTGGGAGGGGGGTTTCAATTGTTTCCTCAACATTGGCCGAAAGAGCGGTCACAATGTTGGCATCGAGCAGAGTGCTCGGAATATTTGGCTCTGGTTGGGTAGAAAGAGCAAGAGGCTCTGGGGGCGGTACGGCATCAACTCCTGCTGTGGGGGAGGTGGGAACATCTTCAACGTCCTCAGATGATGAAGAAGCATCTGACGTCAAATCCGTCTCCATTCCGTCAACCTTGTTTGCTCTGGTGGCTCGAGGGACGATCTCGAACGTGGCGGCCTTAGCTGAACGGCTGGACTCGGAAGGCTCCTCAGCAGGTGTCGACTCAACCGCTACCTCCTCCTCAGCTGGAGCTTGCTCCTCAGCTGGCTCCTCAGCTGGTACCTCAACTGGCTCCTCAGCTGACTCATCAGCTGGCACCTCAGTTGGCTCATCAGCTGGCACATCAGCTGGCTTCTTAACCGACTTCTTGAACCGTACCCGTAGCTTTTTCTGGGCAAGTTCCTCAGCTGACTCCTTCTCCGACTCAGCTAGTCGGCGTGCAGCTTTGGACTTGGCGGGGCGAGCGACAGCTGGTTCCCCCTTAACTGTTGGCTCAGTAGACTTCCCAACCTCCTTTTTCTCCTTCGGAGTGTACACACTCCTAAGCACCTCCTGTGCTTTCTTGGCTGTCGGGAACAACAACAACTTCTTAACCGGCGTCTCCTCGCAGTCTGCCCAAACCATGTTGCGGTCCTTGGTCGCGAGCAAGATGAGGGCTGAGATCTTGCAGCCGAAGTTGAGTGTCCCCTTGACACTTAGCAGCTTCTCTCCCGACTCGGATGTTGTCTCGGATATCTTCGACTTCTCCACCATCAACTGGTTCAAGAAGTATTAAAACCAGTTGATCTAGTGTTGGTGCTCCAAGGCCACCAACTGCCTCAATTTGGGTAGGCTGATATCGCCGAATGCGCCACTGTAACCGAACACCACCTTTGAAATAACATCGAACAACAGGCGATGTTCTGGCTTCAGCTTTGTCCTCTGCATATTACTCCTTAACTTCTCCGGAGTGATCAGAGCTTTCTCCAAAAATTCATCGACGTGCTCGTCGGATATATTCTCCAGAAGTTCAGTGGCGGTGTGGTTGATGGGAATGATGTAACGGAGGACATCGAAAACGTCGATGGGGAATGAGACACGACGTATGGTCCTGGCCGGAACATCTCTTTGCCGGCAGGAGACTTCCGTAGACATTCCTTCTGTAGATTCAAGGGGGGCCTTCAAGTTTACGTAAAACTCCCCCACTTGTCATCTGAGAAGATGGGATGGGCAAAGCTTGGCCCATTCCAGGAGGCCGTTCTCACAGAGGATGTTTGCGAGGGGAGCTAACACCGGTGACTCCAATTCCTCGTCGGAGAGGATTTGTTCAAAGTGGATCTTCGACACCAACATGTCGAAGGATTCTTCATACGAAGTAGGGACGAGGGAAGATCCTGATGAGGCCATTTTCTTACTTTTCGGTGCTATTTATGATCACTGCAAAAGGAGTATATATAGAGGAAAGGAAAGAAGATCTTTTGCAGAAAAAGGGTTAGGCAAAATCTGTGAAGACGATGAACAGTTAAATCAGATATACACGAATGAGGAAAGTAGGAGATTTCTTCCTGATTTATGCGACTGTTGACTATCTTTGACTTGACGTCATGCACCGAGTTCCAACCCGCGTGTGAGAAGGTGTACAGTTTTCATGTCAGCCCAGCCGCACTATAAAGTAGGCTATGGATGTTCAGCCGTACTTTACATTTAATGCGACATGATGGCTATTTTTAATGTAACTGACATGTTAAGGAATGTTTGAATTTATTTCAAACATTCTCATTTAAGAACATAACACCTTCAGCCATAAATGTTACCTGCCAACTGATGTTGGAATCAACTGAGTTCCCATGTTGCGGCATACCATCAGCTGACTCGAGTTTGTCTGTTCAGCTGACGTCTGATTCCTTCGGTTGGTAATCTGCATCTGATCGGCATACCATCAACTGACTCAAGTTTTTCTGTTTAGTTGACGTCTGATATCTTCAGTTGGCGATCCGCATCTGAGATTCCCCCATCCTCTGAGCTTCCCCTTCAGATGGATATCTATCTCTTTACCTCAGTTGACTCCTCATCTGATGGATCCAACAGTCCAAGGAGGTCACATAGCATATTGAACCGTGCTTTAGCTAGAGGTTTGGTGAAGATATCACCTCTCTGAATCTCAGTTGGAATCTTCTCCATGGATATATCCTTCTTCTCAATATGATCTCGGATAAAATGATGACGGATGTCGATATGCTTTGTCCGAGAGTGGTAAACAAGATTCAGAGAGATAGCAATGACACTTGAGCTATCACAATGAATGGGAACCTGTCCAGTTGAAACTTCATAATCTCTCAGCTGTTGCTTGAGCCACAATACTTGCATGCAGCAACTACCGCCAGCCATATACTCTGACTCGGTTGTAGAAGTGGCAACACATGCTTGTCTCTTGGAGAACCATGAAACCAGCTTGCTTCCCATGAACTGACAGTGTCCAGAAGTAGACTTCCTGTCCAATCGATCTCCGGCTAGATCTGCAACTGAGTATCCGGTTAGCTGAATATTTTCGTCAGTTGGATACCACAGTCCAACATTGACTGTACCCTTCAGATACTTGATGATGTTCTTTACTGCTAACATGTGTGCTTTCCTGGGTTGAACATGGAACCGAGCACACACTCCAACCGCGTAAGATATGTCTGGCCGACTGGCCATTAGATAGAGCAAAGAACCGATGATCCCTCTATACTTACTGACATCCACGAGCTTTCCCTCAGCTTCAGGTTTATTCTTCCAGTTAGTATTCATCGGGATCCTTGTTGTCTTACTTGTCTGCAATCCGAATTTGGTGATAAGCTCTTTTGTGTATTTGGACTGATTGATAAAGATGCCCTTTTCTGACTGCTTCACTTGTAGCCCAAGAAAATAATTCATCTCGCCCATCATCAACATCTCGAACTTCTCTTTCATGAGATTTGAAAAATTTTCACACAGTTCCTTCGACTTAGAACCGAATATGATGTCATCAACATAGATTTGCACAACAAGAATGTCATCTCCAACTTTAATGGTGAACAGGGTTTTGTCAACTGACCCTCGTTTGAAACCCGAGTTCAGAAGAAAACCACAAAGAGTGTCATACCAAGCTCTGGGTGCTTGTTTTAGTCTATAAATTGCTTTCTTCAACTTGTACACTCTTCCATCTCCAGTCTCAAAACCAGGAGGCTGTTCAACATATACATCTTCCTTGATATCTCCGTTGAGGAATGCACACTTCACATCCATCTGATACACCTTGAACTTGTGATGTGCGGCATAGGCTAGAAAGATTCGGATGGCTTCCAGCCTTGCAACCGGCGCGAAGGAGTCCTCGAAATCGATTCCTTCTTGTTGGCAATATCCTTGAGCTACCAACCTTGCCTTATTCCTCACTATGAATCCAATGGCGTCTCTCTTGTTTTTGAAAATTCACTTCAATCCTATAACCTTGACACCATTTGGTCTTTCTACCAACTCCCATACACGGTTGCGTAGAAACTTATTCAGTTCTTCTTGCATGGCTGTTGTCCAGTGAACACAGTTGAGAGCTTCCACAACGTTCTTTGGTTCTGGCACATCAGCTACAAAGCAAGAAATCATGGCAACATCTCCAGCTTGCTCGAACTCCTCTTGAACTGCCAACTCCTCAGCATATTGAGCGTAAGTGTTGGTATCTTCCTCGGTTGAATCCTGAGTCGCAACTCTGCTTCTTGTACGCACACCTTCGGTTGGATCTCCGATGATGTTGTCAGTGGAATGAACTTCATACCATCTTCGGTTGCGTCTTCATTCTTCTTCCAACTGTGGTTGTTCCGTGATCTGAGTTGGAGTCTTCAGAGCTGGTGATTGATCAGCTGTTGAGTCTGGATCCTCAACATTGACATTAGTTTGAACCGGACTCAGTTGGGCTTCGGATGCCGATGCAGTTGGAGAAGCATCAGCTGAAGTTCCCCCTTGAGACGAGCTGGGGTCTTCGCATTCATCTTCATAGGAGTATGTATCCTCATCCTTGGTTGCCCATACCAGTGGTTCAGCTAGATTCTTTTCCCTTAGAGCTTTTGATCTGGTGAGAACAGGTGGAACTTGTGGATCACCCTGTTGTCCTTTAGCCTGTTCCCTGCACTCAAAAGTAGATTCATCAAAACTAACATGAGGTGTTATCTCCACAACACGAGAGCCATTGTTGAAAACTCTATAAGCCTTGATCCGAGCGGCATATCCGAGAAATATGCCTTTCGAAGCTTTGGCATCAAAAGTTTTCAACTGAGTCTTCCCATTGTTGTGAATATAACACTTAGAACCAAAAACGCGAAAATAAAAAATATCTGGCTTCCTGCGTCTCCATAGCTCGTATGGTGTCTTTCCCAACCGCTTGGTCAGAAGAGACCGGTTCTGAGTGTAGCATGCAGTATTGATGGCCTCAGCCCAAAATCTCTTTGGCAAACCTGAGCTTGTTAGCATGGATGTAGCTGCATCTTTCAGTGTTCGGTTCCTTCGCTCAGCTACTCCATTTTGTTGCGGAGTACGTGCTGCTGATGTTTGATGTGTAATTCCATGCTTCTCGCAGTACTCGATGATGGTTTCATTTAGAAACTTAGTTCCACGATCTGATCGGATAGAAATGATCTTCATCTCTTGTTGGTTCGATATCCGATCCATCAGCTTGGGTAGCTCATCTCGGGTTTCACTCTTGTGGCGCATGAAGATGGTCCACGTATATCTTGAGTAGTCATCAGTTACAACCAGGGTGTACTCGTTGCCATTTATGCTCTTTGGTGTAACTGGCCCGAAGAGATCCATATGGATCAGCTGTAACACTCGGTCGGTTGAGGGAGACGACTTCAACCGGAAGGAGGATCTAGCGAGCTTTCCCAACTGGCATGCACTGCAGATGTGTGTTGTTGAAAACACTCGGTTTGGAATGCCCTTTGCATGTTCTTGTCTGGCAAGACGGTTCATAGTCTTGAAGTTCAGATGGTTGAGCCTTTTGTGCCACAGCCAACTCACATCTGAACTGCTCTTTGATAACAGGCAGGTGTCAGGAAGGCTGCTGTTCCAATCAGCGTAGTAGACATTCCCGGTTGGCGATCGATTTCCCAACAATATCATCTGCTTTGATCCAACATTTTTAACCCTGCAACCCTGTGCATCAAACTTGACAGAGAAACCATTATCACAGAATTGGCTGATGGAGAGCAAGTTATGCTTCAATCCATCAACATAAGAAACATTAGAGATTGAAACATGATTGGTTTCAAGTGTACCGTAACCTCTGGTGTAACCTTTCGAGTTGTCACCAAAAGTAACTGATGGACCTTCTTTCTCCACGAAACTTCCAAGTAAATCCTTCAGATTCGTCATGTGTTTCGAGCATCCACTGTCCATCACCCACATTGTTGCAAACGCTTTATTCTTCCTCAGCTGTTTCTCCTGTACCTGCAAAGAGAAACTCGCTTAGGTCCCCAATTTCAGTTGGGTCCTGGAGGGTTAGAACCAGTTCCCCCTGGAACTGTGCGTCGTTTTTCCCTGTATACTCGGATGGATTTATCATTCCAGATCACTTTTCCTTCATCATCCACTATAACAACACCTCGGTTATCCTTAGGCTTGTTGTTAGTAGTGATGTTCTGTTTCTTGGGAGGAGTTGGATTTCTCCCATTCTGAGCTTTTGGAGGAGAGGCTTTCCCCCTGTTTTGATGGCAATTCTTATCCTGTTGAATTTGTCTGTGAGGTCGGACGCCATGTTGGAATCTTTGTGGCTGATTCTGATTCCAACTCCCTGAGTGTTGTCTGTAGCTGTTCATGCCCTGTTGGTGATTCATATTGTGGCATGAATATCTCCAGTTATTCGACCTGTTCCTTATTGGTTGACTCGGTTGGAACCTTTGGTTGAACTGATGTTGGAACCGCTGTTGATTCAGATGATTGAACCCTTGTCGGTTCTGCGGTCGGTTCAATTCTTTCTGATGTTGACTCTGAGGTTGATGCAGAGGTCGGTTCTGATTCTGAGTTTGGTTGCGATTATGCCTTCGACGCCTCTGATTCCTCTTCTGACTTTTGGAGCATTCCCCCTCGGTTGATGTCCCAACCGATGGAACATTCTGTCCTCCATCTACTGCTCCTTTTTCCTTCTCAGTTGTGGTTGCCTTGGTCGGTTGAGCTTGCTGAGAGGTGGAGGTTGAATTACTTTGTGGTGACTCAGGTTCCACTGTGTTAGGTTCGACAACCTTGACCTCAACAGCTTTGATGAATGTTGCTGGAGGAATTCCACTAACTTTAATCACATCATAACCGAGTCCTGACACGTCATCCATCTGTCTACTGTAACTGATAAGATTCTCGATGATCTTGGATTACTGGTACAGCTTGATTAGATTATCCTTCTCAGTTTGCAGCTCCTTGAGGAGGATAGTTATCTGCTCGGTTTGTCCATCTGACTTCTTTATCAGCTGGTCGATCTGAGTCTCTTGATTTTTAAACTGATCTTGCTGCTCCTTGATTTGCTTCGTCAACTCCTCATCAGTTGGAGCCTTAGCCTCGTTCAGTTGACTCTTGAGATTCTCAATCTGCTCGGTTTGGCTCTTGATCAGATCATCGTTTTCGGTTAAGGAATCTTCAAGTTTGGCGAACTGAGCTTGAAGACTCTTAAACTCAACCGATTGCTGAAGCAGTTCCTCACTGAGTTCTTGAAAATCACTCCAGGAGGGTTCCAACTCTTCATCCAGTGATTCCTGCATGTTAGAAGTATTGGAAGAATTTAACTTAGCAGGATTAGAGTGTACCTCAGTATCATCTTGGTCGATTCCAAGTGCCATGAGGCATTGATCCTGACTGATGGCGTTGTTTGTAGAAGTCAGCTCATCCTCGTCTTCAGTGTCAGTGAAGATGTCCATGTTGTCAGCTGCTTTTTCTGCTACCATGGCCTTGTTCTTTCCAGCTTGCTTGGCCCTTAACGCTTCTCTCTCTTTCTTTGAGAGGTCTGGACAGTCAGCTTTGAAGTGTCCCTCCTTGCCGCATTCAAAGCAACTATTGGTGATAGGCTTTGAACTGTCTCGAGTTCGGTTTGATTTGTAGAATCGTTTGTATTTCCCGAACCGAGTGTCCATGTCGGCTAGTTTCTTTGACAGGGTGGCAATGTTTTGTTGCAGTTCCTCTCTGCTTGGCTCCTTTGCAGCTGTGTCTACAGATCTTGTTGGCCTCGATGTTCTCGATTTGGAGTAGTTAGCTCGAAGAGCAACTGACTTTGAGGCTGAACCAACATCCTCAAGTCGACTCGTCTGAACCGAGGACTAAGATCTTCTTCGGTTCACCTTATACTCATTTCCCTTTAAAATTGGGAACAATCTTTCAGTTCCCATTTCACCAAGGTCAGCTCGGCTCTCGTGGATATTAGTGAAGGTATCCCACTCAGCCGGTAGAGCTTGCAACACTTTGAGATTGATTTCTCTTAGTGTGTATTTTCCTCTTCGAATGGACTGGATTCTTCTGAGGATGTCCATAAACCGGAGCTCTAGCTGATCAATTGTTTCATCTGTCTTCAGACAAAAGTTGTCGAAGTCTTGGCATGCATGTGAGAACTTGTTCTCCTTCGTCTCATCGCTTCCTTCACTCAGCGATGCCAGGATGTCCCACATTTCTTTGACTGTCTCACACTCTTCAATCCAAGGGAGATAATCTTGTCCAACAGTGGACATAATCGTGCTTTGAGCCCAGATATCCAACTGGCTCACCTTGGCTTCCTCTGGAGTGTAGTCTTCCGGCTGCTTCTCCACAAACTCCACAACTGTATCCCCATCGTTGGGATTTGTAGGAGTGCGAGCGATTCTTTCTTTGATGATGATCGGTCCGGACGAGAGTACTTGTTGCATCCTATGATGCTTCGACAGTAAGATCTTCTTCATCTGTGTCCTCCAGGATGTATAATTTACTACCGAGAACATGACCACGATCTTGTCCTTGACGTCCATCTGCACACAACAACAGAACAAATATGCAAGCAAATATGCACTAGCGTGAAAAAATAGATCTGTTCAGTTGACCACTGAAGAAACTTTCTCGAATTCACACCTTGTGAAACAGAGTCAGTAGTCTTTTGGACCACTGCTCTGATACCACTTGATGGTCCCGATACGAGTTACTAGTGTATGGGGGGGGGGGGAATACACCAGTTAGGATTTTAAAACAAAACTCCTGAAAATTACTTCAACCGAGTAAAAAGTCTCAGTTGGAATCTCACAGCTGAGTAAGCAACCTCAGCTGGAAGAGTGGTGCTGTGCGGAATGTGGTGGAAATTAACAACTCACGCTTTTGTGCAAGGTCGGTCAAAAACCAAGACAGTTGATAATGCTAAGATCAGTTTGTATGCTGGTTAGAAGGTCAGTTAAATATGCAAGAAATAAACAAAATAAACACTAGCACACAGAGATTTACGTGGTTCGGAGAAACCTCCTACGTCCACGGGGAGTTGTGAGTCCACACAACTCTGTCCAAGTTCTTCTGGACAAACCACTCAGCTTACGCGGGCTGAGCAACCGTTAAGGATAAGTTTGCGGGTACTTATCAACCTTACAGTTTAGTTTTCGGGTACTAAACAACCTATCTACTCAGTTGCAGGAAGAGTAGGTGTTCAACCTAAATTAATCTAGTTGCACGCAATTTAACGTGGTTGTTATAGATTAGATAAGTTGTCCCGAATATCGTCTCACAAGGAAGGCTTAACAGGGTGATTGTTGCATTACGAAAAGAACAGAAAAATAAAAAGAAAGCAAATAAAATTGATTGGGTTGGAATTTTTGATTACTCTAAGGAATTAAAAAGACAATTAATCTAGACAGTAATATAAACCCTATTTCTAAAAACAAAGTAAATCATAAACATAATTGAGATGCGAAATAAAAGAAACTTACGATGATTAATTCGTAGTAGAAGTCTGTCACAAAATCCGTACGAATTGAAAGTAATAATCTACCCTAGTGTTTAGATGAACAAGAAAATAGCGAAAAAAATCTGGAAAAGAAGAGCTGGAAAAAATCTCTGCTTCGAAAGAAAGAAAAAAAACGAAAGTAATAACGTACGAAAGGAAATAAAATCTGAGGCTCTATTTATAGCTAATATTATCGCCGCCTCAGTACGGGCGATCGTTGAACATCATAACTTCATGAAGATATGGGCGAGTGTCAGGCTTCCACAAGCGTTGGAGATCGCGCTCTGAAGCTTTCTCATCCATGCTGGACGAGCGTTGAGCCTGGACGATCGCTGAGGTGAGTTCTCTGAAAACCTGCTCGCCATCACATAGAACTACTGGACGATCGCTGAAGATGAACGATCGCTGGGGTGTCCTCTTTGAAACTCTTCTTGACCAAGTAGGCGATCGTTGAGGCTGAACGATCGCTGGGGTGTCCTCTCTGAAAGCCCAGTCACCAATTTGTAAATTTATTGAACGACCACTGACCTTGGACGATCGTCCAAGGTGATTCTCTGAAACTTCACATAACTATTGGACGCTCGTCGAGATGTGAACGATCGTTGAACATACACTTTTCAGCCATTTCTCTTGTGATCCAACACCTAAAACACAAATACTGCATTTTCCCAACAAAAACTCGACCCAAAGCATTAGAGCATTCCGAATATAAAAACAACACAAAACACAACGGCAAACGAACAAAATGCACTAAATAAACCCAACTAAAAACAACCAAAAACAGGCGAAACAGTAGGATCCTAAACCTTTTCAGGTGAAAGAAAATGGGGTTCCAACTAAAAGCTCGAACACGAAGTGAGCTATGATCTAACACTCTACGAACTCTCACTAAGTGATGTTCTCAAGGTTCGATCTAAAGACACAAAAACTAACTAACTCTAAAACTCTCAACAAGTGATGTTCTAAGAGATTGAATGCAGTTCAACTCGTGAAGAATATTGCTCTTTCTTTCGCTCTCTGGTTTCTTCTCGCGTGTGTGTCTTCTCTCATTTTTTTCGAATGAATGAAGGCCTCTATTTATAGGCGGAGAGGATCAACTAGCCGTTGGAGGAGCTGTTGATCTCTGTTCTTTGAAAGCGATGGCTTGTCTCTCATCTCTGCAGACTTTCCCGATATGGCATCTGTGCTCTTCTGCTTTCCATCTGAGATAGCCTTGTGTTGGGCCAAATGGGGTAATGACTGAACGGTCAAACCCTCACGTGACTTCCTTTTTGAAATTCAAATCTTAACAACAGACTTCCAACAAGGAGTGGTCGGTTAAGACTTTCGATCTTCAACTAACTTGTTCTTCAGCCGATGTTCTATCTGACTACTAACAGTTGAACTCTCAGCTGACTTCAACTCCAAGCTGTTGGTCTTCTTGGTTGAGTTCTACAACTGATGTTCTGAAACTGAACACTCAGTTGTCTTCCTTGTATCTGATCAGTTGGGTTCGAACGCTCAGATGGCTTCCTTTCATCTGATGTTCTCTTCTCCCATACTGCTTTTCATCCGATGAACACTCAGTTATTTTTCTTACAACTGATGTTCTATCTCTTGAATGTGACTTCCCCTTTTTGGATACTTGACTATTGATCTGATACATGAACGTAACTTCCTCCTTTTTAATATGCTGAACGCTCAGTTGTCTTCCTCACAACTGATGTTCTATCCGAGTGAAGCCTTGTTGCCATCTTCAGCTGGAGACCTGTAAAGATAAAATCTTGACAATGCTCAAACAGCGAGCCTAACTACTAATATTAGGTTCTGGCAACATCTACTCGGTTGGGGTCAGTTGGTTTTGGAATTCATCAAAACTCTTACTAACAAATTTCCCAACAAGTTTCCAGACGCTCAAGGAGAAATTAACCACAGCGCCAGTATTAGCACTTCCAGACACCAATAAAGAATATGTGGTTTACACCGACGCATCGAAAAATGGATTAGGTTGTGTCTTAATGCAAGACGGACGAGTGATAGCTTATGCTTCACAACAACTTCGACCTCACGAAGTTGGGTATCCAACCCACGACTTAGAACTCGCAGCCGTAGTGCATGCGTTAAAGATTTGGAGACACCATCTTTATGGTGTGAGGGTTGAGATATTCACCGATCACAAGAGTCTGAAGTACTTTTTCGAGCAGAAAGAACTGAACATGAGACAAAGGAGATGGCTTGAACTAGTCAAAGATTACGACTGCAGAATTAACTATTATCCCGGAAAGGCTAATGTGGTAGCAGATGCATTGAGTCGCAAGGCTCCAACGAAGTTAGGATGCCTTTGTGTAGAGGAGAAAACTTTAGTACGAGAATTCGAGAAGATGGATATCAAAGTGCTCGACACGCCAGCTACCATAACAAGTCAGATAGCAGCATTAGAAGCTACACCAGATTTGAGAGAAAGAATCATCAGTGCTCAGAGAAAGGATGAATCAATGGAAAAGTTGCGATTAAGGATACGAACAGAGAAACCAGATGGATATTCCGAGGCACCAGACAATGCGATCCTTTATGAAGGCAGAATTTGTATTCCTGATGACGACAGCGAACTGAAGAATGAGATCTTGAGTGAGGCTCACGATACACCTTATACAGCACACCTAGGAAGTACGAAAATGTATCAAGATTTGAGAAGAAACTTCTGGTGGAATGGAATGAAACGAGACGTTGCCTTGTTTGAAGAAAGGTGTTTGGCATGTCAGCAAGTTAAGGCTTTGCACAGACGACCGTATGGATTGCTACAACCATTGGATGTCCCAGAATGGAAATGGGAAGGCATAGCTATGGACTTTGTCACAGTCTTGCCTAAGTCTAGAAGAGGAAACACAGCAATTTGGGTGATAATCGATAGGCTTACAAAGTCAGCACATTTCTTGCCGATTAAGATTACGTATGGATCAGAGAAACTAGCTCAGTTGTATGTCAGAGAGATTGTACGTCTGCATGGAGTACCGAAGGTCATAACATTAGATAGAGACGCCAAATTTACCTCGAGATTTTGGATTACGATGCAGAAAGAATTGAGAATAGAGCTTAATTTCAGTACATCGTTTCACCCACAGACAGATGGAAAGTCAGAGAGGACGATTCAGATTTTAATCGATATGTTGAGAACAGTGGTTTTGGACCGAGGCGCAAATTGGGAAGAAATTCTACACTTAGTCGAATTCGCTTACAATAACAGCTATCAGGCCACAATAGGAATGGTGCCGTATGAGGCTTTGTATGGAAGGAAATGTAGATCACCGCTTTATTGGGACGAAGTAGGTGAGAGAAAGAACCTAGGCCCGGATGCAGTTAATGAGATGATTGAGATAGTTCGGCAGATACGAGATAGAATGAAAGAAGCCCAGAGCCGACAAAAGTCTTATGCCGACGATCGTCGAACCAATCTTGAGTTTGAAATAAGAGATAAAGTTTTCCTTAAGATATCACCTACTAGAGGAATCCTTAGATTCGGAGTTAAGGGTAAACTAAGACCCAGGTTCATAGGACCTTACGAAATCCTCGAGAGGATAGGACCCGTCGCTTATAGATTGACCTTACCGCCAAGTCTAGGAAGTGTTCACAACGTTTTTCACGTTTCTCAATTGAGAAAATATGTCTATGATCCTAAGCACGTCATTAGTCAGCAAGATGTAGTTCTTGAATCTGACCTAAGCTATGAATAGAAGCCGATATCGATTTTGGATAGAAAAGTCCAAGAGTTAAGAACCAAATCGATACCAATCGTTAAAGTGCTATGGAACCACCACGGGCAAGAAGAAGCCAGGTGAAAACTCGAGGAGAAGATGAAGGAGAGATATCCTCATCTTTTTGCAGAAGGTATGCAAATTTCGGGACGAAATTTTTCGCAAGGGGGGTAGGATGTAATACCCCAGAATTTTCGTACGATCTTAAAAATTTAAAGTTGTTAATAAAAATGGCTTTGCACGCCTAAGTTTACGATTCTGAATTCTAAGACCAACGGTGAAATCCGTTTCCGAAAATAAATTACGGAAGTCAGTTAGGTGACTACTGTATTTAGGGTTATCGCGTACGAAAAATTTTTTAGTTCTAGAACTCAGAACGGAAAACCGTCTGATTTTTGCATTCACGAAATCGCGATACGAACTCGCCCGAGAAAGTTCGTTTTTTTTTAATTTTTCGGACGAAACTCGGACTGTGTCGTCCCGAGTTTTTGTCGGAATTAAAATTTTAAATATTACTTTCCGATTAAGTTAAATACGTTAGAATTTTTGGTCGAATCGGATTGTGACGATTTTGTGCCGAGCTACATTTTTCGTCGTTCGATTTTCGTAACGTCGTATCACGTCGGAAAAGCGCGTAATTTTCTTCTTTTTTCTACCTATGACCGACTTCCCTCTCCTCTCTAGCTAGATATTTTTCCTTTTTATATCCTAAGTATTGGACACCTAATGTTAATACTATTCCTACTTTACACCTATTATGTTAATTCATAATATATCACATATTAGTCAACACCATTTCTCCTTCTCCTCCAAGCCAATACCGCCCCCCCATCAAGTCATCACTTCCATTTTCTTCCAACTCCATTGAAGACATCAAGTTCTTGGACAAGAATTTCTTCACAAGTCATTATCCAACCATCGAACTTCAATTCTTCCTTTAGTATTCTTCAAGGTAATTGTCTCCTCTACATTTCTATCCATTCCAAATCCTTTTCTTTTTATTTTTCTTATGGATCGAAATTTGAGGTTGATGGAATTAGATGTTTGATCTTCGATTAGTGTAATTAGATGTGTTTAGATATGAATTTTAGGATTAAAATTGGAAGAAAATCAAGAGCCCTAATTCCTCCTCAATACCGAAAATTAGGGCTTGGGTGTGGGATGTTTGAATTCTTCAATTAGTTGTGTAATCATGCTTAGGAGGTGTTCGATTGAGGATTAAAACAAAAATAAATCAAAACCCCCAAGTATGGATGAAACCGAGTTCTATGGTTTAGGGTTTTGATTTGGGGATTTTCAATTTCATGTTGCAATTAGACTTGAATTGATTAATTGATGATATAGTAGTATGATAATGGGATAAATGATGTTAATTGATGAAGAAGACCACCCTCTTTAATATTGTGTCAATACCGAAATTTATGAGAAAAATAGGGGTTTGCATGTAGTTGATTTAGTTGAGGATTTGTTGATGAAATAATATTGTTAATAATATTAGATGTTGTTATGAATTTATTTGGAATTTTCTAAAAATAATTTGTTAGTCGTAAGAGACAAAGAACTCGATCTAAGTTGAGATTGGTTAATGATATGAAGTAATGATATGCATGAAAATAATCTATGTTAGATGTTGTTTGATGATGTAGAAAAGGAACGAAATCCGATAACTTTTGAAATCTCGTAAGAGACGAACAAGTAGTCGTAATTAATAACCGAGAAGTCGAATAAGATTTCTAACTTGATAATATTGTTTATTATGGACTAAGGTATGATTTTGTAGTTGACGACATGAGCTTTAGAGCTATTATAATATGAGTTGTAGTGATAGTCGAGAACTAGAAACGAGAAATTGTTAATTGATTTTGGTTTAGTACTTGATAGTTGAAAGCCGACGTTTAGAACGTCGTGCTTTTGGACGAGTTTTGAAAAGGAGTTCATCACGTACGGGAGTACGTGTTGACTGACTTGAGAGTCCAGTTTCATGAGAAATCGAATACGAGAACTTAGAACGAACCTAAGAAGTTATACGTCGATTCCATCGAGCAACTAGGGTTAGCGCGGTAGTTTTGCGACCCTTGCCGGAAACTGTAATATCTTTTAGCTCGTTTATTGGATTTGAGATCCGTAAATTGAAGCGTAAACTAGACATCCCAAGCTTTCTAGTGGTATAGGGCTCATCCCCTGTTTCAAATTTCTCTGTTCTGGGCAGTCCCCAGAGTTACTGTAATGCGCAGTGATTTTCAGGATTCATTTTCTTAAGTTGTTTTTTTCGCAACTTAGTTCTTTCGATCGTTTAAGCCGTAATAACTTGACGACTACCTTCTCTACTGACCTAAGAGTCGAGTATGAGACCTTTTGAGTTTTAAACGAGATTTGTTCAAGTCTCGTTCCCGTTTAAACTAAAATGAAACTAGTAGCGTGCAAATGCCTAAAGAAATGAAACGACTAAAACCTAATTCGAATTTCTATGATCGATTATCTTTTACGACCGAATTTAAAGTGTTATTATTTTACGATGAAGGAGGAAGCCAGCAGTAAGGAAAGGACGGAAGATCAGGAGATCGGAAGCTAGTACTTCTTAGTTCTGTAAACACTAAGGTGGGCTTTTATATATAAAATAAAACGAGCAATGCTCGGAAAACCTTTCTTTATCGCTTTGATATCTGTGTCTTCAAAGTGATAATTATGGCATGAACTGTTTTATGTTTTATGTGAGTTCTCTTGTACCTATCTGAGTTAACATTCGTGTTTTCCAGATTTTAGAGTTAATCTAAATAGGTTAACTAACGATCGGCTCTGAGTTAGCTATTAAGTGCTTTCCAGAGTTAGTGCACTTTGTAACCTGTGGTGTATGTGATACCCTGTTGAGGGGTACCAGCCACGGTGAATGAGAATTGGTCAAGATTTGAACGTAACATATCAGAAAATGCTCGGCCGAGTAAATTGTGAAAATAAGTCAGAAAATGTTTAGTAGGCACAGGCTAATTTCAAATAAAACCCCGATGTACTACAAATTATGAAATGCCAAATTATCTATACTTATGATTATGATTTCGGCATCGTGCCCACTAAGTACTTTTGTACTTAGCCCTGCATTATTTTCTAAATGTGCAGGTTGAAGCAACGAGAGCGGCGATGGTTGAAGTTGATTAAGTTGAGAAGTTAGGATGCTTTAGCTATGACTTAATTTCCGCTGCAAAACTCTAGACTTTTTGAGAACATGTACATTTGATGAATCAGTGTAGTATAAGTCTGTAATCTGGAACTTAGATACTTTCGTGTACTTTTGTCGAGTAATCCTTCGCAATTAACTCTTCCTTTATTTTAGTAAAGTCTTGTTCATTGAATGTATGTTGTCTTTTATGTTTGTTTAGTTAGTCAGCCCCCTTCTTCCCCGCTTCTTTAATCCAACCCCAGTCGCACCCCGGCTTCTGCCATCCCTCTGGATTTGGGGCTGTGACAGATGAATCCAATTTCTGAGAAAGTTGGCGATGAAATGTATGATAGTGAATCTGATGACATGGACGATGTGTATGATGATTTTGATGATTCGGCTGATTATTGCAGTGGAGGTGAGCAGAATCAATCTAACACAATTATTAATGAGGAAAAGAAGAAAGAGGTTGCACTGTGGATTATTCCTGGTGCAGGAGATCAAGCTTCTATTGCATCTGATAATTTCGTTATACCTTCTGAGCCAGTGACAAATGATCTTGTGATTGGTGGTATATTTCGTGACAAGTTGAAAATGCAAACAGTTGTTGGAAATTACCACATGAAAAATCATGTGGAGTATGTGACAAAGCACTCAAGTGGTACTCGTTGTCATCTCGTATGTAAATTTGGCGATAGATGTGAATTTGTTATTCGAGCATCTGCGATGGGCAAGGCTTGGCCAATCACTCATTGGAGACCTCACAATTATGAAATTGATTTGAGATATCATCCCCCATTGCTTACTTTGCAATTTCTATGGGTCATAAATATTAGAAGAACTATACAAAACACAATATATAATTAATAATTTAGCTTGTGTTACTATTTAAAAAAATAATAAAATTAAGTTGCAATGCTTACGATTTGATCATCAGCTGAATCTCGTCACATGCTGGTTTGATTTGTAATACAAATCTCATTTTTCCATAGTTATAGCTTTCTATTATGAGTTTTTTTATTATCTTTACAAGATTTGATTTGAATTGGGATAGAATAATCCACAATTTTTTATTATTAAATATAGATATTCTATTATTTCAAATTTAAACTGGGTTAGATCAATCTACAATTTTTATTATTAAATATAGGTATTCTCTTATTTCAAATTTGAATGGGGATAGATCAATCCACAATTTTTTTATTATTAAACATAGGTTTGTTAATTAAATTAATTAATTATTTTTGTTCTATTTCCATTTGAAAAATGTTAGACTTTCACATAAGAATGACCATACCTGAAATAGATCAAAAGTTGACTCAATTATAAAGAGCGAGATATGAGTATTTGCAAAATATTCATGAAAGGCAATGATATAATTTAATTATTACCATCTTAGCATTGATGTAAGAAATTAACAATAAGATCTTGTGATAATACATGGACAATTTCTCACCAATCCGGATTTCTCTTTGATGTGCATGCGCGCGGGAGGCAAAAGATTTGGCCAACTCCTGCAAGCCACGTCAAAAAGAAAAGAATATGTTACATTTATGATGCCAGAAGGATTTATGCACCGCAAATATCTGAAATTTTAAGAACATTACATAAGAAGGTTATCTCACAATTTTGTGTCATATAGTGTTTCTCTAAATAAGACGTAAAAATAAAAATATCTAAATTCTATACTTAGAGGGCTTGAAAATGCAAAGTAAATAAGTGTACGTATTTTAGAAGAAAAGCTTCAAATTTGTGCTAATATTAAATAATATTTAATAACAATATTTGTTTATTAATATATTTGTCCTAATCAAAATTTCTAGTAGTACTTGAGATATATATATCTCGTGGTCAATGAGATCTAATCTAGAATATATACAATTATATACAATTATAATATATATATATATATATCTAATGATAATAAAATATAGGGCGATGCTATTCGGACATAGTATGTCCGGACATAACCGGTTCGATCAAGAAAAAAAATGGCGGTATTCCTCAACATTCACTTTCCCTCATAATTTTCACTCTCATCCCCCAAAAAAATCTCTTCTTAATTAATACTGTATTAATCAAGATCATATTTCATCGACATAAACATCTTCTCTTCTCTTCTAATTAAAATTTGTAAAGGGTATTATTGTACATTCATAAATGGCCAAAATTAATAAAGAAAAATATTAATTAAAAAATTGTGTAAAATTAATTTTTTACTTAATCGAACCAATTATGTTCGGATAGCTTTATTGTAATATTAATTAACAAGGGTATTATAGGTAAATCAAAAATTTTCAACAAGACACTTTTTATATAGGTATAGAATAGATATAGATTTAAATCATGTATAAAATATTCATTCTCTAAAAAATAGCAGAACTTGATTTCACTTGCACAATATGCAACTAGTTCATATTTTTATGATTTCAGCGGCATAATTTTGACCCTGCCAACGAATATATAATTTGTCTGTCCATGAATTATGCCGATAAAACCTTTAAATTAAACCTCTCAAACCTAAAAGTAATTCGAAAGTAATAAATTATACTCCCTCCGTACAGTGAAAAAACACTATCTCAACTTTATTATTAACAATAAATATTCTATACCAAGTACACTAAACACACCATTTAATCTAATTCCTTTTTTCTTGGTCTTCATGCCGAAAACAACTATGCCAAATTCAACGGGACGGAGGGAATATATTTGGCCGTTACAATGGCCAAGCACTGAACCAAAAATTGAACAAAAAAATAATTCTCAATTTATTGACAATACATAATTTTCACAAAAAAAATATATGGCACCTAATAATCCCATTTTGGCTCATTTTTCACATTTTAGGTTTTCTTCCTAAAAAAAGATTATTGTAATCTGGGCTTCTGTTATTTCTTCAGGGAGCATGTAATTGTCCTGAGTGTAGAGATCGAGGATGAAGATGCTTTTGAGAGAGACTTTCTCCAACACAAGCCTTACTATACTGATGTTTCATTAGTAAATACCGTCTCCGACTAATAAACTGTGCATAAAATAGACGATGACTACGAATATATACGAGAAAGTTTTGTTTTTGTCTAGTGCTACATATGGAGTATGGATAAGTAGTGTTTTCTTAAACAAATTGTGTTGGAAAATTAGTTTTCCTAAATCAATTTGTGTGTATATTTATTTTACTTAGTAAAATAAATATTGTATATCATTCGTTGTCTCAAAATCGATTTTCGGTGAGTGAGAAATAAATGGTTTAATTTGGTTGTTTGTGTAGAAAAGTTGTGTGTTGTAGTTGAATTTGTTGTAAACAAATTCTCTAATGTAGTCTAGCTACAGATCTTTGAGTTTGTTCTTTGTTTCGTATAATTTCAATTTATTGTTTTGTTATTCTGATTACTTCATTTCTAGTCCAGTTTATTCTATTATTTCCATTGTAAAAGTTTGAACGAGCACCCGGTTTCATAACAATCGCAAGAAGAAATATTGTGTTGCTGCCCATTCGATCTTGGAGATCAATTCTGGACATTTAATATTGACTTAAAAACTATCGAAACGTTAATACGTTTGTTGTGAGGATGTCTAGCACCAACGGATCCACCGTTTCTGCCACCATTGGCTCCACTGCTTCCGCCACAATTGGCTCTACCACATCTGTTATGATTGGATCAACCGTGTTTTCCATGATTGGGTCCTCATTTGCCCATCTGTTTTTGGGCAAACAGGCGGTCAGTCCTCTACCATGGCCCCGCTGCAAATGTCGAGGACGTTGGGGCTAGTCGAGAAGCCTTCTATTTTTTCGGACAAAGGCTTCAAGTTTTGGCAAGAGAAAATGTTGTTCTACCTCACCATGGTGGGGTTTACTGGCTTCTTAACTCAAGATAAGCCGGCAACACCAAGCGAAGAGGAGACGAACTTTGAAGTTCGTTCCGGCTTTGATAATTGGTGCCAAGGAGATTACCTTTGTCGTAACACTGTCCTAACGTACTTGGATGGTGGTCTCTACAAGGTGTTCCGTGTTCATACGACTTCTAAAGAGTTGTGGGAGGCTCTTGGAAAGAAGTACCAAGTTGATGAGGCGAGCACTAAAATGTTCGTCGTAGCCAAATGGTTGGACTACAAGATGGTCGATTCTCAACCTGCGATGGAACAAATGGAAGAGTTTCAAGCTCTTGCACACGATGTTCAAGCGAAGGGATGCCCTTGGCTGATGCGCTCTCCGTAGCGGTTATGATTGAGAAGTTGTCTCCAAGTTGGAGGGACTTTCAAAGTCATTTGAAGCACAAGCGCTCGGAAATGTCCGTGGAGACCTTGGTGTCAAAGCTTCAAGTGGAAGCTCAAGTTAGAAGCCGTGATCAATGGGCCGAAGCTCAAATGGAGGCTAAGGCAAACTTGACCGAACCAACTAATGGTTCTTCTCACAAGCGCTCTCGTGCTAATGACAAGGGCAAGGGGAAGCAAGTCGCTCAACTGCCAAAGTTTAAGGGCGACTGCTACAATTGTGATAAACCTGGCCACATGGCTAAGGATTGTCGAAAGCCGAAGAAGAAGAAGGCTAAGAACAACTTCAACAACATCGAGAATGACTTCGATGAGTGGGACAAAGATGATTTAGTTGCCTAAATTTGATTTTGCTGTAATAGTTTCTAGGTAGGGGTTATACCTTCGAAAGACTTTTCAAGTTTTTGTAGAAGGATTTGTAATCCTCATAAAATAAGTGCTAATAAAATGACTTGTCCATGTGCAAGATTGAATATGACCAAATTGGGTTTACTTGTTGTTAAACCTGTCCATTTTTTATGGTGGTAACTTGGTTGTGGGGGTATTTATTAAATACACTTTTATAAAATAAATCTTTGCACATGTTGTCAACGTTGTATACCTCAAAGTGTGGGGGTTGACATCTTCGTCAAGACATTTGATCTCTTTGTGAGGTTATTGTTATTGAATGTGTAAAGTCAAATAGATAACCTAGCGGATCCGCTAACTAAGAGATTAAATTGAGATCAAATTGTCGAATTTGCTAGGGGAATGGGATTTTAACAAAAAAATCCACGACTTAAGGATGATTATAGTGGTAACCCAACCATGATGACTGGAGGATCCCAAGAACTTGGTTCAATAGGACAACTAAGCTATAAGAATCCGTCTAAAACACTCGGAAGATTTTATCTTCACCTATTCCCTGGAAAGCGTTGAATGTTTAACCTGCACGATGTGAAGTTAAGTCTTTGACTTTTAATGATTCTTGGATATCTCGAAGAAGACAAGTATAGCAGGATACTTGAGAATAAGAATCACCTATATAAGTGTGAAGTGTGGTCGCTTCAAAAGATGCACTTATGAATCCAAATGAGTGTTCTAGGGCCTGTAATGGACACAAATGTGAGAACAAATGAGGGTTGAGACAATATTGCATCAATATTGTTGTCTCAGTATACACCAAGGAGGGCTAGTTCAAGGTGTAATAAGTCCACTAGGCCACCGGTATACTCGATGATATTGACTATGGTAGGTTCAAGGTCACAAGCTACCTTTCCAAATGCAATAGTGTCTCTTAGAAGAACTGAGCTAAGCGTTTGCATACATTTGCATATGACTTTCTCACTCATGTGGGTGATTGTTGGAAAATTGATTTTGTTAAATCAATTTGTGTGTATATTTATTTTACTTAGTAAAATAAATATTGTATATCATTCGTTGTCTCAAAACCGATTTTCGGTGAGTGAGAAATGAATGGTTTAATTTGGTTGTTTGTGCAGAGAAGTTGTGTGTTGTAGTTGAATTTGTTGTAAACAAATTATCTAATGTAGTCTAACTACGGTGGAAATGAACGAGCTTTGCTCGAACCAAGGGCGTTGGATTTTGAATTAACAATCGAGCTTTTGGCTTGAAATTAAATTAATTGTTTTAAAAAAATAATTAATTTGGACAAATATTTGTGGAGATTGGGCTAGACCCAATTGTTAATTAATTTGTTAATTTGGATCGACCCTTACAGAAACACATAAACAAATTTGCTTAGTTGTCTTGAAATTAAAATTCCATGAATTCATATCTTGGAATTAGAATTTTTTTAAACTGTCAATTGCGCTTGTACGTTAGTGCATTTGAGTTGTACACCAAATTAAATGGTGTAATTGCCATTGAATTGACTTCAATCAATTTGTAACAATATGTTTGAATGGCTCTTTACACCTCTGACATGAAATAGTCATTTTCAACTGTTAATACAATTAGTAGTATTTAATCTCCCATATGGTGAATAAGCCTATAAATAGAGGTTAGAAGCATGGCATTGGTGCTCGAAGATCAATCGGCATATCTCTCTCAAAAACTGCATTTCATTCCATAGCTTGCTCAAGTTATTGATCATCATTCCGTTCGTCGGAGCTCGCCGGAGTTGTGGTGCTACATCCGTCGAGACGAAGCCATTTTACCTTTGGAGAAGGATCGCCAAAATCGAGAGCACTACCGGGGCGAATTTCTTCTTACGGGCAGAGATTCTATCTCGACTCGGCTACAAATCTTTGAGTTTGTTCTTTATTTCGTATAATTTTGATTTATTGTTTTGTTATTCTGATTACTTCATTTCTAGTCCAGTTTCTTCTATTATTTTTGTTGTAAAAGTTTGAACGAGCACCTGATTTCATAACAAATTGAAATATAATAGCAGCTGTTATTATGTATCATGCATTGAAGATATCAAAAGACCTCTGAAATCTAATTGATCATCCTGTGGTTTCATGAACTTTTACTATAATTGAATTTTTTTATGTACATTTTGGTTCTAAACATTAATGATGATAACTTACTCTCTTTTATTTCATGTGATTGAGAAGTGACTGTGAGTATCCAATTTTGGGTCTCAACCAGACACTCAGTTATGCTAGGAAGGGACTGTTGGAAATTTAAATTCCGATAATGCTCAACCAAGAGTCACACCTATTTGATTGGGACGCATGGTTCGGATAAGGCAATAGCTCATTCGGTATGCCCAAATCAACCATGCAGTTTGGCAGTTATGAGCAGTTACTATCCCATATGGTATGCCCATACCGCTTGAACGACCGAGCGAACAAATACGACTTTTTGGAATTGCCTCGCACCTTTTAACGCCTTGGGGCGGTTGAAGACGGAAGGGACGCGTCGATTAGGACATAGTTGTGTCTATCACGCATGTATGGTATGCCCATATCGACTGTGTGGCTTGGAAGTTGGAGGCGGTTATGGCTGAACCAACACACCTCTTCGGACGCACCCCTTCATGAAAAGGCATTTTCATGCTATAAATAGACCCTCATATGGACGATTTAACATACCAATTCTAAGATAATCAATCTATTCATATAGTTCGAGTCCTAAGATCATATACTCAGTCCCGAGTATTGAGTTATTCTTCGGAACTTCGACACGTAGTGCAACGTCTCAAATTCACCCCGAACCGTTGTATCTTAGAGGCAATTGCTGTAGAACCGCCTGCAAAATAACGGAGCAATTTTGTCTTACGGAGATAGTGCCTAGCACTAGCCTCGATTTCGTATTTCTGTCTTTTCATTTTCGTACACATATCACACACCATACATTTTTACAACAATCATAAGACAATATTCGTATGTTCTGTTTCGAAAATGCTAACCCGTAAGAAGATACAAGATGTTCATGTTATCATGTTCGATGGAAACTTTTTTAAGGAATGAAATGAGGAGATGATGGCATTTCTTGTTGTCAATCATTTGGCAATGTTTGTGTCCCAGTCCACTCCAACGATGGACGAAGATGCATCAGAGGAGATAAGGGGAAAGCAAACTCACGAATGGATCGACAATGACTACACATGTCGGTACATTATCCTTGATTGTTTTACTCCTTCAATTTTTTCTATGGTCTATCATTTTCAAAATGCTCGAGATGTTTGGAGTGCATTGGAAGTTATGTATACTTCTAAATGTTTCAATCCAAAAAGGAGAAGAGTCATTATAGGCCAAAGTGACGAAAGGTTCACTATGAGCGAGGAGCCTAAAATGCTCACGATAGCTCTGTCGAGGCCGGATGCTCCATTTTGGATAGAAGAAGTCTATGATGAAATGAGGCACATCATTGACAACATTGATGCAATTTTTAAAAAATTGCACATGGGAGTCAATTGAAGACTCTGTTCAAGCCTATCATTTGGGATATGAGTGGAGCTTATCAAGGAAGTACACATTTCACAATGATACGTGTGTTCATTGAAATGTGTGGGGGTATCTAACTTGATACGATGACTACATTTGAATGTAGGGGTATATAATAGATACAAGATCATTGAGTAAATGATCACCAATGAAAATAAGGTTTGACGTGGAAAACTTTATTAGATGAAAATCTTGACTAGATGGTCTAACTAGAACGATAAGTAAGAGATCATCTAGCAATGTCTAATAAACTTGTTCGTTGAAGAATGTTACTAAGATGAGACACGTCATCTAGTAAATGTAATCATCGGAAAGTATTATTATGACAAGTAAAATGTCATCTAGTAAGATTATTATCCAAGGAAAATAAAATGTCGTAAAATGCTAAAATGGAAAGTCATAGAAGCATTATATGAATCAACATAGTGTTTGTAATACTCTTCCTTGAATAAACAATTGATCACTAGTAGTGATGTACATTGACTTAGCCAAAGTCAAAACTCATTAAGAACGGTCGTTCATGTGAAGTGATCAATTGCGTAGTAAGGGGAATGTGATGAAATCCACAATTAAAGGATGTTCATAGTGGTAACTCAACCATGATGACTGAAGATCCCAAGAACTTGGTTCAATGAGACAACTAAGCTATGAATGTTCAGTTGTGCACTTGGAATTACCACTTAATATCCATTCTCGAAACTGTCCAAGTGCAAAAACATGCTGAATGTGGTGAAATGGTAAGCTCTATAAGCTTTTAATGATTCCTAAGGTCTTGAAGAAAGACAAAAGTATGGCATGATCTTAATAGGAGATCACCTATATAAGTGAGAAGTGAGGCTGCTTCAAATTACAACACTTATGAATCCGAGATATGGTCCAAGGCCGAAATGGACACAATGTGAGAACAAAAGATATCAGATCTATTATTGTGTGTATGCTATTGTCTTGGTTTACACAAAAGCTAACTGGTTCAAGACATTGCGTTCACCGAGTAGCAAGTAAATCCGATAGCATTACACTAAGGAAGATTCAAAGCCAAAAGCTATCTATCCCAATGCAATAATAGATCGTAGGGACTGTTTATTCATGCATTTGCATTAATCATCATTCATGTGGGGGATTGTTGGAAATTTGAATTCCGATAATGCTCAACCAAGAGTCACACCCATTCGATTGGGACGCATGATTCGGATAAGGCAATAGCTCATTCGGTATGCCCAAACCGACCATGCAGTTTGACAGTTATGGGCAGTTACTATCCCATACATACCATACCGCCTGAACGACCGAGCGAACAAACACGACTTTTCGGAATTGCCTCGCACCTTTTAATGCCTTGGGGCGGTTGAAGACGGAAGGGACGCGTCGATGAGGACATAGTTGTGTCTATCACGCGTGTACGATATGCTCATACCGACTGTGTGGCTTGGAAGTTGGAGGCGGTTATGGCCGAACCAAACACACCTCTTCGAACGCACCCCTTCATAAAAAGGCATTTTCATGCTATACATAGACCCTCATATGGACGATTTAACATACCAATTCCAAGATAATCAATCTATTCATATAGTTCGAGTCCTAGGATCATCTACTCAGTCTCGAGTATCGAGTTATTCGTCGGAACTTCGACACGTAGTGCAACGTCTCAAGTTCACCCCGAACCGTTGTATCTTGGAGGCAATTGCTGTAGAACCGCATGCACAATAGCGGATCAATATTGTCTTACGGAGATAGTGCCTAGCACTTGCCTCGATTTCGTATTTCTGTCTTTTCATTTTCGTACACATATCACACACCATACATTTTTACAATGGGGACTTGCGAATATAATATATACGTCTGTTTCATTTCATGGAGGGACTTGCAAAATTGCACGAGCATCCCGACTCCGACTGGGAGATTAAGAATCAGAAAGAATCTGTAGCTTGCAAGAAGATTCCATCGTTACAGTTCATCAACCAGACACTCAGCTATGCTAGGGAGTTGGACTGTACTGCACTTATCTAGCTAGCTATAGATAGACATAGTGCATTCGTTGCATTAATCTTCTCCAATTTAGGGTTTAGAATGCAAGTGTGTGTATAAAACTTAGTTGGGGTTTGCTTTTTCGTTCTTCATTGATACAAATCATATATAAAATGTTGAAATTAGACGAAATTTGTATCAATGACATGTATAAATGTTGAAATCATATACAAATGTTAAAATGTTCATTAAGTAGGTTAATTGCTCCAGGACAAAAATTCCATTACGGACCGCACCGTGCAGTTGAACGTATTAAGGAATAATAAGAGGATTAGAGAATAAATAAGGAAATCATAAATATTACTAGGCAATTAGCTAGGGTTAATCAACTTCAATTAAAATTAACTAACGTATAACCCGTCGAAAATCAACGATAAATTATATGAATAAAAATTAATAAAATTATTAGATAGTAATATGTGATAGATTAAGAAAAATAGTACTATTTGTTAATTATTATAGAGTTAAATTATTCAATTTTGCAATCTACTAAACTCACTCAGAATTTATATGTCCTTGAACATATATCAAATTCAATTAAAAAGTAATTTTACCACATGCTTACGTCTCAAACCCATACAGTTACTTCTGTAAAAAATTCTAATATAATATATTCTCATTTGTTTCGATAATTTTTAAAGCTTTATCCTTCTACGAAATCGGCGCGGGCAAAAATATATTTAACTCTCAAAGAGATTGTCCCACGTCAATTTTGTATGCAAATTGAGATGGATCGTTTTCATTGCAAATACTCTTTGTCTCACATTGATTTATAAAAGAAAAATAATTTTGAAGATTCTCTATAAGATGAAAGTGACCCTAAATACCCTACATTATGAGTTCAACATAAAATTAAGAAAAAAAAAGTTGAACCACCGCTTCAATTTAATAAATAAAAATTCATATTATAGATTATAGTATTATATTAACCTGTCTACAACCACGGTTTCGGATCGGAATCGACCCGTGTTTTGATTTATAAGTACATAATTTATAAAACTCATTTAGAATTTATATAGAACTAAAAAATAAGATAAATTATGTGTAGTATTCGTTCTCACCTTAAATGTATAATAATATTTACTAATTACGATGAATTATGCAATGTTGGAACCCAACTACAAATAACGTAAAAATCAATTCATAGATGACGATTCTAAATTTTAGAAAATACATGAAAAAATGAATAAAATGAAAAGTTTAAAATAAATAAGAATAAAGAATGGAAATGTGCCATGTGGGATCTCAAGTCGAGGTACCCGTTGTTGGGAATTGGCTCGTCTACCTAATTAATTGAAAAATTAGAAATTAATTATTTATTTATCAAGTTAAATAAAAAAATAAAAGACTATTTCAAAATTTAATTCGGCCAACCAATAAATTTAATTAGCTAAATTATTTTGGAACTATTTATTCGTCTACTAATAAATTAGTTATCTACAAAAAATATAATTATCTATTCAGCCAACTAATAGATTGACCAATTAAATTAAAGTAAGTTATAAAAATATAATTATGTATTCGGCCGACTAATAAATAAATTGGCCAAAAATAAAACTGGTTGAGCAAAATATGAGAAAATACACATTGATTCTAGGTATTTATAGGCTTTTCAATTGGTGAAATTTTAGTAGATACTAAAAATCTATTATTTTACATTTAAAATTTCAAAAATTCGAGATTTTAGATAAATAGGAATGAAGGATTAAGAGAGGTGCCACGTAAAAGTTTTTCAAAGCAAGAATCATTTTCCTCCAAAGGTTGAGAAAAATATATTTACATTTTCAAGATGTGTTCTTTTTCTTTTTTTTAGCTATATATTAGTATAGAAGATACTATTATTTTAATTCCACGTAGATTTCTATCACATATTACATTTAATAATTTTATTACTTTAATTAAATAATAATTTCATTCGATTTTCGACGGGGTTTGCACTAATTTTTATATATATAAAAAGAAATAACTTCACTTTTATCTATGTACAAAGTACAAACAGTTCTTTTATAAAATTAAGAGTCGACTAGTAGAGAAGCCCCTTTATAGTTAAGGGATATAATTTTGTACCCCAACTTAATTTTCAATTAAAGATTCCAAATTTGATATGATGAGACGAAAATACCCTTGGACTCACTTTTAAAATTCTACCTACTACCATCTTTCAAAATCATTTTCAAATTTAATTTCTCTCTCTATCTCTTTCTCTCTCTACCTCTTTCTATCTCTCTCTGCAGATTTTTCTTTCAACCCCCACCACCACCACCATTTCTCTCTCGCTGCCGCCGCTTCGCCACTGCTCCGCCACCGCTCCAACCACTACCACCACCACCACCTCTTTTTTTCTCTCTCTCTCTCTCTCTCTCTGCAGATTTCCCTTCCAACTTCCACCACCACCACCACCCTTTCTCTCTTGCTGCCGCCGCTCCGCCACCGCTTTGCCACTCTATCCAACCACTACCACTACCACCACCACCACCATTCTTTCTTCTCTTTCTCTCTCTTTCTCTCTCTACCTCTCTCCTTTTGCTTTCTCTTTCTAGAAAACCAGATCATGCCGTCGCCTCATTTTTCTTCTTCTCCGTTGGTGCCCCGCTTCACTGCTTCTCCGTCGTCGCGCTCTTTTTCTTCTACGCCGCCTCGATCACCCACCGTGATTTCTCATCCAAAAATTTTCGCAATTGTACGATTTCAAATGTCACGACTTTGATTAAAGTCGTACAGTCGTAGCAACGCTTGTTGTTCATATGAATGAGGTAAGATATTCGGAATATCGTACTTTTGTTGCTACGATTTTGTTAAACTCGTACTTGATTGGTAGATATTTTGGAGAATATCGTTGCATATTTGGTACGATTTGACAAATTAGTGCATGTATTTTTGCTTAAAATTGATACGATATTATCATGTGTTTACAATGTTACGATATTAGAAATATCGTACTTTTGTGGCAACGATGTTATTAAACTCGTACTAAAGGCTAACCAATTCAAAGATATTTTGTAGCTACTTTGATGAATATCGTTACATATTTGGTACGATTTGATAAATTTGTGCATGTGTTCTTGCTTAAAATTGATACGATATTACGATTTATTTGTGTTTTTGGATTTCATGTGCGTATGATGTTACGATATCTGGAATATCGTACTTCTGTGGTTACTATTTTATTAAATTCGTACTCAAGGCTGACCTATTCATGCATGTTTTATAGCTATTTTGGGGAACTCGTACGATTTTATTAAGAATGCATGTGTGTAATTTGTTACGAGATTTGTAAAATCGTACGTGAGGGTGAATGCATGTGGGTATATTGCTACGATATTCCCAATGTCGTACTTGCTATGTGACGATTTTGTCGATCTCGTACATGAACACACATTTGACACCTTTGTATCTCAATGTTTTCAAGGTTGCGTGGACACCTGTTCGACCGTCATTGACTGCGTAATTGAGACATGTTTGAGATTTAATGATGGAATGTGTGCAAAGTAGAACTTATGTAGATACAATATTGTTAATCTCGTACGTGAGGGTGAACAATTGATACCACGAAATACGAATTATCTATGAATGCATGTGTAGTTAGGGTGATTGGATATGTGTATGTTGTTACGATATTCGCAATATCGTACTTGATCTGTTACAATGTTGTTAATCTCGTATATGAGGGTGACCAATTTATAGCATGAAATTAGAAATTGTTTGTGATTTTGTGAAAGCATATGTGTAGTTTGTTACGAGATTTGTAAAATCATACGTGAGGGTGATTGCAAGTGTATATGTTGTTACGATATTCCCAATATCGTACTTGGTATGTTATGATATTGTCGCACTTGGTCCGTTATGATGTTGTTAATCTCGTACGTGAGCGTGAGAAATTGATGCCACGACAATACGTATTATTTGTATTTTTGTGATTGCATGTGTGTATATTGTCACGATATTCCTAAAATCGTACTTGGTTTGTTACGATTTTTCTTAACTCATACATGAATACATATTTGACACCTTTGTATCTAATTATTTTTAAGGTTGCGTGGACACTTATCCGACCAACGTTGACTGAACCACTCCACCACAGAGTCCAATGCTATGGCTACGAGGGTCTAATTGGAGAGATCCACAAAGTGTTCGACTTTTTCAGGCCCGAAGCAAAGACTGCAGTGAAGAGATGAGTTCTAGGATATAGTACAATTTGTGTCAAGAGTTTTCAAGTGATATAGTACAATTTGTGTTTTGCTTATTACAAGGTGTACGCTGTTACGATATTCATAGTATCGTACATGTCTATACGACATTATTAAACTCGTACATGACACTGAACAATAAATCAAGCTAGTTTATCCGAATAGCAACAATTAAAGAACAATGCCTCGTCTGCATGAAATATGATACGATCAGATTTTGAACAAATCTAACGATGTTACGATGTATAATATATCGTACCAACACAAGCTACGATATATCAAAATCGTACAATTTATCGTAGTGATAATGTAACAATAAATGAAAATTGTAGCACTGTATGTCCATATTTCGTGATTGTCAAATATGATATTATGTATGTTGTACAATATATAATACGATATATCAAATCATACACTCGTATTAGAGATATATTTGTACAATCTAAAACACCTTATTTGTATATATGATTGCTACAACTTTGCATCAAATCGTAGCAACTTTGTTACATTTTTGTATGATATCATGTTATCTCGTATCGAGACCAGTGATAATTATAGCCACTATAAGTTTAAAATCATTTGTTTGTAATCATGTCATATACTTCTTTGCGCTATGTTACGATTTCAATAAATCGTATCATATAATGAACAACAAAATAACAAAAAATAATTTATTAAACATGAAAAGTTACATGAAATGAGTCATCTGCATCGCCACATGTCAGACTAAGTGCTTGGTCCTCTCCAACTAAGCAGCATGATATTTTGTATGTATGATTGGTACGATTTTGCATCAAATCGTAGCAACTTTGTTACATCTTTTGTACGATATCATGTTATCTCGTATCGAGAGCAGCGATAATTATAGCCACATTTCTACAAGTTTAATATCATTTGTTTATGATTGCATGTATAATTGAAATTTGTTTGAGATTTGAGGATAGCATGTGTGAAAATTATACTTTTCTAGATACGATGTTGTTAATCTCGTACATGAGGGTGACCAATTTATGCTACGACAATACTAAATATTTTAATTTATGTGTAAAGTATAATACGTAACCTTAAAAACAATTAGATACAAAGAAAGGTGTTAAATCAGCAATCATGTACAAGTTAAAGCAAAATCGTAACAATTCAAGTACGATTTTAGAAATATCGTAACAACATGCACACATGCAATTTGTAATCTCGTGTACGAGATTATAAATGCCGTATCAACCTATGTACATGAATTCACAAAAACTGTGTATTTATAGCCATATTTATACAAATTTAATATATATCGTAGCACGAAGTTATTATTTCGTAGCACACGGTGCTCCAGATATTGCTACGACTTGATAATATTCGTAACAATAATAGTGCCACCTTGTTAAATAATGAGTCGTAAAACACATAATCACTTATGAAATAATTGTAGCCACGCTATAGCTACGAAATTCCTATATATCGTAACATGCAATGCAAAGATGTGCTAATCTCGTAAAAGAAAATGGTGCCATCATGTTACGATATATATGTTGGTGTTAATTTTGACCCAATGTTTTTTTAATAATTAATTAGTTTATTATTATGTATTTTGTTTTGTCTTTCCTTTATTTACTTTGTGCTAAAAAGGTGGAATGTGAGTAAAGGGATAAACTTGACCTAGTCAAGTATTTTATAAAGAGTATGAGAGTTAGAAAACGTGTGCTGACTAAGTCCAAGGGAGTAAGGAGCGGCAGCTATTTTTGTGGCAGTGAAAGTTGGAGTTTGTTGAAATAAATTAGGAAGTGGTTCATGAAGTTGTGGGGATTGCAGATGGAGATTATGGGCTGAAATCGTGGATCATGCAAATTACAAGGAGTGCAGCCCAAGTTTGTGATCCTCTATAAATAGTGATCAAATGTAACAAGAAAAGTGAGGCCTCCAAGATGTAGACTACGTGTATAGATTAAAAATATTTCCGTAGTATTTTTGTTTAGTTTATCTTCGAGGATAGCAGTTACAGCTTTAGTCACGTTTCTTTGTGATAAAGCTTTACTCGTTTTTATGACCCTCTTTACTCGAAGTGTTTTTGTAATTCACCTTTATCTAGTGAATAATTTTTGCCCTGAGGCACTTCGCGAGATTATTAATTTATAATCTCGTGAAAATTTATCCATTGTGTTCACTTTATTTTCCGCTGCATATTGTTTCAAGGTTGTGTGCTCTTTAAGCACAACTTTGTCCACAATTCTTTCTGCTCGAGTGAATCTGGTACCTTCAATTGAAGTGTGATGGGTTAGGCTAGGAATATGCTACTTGAGTATCGAAGGGAACTTCTGAAAGGGAAAAACCAAAGGTAAAAACTAGGGTAAAGAGGACACTTGAAATATGTGGAAGATTAAATAGATATCACCTCTTAGATATTGTGTCTAGTGGAAATATAGACATCTTCACTTCAAAGGCTATGTCTGGTAATATCCATTGTAACAAATACTTGTGAACAATATGATCGATGCCACTTAGTACGTGAAGTGTATGGCTCTGATACTAATTGAAGGTACCAGATTCACTCGACCAGACAGAGTTGTGGACAAAGTTGTGCTTAAAGAGAACACAACCTTGAAACAAAATGCAGCGGAAAATAAAGTGAACACAATGGATAGATTTTCACGAGATTATAAATTAATAATCTCGCGAAGTGCCTCAGGGCAAAAATTATTCACTAGATAAAGGTGAATTACAAAAACACTTCGAGTAAAGAGGGTCATAAAAACGAGTAAAGCTTTATCACAAAGAAACGTGACTAAAGCTATAACTGCTATCCTCAAAGATAAACTAAACAAAAATACTACGAAAATATTTCTAATCTATACACGTAGTCTACATCTTGGAGGCCTCACTTTTCTTGTTACATTTGATCTCTATTTATAGAGGATCACAAACTTGGGCTGCACTTCTTATAATTCGCATGATTCCATAATTTCAGCCCATATCTCTACTAACAGTTGCCACAACTTCTAGGACCACTTCTCCTGATTTTTCTCAACTAACTCTAACTGCCCACGTTCAGCCTTAAGCTCCATTTCTTCTCGCAACATCCATCTCATTGACTTATTCAATCCTTATCCTTACTCCAACCACCTTTTTGACTTAGTCATTTTCAGAAACTCCACGTCCATTTACTCTCTTTATTTCCTTATCTTCTCATCTACACAAATATTAGAAGAAAGACAAAACAAATATACAAAATATTTTTTTTATGAAAATAGGAGCCACAAAAAAAAATCAACAAACTCCCCCTTTTTGTCTTTCTTCCCAAAACGTGTGCAAGGTGATATAAGCAATGCAGATTACACCCCATGGGCCAATTAACACAACTTTACACGAAACAGTTTCAAAACTACCCATGTACATGAAAAATAATTTTCTCAAAACAATCATCAACACTCTCCCTATCATATATGCTCCCCCCCCCCCCACCCCATCAAAATAATATCAAAATTCTCACAATTGTATAATATCTCCCCCTGCGAGAATACACATCAAGTTGTCAACAAAATGTATCGATCAACAAACAAATCTCCCCCTGCACAAATGATCAGCATCTTGACAACAGTCTACAGAACTTCAAGACCAATATTCTGCACAACTTTAAGAAAACTCAGATAATATCAATAATCAACGAATCAAATTATCCTCAAAATCTATCTCCCCCTTTTTGGGAAGAAAGTGGATGCTTGATCATGTGTTTGGGAGCAACAAGCTGATGGTAAAATTGAAGGGGATCTTAAATAGGGATAAGTTGATGAAAAAGTATAAAGAGAAAGCTTAAAATTGGTAGGAGGACTGGAATAAGGGTGGCGACTTTTCTGGAGTTCAGAGGATGAAGAATCTGATGGCTCTTTGCAAAGATGAAAGCGAGGGTTGCATATAAACACACTTTCCTACAAAATTGGAACCAAATCATTAGTGATAAGTCCAAAAATATAGATATTAAAATTTCGAGATACGTTTTAGATATTCTCAACATGCAACTGACATCCTTAAAAAGTGCAACAACCAATTTTTTATTATTTTTATTGTCACAGCCCCAAATCCCGAGAGACGGCAGAAGCCGGGGTGCGACTGGGATTGGATTAAAGAAGCGGGGAAGAAGGGGGCTAATTGACTAAACATACATGAAAAACATCGACAAACTATGAATAAGACTTGAATATCAATAAGAAAGAGTTAATCCCTAAATATTTCTCGACAAAAGTATAAAAAGAAATTAAGTTCAAAATTTACATACTTAGACTACTGAATATTGTTCAAAAGTACATCAAAGAAATTCAAAGTTTGGCAGCGGAAGGGTTCTAACTAAACATCCTATCTTTTAACTCAACATCAACCGTTGCCGCTCACCGTCGCTTCAACCTGCACACTTAGAAAACAAATGCAGGGCTAAGTACAAACGTACTTAGTGGGCACGATGCCGAAATCATAATCATAAGTATAAATAATCTGGCATTTTATAACCGTAGCTCATCGGGGTTTTGTTGAAAAGGCCCGTGCCTACCAAACATTTTCTGACCGATTTGTATAAAGCAGCTTGCGCAAGCATTTTTAGAGTATGTTATGTTCAATCTTGACCAAAGCTAATTCACCGTGGCTGGCTACCCCTCAACAGGATACCACATACACCACAGGTTACAAAGTGCACTAACTCTGGAAAGCACTTAGCAGCTAACTCAGAGCCGATCGTTAGTTAACCTAGTTAGATTAACTCTAAAAGTCTGGAAAATCCGAAGGTTAACTCAGAAATCTGGAAAACATGAATGTTAACTCAGATAGGTACAAGAGAACTCACATAAAAATAGTTGAAACAGTTTATGCCAAGATTATCACTTTGAAAACACAATTATCAAAGCGATAAATAATACTTTCGAGTTGTGGAAAACCCACATTTTATTTGATATAGAAAAAAGCCCACCTTGTAAAATACAGAACTTATAAGCAAAAGCTTCCGACTTGGGATCTTTCGTCCTTTCTCTACAGTTGGCTTCCTCTTTCATCGTGAAATAAACATACTTAAAAATGGGTTGTAAAAGAATAATCGAAGAAAGAGAATCGAAGAAGTTTTAGTTGTTTCATTCTTTAGGCATTTGCACGCTTACTAGATTCGTTTTACTTAAACGGGAAACGAGACTCGTACTAATCTCGTTTAGAACTCGGAAGTTCTCATATTCGACTCTCGGGTCAGAAGAGAAGCTATTCGATGTCTTAATATGACTTTAAGGATTATAAGAAACTAAGTTGGAAAGAATCAACTTAGGCGATTTATATTTTAGTTCTTTGAATGACTTATGAAATTTCTCGTTTATTACTTCTTTAATGAAAGGATAAGATATAAGATCTCGACTGGTTTTCATCACTTAAGGTTCTATACTTGACTCTAAGGTCAGTAGGGAGATGTTCGTTAGATAAAACGGCTTAAACGATCAAAAGAAACTAAGTTGTGAACTAAACAACTTAGAAAACAAGAAACTGAAATTTCACTGCACAGTCCAGTAACTCTGGAGGCTGTCCAGAACAGAGGATTTGGAAACAGGGGGTGAGTCCTGTACCATTAGAAAGCTTAGGAAGTCTAGTTCGCACTCCAATTTACGGATCTTAAATCCGATAACCGAGCTAGGAGATATTTTAGTTTCCGGTAGAGGTCGCAAAACTGCTGAACAAAACCCTACGGCTTGAACATTTTCAACGTTAAACGATTTAAGATCGTTTTAAGTTATTGGAACTATAATTACCTGTTCTTAACATTTGAGGGCAGTCAACACGTACTCCCGTACGTGTTAGACTCCTTTCCGAGATTCACTTAACGACACGACGTTCTAGACGCCGGCCTTCAACTACCAAGTACTATACCAATCAAACGAGTTGCAAACTCATTCTTAGTCCACGAATTAAAAACATAACATATATATATGTAATCCGTAAGCCTTCGACATTAACTACCAACTTGATCATTAAACCATATTAAGCAACATTTAACGAGTAACGACCTTATTTCACTTCCCGATTTTTAACAACGAGTACATGCTCGTCTCTTAGGATTTTTCTTACGTTATCGGATTCCGTTTCTTTTCTACGTCATTAACCATTTTCTATCGAGATTCATTAATTCATAACTCATTACCTCATATCATTATTCATTCTTAGATTAATTTAAGCTCTTTGTCTCTTACTTTTTACAAATAATTTAGGAAAATTCCCAATTAATTACCAATCACTACTAGAATCATTAGGAGCTATATTCCATCATTAATTCATTAACTAGAAAACAATATCATCAAACCCCCATCATACTCCATTTTCGATTTTCAACCTTAAATAAAAGGGGTGAATTTCTTCTCCAATTAATTCCCTAATATTATTTCTAATACCCTTAATCCATCAATCAAACAAATACTAAACCAATTCATTAACCAATTAGGAAATTAAATTCCTAATCCCTAGCCCCCAAATCGTTTTACACTCAAATCATAAGGCTTTTGTTCTCTCTTTGTTTTAATACTCAATTAAGCATCCCTAAATACTAATTACACCATTAGAGTCAAGAATCCAATTACCTATATTCTTCCCCCAATTTTCGGTCCTCCAAGGGTTAGAGACTTAGTGGTTTTTCTTCCATTTTAACTTAATAAAACATTTCTAGATCATCCAATAATCATTAATCAATGATCAAACCATTAATTCCTACAATCATTGAAAAATCGATCAACATAGAAAAATAAAAGAAAAGAAATTCATATGGATAGATGTGTAGAGGATCAAGATACCTTCAATATTAGTATAGGAACTTAAGGTATTTGATGGATGATTGAAGAGATATCCTTGGAAAACTTGCTTAGTGTTCTTGGAGGTTTGTTAATGGTGATGAAGAAATTGGAGAGAGAGAAGAGAGAGTTGCCGAGAGCTAGAGAGAGATGAGAGGAATTGGTTTTTTTTTATAAATTTTTGTCATGATGAAAGGTTAGAAACTAAGAAAAGTAATGGTTAAGGTGTCACTTAATACACAACCTTAACATGCATGTCTTACACCTAATAAGGTGATGTGGCGGCTGCATGTAAGAATCTTAGAGGGTTACGGGTTTTTCCGGCGCGATCCGACGTTACGGAAAAACGAACGACGAAAATGTTGTTTGGTACAAAATCGTCGCGATTCGATTTGACTTAAAAATTCTAATGTATGAACTTAATTAGAAAATAAATTTACAAAATTTATTTTGACAAAAACTCGGGACGACATAGTCCGAGTTTCGTCCGGAAAAACATAAAAACAAACTTTTTCGGCGTGTTCGTATCGCAATTTTGTAAACGTAAAAATTAAACGGTTTTCCTTTCTTAATTTACGAACTAAAAACTTTTCGTACGCGTTAACCTTAAATACAGTAGCCGTCTATCAGACTTTTGTAATTTATTTTTAATAACGGATTCGACCGTTAGTCTTAGAATTCAAAAATTGTAAACTTAGGCGTGCAAAGCCATTTATTTAATTAACTTTAAATATTTTTAGAACGTAAGGAATTTACGAGGCATTACATCCTACCCCCCTTGCGAAAAATTTCGTCCCGAAATTTGCTTATCCTCTTAACTGATAGGGGTATTCCTTTCAATAACACATTGACTCGTTTCTAAATTCTTATGCTTTTCGTTTCCAGATCATTTTCGTTCTTTTTCCATAATTTAGGTCGGTTTTAAGACCGACGTCTTACTGACAACACTTTGTGCATAAAACGATTTATAATACTTTCTCAAAATGAGATACACGTAAGATAAGCATTTGTAAATTTGGCGATAAAGCCATAACTATTTGTATTGGAAACTATTCTTTCCGAGTTATTTGCTAATTATGAAAATCTTTGTCGAAGTTTTAAACTTGACACAAAAATGTCGTTTCTCTTTAAGAGTTTTTTTTTTTTTTTTTTTATATATCCTCCTTTACATTATTAAGGGTCAAATTGAAGTATACACATAAGACATTTGTCTTCTTTAAATTCTTTTATTCCGATTCGGATCTATCGTATGATTTCGATTATTTCACTGACCGTTTCTGACCCTGAGTTTGTTCCTTTACCCACCTTATAACAATAAGGTAGCTATTAAAAAGAAATTTAAAGCCTCGTAAGGCGTTTTACCTATCGTAACTTATTACTATTATTATAACAATTCGATTGATGGAAGTTATTCTTCCATGTCACTCTTTGAGCTAATATTATCGATCTTAGCATATCAGCGAGTATCTGAATCGTTTTCTCAGATTATTTAATCAAACTAGAGACGGGAAAATGGTGCTAAGATTGAAGTTGGTATTT
The DNA here is from genome assembly GCA_029490685.1 of Schizonepeta tenuifolia. NCBI lineage: Eukaryota > Viridiplantae > Streptophyta > Magnoliopsida > Lamiales > Lamiaceae > Schizonepeta > Schizonepeta tenuifolia. The sequence continues at coordinate 73,690,508 of CM055958.1, forward strand.
CGTACAGACGCACTATCTTACGGATGTATAGTCCTGATAACTTCTTTGATCTATGGAAATTTTTAGGATTTGGTAGGTAGTAAACTGATTAACGGCCTATAGAAAACTATCCCAAGGCAGTATTCCTACTGTTAACTTTGAGCGAGTCTTTAAACAATTTAATACTATATCCTTTTATTTTCATTTTGGAACACTTAATGGTTGTAACAGCTCGCATGGTCGTCAGTGAGAACTTCCACTTACTTATAAGCTAAAGATATTCTATCAACAAGACAAAGTCTTGTTTCGCTCTATTCCACTGGAAAACCTTTCTTAAATCCTTAATTGTTGTCATTGGAGATACTAAGTCCACTCTTAATTCCTATCAAAACTCTTTGTTTTAGAGTCATTGCCTGGTTTGTCCAATCTTATCCTTAGTCGAAACTAATTCATTTACTCGTCCTTCTTCTAGGTACTTACAATCCTTCTCATAATTTGGTATAGCTACTTGTATTGCTATTTGCTTCTATAATTGATGTTGGGGTATCGTGCATTACTACACCTATTATCCCAAATCCTTATATAAACGTTTCTTTTCCTAAGAAGAGATACCTAAACTTAGGTGGGGTCTTACGACCTAGTGTGTCTATCCTTTCGCTGCTTTTACCTAGGTGGTAATTCATTTCACAAGCGTACTATTCTACTAACTTGAGCCATCTCCTTTATCTTACGCTAATTCCTTTGCTCGATAATGCACTCCGATCTATTGTGATCTGTGAAGATCTAATCTCTTACACCATATTTCAGTACATGTTCTACGGTTGCAAGCCCTAAGTCATAGGTTGGTTACTTAAATTTCTGAGGTTAAAGTGCCGTGAAGCATAAACTATTGCTTTCTTATCTTATTTAACTTGATATCCAATGAACGTTCTTGAAGACTCATTTATCCTTGCATTAAACATCACGGTGTTTTCCATGGGGAAAACGTCTGCCTAATGAAATCATTACCTAACAACATTAGCAGATGGTTCTAGAATTCTTATAATTCTCCTGGTATCATTTTAAATAGGTTTTTGATTTGGGCGTTGCTAACAGTTCTAAGTTGATCGTAGAACCTACATGATAATTCGATGGTAGTCCCATCAATACTTCTGGAAAGATATTTTCATATTCGTTCCTAATTCCCACGTTCAAAAGTCTTGTTGGCTCTGGGATCTCCAACTAGGTTCACGAGGTAAACGATCGTAAATTTCATTTTCATTGACTTCTTAACTTGTAGGGCGAACATTATCAGTATCCTTATGTCCATCGAAATTCCATAGAGTTCTGTTGGTTCTCTAATCGGGGTTGAGAAGAGATTTTTCTCTCGTTGTAGAGAATCATGATGTAATTCCCAAACAACTAGTTTATTCCTAAAATTATATATATAAAAACAATATGTTGAACATCATATCACTGTACGATTGTTTGTTATTACTTTTAAAAGACCTTAGATCTAAATTCCATGTTCGACGAAACTAAGGAAATAATTTCTCTGAGGTTATCGTTCTTCCTAAAGTGTAGTTCTCCCTAGTTCGTAGCTAGCACGTCCTAGTTCTATCCCTAAAGTATCAATAAGTACTAAGGAAAATAATTATAACGCCCTAAAATGGGTTTAGCCATGACAAATTAATTATAAGGTTCGTCCAATACCTGCCAGCTTCCCCTTTCCTTCACGCTGCTTTTCTTGCCCTATCATGTAAGTTCCTATATTTTGTTGTGGTTGTAACGGTTGTGCCTGAGACTGGATTTGAGCTGTAATCAATGATTGAGGCTGGCCGTACTGATATGGTACTATCATTTGAAATTGTGTTGGGCAATCCTCACTTATATGCTCCAGCATCCCACATAAGAAACATCTATTCATGTTTGTTAGGCACACACCCTCATGCCTCTTACCACATTCTGAACATACAGAAACTTCCTGTTTCTGTTTTGTTGCCTGCTTCCGTTCTGGGCAATACCTCTTAACGTGTCCCTCGCTCATACAATTGAAACACACATCAGACTTTGCTAAACATATACCGGGATGTATCTTGCCACACCTAGGGCAAGCTGGAGAAAAGATCCCTTCTTGGGTATTTCTCAGAATTTGGAGGTGTTTGGGTTGGTATACATTATTTGCCATCGGTGGGTTTGGGCAATTTTTCTTCATATGTCCTTCACATCCACAGTTGAAACAGTTGTTAGTGCCTGCCTGCCTGACATATTCCAAGGTGCGTCTTATTGCATTTGGAGCAAATTGGAATGTGAACCCTTTCTAGTTGCTTTCTTCCCCGATTTCTATTCCTTTGCTGCCCTACTTTCTTTCCATCCTTACTTCCTTTTTCTAGCTGATGATAATTCTGCCGAATCATATTTTTTTTTCCTTGGTTATTGCGGTTCTGGTAGCACTCACTGCTATTCCCTTCCCATTTTCTTTTTCCCTTACGATTAACCTTATTGTTGGGAGGGTCTTGGGTTGCTGTCTCGTTTGGTACTGGTGTGGACTTTACCATTTTTCCTTTATTAGGCACTAATGCCTCTATCTCACAAACTCGACCTAGTAGTTCTTCATAACTCAATCCTTCCTTTCTGGCCACTGCTATTCCCAGTTCGTATTTAAGTTCTCCCTGAAGCTTCCTGGCTATTTCCTTCTCAAGCTCGGCTCTTTTGGGTACATACCTATCATGATATGCCTTCTTAAAATCATTCCAAGTAGTTGGAGCCGCTCGCTCTTCAGTCATAATTCTTTGCCTATTCTCCCACCAATATTTAGCTGGTCCGGTTAGCTGATATTCGGCATATGCTAGGCGCTCCTTATCGCTAGGTCTAATTATCTCAAAGATTTTGTCTATAGCGTGTATCCATCGTTCGGCCTCCATTGGGTTACCAGACCCATTGAAAGATGGTGGTTGTCTTTCGAAGAATAAGTTCGTCATACTATGACGTTGAGGAGGTAGGGGAAGTGAAAAGGTTTTTGGGTGTTTTTGTCTTTCCTCTCTTATACGTTGTTCTTGACCTCTATCAGACTCTCTAGGACTATCAGGCCCTCTTGGGTTGTTAACGACTTTCTGCGACATTTCTAAACTATAGAATACAAGAATTTTCCTTGTTAGTATTTGCTTTTAAATCTTCTTTCTCTTATTAATTTTTTTTCAACTTAACAACTTCACGTATACGGAAATATCGAATTAGCTTTAATTCTAATTCTTTCGACTTTTAACCTCCAAGGTTAAATTAAAAGTACTCGTTACACGAGTTCATTTGATAATCTGGTTTAGTTATAAGATTCATAAAGGACTTTCTTGTGATTAAAAACCCCTTTTTTGGGGTCATGTATATATATATACATCAAAAAGAATATTAGTTTTGCCTTTAACAAGAACTTATACAAAACTAGACTACAACGAGTCTAAGATAGGCTGATTTCCTACCTGTACAGGATGCACTAACATATTGCATGGCTGTACTACCAGAAGTACTAGAACGGAAACGATCCATAAAAATTTCGTATTCGTTAGAGTACTACAAAAACTATCTAGTTACTGATCCGACTATGTACATAACAGAGGGCTACTATACTACTGTGCGTCCCTGATGCTCTGTTCGTCTAACTGCGGTCTAATCTGCACCACCCTCTGCGGCCTGATCCTCCTCAGGATCCTCGTCCGGGTCCTCATCGGTATGCTCGTCGGTATCCTCCTCCGGCTCCTCATCCGGGTCCTCATCATCTGACTCTGAACCAAAGGTAAACTGGAGCGCCTCATCGACCCTTAATGTAGTGCCGTCTGCAAGGGTAAGTGATGGTGGTGCAGGCACATCCAAAGCTGTCGTCTCGCTATCCGATACTAAGTAGTCCCAGCAGGTCACTGACGCCCGCTTCTTCGGAGGTAGCAGGGGGGGTCGGAAAGTGCACTAGGCTCGTACTCCTCCCTGAAACGAACCCTGGACGGTCCTGCCCCAAACTCTGTCCTAACTCTAGCCAACTTCGCGCAAATCTCGTTAAGGGGTCTGTAAGAAGATGGAAACTGTAACAGGGCGGCAAGCTCTGCATCTGTGTCTAAGTACTCCAGTCCTGATTCGAATGGTCCCTGAGCTATCACGGAAGGCCCTTGTAGGATAGGAGCAGGTAACCCTAAACCGTCAACTGTCCCTGCAACTTACTCCTCTGTGCCCATGCTAGGTATCATCACCGAAGGAATCTCCAACTGTGACACAAATTCTGGATCTATCCCCTCGTGATCTGACTCTGAATCTGCTGGGTAGTGAGTGTAGGGGGGATGCTCCTGAACTGGATATGCTGTCATGTGTCTGCTCAGGTAGAAGCGAATGTGTACCTCTAAAGCAAATCCATAATAGTTCCCTGTCGGCTCTATGTCGTCACCAAAAACTCCAAGATGGTACCATGCCGTGTCGTTTGCCCAACCACGCCATTCCTCTGGTAGACATCTAACCAAACCCATGATAGCCTGAGCCTCTGTAACTCAACACCGGGCGAAGTAGTAAACCGTCGAGAAATAACTGATCCTCTGCCCTACGTCGTGTCCCGGGTTTGCCCCATAATCCCAAAACCTATCTACTAGCTGACCTTCCTAAGTCCGCTGCGGTGGAGATTGACTCCCCTGAGTCAAATCACTACTGGATGACATCTTTTTTTTTTTTTTTTTTTTTTTTTTTTTTTTTTTTTTTTTAAGAAACATGGATCAGTAACATGTAGGATAATATCTTATCTTAAAAAATTCTTAAATTACAAATTGAATATTCCTTATTCAATTGTAATAACACCGTACTTAGTCAAACCATCTTATCTTAGACATTTTAGCAATTTTCACAGAAAATTGCATTCGTATGCACAATATATAGAAATAAATTTTCGAGATTTTATTCTCATTCCCTATCTTATTAACCATTTATTTTCTTATAACTTTTATTTATTTATAAATCTTCATTATTTCCATTCTTAAAGAAAATTTCTTAACAATTTCACTTATTAAGACAATGCGTGTTCACTTTATTCATGTTACTTATTCAAGAGTAACATTTATTCCGAAAGAAAGTTAATACTCGTACTAGTTGTATTCTTCGTTCGAGAATGAAGTATAAAATTAAATTCCATCAGAAGAATAGACTTTTATCTGCAGAAAGGCTTTAGAACATAAGTTCTAAACGTTGTCTGATTTGAACATTTGTAGAAAGAATTCTAATCAAGCTTCGTGCTTGTTTCTTAATAATAAAACTTACTGCTTCCAAAAACTTAACAAAGCGAACTCCGTTAAAAGAAACAGAACGAATTGGAACGACGACGTTTCATGTTACTTATACGTAAGCATTATTAATTTCTTTTAAAACACTTATACCATACTAAAATAGGGTTTGCTCACGGGGCATAAGACCCATATTACTGAGTTCCTTATTATGTGGGTTGATCAGGTCCACATAACAGTCCCTCAATCACATGGAACTTCTGTCTCATTTGCATCTTTCTTACTTTGAAGCCGATGCTTCTCTAACATCTACTTTTTCCTTTCGATTACTAACACGATTTACCTTTTTATTTATTCATTTCATTTCCTTGAAGGAAATTCATATCAAAGTTATAACAAAGATCGACTCTTGTCGAGTCTTTATTCATGTCACTTTACGACGTGACATTTGTCAAAAGAAGTCCTTCCCGTGTTGTGAATCTCCTTTCAAAATCATTTGAAATTAATATTTCTTAAAACGTCTAAATTCTTGAAGAGCCGGAAAAACCTTAGGTTTTCAAGTCTACGTTCTCCATAATCCGGGAAAAATCCCTAAAATTCTTCTAAATTCTTGTGCATCAAAAATATTTTCAATCGAAAAGAAATTATTTCACAGATAATTTCACATAACATAACACTAGTGCTATCACATAATCACATAAACAAGCAAGTATAAATTCTTATACTTGGGAAATAATTATTCGAAATTCCTTATTGAAAAGAAATTAAACTACTGACATTCCTTCCTTATATATTTTTTTCCACGTTGAGTCGATGTAGCGGGAGGTTGAGTTGTCATCTATATTCTGAATCTTAATGCCATAACTTAACTCCTATCTTTACTTGAAAGAACACTCTGATCTTAAAGTATATACAGGTGCTTTATCTTATGACTCGAAAAGAGACTCACTATAGAATGTGAATAACTACTCCATTTCACGACTCGAAAGAAGAGTCGATATAGAATCAGTACGAACACTCTATCTTGCGACGCGAAGAAGACTCCTTATAGAGTAAGAACGAATACTATATGCTACTACTTGAATGAAGACCCATATGCAGAGCAAAAACGATTGCTCTGTTACTACCACTTTGTGGTGCTACTTAGGAAAGGAAGACTCATACTTAGACTACTGAATATTGTTCAAAAGTACATCAAAGAAATTCAAAGTTTGGCAGCGGAAGGGTTCTAACTAAACATCCTATCTTTTAACTCAACATCAACCGTCGCCGCTCACCGTCGCTTCAACCTGCACACTTAGAAAACAAATGCAGGGCTAAGTACAAACGTACTTAGTGGGCACGATGCCGAAATCATAATCATAAGTATAAATAATCTGGCATTTTATAACCGTAGCTCATCGGGGTTTTGTTGAAAAGGCCCGTGCCTACTAAACATTTTCTCACTGATTTGTATAAAGCAGCTTGCGCAAGCATTTTTAGAGTATGTTATGTTCAATCTTGACCAAAGCTAATTCACCGTAGCTGGCTACCCCTCAACAGGATACCACATACACCACAGGTTACAAAGTGCACTAACTCTGAAAAGCACTTAGCAGCTAACTCAGAGCCGATCGTTAGTTAACCTAGTTAGATTAACTCTAAAAGTCTGGAAAACCCGAAGGTTAACTCAGAAATCTGGAAAACATGAATGTTAACTACCAACTTGATGTATATATATGTAATCCGTAAGCCTTCGACATTAACTACCAACTTGATCATTAAACCGTATTAAGCAACATTTAACGAGTAACGACCTTATTTCACTTCCCGATTTTTAACAACGAGTACATGCTCGTCTCTTAGGATTTTTCTTACGTTATCGGATTCCATTTCTTTTCTACGTCATTAACCATTTTCTATCGAGATTCATTAATTCATAACTCATTACCTCATATCATTATTCATTCTTAGATTAACTTAAGCTCTTTGTCTCTTACTTTTTACAAATAATTTAGGAAAATTCCCAATTAATTACCAATCACTACTAGAATCATTAGGAGCTATATTCCATCATTAATTCATTAACTAGAAAACAATATCATCAAACCCCCATCATACTCCATTTTCGGTTTTCAACCTTAAATAAAATGGGTGAATTTCTTCTCCAATTAATTCCCTAATATTATTTCTAATACCCTTAATCCATCAATCAAACAAATACTAAACCAATTCATTAACCAATTAGGAAATTAAATTCCTAATCCCTAGCCCCCAAATCGTTTTACACTCAAATCATAAGGCTTTTGTTCTCTCTTTGTTTTAATACTCAATTAAGCATCCCTAAATACTAATTATACCATTAGAGTCAAGAATCCAATTACCTATATTCTTCCCCCAATTTTCGGTCCTCCAAGGGTTAGAGACTTAGTGGTTTTTCTTCCATTTTAACTTAATAAAACATTTCTAGATCATCCAATAATCATTAATCAATGATCAAACCATTAATTTCTACAATCATTGAAAAATCGATCAACATAGAAAAATAAAAGAAAAGAAATTCATATGGATAGATGTGTAGAGGATCAAAATACCTTCAATATTAGTATAGGAACTTAAGGTATTTGATGGATGATTGAAGAGATATCCTTGGAAAACTTTCTTAGTGTTCTTGGAGGTTTGTTAATGGTGATGAAGAAATTGGAGAGAGAGTTGCCGAGAGCTAGAGAGAGATGAGAGGAATTGGTTTTTTTTTTTTTAATTTTTGTCATGATGAAAGGTTAGAAACTAAGAAAAGTAATGGTTAAGGTGTCACTTAATACACAACCTTAACATGCATGTCTTACACCTAATAAGGTGATGTGGCGGCTGCATGTAAGAATCTTAGAGGATTACAGATTTTTCCGGCGCGATCCGACGTTACGGAAAAACGAACGACGAAAACGTTGTTTGGTACAAAATTGTCGCGATTCGATTTGACTTAAAAATTCTAACGTATGAACTTAATTAGAAAATAAATTTACAAAATTTATTTTGACAAAAACTCGGGACGACATAGTCCGAGTTTCGTCCGGAAAAACATAAAAACAAACTTTTTCGGCGTGTTCGTATCGCAATTTTGTAAACGTAAAAATTAAACGGTTTTCCTTTCTTAATTTACGAACTAAAAACTTTTCGTACGTGTTAACCTTAAATACAGTAGCCGTCTATCAGACTTTTGTAATTTATTTTTAATAACGGATTCGACCGTTAGTCTTAGAATTCAAAAATTGTAAACTTAGGCGTGCAAAGCCATTTATTTAATTAACTTTAAATATTTTTAGAACGTAAGGAATTTACGGGGCATTACATTTATTTACGACCAAAAATTGGTACAAGAAATATAGTTGTCACGACAGTTATTTCAGCTTCAATGATAACTTTAATCAGAGCAACATTTCTGAAATATCATAAGCAATTTATAGATATAAAGTGAAGAAGGCAGATGGCGAATAGATGTATAACCAAGAGAATCTTGTATTCACCACTTATCTAAATCTTTGATCTAGTTACATGGCTTTCTAAGAACAGTCTCGGTTTCACCTTATACCATAAGGCTTTTACATCCTCAAATCTGCCTAACTTATATAAAGATTATTGCCCATGATATGAAAGAAATGTGACAACAGTCGTGGCCACTTCTAATTAAAAAAAAAATACATAATCCGAGAGATTTTCTCAAAATTGAGAATCTCTCATAACTTAAAGCTTAGTAAAGATGTCAGCCGATCGATTCTCTGTACTAATATACTCTAGTTTTAAAATCTTATTTTCAACCAAATCTCTAATAAATTGGTACCTTAAATAGATTTGATTGGACTTGAAGTGGCGGATGGAGTAGTTCTCCTCTAGACACCTCCACGCCGAGTGCTATGTCTGGTAATATTCATTGTAACAAACACTTGTGAATAGTAGGATCGATGTCACTTAGTACATCAAGTGTATGGCTCTAATACCAATTGAAGGTACCAGATTCACTCGAGCAGAAAGAGTTGTGGACAAAGTTGTGCTTAAAGAGCACACAGCCTTGAAACAAAATGCAGCGGAAAATAAAGTGAACACAATGGATAAATTTTCACGAGATTATAAATTAATAATCTCGCGAAGTGCCTCAGGGCAAAAATTATTCACTAGATAAAGGTGAATTGCAAAAACACTTCGAGTAAAGAGGGTCATAAAAACGAGTAAAGCTTTATCACAAAGAAACGTGACTAAAGCTATAACTGCTATCCTCGAAGATAAACTAAACAAAAATACTACGAAAATATTTCTAATCTATACACGTAGTCTACATCTTGGAGATCTCACTTTTCTTGTTACATTTGATCTCTATTTATAGAGGATCACAAATTTGGGCTGCACTTCTTATAATTCGCATGATTCCATAATTTCAGCCCATATCTCTACTAACAGTTGCCACAACTTCTTGGACCACTTCTCCTGATTTTTCTCAACTAACTCTAACCGCCCACGTTCAGCCTTCAGCTCTCTTTCTTCTCGCAACAGCCATCTCATTGACTTATTCAATTCTTATCCTTACTCCAGTCACCTTTTTGACTTAGTCATTTTCAGAAACTCCACGTCCATTTACTCTCTTTATTTCCTTATCTTCTCATCTACACAAATATTAGAAGAAAGACAAAACAAATATACAAAATATTTTTTTATGAAAATAGGAGCCACAAAAAAAACATCAACAATATATATATATATATATATATATATATATATATATATATCGTATCAATACATAATCACTTATGAAATAATTCTAGCCACGCAAAAACGTGTGATGCAAATATATATATATCGTAACATGCGATGCAAAAACATGTTGGATTTTTTACGATTGCATGTATAATTGAGATTTGTTTGAGATTTGAAGATACCATGTGTGAAAAATAGTACTTCTGTAGATACGATATTGTTAATCTTGTACGTGGGGGTGAACAATTGATGCCACGAAATACGAATTATTTGTAGTTTGTTACGAGATTTGTTACGAGATTTATTACGAGATTTGTTACGAGATTAGGAATCAAGCTTTAGGGTTGGCACGAAATAAGAATGCACGTGTGTAGTTTGTTACGAGATTTGTAAAATCGTACGTGAGGGTGATTGCATGTGGGTATGTTGTTACGATATTCCCAAAATATGCATGAATTGGTCATTCTCGAGTACGAGTTAAACAAAATCGTAGCCACAAAAGTACAATATTCCGAATATCGTAACATCGTAGAAATATGGAATTCCAGAAACACAACCAAATCGTAATATCGAGTCAAATCGTACCAAATATGTAACAATATTCCCCAAAAGAGCCACAAACATGCATGAATTGGTCAGTCTTGAGTACGAGTTTAACAAAATCGTAGACACAAAAGTACGATATTACGAATATCGTAACATTGTACACATATGCTACGAGTGTACGAGTTCAACAAAAATCATGTCATCTGTATATCGTACAACCGCCATGAACAGCAAATTTCCAGATCTCCAACCTCAGATCTAATCGAAATTCTTCTTCAAACCAAAGAAAATCAATGAAAACAAACTACTATACCTCCATCATCATTTAAATCAAAGAAAAACTTCCGAGAACAAGCTTTGTAGAAAAAAAAAATGACAAACTCCAAATCGAAACCCACAAGAAAAAAACAACAACAAAACTTGTGAAGAATTCTCGAAGAAACTGGAAAAAAAATAATTTGGAGAAAGGAGAAAGATAGAACATGGTTCTGCAAAAACTAAGAATAAAAAAACGAGAGAGAAGAAGAGAGAGAGAGTTGTGGGTTTATGAGAGAGAAAAAGAATAAGAGAGAGAAATAAAGCATGAGAGAGAAAGCTTGGACGAGGCGGCGGTAGAGAAGAAGATGAGCGGGGTGGCAGCAGAGAAGGAGAGGAGTGGAGCGATGCCGGAGATGAGTTGTTATTTTGAGAGAATTCATAGAGAGAGAAAGAGAAGGAGAAAGAGAAATCTGCAGAGAAAATGGAAGAGAAGAAAGAAAAGAGAGAGAAAAAAATTAGTGGGTTTATTGAAGTAAGGGTATTTTGGTCTCATCAACTCAAACTTGACCTCTTTTATTGTAATTTAAGTTGGGGTACAACATTATTGTTTTTATCTAGAGGGTGGCTATAAACATGAATAAACTCTAAAATTAATGTATTTCAAAATTTTATCATTATATTATTATTGGGAGCTTTCGATTTTCTTTATATATTTAATATATATATATATATATATATGAGAAATTACATGAAACTAGCACTTCCTAGTTAGTTTTTTTAAAATTTAGCACCCCTTATAAAAATTTTGTGATTTAGCACTTTATGACTTTTTTACCCTTCTACACTTTTGGTAATTCCCTGCATATCCTCAAATCTATTCCTCTCTATATACTGTATCTACTTCTTCTCTCTCTATATCAAATTCATCTTTCTTCTCTTAAATTTTTCATCTGCAAATCTACTTCTCTCTCTTCAATTTTCATCGATTAAAGTTTTCTCAAATTTTGGTTCTCTACTCGTTTCGTTTTCCAGCGTTTCTTTTCGATTTGGACCCAACATTTCGGTAATCTTTTTCTCTGAAACTCGCACTTCGTCGTTCTTCTTCCTTTTTTTTTTCTTAAATTTCTTCTTCTTCTATTTCGATTTCCAGCCTCTGTTCCTGTTTTAATTTTTAAAGTTTTTTTTGTCTCAGAAGTTATTCCGGCGAAGAAGCTTTTTCTCTCTGAAGATATTCCGGCGACGAAGCTTTTTGTGGACGAAGCTCTGTTCCGGTAATAAATTTCCTTCATTTTTTCAATGATTTTAGGTTGGGTATTTAATGTCATTCGTTTTTTCAATGATTTTAGGTTGAAGCTTGATTCTTATCTCTTGTTGGTATGGTTTAATTCATCTCGCTCTTTTTCAATTTGTTATTCTGTTTTGATGAAGGTTCCTATTTTTCGATTGTGCTCGGTTAACCCTTGTTGTTGTTTTTTATTACATTTGGCTTTGTCTAATTTTTGCGCTGTAACAAATTTCATTCCAGATTTTTTGATTTCATGTTCAGGGTTGCTTCTTATATAATGTTGGTGTGCTTCCTGTTTTTTGTTACCTTGCCCTTAGTCATTTTTTCGTGCTGTAACAAATTTGTTTCGTTTTGTTTTTATTTTATGTTCAGTGTTTCTTCTTATATCATGTTGGCGTGTTTGAATTGATACTTACTTATTTGTGCTGTAGCAAAATTTTCCTTACAAATAGTGCAGTATGCTTTTTTTTAGTCTATGTTTCTTTATCTATTTTTGTTCTCCATTTTTTTGGGCTTTGACACTTTGCAGTCACTTTGCATACTTTTCTGTAATTAAAATTAGCATGGAGATCTAAGAATGTTTCAATGTTGTTGTTGTTTTGAGTTGTTTGTTGGACTTTATTTCGTATATGATGTTACTATTGTAGGTTTGATATTAATAAGCAATTTATCTTATAACGTAATGTCTTTCGTAAGGATTGTATTCTGATTTTGCAGTATTCATGGCTGAAATTACATGTAAACATGGTTTGAAAGCCATGGTCAATACATCTTTTTCTGATGATGATCCTGCTAGGAGGTATTTCAGTTGTCCTAATTTGGAGGTATAAATGTTCGTCTTATCTTTTTTTTTTATATCTCCTTTGATGCAATATAGCTGCTATGTTATTTATGTTATTATGTTTGTTGTAACATGCAGAAGGATGTTTGTGTGTTTTGTGATTGGATTGATCCTAATGTTACTGATATTCAACGTGATCACATCAAACAACTTCGTCGTGATCGTGACATGTACAAGGAACAGCTTGGCCATCTCCAAGAATCATATCGGAAGATGGTTTCAGTAGAAAATATTGCATGTACTATTGCTTCTCAATATCGTAAGGAGAGGGATGATCTTCAACAGAAAATTCGTGTCCTAGAATTTGATTGTAATCAACTCCGTGCTGCTAGAGATCAAGCTGAAGAATTTAATTTACATCTTACTTTGAATGACTTTGAATTGAGGGAGGAAATATCTGATTTGAAATTGAAGTCGCGGTGGAAGGATTATGCACTCGGTGCTCTGCTAATTACGCTTATTGTTGTCGCTTTCTAGATAATCCATGTACTACTTTTAGAGTTGTATTCAGTTTTTATTTTTTGATCTCGTAATTGTAGTTCTAACATATTTATTACGAAATCTTATTATTAGGTGTTGTGAGTCTGTACTTATATTTTGCAATTTGGTTCATCTAAATGATAGTTTGTTTTTCCATGCGTGCACTTCTAGTTTTGTATGCAGTTACAGTCCTACATAATGATGAATTTTGTGCAGTAACAAAAATTTGAACCTACAATCACACAATAATTGGATTTTACAACAATATAATTTGATGAAGGTGATTTTTGTCTGAAATTGTCGCACGTTAAGTTGACCTCAATTTTATTATTCATCCCTTTTTTCTCATGTATTACTGAGTAGCACAATCATTTTGAGGACTGCATAAAATATGATGCATCTAATAGAATTATAAGGAATTTGAATTGCCTAGTTACTAAATATGTTTAAGATTTAATTGTTAAGGATTTGAGTAGTAACAAAAGATGTATTCATACTTTTGTTTATCTTTACTCAACATTTATTCCCTCTGAATTTTTGATCAGTAACAAAATTCTGTAAATATTTTCGTTGTAACAAAAAATCCCTTTTTTTTTGTTCCCAGAAATCTATTCAGTAACAAATCAGATATATGTCTACATTAAAGCGAAATCGTATGCTCCTTTTTTTACTTCCACTATTTGAAATCGTGTTTTACATTTATGTTGTTGGTCGATAATAGAGGTTAAAATGCCAATATTTGTTCCAGAAAACCCTACTTCTAGCAAACATATCATTCACCCCCAAATTTGAAATTGGGTGTTTCCTTCGTTTTCCCCCAATTTTCGATCGACACATCGATTTCTGGTACATTATAATCATTTCGTATCGTCGTCGACATTCTCCCATTATTTTCAGGTTTTTGTTGTTTCAACAATTCTCGTAAGATTAACACTGCATTTGAACTTCTATATTGTTGTTTTCGTTTGTTTTGCGTGTCTTCTATGCGATTTGATCCATCATTTCTTGCAATTTTGTTCAAGTTGGAGTTAACCCATTTTCTTCGAACCTATAAGAAGCTCTAATATATTTTTAAAATTACTTCATCTGCCTTTGTCAAATGGATTTGATTTCAGTTGTAGTTCATTTTGGTTGTGTTTGGATTAATGACTTGTACCAAGGTAGTGAAAAGTTGTTGTTGCTATTATCCAATCTTGAGCGTTCATTTCCAGTTTTCGTAAACAAAATTCAGTCCAACATTGGTGGTGTTCAACAGTTTTCCAGTTTATGTCTGGTATCATGCTTGGTGGGTTCTCCCATAGATGATGGTAGTTGTGTTCGCTTTAATGTCACTAACGATGTCGAGCTAAATTTTGCATTAGAGAATGGTGTTAGGAAATTCTATGTCACAGTTGCGTCACCTTTGAATAATTGCAATCCAACAGATTGTTCAAAGCTTAAAAGGAAACATGCTGATAAGTCATCAATTGATGAGTCGCATGTTGGTGATCATTGTCAATCTGGCGAGGATGACGATGAGGAGGACGAGGATTTTGATCCAGATGATGATGCTCTTAGCAGAGACAGTTTGGATGATGAAGATGCCTATCAATATGATTATTTTTATAATGACGCTGAGCCTGATCCTCTTTTCCATCCATTCCTTCACAATAGTAAGTTTGTGCCTCCGTTGACCAGTCACTCACCCCCACGTAGTATTTACCACAAAGATAAGAATCTGTCCCTACTCACAAACGCCATTGTACCTGTTCCCGAATCTAATATTGAAGGTGACTTCGAAATGAAATTCAGTCTCAGCGATGATTTGGCTTTAGGTGCTATGTATGTTGATAAAGAGAGCTTGATGTATGCTGTTGGACTTTATCATTTGACTAATAAGTCTGAGTTTTCAGTCGAGTGTTCTAGTGGAACCAAATATTACGTGCATTGCAAGTACCCTGAAATGTGCCAATTTCATATGCGGTGTGCTGCTCCTTCTCCTAAGGGTTTTTGGAGAATCACACATTGGAAAGCACCACATACATGTAAATTGGACTTGAGAAAAAACAAGCACCGGACCATGTGCTCTAGTGTGGTCGGGGGTTTTTTTGCTCCGCGTCTCATGGTTCGAGGTGCTATTTTACGGCCCAAAGAAATGGTACACTATTTGCAATCAGAATTTGGTTTCAAGGTACATTCTTATGTTTTTCCAAATAAATAGTTGTAATTCTGTTGTCATATTTGCTATTGCTTTTTAATACATTTGTTCAGTCACAAAAATCATTAAATGAATGTTCTTTACAGTAATACTTAGACTACAAAATTACTAACAAGTTTCTATAAATATCTTGTAGATATCATATTTTATGGCATGGTCTGCCCGTCTTCGTGCCATCCAACAGATATATGGAGACAGTGATGAATCTTTCAGACTATTGCCCGCCTACTTACATATGACTGAATATTGCAATCCAGGTTCTGTTGTTTCTTTGCAAACTGATGATAATAATGTTTTCGAATTTGCTTTCATGGCCCTGAGTGCTTGTATTTCTGGTTTTGCGTCATCCTGTCGTCCTGTTATTTGTGTTGATGCTACACACTTGAAAGGTAAATATAAAGGAGTTATGTTTGTAGCCGCGTCAAAGGATGCTAATGAACAAATATTCCCTCTTGCATTTGGTATTGGCCATAAAGAAAATGATAGGTCATGGATATGGTTTTTGTCTGAAGTGAAGAAAGCATTTGTTGACAAAGATGATTTGGTTATTGTTTCTGATCAACATGTTAGCATTAGCAAAGCGGTTGCAACAGTATATCCTGGAGCAATGCATTGTCTTTGTTGTTTTCATATTCAGAAAAATCTGGTGCAATATGGGGTTAATGTTGTGAAGGCATTCAAGAAAGCGGCCTCATGTGCTAGGAAGGAAGACTTTTACCACATAATGAATGTTATACAGGATATGTGTCCAAAAGCTTACTGTAGATTGTCAGAGATAGATCCTATTCGTTGGTCAAACTGTTTTTCTCCTGTTAGACGTTATGGTGTGCTAACGTCTAATGCTTGCGAAAATATAAATTCAACGCTACGCTGGGCTAGAACATTACCTGTTTGCACTCTACTTGATTGCGTGCGTTCTATGATTTGTGGTTGGTTTGTTCAGCGACGTAAGTTAGGCTTAAGCCGCACACACGAACTTACTCCGAGGTTTGCAGACGAAGTTGCTGTTAAAATTGAAGCATGCTTGACAATGGTTGTCGAAGCCATTAACTCCACACGCTTTTTTGTCAAGAAATCTGGAAAGAGTTTTATTGTTGATCTAGACTTGCATTCATGTTCATGCCGAGAGTTTGATCTTAAACTCTTCCCTTGTTCTCACGCATGTGCTGCAATAAGGTTTATATTATATATTGTACCTTAACAATTTCTATATTCTGTTTATACTACTTCTTCTCATGCTTGCCTTTCCTTTTGTAGCATGGCCAAAGAGCAGACTATATCTTACGTGTCGCATTTTTTCACAACTCGTAACTTGTGCGACATGTATTCTGGTGATGTGAATCCAAATCCATCCCGTGATGATTGGATTATCCCTCAACATGTTCGAGATAACATTGTGCATCCTCCTGATAATCCCCGTCAAGCTGGTAGGCCGAAGACCAAGCGTATTCCAGCTGCAACTGAATCATCTAGATCTTCGTCTCGTTTTTGCTCTAGGTGCAAACAACGAGGTCATTACAATTCTACATGCACAGCCCATGTCAGTATTTCACAGACGGGGAAAGCTAAGGCACCCAAGCTTGTTCGTAAACCTAAGGCTTACAGCATTTATCGCGATACCAATCATACCCGCAGGAAGTGTCCTTATTTGGTTGCTTGAGCTTTCTATTGATGTTTTCATAGTCTCTCATGTACTGAACTTTTTTTAGTTAATACCTTGAGGAACTTATTTTTATTTACCTTCTTTTCTGTCTTTTTTGTACTTGACCTTGAACTACCCTTTTATTTTAGTTATTTTATCGCATTTTTTTTTATTCAATTTCTGCTTTCTGTTTTTATATAGTCACAATTGAATTTTATTTTTTTTCTTCAGACACAACGCATTTCGTTTAATAAACAAAAAAATTGAACCTTTCTAATGATTAACAAACCATAAAAATATATGGTTGTGCATTCACAAAAAAAAATGTAATCTTTTTGATGATTAGCCAAAAAATATTTTGTGTACCCACAAAGAAATAATACTATTTTTGTTGATTCACAAAAACATCATTTTTTTTGTATGATTTTCTATAGTCACAAAAATTAAATTCTTTTTCTATGTTTTTGTAGAGTGACAAACATATTATACACTTTCTACGTGGCTACCATTTTCTTTGTGGATTCTTGTACTAAAAAATTAAATACTAATGTAGTACTTACTCCGTATCTTTTCATTATACACATTTGGTGGGGCACACATATTACGAAAAATGAGTTATTTATAATAAAGTTGAGAAGATAAATTATTCTTTTAAGGGTACTTTTTTGAATTATCACAAACAAACTTACATTTTTTGTAAATTATCACAAACAAACTTACATTTTTTGTGGAGTCACAAATAACCTTATATATTTTTTGCGCAATCACAAAAAAACTTATACTTTTTTGTTGAGTAACAAACAAATATTTTGTGTGCCACAAAGATATAATGATATATTTGTGGAGTCACAAAAATATATATATTTTACAATATACTACTTTTGTGGATTCACAAAAAAATCCTTCTTCTTGTATAATTTTCTAGAGTCACAAAAATTAAATTCTTTTTATATATTTTTGCAGAGTCACAAAAAATATTATACACTTTTGCAGAGTCACAAAAAATATTATACAATATTATACAAAAAATATTATACACTATCGAAAAAAAGTGTATAATTTTTGAGGAGTCACAAAAAACTTATATAATTTTTGCGGTGTCATAAAAATACTTACACTTTTTTGTGGAGTAACAAACAAATTTTTTTTATCTTACAAAGATATAATGATATAATTTGTGGAGTCACAAAAAAATATATATTTTTGACTATACTATTTTTGTGGATTCATCCAAAAAACCTTCTTTTTGTGTAATTTTCTAGAGTCACCAAAATTATTTTTTCTTCTATGTTTTCGTAGAGTCACAAAAATATTGAACACTTTCTATGTGTTGCCATTTTTTTTTTTTTTTGGGTACTAAAAAAGTAAATATTAATGTATAACTCCCTACATATCTTTTCACTATACACATTTTGTTTGGGACACATATTAACAAAAATGACTAATTTTTAATAAAGTTGTATTAATAAATTATTCTTTTACGGGTACTCTTGTCACAACAAATAGGAGTGAGAAGAGTTATTAGTCTTTTGCTCTCATATGATATAAGACATGTCGAATATTAATTTTGTTTTGTTACGTATCTTAATATTTATTCTCTTTTTATGTGTTTTAAAAAATTTTGATTTTTGTTATTGCAAAAAAACTTACACTTTCTGTGGAGTCACAAAAAACATTAAATGTTTTTTGCGGATTCACAAAAATTTTTTTACTTTTTTGTTGATTAACAAACAAGTACTCTAATATTTTTGGGTGACACAAAGATATAACAATATATTTGTCGAGTCACAAAAATGTATCTACTTTTCTGAAGTCTACAATCTATCATTCTTTTACTAGTTGGATATTTAATTTTTTTTGGTGTACTCACCAAAAATTACTCTGTAAGTTATATATTTATCCAAAACACAATAGACACCAACCAAATACAATTAAAATTCTTGTGATGTCACAGATAAAACATCCCATTTTTCTGAGTAACAAGATAAGCATCATGCTAGATTACAAAATGACATGCACATATTAAATCATGTCCTTGGGGATCCAAACCTCTCCCATAAAACCTTCTCCATCAAATTATGTTCACACTCAGAAAGTAATTTTTTTCCAAAAACCATCTCCATGAAACCAACACAAAAATCAATTGTTTTTTCCACATCCCGAAACTCAACACATGCGTTATGTTGACTTCCCAGCCTGCGTGCTTCCATCTGTACTTGTAAATTCTGAGTGCAACAGCCTTCCTATACTCCACCATGTCCTTCTTAATGAAGCTTGGTGGGAATGATCTCTCCATGATTGCCTCCACAGTCTTCAGTGCATATCCTCCTGTTTTGAAAGTCTGTTTTGTATTTCTGATTGTCATTGTTGCTTTGTCAATGTGGGTGATGTTCCACGTTGGGACGCTGCTCAAATCTTCCCGTGCACCGTAGAATCCACTGTAAATGAGCACCTGTGGCAGCCATCGAGAGAGACCAGTCAAAATGTTGGCAGATTCTTTGACATCATCAGCATCATACTTGTGTGCCTTGGAATCGTATATGATCAAGTTGTGGGTGGGAAATTCGATCTCCAATGCAGCCCATCCGTAAACACCATAGAACACAGTAACAAGCTGTTTCAACATACAATATACATAAGATTAGATCTTATTTTTAAAAATGACGATCTACTTGTACAAGAAATCATTACAAATATAGAAAAATCCACCTACACACTAGCCATGCAAAAATCTTACTAATCCTACATCTAGCACTAACAAAATAGTATCACGGTTATGTCCAGTTTAATGAGATTATACCACTTTTCATCATTTCACAGTGAAATAAAATCCAATCTGTCACAGCCCCAAATCCCGAGGGACGGCAGAAGCCGAGGTGCGACTGGGGTTGGATTAAAGAAGCGGGAAAGAAGGGGGCTAACTAACTAAACATACATGATAAACATTGATAAACTATGAACAAGACTTGATTATAGAAAAGAAAGAGTTAATCCCTAAGGATTACTCGACATAAGTACAAAAGATGAAACTAAGTTCAAATATACGGACATAAACTACTGAGTTGTTCAAAAATACATCTCAAAAGAAATACAGAGATTGACAGCGGAAGAGTTCTACTAAGCATCTTATCCTTAAACTCAACAACAACAACCGTCGCCGCTCACCGTCGCTTCAACCTGCACATTTAGAAAGCAATGCAGGGCTAAGTACAAAGGTACTTAGTGGGCACGATGCCGAAAACATACTTATAAATATGGATAAAATGGCATCTCATAAGTGTAGCACACGGGGTTTTATTGAAAGAATCCGTGTCTACTAAACATTTTCTGACTTTTTCTCATAAATCGCTCGCGCGAGCATTTTCTGACTGATGTTACGTTCAATCTTGACCACTACTAATTCACCGTGGCTGGTACCCCTCAACAGGATATCACATACACCACAGGTTACAAAGTGCACTAACTCTGGAAAGCACTTAGCAGCTAACTCAGAGCCGATCGTTAGTTAATCTAAAAATAGACTAACTCTAAAAGTCTGGAAAACCCGAAGGTTAACTCAGAAATCTGGAAAACACGAATGTTAACTCAGATTGGTACAAGAGAACTCACATAAAAACTTAAAACAGTTCATGCCATATTATCACTTTGAAAGCACAGATATCAAAGCAATAAAGAAAGATTTTTCGAGCATTGCTCGTTTTATTTGTATATAAAAGCCCACCTTATTTTACAGAACTTAAAACAAACGCTTCCAACTTGAGATCTTCTGTCCTTTCTCTACAGTTGGCTTCCTCCTTCATCGCAAAATACATATACTTAAAAACGGTTCGTAAAAGATACTCGAAGAAAGAGAATCGAATAAAGTTTTAGTCATTTTATTCTTTTGGCATTTGCACGCTTACTAAATTCGTTTTACTTAACGGGAAACGAGACTCGTATCCATCTCGTTTAGAACTTGAAAGATCTCGTACTCGACTCTCGGGTCAGTAGAGAAAGTTGTCGATGTCTTAAAACGACTTTAAGGATTATAAGAAACTAAGTTGGAAAGAACCAACTTAGGCGATTTCATTTATAGCTCATTTCACGACTTATGAATATTTCTCGTTTATTACTTCTTTAAAGAAAAGATAAGATAAGATACGATCTCGACTGGTTTTCATCATTAAAGGTCTGATCCTTGACTCTAGGGTCAGATAGAAGGTATCCGTTAGATAAAACGGCTTAAACGATCAAAAGAAACTAAGTTGCGAACTAAACAACTTAGAAAACAAGAAACTGAAATTTCTACTGCACAGTCCAGTAACTCTGGAGGCTGTCCAGAACAGAGGACTTGGAAACAGGGGGTGAGCCCTATACCACTAGAAAGCTTAGGAAGTCTAGTTTCTGCTCCAATTTACGGATCACAAATCCGATAAACGAGCTGGAAGTTATTACAGTTTCCGGCAGGGGTCGCAAAACTGCCGTGAAACCCTAGCTTATTGATAAGTTCGCCGTATAACGTTTTAGGTTCGTTTTAAATCTTCGTATTCAACTTTTTTAGAAACTGAACTCTCAAGGCAGTCATCACGTACCTCCGTACGTGACAAACTCCTTCTCACTTACTCAAAGGCACGACGTTCTAACGTCGGATTTCAACTATCAAGTACTATACCAACAAAGAAAATCCAAACGTGTTCTAGTTCCCGATTATCACTTTAACCCATATTATATGAACTCGGATGCTTACGATGTCAACTAGAAATATGTTCCAAATTTCATTATAAACAATAATATCAAGTTAAAATTTTCATCCGACTTCCCGATTATTAGTTACAACTAGATATTCGCCTCTTACGCGATCTTTAAAAGTCGTCGGTTTTCGTTCAAGTTTTACGACGTTAATCTACGTCTAATAGGAATCGTTTTCATGCATGCTAACATGTCTTAACATCTTTATAACTCAGATTATATAGTGATCCTTGTCTCTTATATTCCATTAAACATCTTTAGAAAATTTCCAATTAATTCCTATTATCAATTAACATGATTTGTAACAATAATCAACTAACAAATCATCACTTTAAATGATCATGTGGAAAACTCCTAACTACTTTAAAATTTCTGGTTTTGAACATATGTTTATGGAATGATTTTCTTTTTAAATTAATAACATTTATATACTAAACATGCTCTTATATCACTAATTATTCACTTGCAATTCCAAAAACAACTAACATGCAAAAACCCCTAATTTCATACTTCAAACCCTAACTCAATTTCATAACAACATAGGGCTTTCAATCCCTTTTCATTCTATACACTAATTAAACCTCTACTAAGCATGAATTTGCAATCAAAAGAAGAAAAACAAAAATCCTACAATTTTCCAAAAAATTTCTGCATTAACCTAGATGTTAGGTTTCTTATTTTTGATCATTTTTAATCCATAAATATCATGTCTAGCATATCCAATTACATTATTCTAAGATCATTTCTTCCATTCCAACACCTTAAAAATTCGAACATGAGGGAAAAGAGAAGAAAAGAAAATCTAATTGGATAGGGTTGTAGAGAATGAAAATACCTTAAGATTTAATGAAGGAAGTTATGGGATTGAATGGATGGATGGATGGTTTGTGTGAGTTCTTCAAGTTCTTGGTGAAGTCTTCAATGGAGGATTGAAGAGATGAAGAAGATGAAGTTGAGGGAGAGATGGAGAGAGTGGCCGAGAGAGAGAGAGAGAGAGTGGAGAGAGAGAGAGAGAGATTTGTTTTGTCTAAGTGAAATGATTAATGGTTGACCATGCAAAAAGTTAAGTTTAGGTGTCATTAGCTTAGGGTGTATTAACATGCATGTTTAACACCTAAACATGGTGAGGTGGCGGCTGCCATGCAGCATTTTTAGAGGTTTTACGGGTTTTTCCGGCGCGATCCGACGTTACGGAAAAACGAACGACGAAGACGTTGTTCGATACAAAAATCGTCGTGATTCGATTTGACTTATAAATTCTAACGTATGAACTTAATTAGAAAACGAATTTCTAAAATTTATTTTGACAAAAACTCGGAACGACAAGTCCAAGTTTCGTCCGGAAAAACGTAAAAACAAACTTTTTCGGCGTGTTCGTATTCGCGATTTTTTTTTAACGTAAAATTAAACGGTTTCTCGTTCCAAGCTTACGATATAAAAATTTTTCGCATGCGCTAACCCTTAATATGGTAGTCGTCTAGCCGACTTCTGTAAATTATTTTCTTTTAGTAACGGATTCGACCGTTAGCTTTAGAATTAAAAATTCCAACTTAGGCGTGCAAAGCCATTAATTAATTAACTTAAAACTTCTTAGAACGTAAGGATTTTTACGGGGCATTACACAATCATACTGTAAGCACTAATTAAAATAATAATTTTGTTGCGCACGATAAAAAAAATTACCCGATCATAGGCCCACCACTCTTTTTTATTTTTCCATCCAGGTTTTTCAGCATATACATACTGTGCCAACTTGAACAAGTGCGAAACAGAAATTGCTTCATCTTCATTTGGGTTAAACTGTGTCATCGTCTCCTCACTGTTATAATGCTACCAAAGTTCATACAGTTCTTTCTGTTGTACAAGACACATAATCAGTAACATAATAACATTATATGACACCCAAAAAATAAATAAACAAAAGTACGTAATATAAGTTACTAACCAAAAATGTCGGTGAAATGATGCCCATTCTGCCATCAACTGATTTAACTTTTGTAATTTCTGGAAAGCTGTGCAGGCAGGACATATATGCCTCGATGTGCGCAAGCTTCAATTCTTCGTTCTCATCATCTATCATCTTGAACCATTGTGCATCTACAGGATCAGAAAGTCCTACATTCCTCCTTCAAAGAGTTAAATCAACCAATTCTCACAAAGTCAGATGCAACAACAGAATTCTAAAAATTTACTAATTGAACTAATGTATTTAACAATGTAGAACATTACGTGGAGTTGCTGCTCTTGAACTTGAGATAGTCTATTGCCCTTCTCTCATTTTCCAGGAATGGACTGCACAACACCGCTGCTTTTCTCCTTGTCCTCACCAACGTCCAGTCTAACTTCAATGGTCTTTGGGTTTCGTCATCCAATTTGCTTGCTTGAGCCATCTGCATCCTTGTTCTAGGTGAAGATGACAGACCTCCACTACTATAAACACTTTTCCCTTTTCTATTCAGATGTTGTTTTTTCTCATCAGCTGCTTTTTGTGTCACAGCATGGGCACTATTGCACGCTTCTTCCACGAAATCAAGTGGCTCATCTCCAAAAGCAACGTCGCGTACTGGAGTCTAGAATGCAGATGAATTCTTCTGTAGAAGTCCATATATAGTTAAATTCACCAAATCAACATAACATCCACAATAAATGGTCATCTTTAACAAATATTAAAAGAGATGCGGTAAAAACAGTAACATCACTCTTGGTGAGGCTATCCAAAATACTCTAAAAAAAAAATTGTTAAGTCACAAATAGAAGAAAAATTTTTAGACATTCACCCAAAAATAGCATTTTTTTTTTGGAGTAACAAAAAAATATTGAAATTTATGTGCAGTCACAAAACTAATGACAAATTTTGTGCAGTCACAAACATAATCTACCAATGACCAGATTTATTGCACCTCAGGAAGTATAATGAATCAAGCAGGTATCATATTATTTTTGTAGTCATAAAACAAAATGAAACAGTGACTCAAACATCTGTTTTCAAGACCAAACTAATATAAAACAGTTAAAATATAAACATAAATCTTTGTGCATTGACAAAATAAACCATCATTAGAATGCCTAATGTAATAGATAAATAAATAAAAATTTAGAACAAATCTCAGTTTGTATTACCCCAATATCTGTCACAATGTTCTCAACCACTCCTGCAAGATACGCATCATTGTAGTCCCCCACCCCCCCGGTCAAATGTGACGGTGATTCACTATTCAATTCCTTTGTTCCCTAAAACAGAAATAAAATCAACCACGCATTCTACATGTACATTATTAATTATTTAGAATAACTATGAATCGCTAACCCAAACTGTCAACCTTGATAATACCTCATCAATTTTTTTTCCGGCCTTACAAACTCTCAAATTCTTCCGGTGCCGAGCAGCTGTCATAGGGGTTCCAATATTCACTGGCAGATCATGACTTTCAATCTGCAACATCACACAGTTCTGTTATATGCCGCCAACAGCCATATTATGGAAAACAACATTATTATAAAACCTGATCTGTTATTTTGCTGAAAAGTTTCGAAGGCGAATCGGCAACCCTGTTTTCCTCTGATTTGCTTTTCTGTTTTTCAATTGTATGAACAAATAAATAACACATTCTTAATGCCAAAAAGAATGTAAACTGATGCCAATCACGAAATTTACCGTCTCCCGCAGTCGGTTCATCCGTTCCTCTTCTTCTTCATCACTATCTATCACAACAGTTGGACCATCCTTCATTCCACTCACACCGACACCAGCATTATTGAATTCAACATTAACCCCTGGTAGCACCTGTTCCTGCAGAAACCAACCGACTTAAGCTTACATAGATCATTTTTTATATTTATAATATATCACGTATAACTTGCACATCTTACCCCTAGTTTTTTCAAAACAATTCCTGCTGTTACTTCACCAAACTTATTAACCACAACATCACTCATCAAGATTGATGTGATTAATTTCGTAGCCTCCGTCACACTGATGAACTCCACTGAATCCATTCCTACCTCTTTACGTCTCTTTTTCACAGCGATACCTCTATCTAACACTTGTGTTCCTTCATCATCGGACGGCACAAATTCTGGAACAACCACATCGAATTTGGGAAAATGCATCTTCCAAGGCTCTCCTTCTGCTTCCACTGTTTCCCAATAAGTGGACTGGAGTTCATCATCAGTCGGTATCAAGGTTTCCTCAATCTTGTTTTAAAAAAAAAGATATAATTAGAACTACTCCAGATTTGTATTAATTTTTCAAGAAATAGTAAAGAATTAGTTCACCAAAGGTTTACCTCATCGATCAGCTCCAAAAAATGTCCAAGAGATGATGAGTAATCATACCTCAACATCCTGGGAATACAACACTCATTTCTCAGTCCTGATTGCTTGCCAACATCAGGGAATGCACACATGATCCATGCCTTGTTGCCAAACAAGCACAACATCAAAACACCAATACAATGAATTATAGTCAGATGCAGTTTAGTAAGCTAATAGATTTTCATAGATAACTCATTCAGCCTAATGAACAATTACAATAAAAAAACGTACCAAAAAAGCAGTTACGAATCCGTTGACATGGTATCCTGTGCTCTTTGCATCCTCTTTTAAATCTGTCTTGATTGAATCCAGATTCTGTACGAGGTGTTGATATGCTAGGCTACCCCACGGAAAAGACTCCCACAACTCTTCCTTCTCAACCAACGCCCAAATCCAATCATCAATTGTCTTCGTCTTTTGGACTCCAAAAAGGACACTACACACAAACAATATCTTTGAGGCTTTCAAATATTCCACTCCTGTCCTGAATTTCGATGCTTTGTAGTCATCCCACAACCTCTCGAAGTTTGTTCTGCTAGCCACATACCAAGTGGCATACAACGAATCAGGTCTGAAAAGATATTTCTTCTTATGGGGGTTGAACTTTGATTCTCCGAATCTAAGGCCAGTGACCAGCGCAAACTCCTGCCGGCGAAACTTCACAATCTTGCCCTTAATAAAAAAAAGTCAACTCTGAAATAGTGTAAGGGTCATCTCTTTTCTGCACTATCTGGTAACTCATTAACTCGTGAACGGTGCTCATGGATTTCCCCAGCTTGCCTGGGAAGTCATAGAATTTTCCAAAACAGGACTTCTCAAATTTACTAAAGAGCTCGGCGCCATGGTTCTTTAATGTAGTTCTGATGCTATTTAGAATCTTCTCCTTACAGTGATGATTCACCTTTTGAATAATCCCTTGCATTCGACGCCTCTTGTATCTCCAGCCATCCTACAGACATTAATATGATTTATTAAACTGTAACCTATTCTTTCCTTTTATTTGAAGTAACAAAAACCAATTACAAAGTCATTACTTTGCAGCCTGGGTCTTTCATAACCAATAACAACAAAGCCCCGCATATTATTGCCAAGTTTTGTGCAAAATCAAGAACAAAAAAAACAGAAATATCTTTTACACAATACTTTTTTTTTAAGTCACACAAGATCAAATATTAGTGTTTATTGTCAAGACCATCAAATCATGCTTTCTAATTGGATCAGGAACAAGAAAATAAACAAAACAACTTTAATGTTTTAAGAATTTCATGGAATATTCATGAAACAACTGAACATGTTTTATGGAGTAACAAAATTATGCCCGAATTTGGAGGTGTCTGCAAATTTGTTGGACTAACATAATAAACACTAAGTGATATAGTACTTATTTCATACATAAGTTTATTGTCATATTTTGTTAAGTAACAAAAACTACATTACTATTGCACAACACCACCTACTAATTCTTGCATAAATTGTTCAGTAACAAATTCCAAGCATGTTTCTCCACAGCCAAAAACGTCCTTTTCCAACTAGGCTCCATCTTCTACCTTTTGCTAAAGCTTTAAGTTTCTTATACCTATGGAACACGTGCAACTTACATACTAAAAATAAAGAAATCCTAACAGATCTAGCTTTTTTAAAAGAAATCCACAGTTTACATGGACCACACATGTGGGCCTAGCAAATCTCTCTAAATTACAGTATAAAAAGGCTTCAACATTTTCCTAGAACACGAAAAACTCCGGCGATATGCAGCCCAAAAAACCAACAACACGCAGCACGACCGATTTTTTTTTTCAACAACAAAAAACTCACCGGTGGTTTGGTCTGAGTTTGCGTCTCATCGATCGAAAACAAGGTGCCTAGGGTTTGTGTCTGTTCCTCGCCGGATTGTGACATCTCGCTGGAGATTTCAAATCTCTCTGTACTTCTTTCTAGAGCGACAAAAAATTGGAAGCTGGGGTACGAAAACTTCTGTAGAGAGAGAAATAGACTACAATATGGAGGAAACCGTTTGCTCCTGCCGGAAATCAAAGCTTCTTATACGAGGGGATTGTGGAAACCGTATGCTCCTGCCGGAAATACACTCACTGTTTCGTCGATGATACCGAGAAAGAAGGGTTTGTGGAGAGAGAAAATGAGAGATGAGCAGTTTCAGCAAAATGAATATGAATCGAGCAAAAATTTGTAAGCGGGAGAATTTTGTTCAGTTAAAAAACATTCAAATTGTTTGATTGGTGAGTGTAGGGGTATAATTGTCAACAAGTGCTATATTTATAAGTTTTTATATGGAGTGCTAGATTTTTAAAAAACTATTTATGAAGTGCTATTTTCAAAATCCCCTCTATATATATATAGATAGAATATTATATTAAAATATGATATATATTGATTTGAAAGTTTGATTTTGTTAATATTTTGTTTCCATGTCATATATATATAATATATATAGAATATTAAATATAATAAATATTAATTTTAAATTCTATAAAATTTGAGAATTTAGATAAATAAGAATGAAGAAATATGAGGGGTGCCACATAGAATTTTTTTACGTAGAGTCGTTTTCGTTTATATAATAACTAGAGTGTAGCCTGTCGAAAATCGACGGAAAATTATTATTTATTAAAATTATAATAAAAATATTGTTCATTAATTATTTTTTAGTTTTACACATGTCGTAAACTTTTTGTTGTGTGAGTTTGGTGAGCCATATTGGAATCGGCTCGTCTACCTCTGCGGTTTAAGGTCAGAATCCTCCCATTAGCCACGATTTTGAAAAAGTTGAACTGTCGGTTTGGAATTGGCCCGTCTACCCTTACAATTTCAAGTCGGAATCCTCCCGTTAAATTGAATTGTCGTAACTAAATCGATCCGTCTACCCCCACAATTTCGGTCAAAATCTGCCCGTTGACCATGATCTTAAATTTTGTGAACAATAGAATAAATGAATAAAAAATGCACAACATGTAGAAAATAAATTAGTTTATATAATAGGACTTAATAAGTGGTCATTTTAATTTTTTTAATAAAAATTAAAAATTATTTATTTGACCAAACAATTAATTGGACCCTATTTTTATAAATAATTTTTAAAGTTATCTTACTTCTCAAAATTGATATGGGACAAAAATATATTTGGCTCTCAAATAGATTGCCCCACGTCGATTTTATATGCGAATTGTGGTAAATCATTTGAAAGCAAATATGTATTTTTCCCATATTGATTCAGAGAACACAAATAATTATAAGAATTGTTGTGATTCATTTTGACATAAAATATCTCTTTGTCCCATAATATTGATTTAGAGAAAATATTTAGAAAAAAAGAATTTATTATTGTTTTGTTTTTTACTCCTATACTGAAAAATACTTCATCCATCTCCACTTTGTATGGTGTGGGGCCGTGCACATGTATTAAGAAAAGGTAAATAAATGTTTGCTAAAGATATTTTAAGTAGAGAAAATGACTAATTTATGATGTATTGTCAATTTGTTAGTGAATTTAAATTAAATACAAAAAAAATTCACCAAAATACGTTTTCTGTTAAGGGTATATTAATCTTAATTAAGTATTTGCATCAAATTAAGATCAGCAAGCAATAGAGAAAGAGAGAAATCGAAATGAAAGTTAATTAAATTGGATTAAATCTATATATAACAATTCTCGTTTGAATTCGTATATATACTAGGAAAAAGCAAAAGACTAAAATATTTAAAAAAGAAAAAGATCTAGAATTGGAGAACATGAACATGAGAGATTGGAGAGAGAGATAATGGGGTATCGTGTAAGCAGAAGGAAAAATAGGTGAGAATTTGATGAGAGAGAGAGAGAGAGAAATAGGTGTTTTTATTTATGTTCTTTGCAATTTACTAATTACTTGATTTTAAAGATTTGATTTGGTTAAGATTTTATTTTTATATATATATAATATAAATATGATAAATATTAATTTTAAATTCAGAAAAATTGAGAATTTAGATAAATAAGAACGGACGAATATGAGGGGTGCCACATAGGATTTTTTTAACGTAGAGTCGTTTTCGTTTATATAATAACTAGCATATAACCCGTCAAAAATCGACGGGAAATTATAAAAATTAATAAAATTATTAAATAGTACTAATATGTGATAGATTAAAAAAATATTATTTGTTAATTATTTTAGCGTTAAATAATTCGATTATGCAATCTACTGAACTCGCTTAGAATTTAGGGGTGTGTTTTGGTGAGTCGATTGTATAGTATACACCCACTTTTTGTCCTATTATAACACAACATGTTTGACTTTTCAACCTACACTATTCACGCTATTCACACGTCACTGTTTTAGTGGTTATTTTTTTATTACATATTTTATTTTTCAGTTTTTTTAATATTTTTCAGTTTTTTTTTCCAGATTTTTTTATTTTCAATTTTTTTAGTAAATATTTTCATTACGAAACGTAAAGTTTCACAATCATTACATTTCGTCATGACAATGTCTACTTTTTAATATGGCAAGCTGTACTTTTAGTCGAACGTTAAAGTAATTATTGTCGTTGAAAAAAGTAAACTTTTTCAATAAGAAACGTAATGTTTCACAATCATTACATTTTGTCACGACAATATCTACTTTTTAATATGACAAGTTCTACTTTTTAGTCAAACGTTAAGTAATTATTGTCCTTAGAAAAAGTAAACTTTTTCATTAATAAACGTAATGTTTCACAATCATTACATTTCGTCACGACAATGTCTACTTTTTAATACGACTAGTTGTACTTTTAGTCAAATGTTAAAGTAATTATTGTCGTTGAAAAAAGTAAACTTTTTCAATAACAAACGTAATGTTTCACAATCATTATAATTTGTCACGACAATGTCTACTTTTTAATACGACAAATTCTACTTTTAGTCGAACGTTAAAGTAATTATTATCGTTGGAAAAAGTAAACTTTTTCACTAAGAAACGTCATGTTTCACAATCACTACATTTCGTCACGACAATGTTGAAAAAATCAAAGATGAAATAAAATAAAGAAAATGTGGAAAATAACCAAAAAAAATCTGGTAGAAAAAAGAAAAAAAAAGAAACAAAATCTGGAAAATTAAAAAAAAGAGGGAAAAAAAAGGAAAATGAAAAAATAAAATAAAAAAGAAAACAAAAAAAGAAAAAGGAATATGGAAATAAAAAAAATAGAAATAAAAAGTAGGAAATAAAAAAAAAACAGGAAAAAGGAAATCTGGAAAGGATAAAAAAAAAAAAAACATGAACAGTAGCGTGAACAGTAACTCGCGTGAATAGTGAGTTGAAAAGTCAAAGATGGTGTGTTATAATAGGACAAAAAGTGGGTGTATAGTATATAATCGGTGCACGAGAACAAGTGTGTAGAATTTATATCCCTTGAACACATCTCAAATTCAATTAAAAAGTAATTTTACCACATGTTTATGTCTCAAACCCATATAGTTATGTTTGTTAAAAAATATAACTAATATATTCTCATTACTTTCGATAATTAATAAAGATCTGTTCTTCTACAAAATCGATGTGGGCAAAAATATATTTCTCTCTCAAAGGAAAACGACTCTTAAGCTGGCTTTTTATGAAAAAAAAGAGGCAATGGAAGGAGCGGGTAGTTAGAGAGAGAGATGAGATATATAGATAGCGAATAATACTACATATATTAAGATTGTCTATAAGATGAAAGCGACCCTATATACCCCACATTATGAATTCAACACAAGATTAAGAAAAAATAAGTTAAACCACCGCTTCACAATCATCCCGTCTATCCCGACGGTTCCGACCTGGAACCGGCCTATTAACTACAATACTGATTTTAAATTATATAAATAATCATCTTCCAAATATATTAACAAAAAAATTAATGATGACATTTGTTTTCATTTTACCTGAAATTAATATTTAATTATATAAATAACAATATTCCAAAAATATTCACACAATATTTGATAAATAGAAATTTAATTATAAATTGTAGTATTATATAAATAATCATCTTCCAAATATATTCATAGAAAAATAAATGATGACATTCGTTTTTTTTTACCAGCTTAATAATTTTTTTAACTGAGAATAGAACTTCAAGAATTGTTTCACTATGTACTTAGTAGTTTTTCCTTTTTACAAAACTTTATGTAGAATGATTGTGATTTATAAAATTATTTAATCAATGATATAAGATAAAAGTTGACCATAAAATATTCTTAATTTTATAAGTTCAAAATTATATAATATATTAAAAAAAAAAATTGTCCCACAAATACAGAATTGGCCCATCTACGAAAACGATTATTGGTCGGAATTGACTTGTTGATATATCATTAGTAATTTTTCTGCCAATTTTCCTACATATTCTACGTTTTCCAACGGAGATGATTAATCAAACAATTTGAGATGATATGTTTAGAATTATTCAAACTTATTTGAAATTTATATACTTGTACTTGTTTAAAATTCGATTAAAAAATTAGTCATTTGTGTTACTTTCTAAAAAAAATCCGTATATTAGTCTACCGCCACAGTTCTGCGTCGGAACTGGCCCATTGACCACGACTCTGATTTATAAGTGCGTAATTTATAAAATTTATTTAGAATTTATATAGATCCAAAAACTTAATAAAAATAATGATTGTACTATTCGTTACCGTCCTTAATCGTATAGTAATATTCGTTAATTAAAATTATAAATTATGCAAAGCTGGAAATCCAACTACAAATAACGTAAAAATTATTTCATGGATGACGATTATAAATTTTAGAAAATACATGGGAAAAAAAAACATAAAATAAAAAATTTCTCGAGTGTCGGTTGGGAATTGGTTCGTCTACCGCCACGGTTCCAGGTCAGAATTGACCCGTTGACCATGATTTTGATTTATAAATGCACAATTTATGACGATTCTAAATTTTAGAAAATATATGAAAAAAAATTAATAAGATGAAAATTTTAAAATTAATAAGAATAAAGAATAAAAATGTGTCATGAGATCCCGAGTTGAGGTACCCGTCAGTTAGGAATTGGTCCGTCTACCTAATCAATTGACAAATTAGAAATTACTTATTTTTTATCAAATTAAATAAGAAAATATTAGACTATTTTCAAATTTAATTCGATCAACCAACAAATTATCCAAACTATTTTGGAACCATTTATTCTGTCAATTAATAAATTGGTTCCCTAATAAAAATAATTATCTATTCGGCCAATTAATAAATTGACCAAATTAAATTGAATTAAACTATAAAAATATAGCAGATATTTATTCGGCCGATTAATAAATAATTTGGCCAAATAAAACTCCTACAAAAAATAATTATCTATTCGGCCAATTAATAAATTGACCAAATTAAATTAAATTAAACTATAAATTATAGTTATTTATTCGGCCAATTAATAAATAAATTGGCCAAATAAAAGTGGTGAAGCAAAAGATGAGAAAATACACATTAATTCTAGGTATTTATAGGCTTTTCAATAGGTGAAGTTTCATTGAGAAACCGATGTGG
The DNA here is from genome assembly GCA_029490685.1 of Schizonepeta tenuifolia. Classification (NCBI taxonomy): domain Eukaryota; kingdom Viridiplantae; phylum Streptophyta; class Magnoliopsida; order Lamiales; family Lamiaceae; genus Schizonepeta; species Schizonepeta tenuifolia. The sequence goes on from CM055958.1 coordinate 73,724,245, forward strand.
GACACAAGATTTTAGTATAGATATTTACATTTAAAAATTCAAAAATTTGAGAATATAAATAAATATGAATGGAGGAATATAAGGGGTGCCACGTAGGATTTTTTCAAAATAAGAATCGTTTTCCTTTTAGTAATATAATGATAGATAGATAGATTTTAATTAGAATTTATTAATTTTAGTTAAATTTGATTAAACTTTAATTAGAATTAAATAAATATTAATTAAATTAAAATATATAAAAAATTAGAAAAACATCGAGGACTGCACCAATCACACAGTGCGATCCACAACATAAAAGTGTTTCTCTTGATTATATAACACCGAAATACGAGGTTGTGCTCCCTCCAACAGAAGTTCATCCAATAGTGTGCAAGTTGGAACCATTGAGTCAAGCTCCTCCAACATTGCCCGCTCCTACGGTCCACGCTCCATCAAACCCCGCTCCAAAGGTGCACGCTCCATCAAAGCCTGCGGCAAGTGTAAGTGGAATTCTGAAAGTGATCTTGACCGTAAGGCCCGTTAGGAAAAAAATTCCGGCAGCCGTACATAGGAGTCCATTCCTTTCCAATGACGTACGTTCGGGAAGAGACATGTTCGAACATTTCTTGAGCTTGGACCATGGAGTGTAAGTTTCCTTATTAAATATTTAGTACATTAATAAGAATAATGCAAATTACTTTCTAAATATACTTTTAAAATAACAGGAGGAATGTTGGATTGCTTTGTGGGGTGGAGAAAGATTTTTTCGAACACATCTTAAACAAAGATAAACAGCTCCACGGGGATCACATTGAAGCATACCTCGCTATACTCACCTCGGATCCAGCCCTTGCAGGACTCAAACATATCAACTCCAATATTGCGATCACATCATGTTACTTCATAGTAACTGCACTTATTTTTTCTGTTTTCACCTTGATACGAATTTATAAATTTGTAACATGTGTCTCTGATTCGTGTTACGAATTTATAATTTCGCAACACACATGTAATCATCTCATGTTACGAAACTTATAATTTCGTAACAAACAAATAACCATCTCGTGTTACGAATTTATAAATTCGTGACATGTGTCTCTGATTTATTACTAGGAGTTCGTAACATAATTTTATGATTTGTTAATAGGAAACGGTTGATGAGGTGTTTGAAGAAATGCATAAGGATAAGAAACGATTCGATGAGCCGTTTAATCACAAATTGTTCAAAAGTTAAATTGAAGAGGTTGTTCCAGTACAACTGATGGAAAGATTGTGCTTATTTGCTGAAGCTATATAGCCGAATTGGGGCCCAAATATGAAGAAGTGGATCGATTGCGAAAAGGTAAAACTAAAACTATTACAATTTTTTTCATGTTACGAAATGATTGTTTCACATGTTACGAATTTATTATTTCGTATTAATCATGTCATCATCTCATGGTACAAATTTATTATTTCGTATCAATAGTTTATAATTTCATGTTACGAATTTATTATTTCGTAACAATTGTTTATAATTTCATGTTACGAATTTATTATTTCGTATAAATCATGTCATCATCTCATGTTACGAATGTATGAATTCGTAACAATTGTTTATAATTTCATGTTATGATTTTATGAATTCTTAACAGTTTGACATGAGTACATGTTACGAATTCAACATTTCGTTTCGATGTGCCTTGTAGGTCGTTGCCGTTTGCAACTACAAAGATCATTGGGGGACAATTTGGTTGGATCTCAAGAAGCAAAAACTTGTGCTCTACGATTCATTTCAATGGATATTCGAGGAACACCACTTAACAAATAGGAAGGACATCTTCCTACCCCTTGCAAGGCTTATCCCTCAAATATTGAAGGAAATCGGATACTTCGAGCATCATCGAAAGAAACCAACTTTAACACAATGGGAGTTGTGTATTCCACCTAAGTCAAAGAATCCGTTCAAACAAAAAGGGGATGTGAAATGTGGGCTCTATGCATTGAAGTACGTGGAGCAGATCATGTCGAGTACCCCGCTGCCCAAATGCTTCAAGAAAGAAGAGGAGTACGATCATTATTGCGACCACATTGCCCGAACTATATATTCTCACAGCACCGATGAAGCCATTCCCATGGTATTGGAGAGTAATCCTTAAAACAATTTTTTGTATGGCCTTTTGTCTTTACTAGCTGCACATATTTTGCTCAAAACAATTCCTATTTTGTAAGATTTAATAGCACTTACGGTAGTTAAATATGCAGCTGTTTACGAAATTGCAATTTCGTAACACTATCGTTTGTTTCGAATTATTATTTTCGTAACATGATTCGTTGCGATTTGTTTATATCGTAACATAGGTAACTGTTATGATTTTATTGCTATGTTACGAATTTTTAAATTCATAACATATGTTGTTGCGATCTATTTCATTCGTAACAGTACTACTGCTTCTCTGCATTTTTTCATAACAATTTTATGATTTTATTCTCATGCCACGTAGAACTTTGCTCAAAACAATTCCTATTTTCATAACAAATTATGTGACCTTATTGAGATAAGGTCACATAAGGTTACGAAATTATAATTTCGCAACGTCAAATAAACGAACCAAAATGCAAAGTTAGTTACGAATTTCACAATTCGCAACACTATACACTAATTATGTTACGAATTGCAAAATTCGCAACATTATATACCTAAAAATTCCAGATTCGAAAAATTCAAAAATCCTCAAACATGTTGCAAAATTATAATTTTGCAACGTCAAATAAACGAACCAAAAAGCAAAGTTAGTTACTAATTTCACAATTCGCAACACCATATATGAATTGTGTTACGAATTGCGAATTTCGCAACATTATACACCTGAAAATTCCAGATTCCAAGCATTCATAAAGGCATCAAACATGTTGCAAAATTATAATTTCGCAACGTCAAATAAACGAACCAAAAAGCAAAGTTAGTTACGAATTTCACAATTCGCAACACCATATACGAATTGTGTTACGAATTGCGAAATTCGCAACATTATACACCTAAAAATTCCAGATTCCAAGTATTCAAAAAAGCATCAAACATGTTGCGAAATTATAATTTCGCAACGTCAAATAAACGAACGGAATCAATAATTCGCAACAGGCCACAACAATAATCCATAAAAATACAACAGCAAAGATACATAAACATAAAAACTATCAACGAAATCTATTTGGGTCTTGACACGTTAAACGAGTATGCCCTTCTACGCCGCAGATCCCACATTTCTTCTTTTTCAGAGTCTTTGGTTTATTGCTACTCACTTTCTCATCCCTAGTAATCTCTTCTAACACTGTAGTGCATGAGTTTTGGTAATGACCTTTATGATGACATCGAGAGCACACACGATTTCCAAATTGAATCCTCTTCTTTCTTGGTCGACCAGCTTGCCTAGGGTTATGAGGGGTGCCAACAACCCTGGAGGCAACGTCATCGGGTGCAAACCATTCATCTTGATCCGGGATCGGCATCACTTCACCAGCATAAGATTTAAGCCACGTCTCAGTCGAGTAATAACGATGCACATATGAAACTGGGGCTTGTCTGGCGAAACTGCAAAAACAAAAACCATATTTCAGTTACAAAATGCACAATTCGCAACGAATAACACCAGACAATATGGTACATATAAAACTAATTTTACGAAATATCACAAATTCGTAACAACCCATGTTACGAAAAAACAAATTCGTTACATCTAAAAATGATGCTACGAATATAATAAATTTGTAACAAATCATGTTACGAAATACATAAATTCGTAACAAGGAATGATACGAAATACATAATTTCATAACGAAATAACATCACCTTATTGCTGCAGTGGCATGAGAACAAGGTATAAGATCAAAATCAAAGACGTGACACGAGCACTCTCAAACAGCAAGGTCAACCATATGGCTGTGAGATCCAGAAATGACCTTGTATTTAATCTCACTAATAGGTTCAACCTTCATAGACCTCCCCAACTCAATAGCTTTCTCTAGCCTCTTGGTTGCATACTCAGATAGCTCTTGGGATCTAGCTGCAGCCCTGGTACGGCACTTAAAAAACCAATCCTGACATATCTTTCGGACATACTCAAGTAAAGAACACACCGGCAAAGATCTAGCCCATTTTATTCTAGCATTCAAAACCTCTACTGCATTTGATGTTCCAAAGTAGTACCGGTGAACAGGGCATTTGCATACAGTCCATGTAATAGAGTCAAGATTCATAACCCTAGCATGTGCACGAGGAGCTGTCTATTGCAGATTCGCCATGTATTCCTTAAAATCAGAATCCTTATAAGTCGTTGCTGCAGCGTGGAAAATATCAGTCACAAAAGAGCCATAACCCCATTTTTTCATGTTACTTTGTATATGAAATGAACACAACCCGTGGGGGATCCCTGGATAAACCGAATCCACTGCATTCTTTATACTTAAGTGCTGATCAGACACAATCAAAAGATCGGTGAGACAACCAATTACGAATTTGGTTAAGAAACCAAGTCCATGATAAATCATTTTCTTTGTCCTCAATCCCAAAAGCCAAAGGAATTATCTGCTCATTAGCATCCTTTGTAGCAACAATAAACATAATACCCTTGTATTTTCCTTTCAAATGGGTTCCATCAAGCACAATAACAGGGCGACACGAACTAAATGCTCTTATACATGCACCAAGAGCAAAGAAAACAGATTGAAATATATCATCATCACGTGTTTGTAGATCAACCACCGATCCCGGATTTAAGTCCTTTAGCATGTACAGGTACGTAGGCAGCAACTGAAAATATGCAAAAAAAATTATTAATAAAACATAGTCATAAATTCGTAAAATAAGACATTACGAATTCATAAAATTCATAACATAAACATTACGAATTCATCAAATTCGTAACATAAAGATTACGAATTCATCAAATTCATAACAAAAACATAATCAACCCCCTTCAAACGATTAAACAATTTCATATTACGAATTTGGCAACTTCGTAACAATTCACATTACGAATTTACTAAATTCGTAACATCGATATCATCAATTTTCTAAGAACAAATTCATCAAATTCGTAACACTTAACATTATGAATTTACTAAATTCGTAACAAACGTACCAAAAAAACAACATATATCAAACTTAAGTACGACTAATCAAAAGAACCTGAAAAGACTTGTCTACATCACCGTATGATTGTTTTACTGCATGGTTCTTCCCAGCCAACGCAGTTCGGTACGTCACATGAACACCGTAATCCCTTAATAACTTTCCTTGAATATCCCGAGGCCTAAGAAAGAAACCATCTTCAGTCAAATTTTCAACAAATTCGGCAGCTACGACTTTAGAAGAATCCTTTGGATTGATTACATGGGGGTTGCAAAATTATAAATTCGTAACACGAGATGATTACATGTTTGTTGTGAACTTATAAATTGGTAACAAGAGATGATTCTCTGTCTGTTGCGAACTTATAATTTCGTAACATGAGATGATTACATGTCTGTTGCGAAATTATAAATTCGTAACACGAGATAGATATAAAGTTTCGTAACGATACGAATACCTAATAATGATACAAATACTTAATAATACTACAACGATGATACGAATTATTAAATTCATATCAATCGTACAAATTGTTTATATTGTTATTACACTAATTTGTCCATAAATTAAAAAAAAAAAGATAAAACATCATTGTTTGTCATTTCACACTCATCTTCATTATTTTACCTGTTTGGACTCCGGTTCGGTTGTGGAAAGATGGTGCTGCTCCTCTTCACCACTGTTCGGGGGTGGTAGCTTTTCTTGCTCAATGGAGGGAGTGGCTGCTGCTACATTGCTTGGAGGAGGGGCGGAGGCTGGTGCTGACATTTGTTGGAGGAGAGGGGGTGTCATTGATGATGATGTTGCTGCTGCCATTTGTCGATGAGGGAGTGTCGTTGATGATGATGCTGCTGCTTGGTGTGAGTCCATCCCCTTTTGTGCTTCAACTTCAAGCAGCTTTTTCAGGATATAATCTCCTACAGCTTCGAAAAGCTGCTGCTGTTGCTCCTTTTGGCATTGCAGAAGTGCTTGAAGCATTTGATCTTGCTGCGTTTGGAGAAGAGCCTCAACCTCTATTCTCACTCTTGTTGTTGCTACACTCCCGGCATATTTCCCTATCTCCTTCATGAAATTCTCCCGATCTTCAGCAGATTGGATGTTGGAAGGGAGTAGGTGAGCATTCACAGCAGCAACAGTAGAAGTGGAAGCACCAACTGGGGCAGCAGCGGCGTCTTCATCGTCATCAATTTCACGCTTCCTCTTCTTCATGTTGTCAGTAGGATCATACTGAAAGGCAAATGGCATCTTTTCAGGATCCTTAGCAAGAGATTTCCAGAATGCTGTCTCCTTCTCCTTTTTCGTTGCCTTAAGTTCGTTTTATGTTATTCCACCTTATTTTTCACGAAAATACTGTCTCAAGGCAGTCACTACGTATCATCATACGTGATGAACTCCTTTTCATTTCTCGATTATAAGCACGACGATTTAAAACCTCGTCTTTTCAAACTAAACAATTACTATACCAAAACCAATTCCAACTTCTCGTTCACAACTATAACTTATCATTTCATATCTCGGATGAACATGTCGTCAACTACAAACTTGTTCATTTAACACTAACGATCATTAATATCCAATTATTTTCCTTATTCGTCTTTTCTAACGATACTTAGGTTCGATTCTTCGTCTCTTATGAAAAATCCAACGTTATTAGAATTCGTTCTAACTTTCCGATTATGATCATTAACTATCGAGATTGACTAATACGTAATTCACTTCCTCATATCATTATCTAATCTCGACTTATCGTCGATCGATCGTCTCTTACGATAAATTCTACATTCTCCGTTTTCGTTCAAATTTTACAACAACGAGTATCATCTAACGAGCATTACTAACATGCAAATCATATTATCAAAACATCAACGAGCTCTAACTTATCGTCACGTCTTCGTCTCTTACATTTTTCAATTTTATTTTTAGAAAAATCTCAATTAAATAAATAATCATCCTCATACATCGTATATCTCATTTCCATTAAATAATCGAGCATATCATAACATTTTCTATCCTAAATCGTGCCTTCTTCGTCTCTTAGGTTTCAAATTTTATTTTTAGAAAAATCTAAACTAATTCGTATAATCAATTAACATCAAGAAGAACACTAATCTATCATTCAATCGACAAATAAATCGAGCTACGATCAAAGCCCCAATTTTTACCCCAAAATCGGTAAACCCTAGAACAAAGGGGTTCTTGATTTCTTTCTCTAATTCATCCATAGAACTCGATCCTAAACATCGTAGAACATGATTCGATCAAAGGACAACATGCTATTTCATTCCTAAGTTTTCGAAAAAAAAGAAAAATGATGGAATCAAGTTTTGTTCGGATCAAATGATAGATGAAGTTCTTACCTTTCGTAATATGGATTCAGAATTGGAAATGATCGGTAGGTGGAAGACTTGAATGCTTGAGAAAAGCTTGGAGTTTGAGCTTTAATGGAGATGAAGAAGAAAAAAAATGAGAGGGAATGGAGCATGGAGGGTGGCGGCAATGAAGGATGAAGGAGAGAAGGTGATGACTCACTATATGACACATAAAGTGAAGAAATATCCTACAAAAGTATAGTGACTCGTTAAGGATGCGTTTGGCGAGGAATTATTTGACGATAATATCTCGTTTCCATCTCTTAAACGTCAATTTAAAAGTCGAGAAAAACTTTCCTAGATAGTTACGAATTCGACGAAATCTAATTCGTTCGTTAGATTGGAAATAATTCACGTACTCGGAAAAACTAATTCATTTTTCAAAATCTGAGAAAAAGTCGGGACATCACAGTCCAAAATTCGTCCGGAAAAATCATAAAAACTAACTTTCTTCGATGAACTCGTATCGAAGAAAAAGTGAATGTAAATTCTGACGGAATTTAATTCTGAGCTTTCGGACGAAAAATCTATCGGACGCGAAAACCCTAATACAGTAGTCGTTCGTCCGATTTTTGAAAATGATTTTCGGAAACGGATTTCACCGCAAATCTTAGAATTTAATTTCATGATCTTAGGCGTGCAAAGCCATAATTATTATTAACTTTAAATTTTTAAGACAATAGAAATTATCCGGGGTATTACATCATACCCCCCTTACGAAAAATTTCGTCCCGAAATTTGCTTATCTTCTTAAACTGTTCGGGGTACTCCTTTCTCAACTCTTCTTCGAGTTCTCACGTGACTTCTTCTTGTCCGTGATAATCTTATAACACTTTTTCTAACCGTATCGACTTGCTTATTAACTTTCACGTTTTTTGATCCAATATCGATTGTGGTCTTTCTTTATAACTTAAGTCAGTTTCAAGATCAACGTCTTGCTGACACGACCACGTGTGCAGAATCGAACACACACATTTTCTCAAAATGAGATACACATATAATAAACATTCCATAAACTTGGCAACAACGCTATAACTATCCGTATTGGAAGCTATCTTTTTCGAGATATCCACTAATCGTATAAATCTTTGTTTAAGCTTTATACTTGGCATGGAATTAATCATATTATTCTTTAAAGGATAATCATGAGGAAAGTCTTGTCCCTATTTTCTAATTTTAAGCCTAATCGGCACATATTTCTTAAGTCTTTTGTCTTTTCTAAACTTCTTTCTTTCGTTACCTTTAGGTTTCTTTCACTTTAACTCGTGTCTGCCGAATAATCTCGATCATTTCCCTGACCGTATCTGATCCTAGGTTCTTTCTTTCACTTATCTTATGACAATAAGACAGTCATCTGAAACTTCTTCTTCTACAAGGCCTTGTAAGGCACAATACTTATCGTAGCTTAATAACTATCGTTATTACAATTTGATCAACGTCAAAAATATTCTTCCATTTCTACATAGAAATATTTAACGGTTATAACAACCCGTATGGTCGTCAGTGTAAGGCTTTCACTTGCTAATAAGCTAAACATCTTTCAACAAACGAGGCAACGTCTCGTTTCAATCAATTTTACCAGAAATCATTTCTTAAATTTTAATACATCTTTGTATTCTCTAGGTACGCTGCATGGCGTATCGTGAGCCCCACTCATGATATCGTTCTTTAATTCGCCGATATTAGGGATATAAGGTCTACCTTCAAATAAAATTGCATGATCTAGTGCTTTTAAAAAAAATAACCGTCTGGTTTATCCGTTCTTATCCTTGGTCGTAGCTTCTGAGTTGATTCGTCTTCTCTCTGCGCACTTATGATTCTTTCTCGTAAGTCTGATGTAGCTTCGAGTGCTGTTATTTGGTTTGTTATCGTTTCAGGTGCATCGAGCACTTCTAAGTCCATTTTCTTAAATTCTCATACAAGAGTTTCTTTCTCAACAAAGAGACATCCTAACTTGGTTGGAGTCTTGCGACTCAACGCGTTGGTTACAACGTTTTCTTTTCCTGGTGGTAATTGATTTCGCAGTCATAATTCTTTACTAGTTCGAGCCATCGTCTTTATCTCATGTTCAATCCCTTTTTGCTCGAAGAAGTACTTTAAACTCTTATGGTCCGTAAAAATCTCAACTCTAACACCATAGAGATGATGTCTCCAAATCTTCAGCGCATGCACAACGGCTGCTAGTTTTAAGTCGTGGGTTGGGTATTCAATTTCGTGAAGTCGAAGTTGTTGTGAAGCATAAGCTATTACCCTTTCCATATTGCATCAAAACACAACCTAATCCGTTCTTCGAAGCATCTGTATAGACCATGGATTCCTTATTCGCTTCTGGCAGAGCCAAAACTGGGGTTGTGGTTAATTTCTCCTTGAGTGTCTGAAAACTTCTCTCGCATTCGTCTGTCCATCTGAACTTATTTTCCTTCCGAAGTAGTTGCATCATAGGCCTAGCAATCGTTGAAATTCTTTCGATGAATCTTCTGTAATAATCGACTAAACCTAAGAAACTCCTAATTTCGTTCGGTCTTGTTGGCGATTTCTAATCACGTACTGCCTCTACCTTGGCAGGATCTACCTTGATGCCTTCTGCTAACACTATGTGTCTAAAGAACATTACTTCCTTCAGCCAAAATTCGTCTTTACTGGACTTGGCATAAAGCTTCTCGGCTCTAAGCGTCTCTAAACTATTCTTAAGTGTTCCTTATGTTCTTCCTCATTCTTGGAGTAAATGAGAATGTCGTCGATGAATACTAAAGAAAATTTGTCTAAGTATAGGTGGAAAATTCGGTTCATGAGATCCATGAATACGACGGGAGCATTAGTCAAACTAAATGGCATAACTTAGAATTTGTAATGGCCATATCTGATCCGAAGGCGGTTTTCAGGTATGTCTTTGGTTTATTCTTCAACTAGTGTTGTTTAGACCTTAAATCTATCCTCGAAAATACACTTGTTCCTTTTAAGCTTATCAAGAGGTCTTCTATCCTTATCGAAAGATACTTATTCTTAAGGGTTATCTTATTTAACTTGCGATAGCCTATGAACATTCTCATAGAACCATCCTTCTTCCTGATGAACCAATCAGGTGCTCCTATGGTGAAAACGCTTGTCTAATGAAATCATCCTCTAACAACTCTTGCAGTTGGATCTTAAGCTCTTCTAACTCTTTTGGTACCATCCTATACGGCCTTTTTGATTTAGAAGCCGATCCTGGTTCTAAGTCGTTCGTGAAATATACGTGACGGTCTGATGGTAAACCAGGTAATACTTCTGGAAAGACACCTTCATATTCGTTTACAACCTTCACGTCTTGAATGGTCTTCTTGGCTCCTGGGTCTTCAACTAGGTACACGAGATATGATGTGGTTCCTTTCTTCCTCATTAGCTTCTAAGCTTGTAGAGCGGATATTATCGGTATCCTCATATCCATCGTAATCCCATAAAATTCAGTTGGTTCTCTACCCGGGGGTTGAAAAGAGATCTTTCTCTCGTTGCAGAGAATCGTAGCATAATTCTTTGACAACCAGTCTATCCTAAGATTATATCTACGTCCCACATTATTATATCTTTTAAGTTGTTCGTTTTAACCTTAAGAGTTTCGATTTCTAGTCCTAGGTTAGAGCAAACATGCGTGGAAGTAGTGATCTCTCCTGAAGGTGTAGCTACTCTTATAGGGTGTTCAGCTCTTACGGGTCTGATATCTAAGTTATCCGCACACGAACCAGCAATAAACGAATGCGATGCGCCTGTATCAAACAGTATCTTAACAGGGATGTTGTGAAGTCTTCCCATACCTGCAAGGTTTCCTTTTCCTTTTCCTTTATCCTGCCCAGTCTACCTATTCGCGCATGCCCTTGCATTCTGCTGTTGTTGCGCGTGCTGCTGAAACTGCTGCTGATTCATTTGTTGTTGTGGCTGCGCTTGTATGGCCCTCAGAGGTATTGCTTGCAGTGGTTTAGGGCAATCCTTCTTTATATGTCCCTTCTGTCCGCAGTTAAAACAGTTGGGGGTGCCGGCTTGACAGACACCGGGATGCGCTCTATTACACTTTTGACAAACAGGAAAGGTAACCCTCCCTGGGTTATTATTTCCCTGGTTGTAATTCCTTTCTTGTCCATGTGGTTGATTCAGCTGATTATTTCCTCCGCCTGACCCTGCCTGTCTATTTCCTTGAAGAAACAATTCGGACTGATTGTTTCACTGCCACGGTTTCCTTCTAAAATTATTGTTCTGATTCGGCTGCTGATAGCCCTGCTGATTTCCACTTCTCTAATTTCCTTGGTTGTTATAGTTCTGATTGTATCCACTGCTATTTCCCCCTTCCCACTTTCTTTTCCCTTGGTAGTTGCTGTTGTTGTTGTTGTAGTAACCTCGGTTTTGATTTTGGGTTGGAGCTGGTGTAGTTGTTATTGCTTTTCTTTCGTCAAGCACTACGACCTCCATTTCTAGGGCTCGCCCTAAAACTTCAATATAGCTTAGTCCCCCATGACTGGCTAATGCTATTCCCAATTCATGTCTTAGTCCCCCACGGAACTTCTTCGAAATCTTTTCTTCGGTATCGACCTGAGTAGGCGCATACCTTGATAGCTTACAAAACTTAGCATCGTACTCTGTTACAGTCATCTTACCCTGTTTCAAATTGTAGAACTCAGCTTCCTTCTGAGCCCTATACGTCTTTGGTACGTACTTGTCGTACAGTGCTTCCTTAAATTCGTCCCATGTAAGTCGAGCCAGATGCTCCGCAGGTATCACCTTCTGTCTTGCTTCCCACCAGTAGTCAGCTGGTCTGGAGAGCTGGAATGCTATGCACGATATTCGCTCCTCATCAGTACATCTGAGGAGTTTGAAAATTCTCTCGATTGATCGCACCCATAGCTCAGCATCGCTAGGGTTGCCCAATTCATTGAACACAGACGGGTTTCGTTTGAGGAAAAGATCCTCAATATCCCTACGGGGTGGTGGTGGAGGCGGTGGTGAAGAGAATGGTGGAGGGGTATCATTACGTTCTTGTTCTTGCTCCCTTTCGTCATCTGGTTGACGTCTTTCACGCCCTCTGGGCCTACCAGGGCCTCTACGATTATTAATATTTCTTGGCGGCATTTTCTTTAAACTATAGGGAACAGAAATTCTCGTTAGCCCTTTCTTTTTAAACATTCTTTTACTTACTCACCCTCTTTCCAACTTAATCAAGTTGACGGAAAGAAAAATCGAACATAACTTCGATATTAGCTCTTTAATCTTTTAACTTTTCAAATTAAACTAAACTCTCGTTACACGAGTTTATTTGACATTCTGGGTTACTACATGATTTATAAGAAACTTTCTTGTGATCAAAACCCTCTCAAGGGTCATGTATATATATATATACATCAAAAAGAATACTAGTTTTGCCTCCAACGAGGACTTATACAATAGGAAATCTAGACTACTACGAGTCTAAGCTAGGCTAACTGCCTATCTGTATACAGGATGCACTAGTGGTTGCATTACTGTACCACTGGAAGTACTAGAACGGAAACGATCCAAAACTAAGTATTCGTATAAAGTACTACAAAAACTATTTATTGATCCGACTATACACAAGGCAAAAGGAACTACTACTACTACGCGCCTAAAACACTCCCCTCATCTAGCTGCGGTCGAGTCAGTATTGCACTCTACGGCCTGTGACTCCTCGAAGTCCTCCTCTGGGTCCTCCTCTGGGTCTGAATTAAAGACGAGCTGAAGTGCTTCGTCAACCCTAATCGTGGAGCCGTCAAAAAGTACAAGTGGTGGTGGTGAAGGCACCTCTAAAACTACCCTCTCCGAGTCTAACACTAGGTATTCACAACTGGGCTCTACTGTTCTCTTCTTTAGGGGAAGAAGGTGCTCTGGAATCGTACTAGGATCGTACTCCTCCCTAGAACGGACCCTGGATGGTCCTGCCTCATACTCTGCTCTAACTCTGGCCAACTCTGAACAAATCTCGTCAAGTGGTCTGAAGGGGTATGGTAACTCGATCATAGCGGTAAGATCTGCGTCAATCACCGGGTATTCTGCCTCTGAAACTAACTCCTCTGTGTCCTCACTAGGTACAAACACTGGGGAAATCTCTAACTGTGCATCCATCTCTGGATCTATCTCAACATGCTCTGTCTCTAAATCTGCTGGAAAGTGAGTGTAGGGAGGGTGCTCTTGAATGGGATATGATGCTATGATTCTGCTCTGAAAGAAACGTTTGTGTACTGCTAGAGCGAATCCTAAGTAATCACCCGTCGGCTCTACGTCGTCGCCAAAAATTCCAAGGTAGTACCATGCCGTGTCATGTGCCCAACCACGCCACTCCTCTGGCAGTCGAATAATCAGGTCGAATATAGCCTGGCGCTCTATAACAAAATGGCGAGCTACATGGTAAACGGCCGAAAAGTTACTAATTATTTGTCCTATATCATGATTCGGGTCTGCCTCAAAATCTCGATACTTATCTAGTATCTGGTCAGCCCAAGTACGCTATGGCGGGGATTGGCTCTCCTGCGCCATGTCAAATCTAGTATTCATCCTACAAAGTTTTTTAAGAAACACGGATCAGTAACGGGTAGGATAATAACTTATCTTAAGGAAAATCTTAAATTACAAGTTGAATATTCCTTATTCAATTGTAATGTCATCAACACTTAAACAATCACTTATCTTAAACATTTAACAATTCACAGAGAATTGCTTTTAAACAATATATAGAAATAAAATTTCAAGATTTTATTTCCATCCTTTATCTTATCATTCTTTTACTTCCTTACTTTATCTTCTTATCACATTATTACTTCATTCTCCATTACTTTCTTTCTTTATTTCTCCTTTGAAGAATTTTTCTTACGATTCTCACTTATTAAAACAAAGTACGTCTACTCTGTTCACGTTACTCATTCAAAAGTAACATTCGTTTACAAAAGATTCCGTCCTTCCCGACACTTGAATCTCGTACTTATCGTATTCTTCGTTCAATTACGAATGATGACATGAATTCCAAAAGAAAATGGAATAATAATTAGAGAATAACTTTTTAGAACTCAAGTTCTAATCGTCGTTGGAATCGATCGATCGTTTAATATTCGTGCTCGAGTCTTAATAATTAAAACAAATCTCTTCTTGAAGTTCGAACGAGGCGAACTCCAACTGAAAACGAATTCGCTCATGTTACTTTTACGGAAGTAACATTCGTTTCTTTTATTTACTTTGATCCCCTTTATTCTGTCCTTCTTGACTCGATCATTTCTTTCTTATTTCGAAGCCAATGCTTCTCAAACGTCTAATCGTTTCTTTCGCTCACTTGGTACAGAATTAACTTTCCTTATCGTTACTTATCTTATTTCCTTGAAGGAAATTCTTATCGGCTCTTGATTACAAAAACAAAAATCGACTCTGCCGAGTCTTTGTTCATGTCACCATACGCACATGACATTCGTCTATAAAAGTTCTTCCCGTTATACGATATCCTTTCAAAATCATTTGAACTAATGTTTCTTAAAACGTCTAAGTTCTCGAGGAATCGGAAGGACCTTAGATTCAAAGTCTATGTTCTTAGCGAACAGGGAAAAATCCCTAGAATCAGTCTAGATTCTCGTGCCAACAAACTTTTCAAATTAAAAAAAAATTATTGCGCAAATAATTTCACATAATATAGTACTCACACTATCACATAATCACAAAATATCTCAAAGTATAATTCTTATACTTTCAAACAATTCATATTCTTGGCACCATTCTCATTCTTGATTTATTCAAAATTTTTCTTAAAAGAAGAACACATTTCTTGAAACTCTTTCCTTTCTTTCTTTCTTTCTTTCTTTACTTTGTTGAGTCGACGTAGCTGGAGGTTGAGTTGTCGTCTACACTCTTAATCTTAGTGTTACGACCTAACTTCACTTTAAAAGAAGACTTGGGTATAGAGTATGAACAAATACTCTATCTGACTACTTTGAAAGAAACTTGTATACAGAGCATAAACGATTGCTCTGATACCACTCTGTCACAGCCCCAAATCCCGAGGGACGGCTGAGCCGGGGTGCGACTGGGATTGGATTAAGGAAGCGGGGAAGAAAGAGGATGAATGATTAAACAGGCATAAAAGTAAGCATAATTTCTATGTACAAGACTTTATTAACGAAAGGAAAGAGTTGATCTTGAAGGATCACTCGAGCAAGATCTTAAAAGATTCTAAGTTATAAGTACAGAACTTAAACCAAAAGTGATATTCATAATTACATAAGTGAGTCTAGAGTTTGGCAGCGGAATTGTAATCTATATACTACAGCCTTCCCTATCGACAATTCTTAACTCAACCCCCGCCACTTCCGTCGCTTCAACCTGCACATTTAGAAAACATATGCAGAGCTAAGTACAATAGTACTTAGTGGGCACATTGCCGAAAATATAATCATAAGTATAGATAATCAGGCATTTCATTTCTGTAGCACATCGGGGTTTTTCATTAAATTCCCGTGTCTACTAAACATTTTCTTTCTCATTTTCATAATGTAGCTTGCGCAAGCATTTTTCATAGATGTTACGTTCAAATCTTGACCAGTCATAATTCACCGTGGCTGGCTACCCCTCAACAGGATACCACATACACCACAGGCTACAAAGTGCACTAACTTTGGATAGCTAGCCTCAAAGTCCGATCGTTTAGTTAACACCTAATGCTTAACTCATAAGGTACAAGAGAACTCACATAAAACACAAAACAGTTTATGCCATAATTATCACTTTGAAAACACGATTATCAAAGCGATAAAGAAAAGGTTTTCGAGCATTGCTCGTTTTATTTCATATATAAAAGCCCACCTTGATAGATTACAGAACTTCTAATCAAGCTTCTGTTCTTCAATCTTCCGTCCTATCTTGTGCTGAATTCCTCCTTCACCGTACATAATCACACTTTGATAAGTCTTCTATACGATAAATGGAAATGAAAATCGAAAACGAAATCGAATTAGTCTTTTAAGCTTTTTAGGCATTTGCACGCTAAACTAGATTCTTTTAGTTAAACGGGAACGAGACTCGAATGCATCTCGTTTAGAGCTTAATTGGTTCCTTACTCGACACTTATGTCGGTAAAACTGAAGTCGATTGATTACAACGACTTAAGAGATCAAAAGGAAACTAAGTTGAAAACAATTCAACTTAAGAAACTAGGTTTCGGAAAATCTGCACAGATCAGTAAGTTTGCACAGAACAGGGTATTTTGAAACAGGGGTCGAATCTTATACCAAAAGAAAGGTACGGGTATCTAGTTTACTCTCCAATTTACGGATCTCAATTCCGATAAACGAGCTAAAAGATATGACAGTTTCCGTGAAACGTCGCAAAACTGCCCGAGGCTAACCCTAATGCCCGTTAACTCGACGTATGACTTCCTAGGTTCGTTTTACGTCATCCTACTGAAATTCTCATGAAGTTACTGACTCAAGGCAGTCAACACATATCCTCATACGTGATGAGCTCCTTTTTATTTCTCGATCACAAACACGACTATTAATTCATCGTCTTTCAAACTACACAATTACTATACCAAATCAAATCCTAACTTCTCATTTCTACTTCTCGTTCACAACTATAATTCGTCATTTCATAACTCAAATGCAAAAGCCGTCAACTACAAACTTGTTCTCTTATTCATAACAATCACTATTATCTAATTACTTTTCTTACTCGTCTTTTCTATCGTTACTTAGGATCGTTGATTCGTTTCTTACCAAAATTCCAACGTCATTAGAATTCAATCAAATTCTACAATCTTATTCATCATCTATCAAGAATCATAATTACATAAATCATAACCTCAAACTATTATCTAATCTCGACTTATCGTCGATCGATTGTCTCTTACGATAAATTTTACGTTCTCCGTTTTCGTTCAAATTTTACGACAACGATTATCATCTAACGAGCATTACTAACATGCAAGTCATATTATCAAAACGTTAACGAGCTCTAACTTATCGTCACGTCTTCGTCTCTTACATTTTTCGTTTTATTTTTAGAAAATTCTTAATTAAATATATAATCGTCCTCATGCATCGTATATCTCATTTCCATTAAACAATCGAGCATCACAACATTTACTATCCTAAATCGTGCCTTCTTCGTCTCTTAGGTTTCAAATTTTATTTTTAGAAAAATCTAAAACAATTCATAGAGTCAATTAACATCATGAGAAACACTAATCTATCATTCAATCGACCAAGAAATCGAGCTACGATCAAAACCCCAATTTATCCCCAAAATCGGTACAAACCCTAAGACAAGGAGGCGTGATTTTCTTCATGATTCAATCCGTAGAACTCAATTCTAAACATCCTAGAACATGTATCGAACAAGGAACAATATGCCTCTTATTCTCAAGATTTTCGAAAAAAATAAAAGAGATGGAACAATGATTTGTTCGGTTCAAATGGTAGATGAAGTTCTTACCTTTCGTAATATGGATTCGGAATTGGAAATGATCGGTAGATGCAAGAGTTAAGAACTTGAGGAAAGCTTGGAGTTGAAGCTTTAATGGAGGTGAAAGAAGAAAAATGGGAGAGAGTATGGGTGTGGTGATGGTGGTAATGAAGGGAGGAGGAGAGAGGGATGGTGAGTCACTATAAGACATATAAATTAAGAAAATATCCTACAAAAGTTATGGTGACTCGCTAAGACATGTTTGGCGAGGAATTATTTGACGATAATAACTCGTTTCCGACTCTTAAACGTCGTTATAAAAATCGAGATATACTTTCTTAGTTGGTTACAAATTCGACGAAATCTAATTCGTCCGTTAGATTGGAAATAATTTTACGTACTCGGAAAACCTAATTCGTTTTACAGAAACCGAGAAAAAGTAGGGACATCACAGTCCAAATTTCGTCCGGAAAATCATAAAAACTAACTTTCTCCGGTGAACTCGTATCGAAGAAAAAGTGAATGTAAATTCTGACAGAATTTAATTCTGAGTTTTCGGGCGAAAAACTTATCGGACGCGAAAACCCTAATATAGTAGTCGTTCGTCCGATTTCTGGAAATTATTTTCGGAAACAGATTTTACCATAAATCTTAGAATTTAATTTCATGATCTTAGGCGCACACCATAATTATTATTAACTTTTATTTTTAAAGACTGTAGAAAAAGTCGGGGTATTACATCCTACCCCCTTTACGAAAAATTTCGTCCCGAAATTTGCATACCTTCTTTAAAAAGATAAGGATATCTCTCCTTCATCTTTTCCACGAGCTCCCACGTGGCTTCTTCTTGCCCGTGGTGATTCCATAATACTTTTACTATTGGTATCGACTTGGTTCTTAATTCTTGAACTTTTCTATCCAAGATCGATATCGGTTTTTCTTCATAACTTAAGTCAGTTTCAAGATCAACGTCTTGCTGACAAAAACTATGTGTGTAGAATCGAACACACACATCTTCTCAAAATGAGATACACATATAATAAACATTCCATAAACTTGGCAACAAAGCCGAAACTATCCATATTGGAAACTATCTTTTTCAAGATATTCAATAATCATCTAAATCTTTTGTCTAAGCTGATACTTGACACGAATCTAACGATTCTCTTTAATGGAGATATCTTAAGAAACTTTATCTCCTTTATCGAACTTTTGCTCTGATCGTCGCATATACGTAAGACTTTCGTCTTCCTTAAACTCCTTTTCATTCTGACACGAATCTATCGAATGATCTCGATCATTTCACTGACCGCATCTGGTCTTAGGTTCTTTCTTTCACTTATCTTATGACAATAAGACAGTCATCTGAAACTTCTTCTTCTACAAGGCCTTGTAAGGCACAATACTTATCGTAGCTTAATAACTATCGTTATAACAATTTGATCAACGTCAAAAAAATATTCTTCCATTTCTACATAGAAATACTTAACGGTTATAACAACCCGTATGGTCGTCAGCGTAAAGCTTTCACTTGCTGATAAGCTTAACGTCTTTCTACAAACGAGGCAACGTCTCGTTTCAATCAATTCTACCAAAAATCATTTCTTAAGTCTTATATTTGTTGTCATCGGGAATGCTAAGTCCATTCTTTAATTTCTATCATATTATCCATTGCTTCGGAATAACCATCTGGTTTATCCGTTCTTATTCTTAGTCGAAGCTTCTCGATCCACTCGTCCTTTCTCTAGGCCCTTGTAATCTTTTCATAAGTCTGGTGTAGCTACGATTACTATTATTTGGCTTGTTATCGCTTCAGGTGTATTGAACACCTCTCTATTCTTCATCTCGAATTCTCGTAGAAGTGTTTCTTTCTTGACGAAGAAACATCTAAACTTAGTTGGAGTCTTGTGACTCAGCGCATCTGCTACTACATTCATTTTTCCTAGATGATAATTGATTCCGCAATCATAATCCTTGACTAATTCGAGCTATCGTCTTTGTCTCATGTTCAATTCCTTTTTGCTCGAAAAGTACTTTAAACTCTTATGATTTGTGAAGATCTCAATTCTTACAAGATGGCGTCTCCAAATCTTCCGCGCATGCACAACGGCTGCTAGTTCTAAGTCGTAGGTTGGGTACTCAACCTTATGAGGTCGAAGTTGTCGTTTTGAAGCATAAGCTATCACCTTTCCATCTTGCATCCTAACGCACTCTAATCTGATCTTTGAAGCCTCTGTATAAACTTCGTATTCCTTATTTGTTTCTGGAAGGGCTAAAGCTGGTGCGATGGTCAACCTTTCCTTGAGCGTCTGCGAACTTATCTCGCACTTGTCGGTCCATTTATACTTATTTTCCTTTCTAAGTAGTTGCGTCATAGGCCTAGCAATCGTGGAGAATCCTTCGATGAATCTTCTGTAGTAACCGGCTAAACCTAAGAAACTTCTGGTCTCGTTCGGACTTGATGGTGACTTCCAGTTACGCACTGCCTCTATCTTGGTAGGATCCACTTTGATGCCTTCTGCTGATACGATGTGTCCAAGGAACATTACTTACTAAACTTAGCGTAAAGCTTCTCGGCTCTAAGCGTTTCTAAGACTATTCTCAAGTGTTCCTTATGTTCTTCCTCATTCTTGGAGTAAATGAGAATGTCGTCGATGAATACTAAAACAAATTTGTCTAAGTATGGATGGAAAATTCGATTTATGAGATCCATGAATACAGCGGGAGCATTATTCAAACCAAATGGCATAAATAGAAATTCGTAATAGCCATATCTAGTTCGGAAAGCAGTCTTAGGTATATCCTCGGGTTTGATTTTCAATTTATGATACCCGGATCTTAAATCTATCTTTGAAAAGACTCCTGCGCCCTTAAGCTGATCAAAGAGGTCTTCTATCCTTGGCAAAGGATACTTATTCTTAAGGGTAATCTTATTTAATTCACGATAGTCTATGCACATCCTCATAGAACCATCATTCTTTCTGACAAACAAAACGGGTGCTCCCCAAGGTGAAACACTCGGTCTAATGAATCCAAGGTCTAACAATTCTTGCAGCTGGATTTCAAGTTCTTCTAGTTCTTTCGGTGCCATCCTATATGGGGCTTTCGATTTGGGGGCCGATCCTGGTCCCAAATCAATCGTGAAATCTACATGACGATCTGGTGGTAAACTAGATAGTATGTTTGGATAAACGTTCTTATACTCGTTCAGAATTTTCATGTCTTGAATGATCCTCTTGGCTCCTGGTTCTCCAAGTAGGTACATAAGATGAGTTGTGCTATCTTTCTTCTTCATCAATTTCTTGACTTGTAGGGCGGATACTATCGGTACTCTCCTACCCATTGAAAACCCATGAAATCCTGTTGGTTCTCTACCCAGGGGGGTCGAAAAGAGATCTTTCTCTCGTAGCAGAGAATCATAGCGTAATTCTCAATCAACTAGTCTATTTCTAAGATTATATCTATGCCGAACATTACATTACTTTCCGATTGTTTGCTATGATCTTAAAAAGACCCTAAGTTAAATTCTATGTTTGAGAAAAACTTAATAAAGTGACAATAATTTCTCCTAAGGCGTGATTATTCTTATTTCATGATTAGCGTGCTCTAGTCTTACTCTGATAGTGTCAATAGGCACTGCCAAATTTTCCTTGCCTTCATTACGCTTCTCCTGCCTAATCGTGTATGCTCTTGCATTCCGTTTTTCGTTGTGTCAGTTGTTGATGTTGATACTGCTGCTGCATCGTCTGCTGTAGCGGCTGTACTTGAATTGCCCTCAAAGGTTGGGGCTGACCATACTGATTCTGTCCTGCCGCTTGAAATAGTTTCGAGCAATCCCTCTTCATATGCTCTTTCTGTCCGCAGTTAAAACAAACACCCGTGCCGGCTTGACAAACACCGGGGTGCGTCCTATCACACTTCGGACAAACAGGACTGATAACCCTCCCTGGGTTAATCCCTCCTAGGTTAAAATTCCTCTGTCTTCCTTGCGGCTGTCCTTGTAGATTATTTCCCTTCCCCTGTCCTGATTGTTTATTTCCTTATGGTTTATTCCTTTGCCACGACTTCTTACCGTAGTTGTTATCTTTATTTGGCTATTGAAAGCCCTGTCGATTTCTACTCTGTTTCCCTTGATCGTTGTGGCGCTGGTAACAGTCACTGCTACTTCCTCCTTCCCATTTCCTTTTTCCTCTATAATTAATATAATTGTTGGGAAGGTTTTTAGTTGAAATCTGGGTTGGTGTTGGTATGGGCACTACCATTTTTCCTTTATCTGGCACTACTGCCTCTATTTCTAGGACTCGTCCTAGTAGTTCTGCATAGCTCAGTCCTTCGTGTCTGGCCAATGCTATTCCCAGTTTATACTTAAGTTCTCCTTGAAATTTTCTTGCTATTTCCTCTTCAGTTTCCACTTGATCGAATACATACTTATCATAATATACCTCCTTAAAATCATTCCAAGTGATTTGAGCCACTTGCTCTGCCGGCATAATTTCCTGTCTAGTCTTCCACCAGTATTTAGCTGGTCCGGCTAGCTGAGACGCAGCACATACTAGGCGATCCTTATCACTAAATCTATGAAGCTCAAAAATTCTTTCTATAGAGCGTACCCAATGCTCAGCATCACTTGGGTTACTAGACCCATTGAAAACTGGTGGATTTCTTCTGAAGAAGAAATCTTCAATGTTACGTTGTTGTGGAGGTGGGGAAAGTAGAAGGGTTACTCGATGTTTTTGCTTTTCTTCGCCTATACGTTGTTCTTGACCTCTATTAGATCCTCTAGGACTATCAGGTCCTCTTTGGTTGTTAACAACTCTCAGCGACATTTTGGAACTATATGATACAAAAAATTTCTCATTAGCACTCGCTTTTAAGCCTTTATTTACTCACTAATCTTTTTCCCAACTTAATAATTTCACGTAAAAGAGAATAAATATTAACTTCGGTTCTAGTTCTTTCAACTTTTAACCTTCAAGGTTAAATTAAACTCTTGTTACACGAGTTCATTTGACATTTTGGTTTAGTTATACGATTCATAAGAAACTCTCTTGTGATCAAAACCCTCTCATGGGTCATGTATATATATATATATATATATATATATATACATCAAAAAGAATATTAGTTTTGCCTTTAACAAGGACTTATACAAAAACTAGACTACAACGAGTCTAAGCTAGGCTGACTGCCTACCTGTACAGAATGCACTAACATATTGCATTACTGTACTACTGGAAGTACTAGAACGGAAACGATTCAAAACTACGTATCCGTATAAAGTACTACAAAAACTAGTTACTGATCCGACTATATACAAGGCAAAAGGAACTACTACTACTATGCGTCTAAGAAGCCCTGCTCAACAAGCTGCTGTCGAGTCACTACCGCCCTCTATGGCCTGCAAAACCTCGGAGTCCTCCTCTAGGTCCTCCTCTGAATCTGAATTAAAGACGAGCTGAAGTGTTTCGTCAACCCTAATCGTGGAGCCGTCCAAAAGTACAAGTGGTGGTGGTGAAGGCACCTCTAAAATGGCCCCTTTCTGGGTCTGACACTAGGTAGTCACAACTGGGCTCTACTGTTCTCTTCTTTAGGGGAAGAAGGTGCTCGGGAGGTGAACTAGACTCGTATTCCTCTGTAGAACGGACCCTGGATGGTCCTGCCTCAAACTCTGCTTTGACTCTGGCTAACTCTGAATTGATCTCGTCAAGTGGTCTGAAGGGGTATGGTAACTCGATCATAGCGGTAAGATCCGTGCCAATCACCCGGTATTCTGCCTCTGAAACTAACTCCTCTGTGTCCTCACTAGGTACAAACACTGGGGGGATCTCTAACTGTGCGTCCATCTCTGGATCTATCTCAACATGCTCTGTCTCTGAATCTGCTGGAAAGTGAGTGTAGGGAGGGTGCTTGATGGTCCCGATACGAGTTCTGGTGTATGGGGGGGGAATACACCAGTTAAGAATTTTAAAAACAGCCCCAAAAATTATCGCAACTGAGTAAGAAGACTCAGTTGGAATCACAACTGAGTAAGAACACTCAGCTGTGAGAGTGGTGCTGTGCGGAATGTGGTGGAAAATAACAACTCGTATAAAATAACTCACGCTCAGATGCTAGGTCGGTCAATAACCAAAACAGTTGATATGCGAAGATGCAATTTGAGTGCTGGTTAGTTGGTCAGTTGAATATGCAATAAGTTAACTGAATAATAAACACAAACACAAAGGATTTACGTGGTTCGGAGAGAACTCCTACGTCCACGGGGAGTTGTGAGTCCACACAACTCAGTCCAGGTTCTTTAGGACAATTTCCACAAAGCTTACGCGGGCTTTGCAACTGTTAAGATAAGTTTACGGGTACTTATCAACCTTACAGATAAGTTTACAGGTACTTATCAACCTATCTACTCAATTCCGAGAAGAGTAGGGTCCTAACAATCCTTTTGAAAGGATGTGTAAAAGGGTGGGTTTTTCCAACTACTAGCTCGAACAAAGGAGTGAGCTAGGATCTAGGCTTGAATAAATGAAAACTCAAACTAAGATCAAGAACACCAAGACAGAATCTAACACTCTAGGAACTCTCAACTAGTGATGTTCTTAGAGATTGATTTCAGTTTTGCTTGTTTGCGATATGAACTCTCAACTGGTGATGTTCGCTCGTCTATCTCTTCGCTATTGCACTTGTCTGTATTCTCGTGTTCTCGTAAGTCTTGGTGAATGAATGAAGGCCTCTATTTATAGGCGGAGAGAATCAACTAGCCGTTGGAAGAGCCGTTGATCTCTGTTCTTGTGAAAGTGATGGCTTGTCTCTCATCTCTGCAGACTTTCCGGATTTGGCAACTGTGAACTTCTGCTTTCCATCTGAGACAGCCTTATGTTGGGCCAAATGAGGTAATGACAGATAGTCAAACCTTCACGTGACTTCCTTTTTGAAATTCAAATCTTCAACCTTTGACTTTCAACCTTGTTTAGCCGGTTGAGAAGTTTTGGTCTTCATCTGAGTGGTCTTCAGCTGATGTTCCATCTAATCGATATCTTTATCTGACCTTCTGTCTGAATAGGAACAGTTGAACTCTCAGCTGTCATGAACTTCATGTTGTCGATCTTATCAGTTCAAGTCCTTCAACTGATGTTCTGTGTCTTGAACGCTCAGTTGGCTTTCTTGTATCTGATGTTCTATCTCTTGAACGCTCAGTTGCCTTTCTTGAACTGATGTTCTCTTACATCTTCTCCCTTGAACGCACAGTTGTCATTCTTACAACTGATTTTCTATCCGAGTGAAGCCTTGTTGCCATCTTCAGCTGGAGACCTGTAAAGATAAAATCTTAACATTGCTCAAACAGCGAGCCTAACTACTAACATTAGGATCTGGTAACATCTACTCGGTTGGAGTCAGTTGGTTTTGGAATCAATCAAAACTTTACTTAAATTTCCTAACAATTTCCCCCTTTTTGATGATGCCAAAACCCTTACTGATCTAAACCCTACTGACCTATCTAAAATCTCAGCTGAAATTCTAGACAGTCTATAAGATTAAAACATCAAAGGGTTAGCACAGTTTTAACATGGTATTGAAATAACTTTGTGATTCAGAGCTTGGACAACTAGAGATTGTACGTCAAGTTGAATCGGATAACTGATGAAAGTTTTCATTACAACTGATGGTTACAAAAGAATGCACAAAAAACAAAATATACATCAGTTGCTCAAAAACTTTAACTTGGCTAAAATTTTAGCCCATATTTCCCAAAAATTCTGACAAAAATTTCTCGCTTTGCATCCGACTCCTTTGAGATGTCAACTCCGTGTTCCCGACAAACTTATCTTGCTTCAGCTGCTATTTTCTGTCGGTTGGGATTTCTTGAGTCCGGGAGGAATGGAGGAAGGTAAGTGACTTTCTGAGGGACGGGGACGGTGTTCATATCAAGTTTTGCATCTATCATTGCTCGCCTGAACTGGCTGAACATGCCCGGATCCCCAGAGTGTAGCTCGGTCAGCGCTTCCTTGAAGGCTCTTCTTCCATCCTCAGTTGAGTACACCTTCCTATAATAAAAATCATTCACAAACTCCTGTTTGAATGATTCCCAGTCTTCATTCCACTCAGCTGGCATCCACTTATCCACATGCCTGAATCGACTTTGAAGTTTGATGTTCCCAGGCAGTCTCTGTTGCCTCAACCTTGCCTCAGCCTTCACTTGGTGTTTCTCTATGCGGCGTCGGCTGCGGGATGCAACATTCCTGTCCAGGTTCTTGGTGACCTTGTCAAGCTCCTCTTCAAATTTGTTGATTCTTTTAGCCTGGCTTGCAGCAAATTTCTTCACCCATTCCGAGTTCATGTAGTCTTTCTCAGCAACATCCATAGCCTTAGCAGCAGCAATACACTCTTCGGTTGTAATACCATCGAGTTCCGCATCAAACTCGGCTGCAATCTCGGCTATGGAGTCGTATGAAACTCCATATTCCTCTGCTTGCTCCAAGTCCTTCGCCATTTGAGCTCCGCCGACATCGGTTGGCTTCGGAGCGGACTTCTTCTTTGGAGTCTTCTTCGGCTGGGTCTTTAGCTGAGATTTTTCGGCTGGTGTCTCATCTTCCCGGTTCTCATCTTCCCCAACCTTATCTTTCCCCTGCATCTCATCTTCCCCCTTTTTGGCATCAGCAACAAGGCTTGCGACTGAGCCATCAAGAGAGGTGAGTTGCTGTTCAGCTTGTTGGACTCGGTTGAAGAGTTCTTCAACAGCGCACTCCACCTCAACCTTCTTTGCCAGTTCAGTGTCAAGGCGCTCTTGCTCGGCTTTCTTCAGTGCAGTGAAGTTTTCATTGACTTCGGTCTGGAAAGCGACGAACTCAGCCCATCTTGACTCGAAACGCGACTCCCATTCTTGGTCTTGAGTTTGTTGAGATTTGGCCAGGTTAGAGTCGGATATAGACTTGAAGACGTTTAGATCTGATTTGAGTCCATGAACGGTTGTCTTCAGGGCATTGAGGTCTTGGCTGGTAGATGTTGAGAATTCATCCAGCTTCATCTTCAGCTCCTCATTCTCTTCCTGCAGCTGATTGTGCTTCTCCACTTGAGCTTCCATCATCATCAGCTGATCTTCTTTGTTGCGCTGGATGGTGGCAAGCATCTCCGTCCTTAGCTGATTGACCCTCTCAGCTATCAGCTCACAAATTTCTTCTGTTGAGGGTGCTGGCTGATCAGCTGGAGCTGGTTGGTCATAAGGTGTTGTCTGTTCAACAGTGATCATGGCTTGGCGATTGGCCATGTACTGTTGAAGCTCTTCTTCTTCTTGCTTGGCTGCTGCTGCGGCTGCGTCAATGTCATCAATGAACTCAGCCGACTTGATTAGCATATTGTCGAGGAAGGCGACACAGTCTTGCTCGGTTGTCTCCCTGGTGTCTCTTCCTTCAGCCTTGCTGATGTCCAGACGACGCGTCAGCAGTGCAACCTTGTTGTTGTAGGCAACCTCAAGGTTGGTGTAGTTGAAGTAATCCCTGATTCGTGATTCATCTGCCTTTAGCTGGTTCCAGCTGTGTATCCTAATGGTATCTTCCTTCACATACCAGTGACTGAAGATGATGGTGAACTGATACAGCAGCTCGGTTCCAAGCGTGGCGAAAGTGGGCATATCGCGCGCTTCAGGGAACATCCCGATCAGCTTCTGGAAGCAATAAGCCAACTTGCCTTCATGCTCCTGTGCGACGGCTTGACGATCAGCTTCGTCATCGATGGGGGAGGGAGATAGATTTTCGTATGGAATCGGTTCAATGGTTTCCTCAACGTTGGCTAAAGAAGTGGTCTCAACGTTGGCATTGATCTGGGAGCTCGGAATATCGGACTGTGAGGGGAGGTTGGTATCAACAGGTTCATCAACATTGGCCAAAAGAGAGGTCTCAATGTTGGCATCGAGCGAAGAGCTCGGAATATTTGGCTGTGAGTCGGTTGGGATAACCTGTTCGGGCTGTACAGCATCAGCTCCTGTCGTGGGAGAGGTTGAAATGTCTTTGGTTTCCTCAGATGAGGAAGATGCATCCGAGGATATGGTTGGCTCGTCTTCCAGTTCGGTTTCCATCCCGTCCACCACATCTTTGTGAGGAACAACCTCGAAGACAGCCGCGTCAACTGAGTGACTTGACTCAGATGGCTCCTTCTCAGCTGGTGCCTCCTCAGCTGGTGCATCCACAGCTGAAGTCTCCTCAGCTGGCAACTCCTCAGCTGGCTTGGCAACTAACTTCTTCTTGATATGCAGCCTCATCTTCTTCTTAGCTGGCTCCTCCTCTTTCTCCTTCTCCGACTCATCTCTGTGTCAGCGTGCGGTTGTAGATTTTGAAGTGCGGCCAACAGCTGGAGGCAGCTCCTCAGCTGTATCTTTGTCTTCAGCTGTTTTCACAGCTTCCCTCTTGTCCTTGGGAGTATAAACACTCCTGATCACATCTTGAGCCTTCTTGGCGGTTGGGAAGAGCATCTGCCTCTTCACTGGAGTCTCTTCACAGTCTTCCCAGACCATGTTCTGATCCTTTGTTGCGAAAAGGATCAGGGCAGAAATTTTGGCTCCGAAGTTGAGAGTTCCCTTGACACTCAACAACTTCTCTCCAGATTCGATTGTGGATTCGGTAATCTTCTGCCTCTCCAGTGTCAACTGGTGTTCAAAGTACTTGAACCAGTTGATGTTGTGCTTGTGCCTGTGCTCCAAAGCAATCAGTTGCTTGAGCTTCGGTCGGCTGATGTCTTTGAAGGCACCACTGTATCTGAAGATGACCTTGGATACAACATCGAACATGAGTCGATGTTCTGGCTTCAACTTCGTGCACTGCATATTACTCCTCAATTTTTCTGGAGTGATGAGAGCACTCTCCAGAAATTCATCAACTTCCGCATCTGTTATATTCTCGATGGTGTCTGTGGCGGTCTGGTTCAGTGGAATGATTTGGCGTAGAATGTCGGAAACTGGAATGGGGATGGTGACGCGGCGGATCATTGTGGCAGGAACATCCCGTTGTCGACAAGAAACTTCTGTAACAAGCCCATCTCTGCTGTCAATGGGAGATTGCACGTTCAGGTAAAACTCCTCGACCTGTCGCCTGAGAAGGTGGGAGAGGAAGAGCGTCGCCCAGTCTAGGAAGCCGTTCTCCCTGAGAGTATTGGCGAGGAGAGACAACACCGTCGACTCCAGTTCATCTTGTGATAAAATCTGCTCGAACTGGATCTTGGAGAGCAGCATATCAAAGGACTCGTCATATGATGTAGGGACAAGAGAAGGTCCTGAAGAAGCCATCTTCCTTCCTTGTAAAGCTTTAGTTGCCATTTAATATTTCTGTGAAGATATATATATATAGAGAGAAAAACTTGCAGAAAATGGTGAGACAAATCGGAGACAAAAATGAATAGTTACTGCAGATAAACACAAATGTAGAAGGTGAGAGATCACTTCCTTGATTTTCCGCCTTTTATAGGTTAGTGGATCGGTTGAAATCGACGGCTAGGGTTGAATGGCGTGAATCCATCAACGGCTGAGATCTCGCGACTGTTGACTAGCTTTGACTGATGTCACACTCCGAGTTCCAACAAGCGCGTGAGAAGGTGAACTGTTTTTCATGTCAGCCCAGTCGCACTATAAAGTAGAGCTATTGTTGTTCAGTCGTACTTTACATTAAATGCGTTATGATGGCTATTTTAGTCTAACTGACATGCTCAGGAATGTTTGAATTTATTTCAAACATTCTCATTTAAAACATAAACACCTTCAACCATAAATGATACCGCCAGCTGATGTCGAAATCAGCTGTGATACCTGCCAGCTGATGTCGTAATCAGCTGTGTTCCAATATTGCGGCATACCATCAGCTGACTCGAGTTCATCTGTTCAGCTGATGTCTGATTTCTTCGGTTGGCAATCCGCATCTGAGATTCCCCCTTCATCTGAGCTTCCCCCTCAGATGGATATCTATCTCTTCACCTCAGCTGGTTCCTCATCTGATGGATCCAACAATCCAAAAAGATCGCATAACATCTTGAACCGCGCTTCGGCTAGAGGTTTGGTGAATATATCGGCTCGCTGAATCTCAGTTGAAATCTTCTCCACAGATACATCCTTCTTCTCAATATGATCTCGGATAAAATGATGTCGGATGTCAATGTGCTTTGTCCGAGAATGGTGAACAGGATTCAAAGAGATAGCAATGGCACTTGAGCTATCACAATGGATGGGAACCTGTCCAGTTGCAACTTCATAATCTCTCAGCTGTTGTTTGAGCCACAACACTTGCATGCAACAACTGCCTGCAGCCATATACTCTGACTCATTTGTAGAAGTGGCAACACATGCTTGTTTCTTGGAGAACCATGAAACTAACTTGCTTCCCATGAACTGACAGTATCCAGAAGTGGACTTCCTGTCCAACCGATCTCCGGCTAGATCTGCATCTGAGTATCCGGTCAGCTGGATATTGTCGTCGGTTGGATACCACAACCCAACATTAACAGTTCCCTTCAGATACTTGATGATGTTCTTTGCTGCCAACAAGTGTGTTTCCCTCGGCTGAACTTGGAACCGAGCACACACTCCAACCGCGTAAGATATATCTGGTCGACTGGCAGTTAGATATAGCAAAGAACCGATAATCCCTCTATACTTACTGGCATCCACAAGTTTTCCCTCAGATCCGGGTTCAATCTTCCAGTTAGTATTCATAGGGATCCTTGTGGTTTTACTTGACTGCAAACCGAACTTTGTGATGAGCTCCTTTGTATATTTGGACTGATTGATAAAAATTCCTTTTGATGACTGCTTCACCTGTAGCCCAAGAAAATAAATAATCTCGCCCATCATCGACATCTCGAATTTCTCCTTCATGAGAGTTGAAAATTTCTCGCATAGCTCCTCCGACTTGGAACCGAATATGATGTCGTCAACATAGATTTGCACAACAAGTATGTCTTCTCCAACCTTTATGGTGAACAATGTTTTGTCAACTGACCCTCGTTTGAACCCCGAGTTCAGAAGAAAACCACATAGAGTGTCATACCAAGCCCTAGGTGCTTGCTTTAAGCCATAGATAGCTTTCTTCAACTTATACACTCTTCCATCTCCAGTCTCAAAACCTGGAGGCTGTTCAACATAAACATCTTCCTTAATATCACCGTTGAGGAAGGCACACTTCACATCCATCTGATAAACTTTGAACTTGTGAAATGCGGCATAGGCTAGAAATATTTGGATGGCTTCCAACCTTGCAACTGGTGCGAATGAATCCTCGAAATCAATTCTTTCTTGTTGGCAATATCCCTAAGCTACCAACCTTGTCTTATTCCTCACGATGAATCCAATGACGTCTCTCTTGTTCTTAAAAATCCATTTTAATCCAATGACTTTGACACCATTTGGTCTTTCTACCAACTCCCATACACAGTTGCGTAGAAATTCATTCAGCTCTTCTTGCATAGCTGTTGTCCAGTGAACACAGTTGAGAGCTTCCACAACATTCTTCGGTTCTGGCACATCAGCTACGAAACATGAGATCATGTAACATCTCTGGCTTGTTCGAACTCTTCCAGAACTGCCAATTCCTCAGCATATTGAGCGTAAGTGTTGGAATCTTTTTCAGCAGAGTCTGGATTCGCAACTCTGCTTCTAGTACTCACACCTTTGGCTGGATCTCCAATGATGTTGTCCTTTGAATGATCTTCATACCATCTCTTGTTGCGTCTTCCTTCTTCTTTCAACTGTGGCTGTTCTGTGATCTGAGCTGTGGGAGATGCTGGGATCTTCTGAGCTGGTGATTTATCAGTTGTGGAATCTGGATCCTCAACATGGACAATATTTTGAACCGAGCTCGGTTGGGCTTCGGATGCTGATGCAGTTGGAGTGACATCAGCTAGAGTTCCCCCTTGAGATGAGCTGGGGTCCTCACATTCATCTTCAGAGGAACAAGGATCATCATCCTCGGTTGCCCATACCAATGGTTCAGCTAGATTCTTTTGCCTTAGAATCTGCGATCTGGTGAGAGCTGGTGGAACATGTGGATCAGCTTGTTGTCCTTTAGCTTGTTCCCTGCACTCAAAAGTAGATTCATCAAAACTAACATGGGGTGTTATCTCCACAACACGAGAGCTGTTGTTGAAAACTCTATAAGCCTTGATCCGAGCGGCATATCCGAGAAATATGCCCTTCGAAGCCTTGGCGTCAAAAGTTTTCAACTGAGTCTTTCCATTGTTGTGAATATAACACTTAGAATCAAAAATGCGAAAATATGAAATATCAGGCTTCCTGCGTCTCCATAGCTTATATGGAGTCTTTCCCAACCGCTTGGTTAGAAGAGACCGGTTCTAGGTGTAGCAGGCTGTGTTGATTGCCTCAGCCCAAAATCTCTTTGGCAGAGCTGAGCTTGTCAACATGGATGTAGCAGCATCCTTCAGCGTTCGGTTCCTTCGCTCAGCTACTCCATTCTGTTGTGGAGTACGCGCAGCTGATGTTTAATGAGTGATTCCGTGCTTCTCACAGTATTCGATGATGGTTTTATTTAGAAACTCGGTTCCACGGTCTGATCGGATGGAAATAATTTTCATCTCTTGTTGGTTTGATATCCGATCCATCAGCTTGGGTAGCTCATCTCGGGTTTCACTTTTGTGATGCATGAAAATGGTCCACGTGTACCTAGAGAAATCTTCAGTAACAACAAGGGTATACTCGTTACCATTCATGCTTCTTGGTGTAACTGGCCCGAAGAGATTCATATGGATCAGCTGCAATACTCGGTCGGTTGAGGGAGTCGATTTCAACTGAAAGGAGGATCTAGCGAGCTTTCCCAACTGACATGCACTGCAGATATGTGTTGTTGAAAACACTCGGTTTGGAATGCCCTTTGCATGTTCCTGTCTCGCAAGTCGGTTCATTATCTTGAAATTCAGATGGTTAAGCCTTTTGTGCCACAGCCAGCTCACATCTGAACTACTTTTCGATAACAGATAGGTTTCAGGAGGACTACTGTTCCAATCTGCATAGTAGACATTCCCGATTGGGGATCGATTTCCTAACAATATGACTTGCTTTGTTTCAACATTTTTAACCCTGCAGCTCTGTGCATCGAACTTGACAGAGAAACCATTATCACAGAATTGGCTGATGGAGAGCAAGTTATGCTTCAATCCATCAACATATGAAACATTTGAAATAGACACAAGATTGGTTTCAAGGGTACCATAGCCTTTGGTGTGACCTTTTGAGTTGTCACAAAAGGTAACTGATGGTCCTTCTTTCTCCACGAAACTTCCAAGCAAATTCCTCAGATTTGTCATGTATTTCGAGCATCTACTATCCATCACCCACATGGTTTGTGATGCTTTATTCTTCCTCAGCTGTTCCTCCTACTCCTGCACAGAGAAACTCGCTTAGGTCCCCAATTTTAGTTGGGTCCTGGAGGGTTAGAACCAGTTCCCCCTTGAACTGTGAGTCATTTTTCCCTGTATACTCGGATAGATTTATCATTCCAAATCACTTTTCCTTCTCCATCAACTATAACAACACCTTGGTTATCCTTAGGCTTGTTGTTAGTAGTGATGTTCTGTTTCTTGGGAGGAGATGGATTTCTCCCATTGTGAGCTTTAGGAGGAGAGGCGTTCCCCCTGTTTTGATAGCGTTTCTTATCATGTTGGTTTTGTCGATGAGGTCGGACGCCATGTTGGAATCTGTGTGGCTGAGTTTGATTCCATCTTCCTGCTGTTGACGACAGCTGTTCATGCCTTGTTGTTGATTCATGTTCTGGCATGAATATCCGCAGCTGTTGGAACTGTTCCACATCGGTTGACTCTGTTGGAACCTCTGGTTGTTCTGATGATTGAACCGATGTTGATTCTGATGGTTGAATCCCTGTTGGTTCGGTTGATTCCATCTCTTCTGAGGTCGGTTCAGAGGTCGGTTCTGAGGTCGGTTCAGTGGTCGGTTCTGAGTGTATCTCTGACATCTCTGATTCCTCTTCTGAGTCCTGGAACATTCCCCCTCAGTTGTTGTCCCAACTGATGGATTTTCAGTTCTCCAACCACAGCTTCTTTTCCTTTCTCAGCTGCAGTTTCCTTAGCTGGTTGTGCTTGCTGTGATGTGGAGGTTGGATTAATTTGGGGAGTTGCAGACTCAACCGGATTTGGTTTGTCAACCATGACATCCACAACCTTGATGAAGGTTGCGGGTGGAATTCCAGTATCCTTGACCATGTCATAACCGAGTCTAGACACGTCATCCATTTGTCGTTGGTAACTGATAATATTCTCGATGATTTTAGATGATTGATATAGCTTTATCAGGTTGTCCCTCTCAGTTTGTAGATCCTTGAGAAGAACAGCTATATGCTCGGTCTGTGCGTCTGACTTCTTCATCAGCTGATTGATCTGTGCCTCTTGCTTGTTCAACTGCTCATGCTGCTCCTTGATCTGCTCCTTCAACTCCTCATTGGTTGGAGCATTAGTTCGGTTGGCCTCATACAGTTGACTTTTGAGATTATCAATCTCTTCGGTTTGACTTTTAATCAGATCGTCTTTTTCTGTTAAGGATTCTTCAAGTCTGGCAAACTGTTCTTGAAGATTCTTAAACTCAACCGATTGCTGATGCAGTTCCTCACTGAGTTCTAGGAAGTCACCCCAAGAGGGTTCCAACTTTTCCTCTACTGTTTCCTGCATGTTAGTAGCAATAGAAGAATTTACATTAGCAGGACTAGAATGTACCTCAGCATCATCCTGGTCGGTTCCAAATGCCATGAGGCATTGATCCTGACCAATAACGTTGTTGGCGGAAGTCAGCTCGTCCTCATATTTGGTGTCGGTGAAGATGTCCATGTCATCAGCTGCTTCTTCTGCAACCATGGCCTTGTTCTTTGCATTTTGTTTGGCCCTCAACGCTTCTCTATCTTTCTTCGAAAGATCTGGACAGTCAGATTTGAAATGTCCATCTTTGCCGTATTCAAAGCAACTGTTAGTCACAGGCTTTGAGTTATCTCGAGTTCGGTTGGATTTGTAGAACCGTTTGTATTTTCCAAACCGAGTATCCATGTCAGCTAGCTTCTTTGATAGGGCGGCTATACTCTGTTGCAGCTCTTCTCTGCTTGGCTCCTTCGTAGTTGTGTCTCCAGATCGTGTTGGCCTTGATGTTCGCGGCTTGGAGTAGTCCGCTCGAAGTGCTACTGTTTTTGTTGCTGAACCAACATCCTCATGTCGACTCGTCTGCCCCGAGGACTGAGTTGATCTTCGTCGGTTCACCTCGTACTCATTTCCTTTCAGGATTGAGAATAGTCTGTCTGTTCCCATCTCTCCAAGATCAGCTCGGCTCTCATGTATGTTGGTGAAAGTGTCCCACTCAGCCAGTAGAGCTTGTAATACTTTGAGGTTGATTTCTCTCAAAGTATATTTCCCTCGTCGGATAGATTGAATCCTTCTAATAATATCCATGAACCGAAGCTCTAACTGATCAATGGTTTCATCAGCTCTTAGACAGAAGTTGTCAAAATCTTGACAAGCATAGGAGAATTTGTTCTTCTTGGTTTCGTCACTCCCTTCACTAAGAGATGCCAAAATGTCCCACATCTTCTTAGTGGTGTCGCACTCTTCTATCCAAGGAAGATAGTCTTGTCCAACTGTGGACATGATAGTGCTCTGAGCCCAGATATCCAGCTGGCTCACTTTAGCTTCCTCTGGAGTGAAGTCTTCTGGCTTTTTCTCAACCATCACCTCAGTTGCATTCCCATCATTGGGATTTGTAGGAGTGCGAGTGACTTTCTCCATGATGGTGATCGGTCCGGATGTGATCACTTGTTGCATTCGATGATGCTTTGACAGTAGAATCTTCTTCATCCGAGTTCTCCAGGATGTATAGTTCACAACCGAGAACATGACAACGATCTTGTCTTTCACATCCATCTGCACACAACAAATAGACAACAAATGCAAGCAGATATGCACTAGCATGAAAAAGATCTGTTCAGTTGACCACTGAAGAAAAACACCTCGATTCACACCTCGTGAAACAGAGTCAGCAGTCTTTTAAACCACTGCTCTGATAACACTTGATGGTCCCGATACGAGTTCTGGTGTATATGGGGGGGGGGGAATACACCAGTTAAGAATTTTAAAAACAACCCCCAAAAATTATCGCAATTGAGTAAGAAGACTCAGTTGGAATCACAACTGAGTAAGAACACTCAGCTGTGAGAGTGGTGCTGTGCGGAATGTGGTGGAAAATATCAACTCGTATAAAATAACTCACGCTCAGATGCTAGGTCGGTCAATAACCAAAACAGTTGATGCGAAGATGCAGTTTGAGTGCTAGTTAGTCGGTCAGTTGAATATGCAATAAGTTAACTGCGTAATAAACACAAACACACAAAGGATTTACGTGGTTCAGAGAGAACTCCTACGTCCACGGGGAGTTGTGAGTCCACACAACTCAGTCCAGGTTCTTTAGGACAATTTCCACAAAGCTTACGCGGGCTTTGCAACCGTTAAGATAAGTTTACGGGTACTTATCAACATTACAGGTAAGTTTACGGGTACTTATCAACCTATCTACTCAATTCTGGGAAGAGTAGGGTCCTAACAATCCTTTTGAGATGATGTGTAAAAGGGTGGGTTTTTCCAACTACTAGCTCGAACAAAGGAGTGAGCTAAGATCTAGGCTTGAATGAATAAAAACTCAAACTAAGATCAAGAACACCAAGACAGAATCTAACACTCTAGGAACTCTCAACTAGTGATGTTCTTAGAGATTGATTTCAGTTTTGCTCTTTTGCGTTATGAACTCTCAACTGGTGATGTTTGCTCGTCTATCTCTTTGCTATTGCACTTGTATGTCTTCTCGTGTTCTCGTAAGTCTTGGTGAATGAATGAATGCCTCTATTTATAGGCGGAGAGAATCAACTAGCCGTTGGAAGAGCCGTTGATCTATGTTCTTGTGAAAACGATGACTTGTCTCTCATCTCTGCAGACTTTCCGGATTTGGCAACTGTGAACTTCTGCTTTCCATCTGAGACAGCCTTGTGTTGGGCCAAATGAGGTAATGACAGATAGTCAAACCTTCACGTGACTTCCTTTTTAAAATTCAAATCTTCAACCTTTGACTTTCAACCTTGTTTAGTCGGTTGAGAAGTTTTGGTCTTCATCTGAGTGGTCTTCAGCTGATGTTCCATCTGATCGATATCTTCATCTGACCTTCTGTCTGAATAGGAACAGTTGAACTCTCAGCTGTCTTGAACTTCATGTTGTCGATCTTATCGGTTCGAGTCCTTCAACTGATGTTCTGTGTCTTGAACGCTCAGTTGTCTTTCTTGTATCTGATGTTCTATCTCTTGAACGCTCAGTTGTCTTTCTTGAACTGATGTTCTCTTACATCTTCTCCTTTTGCCACGACTTCTTACCGTAGTTGTTATCTTTATTTGGCTGCTGAAAGCCCTGTCGATTTCTACTCTGTTTCCCTTGATCGTTGTGGCGCTGGTAACAGTCACTGCTACTTCCTCCTTCCCATTTTCTTTTTCCTCTATAATTAATAATATTGTTGGGAAGGTTTTGAGTTGAAATCTGGGTTGCTGTTAGTATGGGCACTATCATTTTTCCTTTATCTGGCACTACTGCCTCTATTTCTAGGACTCGTCTTAGTAGTTCTGCATAGCTCAGTCCTTTGTGTCTGGCCAATGCTATTCCCAGTTTATACTTAAGTTCTCCTTGAAATTTTCTTGCTATTTCCTCTTCAGTTTCCACTTGATCGAATACATACTTATCATAATATGCCTCCTTAAAATCATTCAAAGTGATTTGAGCCACTTGCTCTGCAGCATAATTTCCTGTCTAGTCTTCCACCAGTATTTAGCTGGTCCGGCTAGCTGAGACGCAGCACATACTAGGCGCTCCTTATCACTAAATCTAAGAAGCTCAAAAATTCTTTCTATAGAGCGTACCCAATGCTCAGCATCACTTGGGTTACTAGACCCATTGAAAACTGATGAATTTCTTCTTTATGTTGTTGTGGAGGTGGGGAAAGTAGAAGGGTTACTCGATGTTTTTGCTTTTCTTTGCCTATACGTTGTTCTTGACCTCTATCAGTTCCTCTAGGACTATCAGGTCCTCTTTGGTTGTTAACAACTCTCAGCGACATTTTGGAACTATAAGATACAAAATTTTTCTCATTAGCACTCGCTTTTAAGCCTTCATTTACTCACTAATCTTTTTCCCAACTTAACAATTTCACGTAAAAGAGAATAAATATTAACTTCGGTTCTAGTTCTTTCAACTTTTAACCTTCAAGGTTAAATTAAACTCTCGTTACACGAGTTCATTTGACATTCTGGTTTAGTTATACGATTCATAAGAAACTCTCTTGTGATCAAAACCCTCTCACAGGTCATGTATATATATATATATATACATCAAAAAGAATATTAGTTTTGCCTTGAACAAGGACTTATACAAAAACTAGACTACAACAAGTCTAAGCTAGGCTGACTGCCTACCTGTACAGGATGCACTAACATATTGCATTACTGTACTACTGGAAGTACTAGAACGGAAACAATTCAAAACTACGTATCCGTATAAAGTACTACAAAAACTAGTTACTGATCCGACTATATACAAGGCAAAAGGAACTACTACTACTATGCGTCTAAGACGCCCTGCTCAACAAGCTGCTGTCGAGTCACTACCGCCCTCTATGGCCTGCAAAACCTCGGAGTCCTCGTCTAGGTCCTTCTCTGAATCTGAATTAAAGACGAGCTGAAGTGTTTCGTCAACCCTAATCGTGGAGCCGTCCAAAAGTACAAGTGGTGGTGGTGAAGGCACCTCTGAAACGGCCCCTTTCTGGGTCTGACACTAGGTAGTCACAACTGGGCTCTACTGTTCTCTTCTTCAGGGGAAGGAGGTGCTCAGGAGGTGAACTAGACTCGTATTCCTCTGTAGAACGGACCCTGGATGGTCCTGCCTCAAACTCTACTCTGACTCTGGCTAACTCTGAACAGATCTCGTCAAGTGGTCTGAAGGGGTATGGTAACTCGATCATAGCGGTAAGATCCGCGCCAATCACCGGGTATTCTGCCTCTGAAACTAACTCCTCTGTGTCCTCACTAGGTACAAACACTGGGGAGATCTCTAACTGTGCGTCCATCTCTGGATCTATCTCAACATGCTATGTCTCTGAATCTGCTGGAATGTGAGTGTAGGGAGGGTGCTCTTGAATGGGATATGATGCTATGATTCTGCTCTGAAAGAAACGTTTGTGTACTGCTAGAGCGAATCCTAAGTAATCACCCGTCGGCTCTACGTCGTCACCAAACACTCCAAGGTAGTACCATGCCGTGTCGTGTGCCCAACCACGCCACTTCTTTGGTAGTCGCATAATCAGGTCGAATATAGCCTGACGCTCTGGAACAGAATGCCGGGCTACATGGTAAACTGCTGAAAAGTTACTAATTATTTATCCTATATCAAGATTCGGGTCTGTCTCAAAATCTCGATACTTATCTAATATCTGATTTGCCCAAGTATGTTGTGGCGGGGATTGGCTCTCCTGCGCCATGTCGAATCTAGTATCCATCCTACAAAGTTTTTTAAGAAACACGGATCAGTAACGGGTAGGATAATAACTTATCTTAAGGGAAAATCTTAAATTACAAGTTGAATATTCCTTATTCAATTGTAATGTCACCAATACTTAAACAATCACTTATCTTAAACATTTAACAATTCACAAAGAATTGTTCTTAAACAATATATAGAAATAAAATTTCAAGATTTTATTTTCATCCTTTATCTTATAATTCTTTTGCATTCTTACTTTATTTCCTATTACTTCCTTTCTTTATTCTTCATTACTTTCTTTCTTTATTCTTTCTTACTTTCTTCCATTATTTCTTCCTTAGAGAAAATTTCTTAACGATTCTCACTTATTAAAACAAAGTACGTCTACTTTGTTCATGTTACTTATTCAAAAGTAACATTCGTTTACAAAAGATTCTGTCCCTCTCGACACTTGAATCTCATACTTATCGTGTTCTTCATTCGATTATAAATTATGAAACAAATTCCAAAAAGGAAATGGAATAATTACTGGAGAAATAACTTTAGAACCCAAGTTCTAGTTGTCGTTGGAATCGATCGATCATTTAATATTCGTGCTCGAGTCTTAATAATTAAAACAAATCTCTTCTTAAAGTTCGAACGAGGCAAACTCTAACTGAAAATGAATTCGTTCATGTTACCTTTACGAAAGTAACATTCGTTTCTTTCATTTACTTTGATCCCCTTTATTTTGTCCTTCTTGACCCGATCATTTCTTTCTTATTTCGAAGCCAATGCTTATCAAACGTCTAATCATTTCTTTCGCTCACTTGGTACAGAATTAACTTTCCTTATCATTACTTATCTTATTTCCTTGAAGGAAATTCTTATCGGCTCTTGATTACAAAAACAAAAATCGACTCTGCCGAGTCTTTGTTCATGTCACTATACGCACGTGACATTCGTCTATAAAAGTTCTTCCCGCTTTACGATCTCCTTTCAAAATCGTTTGAACTAACGTTTCTTAAAACGTCTAAGTTCTCGAGGAATCGGAAAGATCTTAGGTTTCAAGTCTACGTTCTTAGCGAACCGGGAAAAATTCCTAGAATCAATCTAGATTCTCGTGCCATCATACTTTTCAAATTAAAAGAATTTATTGTGCAAATAATTTCACGTAATTCATAAAACAGAAAACAAGTATGATTCTCATACTTTCAAAATTTCCTTTTTGGCACCATTGTCATTCTTAACTTTTTGGAATACGTATTCAAAATTTTTTTCTTAAAAGAAAACATATTTCTAAAATTCTTTCCTTTCTTTCTTTCTTTCTTACTTTCTTTCTTTCTTTCCTTCGTTGAGTCGACGTAGCGGGAGATTGAGTTGTCGTCTACACTCTTAAACTTAGTGTTACGACTTAACTTTTCTTGAAAGAAGACTCGGGTATAGAGTATATACGAATACTCTATCTTACTACTTGAAAGAAATTCGTATGCAGAGCAGAAACGATTGCTCTGATACCACTCTGTCACAACCCCAAATCCCCAGGGACGGCAGAAGCCGGGGTGCGACTGGGATTGGATTAAAGAAGCGGGGAAGAAAAGGGGATGAATGAATAAACATAATATTAAAGAAAGAAATTCTATGAACGAGACTTCAATAGCAAAAGACAGAGTTGATCTCGAAGGATCACTCAAACAAGATCTCAAAAGATTCTAAGTTATAAGTGCAGAACTGAAACCCAAAAGTGATATTCATAATTACATGAGTGAGTCTAGAGTTTGGCAGCGGAATTGTAATCTACATACTACAGTCTTCCCTATCGACAACTCTTAACTCAACCGTCACCGCTCCCATCGCTTCAACCTGCACATTTAGAAAACATATGCAGGGCTAAGTACAAAAGTACTTAGTGGGCACGTTGCCGAAAACATAATCATAAGTATAGATAATCAGGCATTTCATTTCTGTAGCGCACTGGGTTTTTTTCTTTGTAAGAGCCCGTGCCTACTAATTATTTTCGTTCTCATTTTCATAAAGGTTAGCTCTGTAGAGTATTTTTTTTAATAGATGTTACGTTCAAATCTTGACCAGTCATAATTCACCGTGGCTGGCTACCCCTCAACAGGATACCACATACACCACAGGCTACAAAGTGCACTAACTTTGGATAGCTAGTCTCAAAGTCCGATCGTTTAGTTAACACCTAATGGTTAACTCA
Source organism: Schizonepeta tenuifolia (assembly GCA_029490685.1). NCBI lineage: Eukaryota > Viridiplantae > Streptophyta > Magnoliopsida > Lamiales > Lamiaceae > Schizonepeta > Schizonepeta tenuifolia. Next base: position 73,765,859 of record CM055958.1, read on the forward strand.
TAAGGTACAAGAGAACTCACATAAAACACAAAACAGTTTATGCCATAATTATCACTTTGAAAACACGATTATCAAAGCGATAAAGAAAAGGTTTTCGAGCATCGCTCGTTTTATTTGTATATAGGAAAGCCCACCTTAAAGATTACAGAACTTCTAATCGAACTTCCGTTCTTCAATCTTCCGTCCTATCTTCTGCTGACTTCCTCCTTCACCGTACATAATCACACTTTGATAAGTCGTCGATACGATAAATGGAAATGGAAATCGAAAACGAAATCGAATTAGTCTTTTAAGCTTTTTAGGCATTTGCACGCTAAACTAGATTCTTTTAGTTAAACGGGAACGAGACTCGAACGCATCTCTTTAGAACTCAATTGGTTCCTTACTCGACACTTATGTCGGTAAAACTAAACTCGATTGATTACAACGACTTAAGAGATCAAAAGGAAACTAAGTTGAAAACAATTCAACTTAAGAAACTAGGTTTCGGAAAATCTGCACAGATCAGTAAGTTTGCACAGAACAGGGAATTTCGAAACAGGGGTCGAATCTTATACCAAAAGAAAGGTACGAGTGTCTAGTTTACTCTCCAATTTAAGGATCTCAATTCCGATAAACGAGCTAAAAGATATGACAGTTTCCGTGAAACGTTGCAAAACTGCCCGAGGCTAACCCTAATGCCCGTTAACTCGACGTATGACTTCCTAGGTTCGTTTTACGTCATCCTACTGAAATTCTCATGAAGTTACTGACTCAAGTCAGTCAACACGTATCCTCATACGTGATGAGCTCCTTTTTATTTCTTGATCACAAACACGACGATTAATTCATCGTCTTTCAAACTACACAATTACTATACCAAAACAAATCCTAACTTCTCGTTCACAACTATAATTCGTCATTTCATAACTCAAATGCAAAAGCCGTCAACTACAAACTTGTTCTCTTATTCATAACAATCACTATTATCTAATTACTTTTCTTACTCGTCTTTTCTATCGTTACTTAGGATCGTTGTTTCGTTTCTTACCAAAATTCCAACGTCATTAGAATTCAATCAAATTCTACAATCTTATTCATCATCTATCAAGAATCATAATTACATAAATCATAACCTCAAACTATTATCTAATCTCGACTTATCGTCGATCGATCGTCTCTTACGATAAATTTTACATTCTCCGTTTTCGTTCAAATTTTACGACAACGATTATCATCTAACGAGCATTACTAACATGCAAATCATATTATCAAAACGTTAACGAGCTTTAATTTATCATCACGTCTTCGTCTCTTACATTTTTCGTTTTATTTTTAGAAAAATCTTAATTAAATATATAATCGTCCTCATGCATCGTATATCTCATTTCCATTAAACAATCGAGCATCACAACATTTACTATCCTAAATCGTGCCTTCTTCGTCTCTTAGGTTTCAAATTTTATTTTTAGAAAAATCTAAAACAATTCATAGAGTCAATTAACATCATGAGGAACACTAATCTATCATTCAATCGACAAAGAAATCGAGCTACGATCAAAGCCCCAATTTCTCTCCAAAATTGGTACAAACCCTAAGACAAGGAGGTGTGATTTTCTTCATGATTCAATCCATAGAACTCGATTCTAAACATCCTAGAACATGTATCGAACAAGGAACAACATGCCTCTTATTCTCAAGATTTTCGAAAAAAATAAAAGAGATGGAACAATGATTTGTTCGGTTCAAATCGTAGATGAAGTTCTTACCTTTCATAATATGGATTCGAAATTGGAAATGATCGGTAGATGCAAGAGTTAAGCACTTGAGGAAAGCTTGGAGTTGAAGCTTTAATGGAGGTGAAAGAAGAAAAATGGGAGAGAGTATGGGTGTGGTGATGGCGGTAATGAAGGGAGGAGGAGAGAGGGATGGTGAGTCACTATAAGACATATAAATTAAGAAAATATCCTACAAAAGTTATGGTGACTCGCTAAGACATGTTTGGCGAGGAATTATTTGACGATAATAACTCGTTTCCGGCTCTTAAACGTCGTTATAAAAATCGAGATATACTTTCTTAGTTGGTTACAAATTCGACGAAATCTAATTCGTCCGTTAGATTGGAAATAATTTACGTACTAGGAAAACCTAATTCGTTTTACAAAAATCGAGAAAAAGTCGGGACATCACAGTCCAAATTTCGTCCAGAAAATCATAAAAACTAACTTTCTCCGGTGAACTCGTATCGAAGAAAAAGTGATGCAAATTCTGACGGATTTTAATTCTGAGTTTTCGGGCGAAAAACTTATCGGACGCGAAAACCCTAATACAGTAGTCGTTCGTCCGATTTCTGGAAATTATTTTCAGAAATGAATTTCACCGTAAATTTTAGAATTTAATTTCATGATCTTAGGCGTGCAAAGCCATAATTATTTTTAACTTTTATTTTTAAAGACTGTAGAAAAAGTCGGGGTATTACATAAAGTTTAGTAAACTCATCAGTTACAATGTATTAATTCTCGATAAAGTTTAATTAATTAATAATTGCATGGCATATTTTTATGCATTGTTACTATGATAATAATGCATTATCTACTATAGCTTAATGCATTAACACTAAATGTTTAACAATTCTAATTGTATTTGCTCTAAAAAACAATTCTAAATTGTAATTTTTGGTGCATGTACATGATAGCATATCCGTTGTAGTACATACTAATTACATCACATGATATAATATTATCATACTACTAATTTGATATATAGTATTGTCTTTTCCAAAAAAATTGATACTAGTGCAATATATAATAGTATCAATGCAATAACATAAAAACATAAACGAAATGTGGAGTGCAAGGTTGTGCGGAATGTGGTGGAATGTGGTGGAAATTAACTCGTATAAAATCAACTCACGCTTAAGTGCAAGGTTGGTCAATAACCAAGACAGTTGATATGGAAGAATGCAGTTTGTATGCAGGTTAGTTGGTCAGTTGAATATGCAATAAGATAACTGAAAAATAAACACAACACACAAAGATTTACGTGGTTCGGAGATAACTCCTACGTCCACGGGGAGTTGTGAGTCCACACAACTCAGTCCAAGTTCTTCTGGACAAACCACAAAGCTTACGCGGGCTTTGCAACCGTTGAGATAAGTTTACGGGTACTTATCAACCTTACAGATTAGTTTACGGGTACTAATCAACCTATCTACTCAGTTACGGGAAGAGTAGGGTCCTAATAACCTTTTCAGGTGTATGAAAGTGTGGGGTTCCAACTAATAGCTCGAACAAGAAGTGAGCTATGATCTAACACTCTACGAACTCTCAACTAGTGATGTTCTCAAGGTTGGATCGACAACTACAAAGACAAAATCTAACTCTCTAGAACTCTCAACTAATGATGTTCTTAGAGGTTTTGCTTGAGTGAGGAATGAAGTTGTTCTTTCGCTTGTATATCTCTTCACACACTTGTCTGTCTTGTAAGTCCCGTAGTCATGGTGAATGAATGAAGGCCTCTATTTATAGGCGGAGAGAATCAACTAGCCATTGGAAGAGCTGTTGATCTCTGTTCTTTGAAAGCGATGGCTTGTCTCTCATCTCTGCAGACTTTCCGGATTTGGCAACTGCGTGCTTCTGCTTTCCATCTGAGACAACCTTGTGTTGGGCCAAATGAGGTAATGACAGAGAGTCAAACCTTCACGTGACTTCCTTATTTGAATTTCAAATCTCAACATTGGTCATTCATTCCTAGATTTAAACAAATACATCATATCAAATTTTGTATCTCGGTCAATCCTTTTTTATTATGTTATTTTATTTTTGTACTACTTATTACATTTATTTAAATTTTATTGCATATTTATTACTTTATAATGCTTCATATTTAAATTTTTATTGCATATTTATTACTTTATAATGCTTCTTATTTATTTGTAGCAAAATTATTAATAATGCATTTTTTCTTACTGCATATTATATTATTATTTTTTTTGTATTACTTATTGCATTCTAATGAAAATGTTATTGCATATTACATGTATTATTGTTGCTTTACTTCTTATTTATTTGTAGAAAAAATATTAATGTACGTATTTTTCTTTTATTATTGCATATGTATAGGAATTTAGAAGAAACTAATAACACCATTACATCCTAACAAAATAAATGAAAACATCACACCAACAATACAAAACAATTAAATAACATATAATGTGCAATAATATATGTAGAAAGAAACAATAAGACAATCCATAACATGCAATAAAAAATATTAACAGTAACGAAAATATGCAAAGAAAATAAAATGCTACAATAAGCAATAAAAAAACAATATACTAAGATATAATGTGCAATAATATATGTAGAATAAAACAATAACACAACTCATAATATGCAACAAAAATAAGTAACAGTAACTATATATAATTAAGGCTAAATTGTAAACAAATATCCCACCTTTTATCAAATTCTCGTTTAAATTCTCACCTTTTAATTTTTGCAAAAAAATTTCTCACCTTTCATTCTTTCTCAATTGCATCCCTCTTATCGTTTTCCCCAATTCTATTGTTGATATGGAAGGCGGTAAATCTTACATGGTAAATCGGCGGCAAGAATGAAACGACGTGGTTTAAGTAAGGCCAAAACATCGTCATTGTGCTGCAAACAAACACTTATATTTAGGATCGTCTAGACATCGTTCATTATCTCCGGGTTATCCACAGAGTTCGAGGGCTCCATTACCGTACGATTTCCATATTTGCAAAGCCTCTGAGGTTCGGAATTCGATGTATTCATTGAGTCCGTGTGCGAAGACGAAGAAGCCATGAACGATTGAAACATGAAATATACAAAGGGGTGAAGAGGGAAAGAGGATAAAACCCTAAAAATTGAACTTCGATTTGTACGATGTCTAAACACTAAATATAAATGTTTGTTTGCAGCAAAACGACGACGTTTTGGCCTTACTTAAACTACGTCATTTCATTCTTGACGCTGATTTGCCATGTAAGATTTACCGCCTTCCACATCAACAACAAAATTGGGAAAAACGAAGAGAGGGATGCAATTGAGAAAGAATGAAAGGTGATGGTCCCGATACGAGTTACTGGTGTATGGGGAGGGGGGGAATACACCAGTTAGGATTTTAAAATTAAACTCTTGAAAATTACTTCAACGGAGTAAAAAGACTCAGTTAGAATCTCACAGCTGAGTATGCAACCTCAGCTGGAAGAGTTGTGCTGTGCGGAATGTGGTGGAAAATAAACTCATAAAACAACTCACGCTTTTATGGACGGTTGATCAAAAACCAAAACAGTTGAGAATGCACAAATGTGGTTTGTATGTTGGTTAGTCAGTCAGATGAGAATGCAAGAAATAACTGAACAAAGAAAAACACAAGCACACAGAGAATTAACGTGGTTCGGAGCTAACACTCCTACGTCCACGGGGAGTTGTGAGTCCACACAACTCTGTCCAAGTTCTTTTGGACAAACCACTCAGCTTACGCGGGCTGAGCAACCGTTATGGATAAGTTTGCGGGTACTTATCAACCTTACAGTTTAGTTTTCGGGTACTAAACGACCTAACTACTCAGTTGCAGGAAGAGTAGGATCCTAAACCTTTTCAAGTGAAAGAAAATGGGGTTCCAACTAAAAGCTCGAACGTGAAGTGAGCTATGATCTAACTCTCTACGAACTCTCACTAAGTGATGTTCTCAAGGTTCGATCTAAAGACACAAAAACTAACTAACTCTAGAACTCTCAACAGGTGATGTTCTAAGAGATTCAGTTCAGCTCGTGAAGAATATTGCTCTTTCTTTTGCTCTGTGGTTTCTTCTCGCGTATGTGTCTCATATATTCTTCGAATGAATGAAGGCCTCTATTTATAGGCGGAGAGTATCAACTAGCCGTTGGAGAAGCTGTTGATCTCTGTTCTTTGAAAGCGATGGCTTGTCTCTGATCTCTGCAGACTTTCCCGATATGGCATCTGTGCTCTTCTGCTTTCCATCTGAGATAGCCTTGTGTTGGGCCAAATGGGGTAATGACTGAACGGTCAAACCCTCACGTGACTTCCTTTTTGAAATTTGAATCTTAACAACAGACTTCCAACAAGGAGTGGTCGGTTAAGACTTTCGATCTTCAACTAGCTTGTTCTTCAGCAGATGTTCTATCTGCCAACTAACATTTGAACTCTCAGCTGACTTCATCTTCAAGCTGTTGATCTTCTTGGTTGAGTTCTACAACTGATGTTTTGAAACTGAACACTCAATTGTCTTCCTTGTATCTGATCAGTTGGGTTCGAACGCTCAGATGGCTTTCTTTCATCTGATGTTCTCTTCCCTTTTATTGCTTCTCATCTGATGAACGCTCAGTTGTTTTCCTTACAACTGATGTTCTATCTCTTGAATGTGACTTCCCCCTTTTTGCATTCTGATGAAGTGAACGCTCAGTTGTCTTTCTTACAACTGATGTTCTGTCCGAGGGATGCCTTGTTGCCATCTTCAGCTGGAGATCTGTAAAGATAAAATCTTAACACTGCTCAAACAGCGAGCCTACCTACTAACATTAGGTTCTGGCAACATCTACTCGGTTGGGGTCAGTTGGTTTTGGAATTCATCAAAACTCTTACTAATAAATTTCCCAACAATTTCCCCCTTTTTGATGATGCCAAAACCACTTACAACCTTAAACCACTACTGATCAAAACCTCACTAACTTATCTAAAATCTCAGCTGAAATTCTAGACAGTCTATAAGATAACATCAAGGGGTTAGCACAGTTGTCACATGGTATTTAAAAGACTTTGCGATTCAGAGCTTGGACAATTAGGGATTGTTCATCAAGGTGAATCGAATATATATACTTGAAGTTTTCATTATAACTGATGATTACACAGATAGGCACAAAAATCAAAAATTACAACAGTTGCTAGAAAACTAACTGAGCTAAAATTGTAGCCCATACTTACTAAAGATCCTAACAAAAATCTCTCTCTTGGCAGGTGACTCCTTGGAAATGTCCACTCCATGCTCCTGACAGACCTACCTCGCCTCAGCTGCGATCTTCGTGCGGTTCGGCTTGCTTGAGTCTGGGAGAAGAGGAGGCCGATAAGTAACCCTCTTGGGAACTGGAACTGTGTTCAAGTCCAGGTTGGCGTCAATCATAGCCCGCCTGAATTGACTGAACATGCCAGGATCCCCTGAGTGCAACTCAGTCAGCGCTTCCTTGAACGCTTTCCTCGGGTCTTCGGTTGCGTAAACATTCCTGTAGTAGAAGTCGTTCACGAACTCCTGCTTGAACAACTCCCACTCTTCATTCCACTCGGTCGGCATCCACTTGTCAACAGGCCTGAACTGACTCACGACCTTGGACTTTGCAGGCAACCTTTGTTGCTTCAACCGAGCTTCCGCCTTTGATTGATGCTTGTTGATGCGGCGTCGGCTGCGGGAGGCAACGTTGCGGTCCAAATTTTGGGACAACTTCTTCAGCTCATCCTCGAACTAGTTCACCCTCCTCGCCTGGCTGGCGGCAAACTTTCTGATCCAGCTCGGGTTCATGTAGTCCTTCTCCTCTACATCCATAGCCTTGGCCGCTGCAATGCACTTTTCGGTTGTTATCCCGTCGAGTTCAGAATCCAGCTCGGCTGCGATCTCGGCTATGGAGCTGTAGGAAACTCCAATCTTCTCTGCCTGCTCCAAGTCTTTAGACATCTCAGCTCCACCGACTTCGGTTGACTTGGGAGCAGCAGACTTCCTCCTCCTCAGCTGAGATTTGGATGGTTGAGCAGCTGGCACTCCTTGTTCTTGGGTCTCTTCTTCTTCCTGCGCCTCAACCTCCGTCTCCTTCTCTTCCCCCTTTTTGGCATCAGCAACAAGGCTTGCTACTGAACCGTCCAGAGAGTTGAGTTTATCCTCGGTTAGTTGAACACGGTTGAAGAGTTCATCGACTGCACACTCCAGCTCAATCTTCTTCGCCAGTTCGGAGTCCTGGCGCTCTTGTTCGGCCTTCTTCAAGATAGAGAGGTTGTCGATGACCTCTGTCTGAAAGGCAGCGAACTCAGCCTAACGCGACTCGAACCTGGACTCCCATTCTGCATCCTGTGTCTGTTGGGACTTGGCAAGATTTGAGTCGGCCAAGGATTTGAAGATGTTGAGCTCCAACTTCAATCCCAACAGTGTTGTCTTCAGCTCCGACACCTCTTGACTGGTGGAGGAGGAGAATTCATTCAGTTTGGTCTTCAAAGCAACATTCTCCTCCACCAGTTGTTGGTTCTTGACCGCTTGTGCTTCCAACGCCCTCAGCTGGTCATCTTGTTGGTGCTGGAGGTTGGCGAGCAGTTCGGTCCTCAGCTGGTTGACCCTCTCAGCTACCAGCTCGTAGATTTCTTCAGATGATGGAGCATGTTGAGCAGCTGGAGGGGCTTGAGCAGTTAGAGCTAGAGGCTCAGCTGTGACCATGGCTTGCCTGGATGCCAGGTACAGCTTCAAATCTTCTTCTTCTTCCTTCGCGGCTGCGGCGGCCGCATCGACATCCTCAAGGAAGTCAGCTGATTTAGCCAACATGCTGTCAAGGAAGTCGACGCACTCCTTTCCAGCTGCCTCCCTTGTGTCCGTCCCTTCAGCTCGACTCTGGTCCATCCGTCGAGTGAGCAGCGCAATCCGGTTGTTGTACGCCACCTCCAAGTTGGAATAGTTGAAGTAGGCTCGGATGCGGGACTCATCGGACTTCAGCCTGTCCCAGCTCTGCACCCTGATCGTATCTTCTTTGACATACCAGTGGCTAAAGATCAGGTGGAACTGGTACAAGAGCTCGGTTCCCAGAGTGGCGAAGATGGGCATGTGGCGAGCCTCAGGGAACAAGCCTAACAGCTTTTGAAAGCAGTAGGCCACCCTGTCTTCGTGCTCAAGCGCAACTGCCTGCAGGTCCTCCGCTTCATTAATTGGGGAGGGGTTAAGATTATATGGCTCAGGTTCAAGAGGTTCATCGATGTTGGCCAAAGAGTCGGTCGCAACATCGGCATCGAGCTGAGAGCTCAGAATTTGGGATTCGGTTGGGAGAGTGGGTTCAATGGTTTCCTCAACATCAGCCGAAAGAGCGGTCACGATGTTGGCATCGAGCAGAGTGCTCGGAATATCTGGCTCTAGTTGGGTAGAAAGAGCAAAAGGCTCTAGGGGCGGTACGGCATTATCTCCTGCCGTGGGGGAGGTGGTAACATCTTCAACGTCCTCAGATGAGGAGGATGCATCCGACTTCTCCATGCCCTCAACCTCATCAGCTCCGGGGGCTCGAGGTACGATTTCGAACGAGGCGGCTTCCGCTGAGCAGCTGGATTCGGAAGGCTCCGCAGCAGGTGTCGTCTCAACCGGTGCCTCCTCCTCCGCTGGAGCTTGCTCCTCAGCTGGCTCCTCAACTGGTACCTCAACTGGCTCCTCAGCTGACTCATCAGCTGGTACCTCAACTGGCTCCTCAGCTGACTCATCAGCTGGCACCTCAGTTGGCTCATCAGCTGGCACATGAGCTGTCTTTTTGGTAGACTTCTTGAACCGTACCCTTAACTTTTTCTGGGCAGGTTCCTCAGCTGACTCCTTCTCCGACTCAGCTCGTCGGTGTGCAGCTTTGGACTTGGCGGGGCGAGCAGCGGCTGGTTCCCCCTCAGCTGTTGACTCAGCTGTCTTTCTAGACTCCCTCTTTTCCTTAGAAGTGTAGACACTCCTGAGCACATCCTGTGCTTTCTTCGCTGACGGGAACAACAGCAGCTTCTTCAGCGGCATCTTCTCGCAATCTGCCCAGACCATGCTGCGGTCCTTGGTTGCGAGCAAGATGAGGGCAAAGATTTTGCAGCCGAAGTTGAGTGTTCCCTTCACACTCAGCAGCTTCTCTCCAGACTCGGATGTCGTCTCGGAGATCTTCGACTTTTCCACCATCAACTGGTTCAAGAAATATTGGAACCAGTTGATCTGGTGTTGGTGCTCCAGGGCCACCAACTGCTTCAGTTTGGGTCGGCTGATGTCGCCGAATGCGCCACTGTAACCGAACACCACCTTCGACACAACATCGAACAGCAGGCGATGTTCCGGCTTCAGCTTCGTCCATTGCATGTTGCTCCTTAACTTCTCCGGCTCGATCAGAGCATCCTGCAGAAACTCATCCGCCTGCTCGTCGGTAATATTCTCCAGGAACTCGGTGGCGGTGTGGTTGATGGGAATGATGTACCGGCGGACATCGGACACGTCGATGGAGAAGGTGACACGACGTATGGTCCTGGCCGGAACATCTCTTTGTCGGCAGGACACCTCCGTAGATACTCCCTCTGAACTGTCAAGGGGGCGAACTAGATTGACGTAGAATTCCCCGACTTGTCGCTTGAGCAAGTGGGAGGGGCAGAGCTTGGCCCATTCGAGAAGGCCATTCTCTCTGAGTGTGTTGGCGAGCGGGGCCAAGACCAGCGACTCCAGGTCCTCGTCGGAGAGGATTTGCTCGAAGTGAATCTTCGATACTAACATATCGAACGATTCTTCATATGTGGTAGGGACGAGGGATGGTCCAGAAGATGCCATTCTCTTACTTTTCGGTGCCATTAATGATCACTGCAAAGGGGAATATATAGAGGAAAGGAAAGAAAATCTTTTGCAGAAATGGGTTAGGCAAAGTCTGTGAAGACGATGAATAGTTAAAACAGATATGCACAAATAAGGAAAGTAGGGGATTTCTTCCTGATTTTGCGCCTTATATAGGTCTTTGACTCGGATGAAATCGACGGCTGGGGTTAAATGGCGCGAATCCATCAACGGCTGAGATTACGCGACTGTTGACTATCTTTGACTTGACGTTTTGATTCGAGTTCCAACCAGCGCGTGAGAAGGTGTACAGTTTATCTTGTCAGCCCAGTCGCACTATAAAGTAGGCTATGGATGTTCAACCGTACTTTACATTTAATGCGACATGATGGCTATTTTTAATGTAACTAACTAGTTCAGGAATGTTTGAATTTATTTCAAACATTTTCATTTAAGAACATATCACCTTCAGCCATAAATGTTACCTGCCAGCTGATGTCGAAATCAGCTGAGTTCCCATGTTGCAGCATACCATCAGCTGACTCGAGTTCGTCTGTTCAGCTGACGTCTGATTCCTTCGGATGGCAATCTGTATCTGAGATTCCCCCTTCAGCTGAGCTTCCCCCTCCATCTGAGCTTCCCCCTCAGATGGGCATCTATCTCTTCACTTCCGCTGGTTCCTCATCTGATGGATCCAACAATCCAAGGAGGTCACATAGCATCTTGAACTGTGCTTCAGCTAGAGGTTTGGTGAAGATATCAGCTCTCTGAATTTCAGTTGGAATCTTTTCCATGGACACATCCTTCTTCTCAATATGATCTCGGATAAAATGATGACGGATGTCGATATGCTTTGTCCGAGAGTGGTGAACAGGATTCAGAGAGATAGCTATGGCACTCGAGCTATCACAATGAATGGGAACCTGTCCAGTTATGACTTCATAATCTCTCAGCTGTTGCTTCAGCCATAACACTTGCATGCAACAGCTTCCGGCAGCCATATACTCTGATTCGGTTGTAGAAGTGGCAACACATGCTTGTTTCTTTGAGAACCACGAAACCAGCTTGCTTCCTATGAACTGACAGTGTCCAGATGTAGACTTCCTGTCCAACCGATCTCCTGCTAGATCTGCATCTGAGTATCCAGTCAGTTGGATACCACAATCCAACATTAACAGTTCCCTTCAGGTACTTGATGATATTCTTTGCTGCCAACATGTGTGCTTCCCTTGGTTGAACTTGGAATCGAGCACACACTCCAACTGCGTATGTTATGTCTGGCCGGCTGGCAGTTATGTATAGCAAAGAACCGATGATCCCTCTATACTTACTGGCATCCACGAGCTTTCTTTCAGTTCCAGGTTCAATCTTCCAGTTAGTATTCATTGGGATCATTGTGGTCTTACTTGTCTGCAATCCGAACTTGGTGATGAGTTCCTTTGTATACTTGGATTGATTGATGAAAATCCCTTCTGGCGACTGCTTTACTTGTAATCCAAGGAAATAATTCATCTCGCCCATCATTGACATCTCGAACTTCTCCTTCATGAGGTTTGAAAATTTTTCACACAGTTCCTCCAACTTAGATCCGAATATGATGTCGTCAACATAGATTTGCACAACAAGAATGTCATCTCCAACTTTGATGGTGAACAGGGTTTTGTCAACTGACCCTCGTTTGAAACCCGAGTTCAGAAGAAAACCACAAAGAGTGTCATACCAAGCCCTTGGTGCTTGCTTTAGTCCATAGATAGCTTTCTTCAACTTGTACACTCTTCCATCTCCAGTCTCAAAATCAGGAGGCTGTTCAATATATACATCTTCCTTGATATCTCCGTTGAGGAATGCACACTTCACATCCATCTGATACACTTTGAACTTGTGATGTGCGGCATAAGCTAGAAAGATTCGGATGGCTTCCAGCCTTGCAACCGGCGCGAAGGAGTCCTCGAAATCGATTCCTTCTTGTTGGCAATATCCTTGAGCTACCAACCTTGCCTTATTCCTCACTATGAATCCAATGGCGTCTCTCTTGTTTTTGAAAATCCACTTCAATCCAATCACCTTGACACCATTTGGTCTTTCTACCAACTCCCATACACAGTTGCGTAGAAACTCATTCAGTTCTTCTTGCATGGCGGTTGTCCAGTGAACACAGTTGAGAGCTTCCACAACGTTCTTCGGTTCTGGCACATCAGCTACAAAGCAAGAAATCATGGCAACATCTCCAGCTTGTTCGAACTCCTCTAGAACTGCCAACTCCTCAGCATATTGGGCATAAGTGTTGGAATCTTCCTCGGTTGAATCCTAAGTTGCAACTCTGCTTCTTGTACGAACACCTTCGGTTGGATCTCTGATGATGTTGTCAGTGGAGTGAACTTCATACCATCTTCGGTTGCGTCTTTCTTCTTCTTCCAACTGTGGCTGTTCCGTGATCTGAGTTGGAGTCTTCAGAGCTGGTGAATGATCAGTTGTTGAGTCTGGATCCTCAATATTGACATTATTTTGAACCAGACTTGGTTGAGCTTCGGATGCTGATGCAGTTGGAGGGACATCAGCTGGAGTTCCCCCTTGAGATGAGCTGAGGTCCTCGCATTCATCTTCAGAGGAGTATGGATCCTCATCCTCGGTTGCCCATACTAGTGGTTCAGCTAGATTCTTTTCCCTTAAAGCTTGTGATCTGGTGAGAACAGGTGGAACTTGTGGATTGTCCTGTTGTCCTTTAGCCTGTTCCCTGCACTCAAAAGTAGATTCATCAAAACTAACATGAGGTGTTATCTCCACAACACGAGAGCTATTGTTGAAAACTCTATAAGCCTTGATCTGAGCAGCATATCTGAGAAATATGCCTTTCGAAGCTTTGGCATCAAAAGTTTTCAATTGAGTTTTCCCATTGTTGTGAATATAACACTTAGAACCAAAAACACGAAAATAAGAAATATCTGACTTCCTGCGTCTCCATAGCTCGTATGGTGTCTTTCCCAACCGCTTGGTCAGAAGAGACCGGTTCTGAGTGTAGCAGGCTGTGTTGATCGCCTCAGCCCAAAATCTCTTTGGCAGAGCTGAGCTGGTTAGCATGGATGTAGCTGCATCCTTCAGTGTTCTGTTCCTTCGCTCAGCTACTCCATTCTATTGTGGAGTACGCGCGGCTGATGTCTGATGGGTAATTCCATTCTTCTCGCAGTACTCGATGATGGTTTCATTTAGAAACTCAGTTCCACGATCTGATCGGATAGAAATGATCTTCATCTCTTGTTGGTTAGATATCCGATCCATCAACTTGGGTAGCTCATCTCGGGTTTCACTCTTGTGGCGCATGAAGATGGTCCACGTATATCTTGAGTAGTCATCAGTTACAACCCGGGTGTACTCGTTCCCGTTCATGCTCTTGGGTGTAACTGGCCCGAAGAGATCCATATGGATCAGCTGTAACACTCGGTCGGTTGAGGGAGTTGATTTCAACCGGAAGGAGGATCTAGCGAGCTTTCCCAACTGGCATGCACTGCAGATATGTGTTGTTGAAAACACTCGGTTGGGTATGCCTCTTGCATGTTCTTGTCTGGCGAGTCGGTTCATTGTCTTGAAGTTCAGATGGTTGAGCCTTTTGTGCCACAGCCAGCTCACATCTGAACTACTCTTTGATAGCAAGCAGGTGTCAGGAAGACTACTGTTCCAGTCAGCATAGTAGACGTTCCCTGTTGGCGATCGATTTCCCAACAATATGACCTGCTTTGATCCGACATCTTTAACCCTACAACCCTGTGCATCAAACTTGACAGAGAAACCATTATCACAGAATTGGCTGATGGAGAGCAAGTTATGCTTCAATCCATCAACATAAGAGACATTAGAAATCGAAACATGATTGGTTTCAAGGGTACCGTAACCTCTGGTGTAACCTTTTGAGTTATCACCAAAAGTAACTGAGGGTCCTTCTTTCTCCACGAAACTTCCAAGCAAATCCTTCAGATTTGTCATGTGTTTCGAGCATCCACTGTCCATCACCCACATTGTAGCAGACGCTTTATTCTTCCTCAGCTGTTTCTCCTGTACCTGCAAAGAGAAACTCGCTAAGGTCCCCAATTTTAGTTGGGTCCTGGAGGGTTAGAACCAGTTCCCCCTGGAACTGTACGTCTCTTTTCCCTGTATACTCGGATGGATTTATCATTCCAGGTCACTTTTCCTTCATCATCAACTATAACAACACCTCGGTTATCCTTAGGCTTGTTGTTAGTAGTGATGTTCTGTTTCTTGGGAGGAGTTGAATTTCTCCCATTCTGAACTTTCGGAGGTGAGGCTTTCTCCCTATTTTGATGGCGATTTTTATCCTGTTTGATTTGTCTGGATGATTGGACGCCATGTTGGAATCTTTGTGGCTGATTCTGATTCCAACTCCTTGAGTGTTGTTGATAGGTGTTCATGCCCTGTTGATGATTCATGTTGTGGCATGAGTATCTCCAACTGTTCGACCTGTTCCTTATCGGTAGACTCGGTTGGAACCTTTGGTTGAACTGGGGATGGAACCGCTGTTGATTCGGATGATTGAACCCTTGTCGGTTCTGAGGTCGGTTCCATTCTTTCTGTTGTTGACTCTGAGGTTGATGTAGAGGTCGGTTCTGATTCTGAATTCGGTTGCGATTATGTCTTCGATGCCTCTGATTCCTCTTCTGACTTTTGGAACATTCTCCCTCGGTTGATGTCCCAACCGATGAAACATTCTGTCCTTCATCTACTGTTCCTTTTCCCTTTTCAGTTGTGGTTGGCTTGGTCGGTTGAGCTTGCTGAGAAACGGAGGTTGAAATACTTTGTGGTGACTCAGGTTCCACTGTGTTCGGTTCAACAGCTTTGACCTCGACAGCTTTGATGAGGTTACTGGAGGAATTCCACTATCTTTAATCACATCATAACCGAGTCCTGACACGTCATCCATCTGTCTGCTGTAACTGATAAGATTCTCTATGATCTTGGATGACTGATACAACTTGATTAGATTGTCCTTCTCAGTTTGCAATTCCTTGAGGAGGACATTTATCTGCTCGGTTTGTCCATCTGACTTCTTTATCAGCTAGTCGATCTGAGTGTCTTGATTTTTCAACTGATCTTGCTGCTCATTGATTTGCTTTGTCAACTCCTCATCAGTTGGAGCCTTAGCCTCGTTCAGTTGACTCTTGAGATTCTCAATCTCCTCGGTTTGGCTCTTGATCAGATCGTCTTTTTCGGTTAAGGAATCTTCAAGTTTGGCGAACTGAGCTTGAAGACTCTTAAACTCAACCGATTGGTGATGCAGTTCCTCACTGAGTTCTTGAAAATCACTCCAGGAGGGTTCCAACTCTTCGTCCAGAGATTCCTGCATGTTAGAAGTATTGAAAGAATTTAACTTAGCAGGATTAGAGTGTACCTCAGTTTCATCCTGGTCGGTTCCAAGAGCCATGAAGCATTGATCCTGACCGGTAGCGTTGTTGGTGGGAGTCAGCTCATCCTCATCTTCAGTGCCAGTGAAGATGTCCATGTCGTCAGCTGCTTCTTCTGCAACCATGGCCTTGTTCTTTCCAGCTTGTTTGGCACCTAACGCTTCTCTCTCTTTCTTCGATAGATCTGGGCAGTCAGCCTTGAAATGACCTTCCTTGCCACATTCAAAGCAACCATTGGTCACAAGCTTTGAACTGTCTCGAGTTCGGTTGGATTTGTAGAATCTTTTGTATTTCCCGAATCGAGTGTCCATGTCGGCTAGTTTCTTTGACAGGGCTGCAATGTTCTGTTGCAGTTCCTCTCTGCTTGGCTCCTTTGCAGGTGTGTCAGCTGATCTGGTTGGCCTCAATGTTCTCGATTTGGAGTAGTCAGCTCGAAGAGCAACTGACTTTGAGGCTGAGCCAACATCCTCAAGTCGACTCGTCTGAACCGAGGACTGAGATCTTCTTCGGTTCACCTTATACTCATTTCCCTTTAAGATTGAGAACAATCTTTCAGTTCCTATTTCACCAAAGTCAGCTCGGCTCTCGTAGATATTGATGAAAGTATCCCACTCAGCCGGTAGAGCTTGCAACACTTTGAGATTAATTTCTCTTAGTGTGTATTTTCCTCTTCGGATGGACTGGATTCTTCTGAGGATGTCCAAAAACCGGAGCTCTAGCTGATCAATTGTTTCATTTGTCTTCAGACAAAAGTTGTCGAAGTCTTAACATGCATGTGAGAACTTGTTCTCCTTCATCTCATCTCTTCCTTCACTCAGCGATGCCAGGATGTCCCACATTTCTTTGGCAGTCTCACACTCTTCAATCCAGGGGAGATAATCTTGTCCAACAGTGGACATAATCGTACTTTGAGCCCAGATATCCAACTGGCTCACCTTGGCTTTCTCTGGAGTGTAGTCTTCCGGCTGCTTCTCCACAAACTCCACAACTATATCCCCATCGTTGGGATTTGTAGGAGTGCGAGCTATTCTCTCTTTAATAATGATCGGTCCGGAAGAGAGTACTTGTTGCATCCTATGATGCTTCGACAGTAAGATCTTCTTCATCCGTGTCCTCCAGGATGTATAATTTACTACCGAGAACATGACAACGATCTTGTCCTTGACGTCCATCTGCATCCAACAACAGAACAAATATGCAAGCAAGTATGCACTAGCGTGAAAAAATAGATCTGTTCAGTTGACCACTGAAGAAACTTTCTCGAATTCACACCTTGTGAAACAGAGTCAGTAGTCTTTTGAACCACTGCTCTGATACCACTTGATGGTCCCGATACGAGTTACTGGTGTATGGGAGGGGGGAATACACCAGTTAGGATTTTAAAATTAAACTCTTGAAAATTACTTCAACCAAGTAAAAAGACTCAGTTGGAATCTCACAGCTGAGTATGCAACCTCAGCTGGAAGAGTTGTGCTGTGCGGAATGTGGTGGAAAATAAACTCGTAAAACAACTCACGCTTTTATGGACGGTTGGTCAAAAACCAAAACAGTTGAGAATGCACAAATGTGGTTTGTATGCTGGTTAGTCAGTCAGATGAGAATGCAAGAAATAACTGAACAAAGAAAAACACAAGCACACAGAGAATTAATGTGGTTCGGAGCTAACACTCCTACGTCCACGGGGAGTTGTGAGTCCACACAACTCTGTCCAAGTTCTTTTGGACAAACCACTCAGCTTACGCGGGCTGAGCAACCGTTATGGATAAGTTTGCGGGTACTTATCAACCTTACAGTTTAGTTTTCGGGTACTAAACGACCTAACTACTCAGTTGCAAGAAGAGTAGGATCCTAAACCTTTTCAGGTGAAAGAAAATGGGGTTCCAACTAAAAGCTCGAACGTAAAGTGAGCTATGATCTAACTCTCTACGAACTCTCACTAAGTGATGTTCTCAAGGTTCGATCTAAAGACACAAAAACTAACTAATTCTAGAACTCTCAACAGGTGATGTTCTAAGAGATTCAGTTCAGCTCGTGAAGAATATTGCTCTTTCTTTCGCTCTGTGGTTTCTTCTCGCGTGTGTGTCTTATATATTCTTCGAATGAATGAAGGCCTCTATTTATAGGCGGAGAGTATCAACTAGCCGTTGGAGGAGCTGTTGATCTCTGTTCTTTGAAAGCGATGGCTTGTCTCTGATCTCTGCAGACTTTCCCGATATGGCATCTGTGCTCTTCTGTTTTCCATCTGAGATAGCCTTGTGTTGGGCCAAATGGGGTAATGACTGAACGGTCAAACCCTCACGTGACTTCCTTTTTGAAATTCGAATCTTAACAACAGACTTCCAACAAGGAGTGATCGGTTAAGACTTTCGATCTTCAACTAGCTTGTTCTTCAGCCGATGTTCTATCTGCCAACTAACAGTTGAACTCTCAGCTGACTTCATCTTCAAGCTGTTGATCTTCTTGGTTGAGTTCTACAACTGATGTTCTGAAACTGAACACTCAGTTGTCTTCCTTGTATCTGATCAGTTGGGTTCGAACGCTCAGATGGCTTTCTTTCATCTGATGTTCTCTTCCCTTTTATTGCTTCTCATCTGATGAACGCTCAGTTATTTTCCTT
This sequence comes from Schizonepeta tenuifolia, assembly GCA_029490685.1. NCBI lineage: Eukaryota > Viridiplantae > Streptophyta > Magnoliopsida > Lamiales > Lamiaceae > Schizonepeta > Schizonepeta tenuifolia. The sequence goes on from CM055958.1 coordinate 73,784,423, forward strand.
ACAACTGATGTTCTATCTCTTGAATGTGACTTCCCCCTTTTTGCATTCTGATGAAGTGAACGCTCAGTTGTCTTTCTTACAACTGATGTTCTGTCCGAGGGATGCCTTGTTGCTATCTTCAGCTGGAGACCTGTAAAGATAAAATCTTAATACTGCTCAAACAGCGAGCCTACCTACTAACATTAGGTTCTGGCAACATCTACTCGGTTGGGGTCAGTTGGTTTTGGAATTCATCAAAACTCTTACTAATAAATTTTCCAACAAAAGGTGAGGAATTTTTTTGCAAAAATTAAAAAGTGGGGTTAAAACAAGAATTTGATAAAAGGTGAGGTATTTTTTTACAATTTAGCCTATAATTAATATGCAATAAAAAAAATGTTATAATAAGCAATAAAATATACCATAATAAGAAATAGCAAGAATGATGATGCATATTGACGAAAGTAAACCTAAAATTAATGAATTAAACAAAATCAGGATTAAATATTTTTTATTTATAAACTACGACATTCTAAAATTAAATCAATAATAAAAAAATTAAATTAAAGCATTCTATTGATCCATAAAAAAAGAACCGAATGTGTGAGTTCGGCGGTTATAAATAGGTGGAGTAATACTAATATACCCTTATTACTTAAAAAAGTGAATGAAAATACATTACAAGTCATCATTAATTTAGACTATAGATCTATGTAAATGAACAACCATGATTTATTTTTATTTAAAACATATGACTTCTTTTTTATTTAATATTTATCATATATATATATATATATATATATATATATATATATAATTTAGTGTAATTAATTGCTTATTTTCCACAATATGTGAGTGTGCTGTGAAGTTAGATACCACCGCGTATATATATACGTCAATGCAACTAGCCATTACAACTTTTACTTTTTCAAATTTTTACATGATGTCTAAGATCCACTTATTTATCTACATGGTCATCATCTTACATATGTGACCTATTTTTATTGTGGCAAAAAGTAGTAATCCCAATGAATAGCAGAGAGAAATTATCGGGTTATGATCTGGCCACAAAATCAATGAACTAAATAACAAAACTACTTTGGATCACAAAAAAAAGAAAGCAATAAAAAAAATATCATATTTACTTGGACAATCACGTATATATAAAAAGTAGACAAGCTAGCTCTTGAATGAATTGAACCCCAATAAAGACAATTGAAAAAGATTGTTTTGATTTGGATAATGCGAGTATCCATGGTTAGTTCACACAAAAACCTGGTAAATATGATGAAGACATGCCTTGTCTTAGGTATAGCTTGTTTGTTGATGAGAAATGTTGATGGCAAAGGTCAAGGCAAAGGTCGCATCCTGCAGGGAGAGACCGTTTACGATATCACCAAATACGGTGCCAAGGCTGATCAAACGACCGATGATGCAATGGTGAATATAAATAATTAATTTTTTCTTATTTGCATGCATGTTATTAATTGATGTTGTTGTGTAGGCACTTGTTCAGGCTTGGAGGGCGGGATGTGATGCCCCGGGACCATCAAGGGTTTTGGTCCCCCCGGGCAAAGATTTCATGATGGGCGAGGTGGTCATGCAGGGGCCATGCAAGGCACCCATCGTTCTTGACATCCAGGGCAATCTCCACGCCAATTCCGACCCTAGCTCCTATTCCAACATGATGTGGATCTTGGTTGAGTACGTCACCAACATTAAGATCTTCGGTGGCGGCCTCATACATGGTCATGGAGATAATGTTTGGAAGTATGCTGATGAAAAGAATCGCATGCCCGTAGTAAGTAATACTCCACTATATTATTCTATTAATTATTCGCACACACACATGACATGACATGACATGATTGACTTTTTTATTTTTATTTTTGGATTGATATATAGAGTTTTACATTCCAATCGTCTCACTACGGTGAAATAAGCAACCTAAATATCGTGGACGGAATGGGTTTCAACAGCAAAATTATTGACAGCAGTAACGTCAAGGTAACTAACGTGAAGATCACCTCTCCTGATGAAAGCCCTAACACCGATGGAATCCACTTTAGCAATGCCACATATATTGTGGCCACAGATTTGGACCTCGGAGTTGGAGACGACTGTATCTCGATCGGCACGGGCAGCATGCATATGTACTTTGCCCGAATCAAATGCGGCCCCGGACACGGACTCTCGTACGTGCATACTCTAATTAATACTCTCTCCGTTCGGGTTTTAAAGTCTCATTTCACCCATTTCAAATGTTCGAATTTAAAAGTCCTACTGTGATTTTTATACCATTATACCTTTCTTACTTTTGAGAATTACTACCCTTTGCAATTTAGGACTTCACCTCACATCAATTTTATTTCTACTTTTTTTATCATCCTAACAACTTTATTCTTACTTTGTAGTTAATACCACCTCTTTTTGTCATTACCACTGTTTTTTTTGTCATTATTCACTACTCCTAGTTTCTAACTTTTACCTTACTCAAAAACACTTTATCTATCAATTTTCTTAATCCCCTTGCCGATTTAAAATGGGACTTTATAACCCGAACGAAGGGAGTAGTATTAATTAGTATTTACAAAATCACATGATATATATACATATATCATGAGTATAATTGTAATATTTCAATCTCATATTTTTATTAATTAGTGTTGGGAGTCTGGGCAAGCGGGAGGGCGAATTACCGGTAGGGAACATCACCTTCGTGAACTGCACTCTGACCAAGACAACCAACGGCGCACGAATCAAGACCTATCACGCATCGCCAGAGCTGACCGCTATTGGTATCTATTACGATGACATAATTATGAATGACGTCAAGAACCCCATCATCATCGATCAACATTATGACTCCAAGACTAAGCCCGAGGTACGACTAGACTATATATCGTGTTTCAGTTATCTATACCTACGTGTAGACCAACAACTAGTACTGTAAATTTTTTGTTTATATTCAACTGAACTCACACACACACACACACATATATAATATGTTTTGGTATTTTAATGTATAGCAATCGAACGTGAAGATCAGCGACATTCGCTTCAAAAACATAAAGGGCACTACCATCTCGGACGTTCCAATTTTATTGAACTGCAGCACAAAATACCCCTGCGACAAAATTGAAGTGACAGACGTAGACTTGCGACCAGTTCCGCCGGCGAAAAACTCCACTACTGCATGCGTCAGCGTCGCCAACATCAAATGGGGCGGGTCTATCTTCCCACCAGCTCCCCAAGCTTGTACAAACAAGTAGATTACACGACCACCAGTGGCAATGGCAGCGGCAGCGGCAGCAGCAGCAGTGACAGTGACGGACCTAGAAAATATCAATAAAATGCATGTCCCATGCATATTTATATAACATTATCATGAATTAATAATACATTTCGGTGACGTCTGTTTTTTGAAACAATCGACAGTTTAAATGCAATTGCTATACCTGTTACATTCACTTGTGATTATATCAAATTAAATCATAAAATGATTATATATGTATTTATGATCTTAATCTCGAGTGGTTATATAGTTCTGTTTATTTCATTCACTCGTTAAAATTTGTTCAAGTAACGTTTCTCAAAACTTTGCATTTTTATTTACATTTGGATTAAGGAGATGCGAATGTAAATAATACTAGTTGTAATATCGATTTCTTCTTACGGGAAGGAGAAAGATGATTATATCTCATTTGTTAATTTTGGGATTGAGTGGTTTTAGACCTTTAATTTATTATAAATTACCCTATGGTGGAGTATCAAAATAATACTCAATGAGCAGATTAAATATTTGAGAGTGCAATTTGGAATTTAATATGTCGAATAAATTAAAGAAAGAGTTTAATTATTTTGTTGGAGCTCATGATTATTAAGTCCATGCATCCCAACAAAAGCAAATCTTTTAAGGTGTGGTGTTCAAGTTCGAGGGGAGTGCAGGATCTGCGGAGAGCTAGGGTTATGATGAGAATAAATGGCATTGCTTCAGCGACTGCTCGTTTGCTTGGGCGAGTTGGGAGACGATAGATTTGGGTGCTTTGATTAGGAGTGTTGCTCTCCGATGTGATTCTTTTACCATGATGATGGTAAGGTAAGAGAATCTCTCGCTGTGATGGCTTGGCAATTGTAGCGTGAAAGGAACTGTTTCATTTGGAATGGTGCTGCTACTATTGTTGCATAAGGCCTACTCATAATTTGCATAATCGACATGAAGGATTGCTGCTTTCTTTGCTAATCAGAATTTAATGGGCTCTGGTATCATCCTTCGAGATGCACAGGGGAATTTTGTTGTTGTTCGAGTTATCCACGCGTTAACAAATGTGAGCCTATGGCTCTCCATGAGGCTTTAACATGGATAGCTACAACAGGTGATGTTTGAGACGGACTCCTCAGATAATCGATCTCTACCAACAGTAAAGATGACTTCGAGCTAGGAATTATTATAACAAGATTTTTCAGACTAATAGCTCTCTTAATTAAGGTTAGTTATGTACGCCATGAAGAAATTTTTGTGGCTTAATTAGGTCGGCTAGTGATTTTCCTACTCTCATGTGTGAAATGAGCCTCTAGAGTTTGTGGAGTGCCTACTAAGAGGGTGTTTGGCTAAGCTTTTAAGCTCTTTAAAACAACTTAAAAATTGTTCATTACTAAGGATTTAGGATCTTAGAAGCTCTTTTAAGGAGCTTTTAAGCTCAGCCAAATACCCTCTAAAGCTTCCTTGCCATTCTGCTTAATCTTCTTAAAATAAATAAAAATAAAAAATAAAATAAAAAAAAGGTCCATGGTCCCCGATTATATTGACCTTCCTGCATATGTAAGATTTTGTTCCTAAAGGGTTATGCAAAATATTTTTTCACAAAACATAAGCTTTGTATGTTCTCAAATTTGCATAGAATACTAGTATTATATTATATTTTCTAAATAGCATAAAACACTTTTATGTTTTAATATATACTAGTAGAAACGCCCGTGCAACGCACGTAATACCAGTTATTTTTTTCATATTCTAAGATACAAGGGAAAAAAATTATAATTTTAAAATATCGTCAAAATAATGTTTAATTATTGCTAATACAATAAATTTATGAAGAAGTAAATAGTGTTACATATAAATGAAAAAAAAATTAAAATCTATTGTTTTTTAAATAAACACAAGTCAAAAACCTAGGTCAGTATCAAATCTTTGTTCATTTTATATTTGTTCTTTCTTGATCTTGATGTTTGGAATAGGTGTTTTCTTCCATTGTCTTTTTTAGATAACTTTGGCCAACTGCAGTTGATCATCACTTGAAATTTCAATGCAGTCTTTAATCTTCTTCCTTGTGATTCTTCAAATTTTATGGAATAAAATAGTAATATAGTAAATGAAAAGAAAATGAAGACCTATTGTTCTTATAAAGAAAAACGAGTAAAAAACTAAAGTATCGAATCTATGTTCATTTTATATTTTTTCTTGTTTGATCTTGATGATTGTTGTAGGTGTTTTCTTCATTTATTTTTTTTAGATAATTTTAGCCATAAGCAGTTGACCATCATCTCTTAGAATTTCAATGTAGTCTGCAATCTTCTTCCTCGTGATTTTTTTTTCTGATCTTGTCCTTCTACAAGCTGCAACTCCGTAGCTGATTTCTTTTCTTATCGTACTCTAAGCTTATTAGGATTTTTCACTGGTTCTCCAGTCTTCGCTTTGAGTTGGATTTGTCTCTTCAATCCATTGAACATCAATCTTATCCACAGATTATGTCCTCTTTATTTCATTCACTATAATGTCCATAGCTCATTACATTAAAGTTGACAGACTTGAGAGTTGTCATAAATCACATTTCAATTAATGTTTCATTTTTCACTCTACAAAAATTAATTTTGTTAAAACTAAGTAATAGGATTAACTATTTTAAATAATCTTATAATTATTAATTTACAATTTACCTCACTGATTGACGAAATATACTCATCTATAGTGCACCCTACATAGAGTTAAACTACGTGATGTGTGCACTGCAGTCGCCATGTTTAACACTTAGGGCCAGTCTGTATATGAAATTGCATAAAATAATGAATATTTTTCTAATTAGGTAAATAAATTATTTATTTTAATTTTAATAAGTACTTACCTAGGGATCGTCTCAACAACTTCTTCATTGCACTTTCCACATACCATAACTCCAGTACTCTTTAGGCACGATTTGTTGCACTTTTTGCAGGAATCATAACATCCTATCATAAACTAAAAAAAGGTGTAGTGTGTAAATATAAAATAAGAGCTCAATGGATATATATAATACAAATTTGTAAGTAGAAAGCTCTTACTCTCTCCGCCAACGAAGATTGTAGCTAGTTTTCCTTTTTTCATCCGTCCCACAAAGATTGTAGCTAGTTTTCTTTTTCTTTTTTCTCCATTTTAAGACATAATCCTATCCACTATCTTACTTTTTATCTCATTCTTTACTTACAATGGTGAGTCTTTTTCTCCACTCACTTAATATCTACGACACATTTACCAAAACTCGTGCCATAAAAATTCTTTACAATTTCGTGGACGGAGGGAGTATAAGATACTCTCCCCATTCTATTTCATGCCTTCAAATTAAATAGATAAATTTACCTATGTAATCTTATTAATTACCAGCATAAATTTTTACATACAACTGATTATTAAATTACAAAAAAAAATTAAAGAGTAAAGTGGAAAAATGTCATAAGTTTATCCTCAATTAAGAGATAAGAAAAACAAATCAAAATATACACAAAATAAGAAAATCGGATGGAGTAAATTCACTAATTCATAAGTAATTGCAACAATTTTAAATGTTTAAGATAGCTTATTGGCACTAAATGCCCTTCATTGTATTTATTTTACTTTTGAAAATCGTATTTTTCAATTTTTTAAACTCTTTAAATACCTTAATCATAAAACTAAGAGTTAGAGAAAAAAAATATATTAAGTATAAATGCATCAATTAAAAATAAAGAAAATACCTCATATGTAAGTTGTTTTTCCATAAAATCTTTAAAAGTTACTTCCTTTGCACGAGTCATTCTTTGTGTCATTGCTTACTTAGCAATTTTCTATGGGTCATAAATATTAGAAGAACTATACAAAATACAGTATATAATTAATAATTTAGCTTGTGTTACTATTTAAAAGAATAATAAAATTAAGTTGCAATGCTTACGATATCGGCTGAATCTCGTCACATGCTGGTTTGATTTGTAATACAGATCTCGTTTTTCCATAGTTATAGTTTTCTATTATGAGTTTTTTTTATTATCTTTACAAAATTTGATTTGAATTGGGATAGAACAATCCACAATTTTTTATTATTAAATATAGATATTCTATTATTTCAAATTTGAATTGGGTTAGATCAATCTACAATTTTTTATTATTAAATATAGGTATTCTCTTATTTCAAATTTGAATTGGGATAGATCAATCCACAATTTTTTTATTATTAAACATAAGTTTGTTAATTAAATTAATTAATTATTTTTGTTCTATTTCCATTTGAATAATGTTATACTTTCACATAAGAATGACCATACCTGAAATAGATCAAAATTTGACTTAATTATAAAGAGCGGGATCTGAATATTTGCAAAATATTCATGAAAGGCAATGATATAATTTAATTGTTACCATCTTAGCATTGATGTAAGAAATTAACAATAAAATATTGTGCTAATACATGAACAATTTCTCACCAATCCGGATTTCTCTTTGATGTGCATGCGCGCGGGAGACAAAAGATTTGGCCAACTCCTGCAAGCCACGTCAAAAAGAAAAGAATACGTTACATTTATGATGCCAGAAGAATTTATGCACCGCAAATATCTGAAATTTTAAGAACTTTATATAAGAAGGTTATCTCATAATTTTGTGTCATTAGTGTTTCTCTAAATAAGACGTAAAAATAAAAATATGTAAATTCTATACTTAGAGGGCTTGAAAATGCAAAGTAAATAAGTGTACGTATTTTAGAAGAAAAATTTCAAATTTGTGCTAATATTAAATAATATTTAATAACAATATTTGTTTATTAATATATTTGTCCCAATCAAAATTTCTAATAGTACTTGAGATATATATATCTCGTGGTCAATGATATCTAATCTAGAATATATACAATTATATACAATTATAATATATATATCTAATGATAATATATATATATATATATATATATATATATATTAATTAACAAGGGTATTATAGATAAACCAAAAGTTTTCAACAAGGCACTTTTTATATAGGTATAAAATAGATATAGATTTAAATCATGTATAAAAAATTCATTCTCTGAAAAATAGCAGAACTTGATTTCACTTGCACAATATGCAACTAGTTCATATTTTTATGATTTCAGCGGCATAATTTTGACCCTGCCAACAAATATATAATTTGTCTGTCCATGAATTATGCCGATAAAACCCTTAAATTAAACCTCTCAAACCCAAAAGTAATCCGAAAGTATTAAATTATACTCCCTCCGTACAGTGAAAAAATACTATCTCAACTTTATTATTAACAATAAATATTCTATACCAACTTCACTAAACACACCATTTAATATAATTCCTTTTTTCTAGGTCTTCATGCCGAAAACAACTAGGCCAAATTCAACGAGTCGGAGGGAATATATGTTGTTGTTGGGAAATTTATTAGTAAGAGTTTTGATGAATTCCAAAACCAACTGACCCCAACCGAGTAGATGTTGTCAGAACCTAATGTTAGTAGGTAGGCTCGCTGTTTGAGCATTGTTGAGATTTTATCTTTACAGGTCTCCAGCTGAAGATGGCAACAAGGCATCACTCGGACAGAACATCAGTTGTAAGGAAAACAACTGAGCGTTCATCAGATGAGAAGCAGTAAAGGGGAAGAGAACATCAGATGAAAGGAAGCCATCTGAGCGTTCGAACCCAACTGATCAAATACAAGGAAGACAACTGAGTGTTCAGTTTCAGAACATCAGTTGTAGAACTCAACCAAGAAGTTCAACAGCTTGAAGATGAAGTCAGCTGAGAGTTCAACTGTTAGTTGTCAGATAGAACATCGGCTGAAGAACAAGTTAGTTGAAGATCGAAAGTCTTAACCGACCACTCCTTGTTGGAAGTCTATTGTTAAGATTTGAATTTCAAAAAGGAAGTCACGTGAGGGTTTGACCGTTCAGTCATTACCCCATTAGGCCCAACACAAGGCTATCTCAGATGGAAAGCAGAAGAGCACAGATGCCATATCGGGAAAGTCTGCAGAGGTGAGAGACAAGCCATCGCTTTCAAAGAACAGAGATCAACAGCTCCTCCAACGGCTAGTTGATACTCTCCGCCTATATATAGAGGCCTTCATTCATTCGAAAAAGATACAAGAAATACACGCGAGAAGAAACCAGAGAGCGAAAGAAAGAGCAATATTCTTCACGAGCTGAACTGAATTTAATCTCTTAGAACATCATTTGTTGAGAGTTCTAGAGTTAGTTAGTTTTTGTGTCTTTAGATCGAACCTTGAGAACATCACTTTGTGAGAGTTCGTAGAGAGTTAGATCATAGCTCACTTCGTGTTCGAGCTTTTAGTTGGAACCCCGTTCTCTTTCACCTGAAAAGGTTTAGGATCCTACTCTTCTTGCAACTGAGTAAATAGGTTGTTTAGTACCCGAAAACTAAACTGTAAGGTTGATAAGTACCCACAAACTTATCCTTAATGGTTGCTCAGCCCGCGTAAGCTGAGTGGTTTGTCCAGAAGAACTTGGACAGAGTTGTGTGGACTCACAACTCCCCGTGGACATAGGAAGTTTCTCCGAACCACGTAAATCTCTGTGTGCTAGTGTTTATTTTGTTTATTTCTTGCATTTTCAACTGACCTTCTAACCAGCATACAAACTGATCTTAGCATTATCAATTGTCTTGGTTTTTGACCGACCTTGCACAAAAGCGTGAATTGTTTTACGAGTTGTTAATTTCCACCACATTCCGCACAGCACCACTCTTCCAGCTGAGGTTGCTTACTCAGCTGTGAGATTCCAACTGAGTCTTTTTACTCGGTTGAAGTATTTTCAGGAGTTTAGTTTTAAAATTCTAACTGGTGTATTCCCCCCCCCCCCCATACACCAGTAACTCATATCGGGACCATCAAGTGGTATCAGAGCAGTGGATCAAAAGACTACTGACTCTGTTTCACAAGGTATGAATTCGAGAAAGTTTCTTCAGTGGTCAACTGAACAGATCTATTTTTCACGCTAGTGCATATTTGCTTGCATATTTGTTCTGTTGTTGTGTGCAGATGGACGTCAAGGACAAGATCGTTGTCATGTTCTCGGTAGTAAATTATACATCCTGGAGGACACGGATGAAGAAGATCTTACTGTCGAAGCATCATAGGATGCAACAAGTACTCTCTTCCGGACCGATCATCATCAAAGAAAGAATAGCTCGCACTCCTACAAATCCCAACGATGGGGATACAGTTGTGAAGTTTGTGGAGAAGCAGCCGGAAGACTACACTCCAGAGGAAGCCAAGGTGAGCCAGTTGGATATTTGGGCTCAAAGCACGATTATGTCCACTGTTGGACAAGATTATCTCCCTTGGATTGAAAAGTGTGAGACTGCCAAAGAAATGTGGGATATCCTGGCATCGCTGAGTGAAGGAAGCGATGAGACGAAGGAGAACAAGTTCTCACATGCATGCCAAGACTTCGACAACTTTTGTCTGAAGACAGATGAAACAATTGATCAGCTCGAGCTCCGGTTTATGGACATCCTCAGAAGAATCCAGTCCATCCGAAGAGGAAAATACACACTAAGAGAAATCAGTCTCAAAGTGTTGCAAGCTCTACCGGCTGAGTGGGATACTTTCACCAATATCCACGAGAGCCGAGCTGACCTTGGTGAAATGGGAACTGAAAGATTGTTCTCAATCTTAAAGGGAAATGAGTATAAGGTGAACCGAAGAAGATCTCAGTCCTCGGTTCAGACGAGTCGATTTGAGGATGTTGGTCCAGCCTCAAAGTCAGTTGCTCTTCGAGCTGACTACTCCAAATCGAGAACATCGAGGCCAACCAGATCAGCTGACACAACTGCAAATGAGCCAAGCAGAGAGGAACTGCAACAGAATATTGCAGCCCTGTCAAAGAAACTCACCGACATGGACACTCGGTTCGGGAAATACAAACGATTCTACAAATCAAACCGAACTCGAGACAGTTCAAAGCCTGTCACCAACGGTTGCTTTGAATGCGGTAAGGAGAGACACTTCAAAGCTGACTGTTCAGACCTTTCAAAGAAAGAGAGAGAAGCGATAAGGGCCAAGCAAGCTGGAAAGAACAAGGCCATGGTAGCAGAAGAAGCAGCTAACGACATGGACATCTTCACTGACACTGAAGATGAGGATGAGCTGACTTCTACCAACAACGCCATCTGTAATGCCCCGTAAATTCCTTACGATCTTAAAATTTCAAAGTTAATTAAATAAATGGCTTTGCACGCCTAAGTTTACGATTTTGAATTCTGAGACTAACAGTCGAATCTGTTTCTAAAAATAAATTACGGAAGTCAGCTAGACGACTATTGTATTTAGGGTTAGCGCGTACGAAAAGTTTTTAGTTCGTGAACTCAGAACGGAAAACCGTCTGATTTTTACATTCACGAAATCGCGATACGAACTCGCCCGAGAAAGTTCGTTTTTATGATTTTCCGGTCGAAACTCGGACTGTGTCGTCCCGGGTTTTTGTCAAAATAAATTTTGTAAATTTATTTTCAGATTAAGTTTCGTACGTTAGAATTTGCGGTCGAATCGGATCGCGACGATTTTGTGCCGAGCGACGTTTTTCGTCGAACGTTTTCCGTAACGTCGGATCGCGCCGGAAAAGCGCGTATTTTTTCTCCTTTTTCTCTCCCCCAACCGACATCATCACCTCCATTGTTAGATTTTTTATGTTTTATAATGTTTTAATTAAGAGACACCTAATGCATTCACTATTTGAAACTTTACACCTATGTTAGTTACTATTTTACCTTTACACCTTGCATCCTATCTCTTAAGTTAACAATTAAAACAACTCCCTCCCTCCCATTTCTCACACAAATCGGCAGCACCACCTTCTTCCCCTCCCATCTTCATTTTTCCATCCTCCATTGAAGAGAAGCTCCAAGAACAAGAAGAAAATCACAAGTCCACATCCCTCCATTCAAACCTCTTACTCTCTTCATTAATTCTTAAGGTAATTCCCCCCTCTTAACTTCTATCCATCAATTTTCTTCTTTTCCTCATCTTCCTTCTTTGATCGAAAATTTAAGGCATTGGAATAGATGAATTGATCTTGGAATAATGAAATTAGATGTATTAGATAGGATAATTAGGGATTAAAATTGAACAAAAATAAAAACCCTAATACCTACATTAATACCGAATTTTTAGGGCAATTAGTAGGATTTTGAGTTTTCTTCAATTGATGATTGATTCATGCCTAAGAGATGTTTAATTAGTGATTAGAACGAAGAGGAATCGAAAGCCCTATGTTTTTGTGAAATTCAATTAGGGTTTGAATGTTGAATTTAGGGGTTTTTGCATGTTAGTTGATTTTAGGTTTGCAATTGATTAGTAGTTGTTATAAGAGGTTGATTAGTGAATAAATAATGTTAATTGGAGAAGAAAAACATCCTCTTAATATATGTATAAAAACCGAAATTGTTGGAGTAATTAGGGGTTTCCACATGTTTGATTTAATTGATGAATTGTTGATGGAATTATGAAGTAATTGATGTTAATGGATTATAGAATTAAAGTGAGAATTTTCTAAAAATATTTAACGTAACGTAAGAGACGAAGATCACCTTATAAGTTGAAATATAATGATGTTATGACATGTTTTCATGCATGAAAATGATTCATGTTAGACGTAGTTTAACGTCGTAAAATTTGAACGGAATCCGACAACTTTAAAAATCGCGTAAGAGACGAACATTTAGTCGTAACTATTAACCGAGAAGTCAAATGAGAATTTTAATTTGATATTATTGTCTATGATGGACTTGAGAACAACTTTCTAGTTGATGTCATAAGCTTTCGAGTTATTATAATATGAGCTATAGTTATAGTCGAGAACTAGAACGCGAATTGCATAAATTGTTGGTTTAGTAATTGTTAGTTGAAAGCCGACATTTAGAACGTCGTGCTATTGAGCGAGTTTTGAGAAGGAGTTCGTCACGTAAGGAGGTACGTGATGACTGCCTTGAGGGCCCAGTCTCCAAAGAAATTAAATACGAGAGCTTAGAACGAACCTAAGACGGTATACGTCGAACCTATCAAGCAATTAGGGTTTTCGCGGCAGTTTTGCGACCCTCGCCGGAAACTGTAATAACTTTTAGCTCGTTTATCAGATTTGCGATCCGTAAATTGGAGCGTAAACTAAACATCCCAATCTTTCCAGTGGTACAGGGCTCATCCCCTGTTTCCAAATCCTCTGTTCTGGACAGCCTCCAGAGTTACTGGTTTGCGCAGTGAAATTTCAGTTTCTTGTTTTCTAAGTTGTTTAGTTCACAACTTAGTTTCTTTCGATCGTTTAAGCCGTATTATCTAACGAGTATCTCCCTACTGACCCTAGAGTCAAGTACAGGACCTTGAGTGATGGAAACCAATCGAGATCCTATCTCTTATCCTTTCATTAAAGAAGTAATAAACGAGAAATTTCATAAGTCGTTCAAAGAACTAAAACGTAAATCGCCTAAGTTGATTCTTTCCAACTTAGCTCCTTATAATCTTTAAAGTCGTATTAAGTTACCGACTACCCTCTCTACTGACCCGAGAGTCGAGTATGAGACCTTCCGAGTTCTAACGAGATTTGAACGAGTCTCGTTCCCGTTTAAGTAAAATAAAGCTAGTAAGCGTGCAAATGCCTAAAGAATGAAACGACTAAAACTTATTTCGATTCTCTTTGATCGATTATCTTTTACGACCCATGTTAAAGTATTATTATTTAACGATGAAGGAGGAAGCCAGCAGTAGAGACAGGACGGAAGATCCGAAGTTTGGAAGCTAGTGCTTTAAGTTCTGTAAATCGAGGTGGGCTTTTATATACAAAATAAAACGAGCAATGCTCGGAAAATCTTTCTTTATCGCTTTGATATCTGTGTTTTCAAAGTGATATTATGGCATGAACTGTTTTATGTTTTATGTGAGTTCTCTTGTACCTATCTGAGTCAACATTCGTGTTTTCCAGATTTAGAGTTAATCTAACTAGATTAACTAACGATCGGCTCTGAGTTAGCTGCTAAGTGCTTTCCAGAGTTAGTGCACTTTGTAACCTGTGGTGTATGTGATATCCTGTTGAGGGGTACCAGCCACGGTGAATTAGAATTGGTCAAGATTGAACATAGCATACCTGAAAATACTCGGCCGAGTAAATTGTGAAAATCAGTCAGAAAATGTTTAGTAGACACGAGCCTCTTTTAAATAAAACCCCGATGTGCTACAATTATGAAATGCCATATTTATCTATACTTATGATTATGATTTCGGCATCGTGCCCACTAAGTACTTTTTGTACTTAGCCCTGCATTGTTTTCTAAATGTGCAGGTTGAAGCGACGGTGAGCGGCGACGGTTGATGTTGAGTTAAAGGATAGGATGCTTAGTTAGAACCCTTCCGCTGCCAAACTCTGAATATGTTTTGAGTTGTACTTTTTGAACAACACTGTAGTTAAGTCTGTAATTATGAACTTAGTTTCTTCTATGTACTTCTGTCGAGTAATCCTTAGCGATTAACTCTTCCTTATTATATTCAAGTCTTGTTTATGTTCTATCGATGTCTTTTCATGTATGTTTAGTCAGTTAGCCCCTTCTTCCCTGCTTCTTTAATCCAACCCCAGTCGCACCCCGGCTTCTGCCGTCCCTCGGGATTTGGGGTTGTGACACCATCAGTCAGGATCAATGCCTCATGGCACTTGAAACCGACCAAGATGATACTGAGGTACACTCTAATCCTACTAAGTTAAATTCTTCCAATACTTCTAACTTGCAGGAATCACTGGACGAAGAGTTGGAACCCTCCTGGAGTGATTTTCAAGAACTCAGTGAGGAACTGCATCAGCAATCGGTTGAGTTTAAGAGTCTTTAAGCTCAGTTCGCCAAACTTGAAGATTCCTTAACCGAAAAGGACGATCTGATCAAGAGCCAAACCGAGGAGATTGAGAATCTCAAGAGTCAACTGAACGAGGCTAAGGCTCCAACTGATGACGAGTTGACGAAGCAGATCAAGGAGCAGCAAGATCAGTTGAAAAATCAAGAGACTCAGATCGACCAGCTGATAAAGAAGTCAGATGGACAAACCGAGCAGATAACTGTCCTCTTCAAGGAGTTGCAAACTGAGAAGGATAATCTAATCAAGCTGTATCAGTCATCCAAGATCATCGAGAATCTTATCAGTTACAGTAGACAGATGGATGACGTGTCAGGACTCAGTTATGATGTGATTAAAGATAGTGGAATTCCTCCAGCAACCTTCGTCAAAGTTGTTGAGGTCAAGGTTGTCGAACCTAATACAGTGGAACCTGAGTCACCACAAAGTAATTCAACCGCCATCTCTCAGCAAGCTCAACCGACCAAGGCAACCACAACTGAGAAAGGAAAAGGAGCAGTAGATGGAGGACGGAATGATCCATCGGTTGGGACATCAACCAAGGGGGAATGCTCCAAAAGTCAGAAGAGGAGTCAGAGGCAACGAAGGCATAATCGCAACCGAACTCAGAATCAGAATCGACCTCTGCATCAACCTCAGAGTCAACATCAGAAAGAATGGAACCGACCACAGAACTGACAAGGGTTCAATCATCTGAATCAACAGCGGTTCCAACATCAGTTCAACCAAAGGTTCCAATCGAGTCAACCAATGAGGAACAGGTCGAACAACTGGAGATATTCATGCCACAATATGAATCACCAACAGGGCATGAACAGCTACAGACAACACTCAGAGAGTTGGAATCAGAATCAGCCACAAAGATTCCAACATGGCGTCCGACCTCACAGACAAATTCAACAGGATAAGAATCGCCATCAAAACAGGGGGAAAGCCTCTCCTTCGAAAGCTCAGAATGGGAGAAATCCAACTCCTCCCAAGAAACAGAACATCACTACTAACAACAAGCCTAAGGATAACTGAGGTGTTGTTATAGTGGATGATGAAGGAAAAGTGATCTGGAATGATAAATCCATCCGAGTATACAGGGAAAAGCAACGCACAGTTCCAGGGGGAACTGGTTCTAACCCTCCAGGACCCAACTGTAATTGGGGACCTAAGCGAGTTTCTCTCTGCAGGTACAAGAGAAACAGCTGAGGAAGAATAAAGCGTCTGCAACAATGTGGGTGATGGACAGTGGATGCTCGAAACACATGACGAATCTGAAGGATTTGCTTGGAAGTTTCGTGGAGAAAGAAGGTCCATCAGTTACCTTTGGTGACAACTCAAAAGGTTACACCAAAGGTTACGGTACACTTGAAACCAATCATGTTTCAATTTCTAATGTTTCTTATGTTGATGGATTGAAGCATAACTTGCTCTCCATCAGCCAATTCTGTGATAATGGTTTTTCTATCAAGTTTGATGCACAGGGGTGCAGGGTTAAAAATGTCGGATCAAAGCAGGTGATATTGTTGGGAAATCGATCACCAACTGGGAATGTCTACTACGCTGATTGGAACAGCAGCCTTCCTGACACCTGCCTGTTATCAAAGAGCAGTTCAGATGTGAGCTGGCTGTGGCACAAAAGGTTCAACCATCTGAACTTCAAGACTATGAACCGACTTGCCAGACAAGAACATGCAAGAGGCATACCAAACAGAGTGTTTTCAACAACACATATCTGCAGTGCATGCCAGTTGGGAAAGCTCGCTAGATCCTCCTTCCGGTTGAAGTCGACTCCCTCAACCGACCGAGTGTTATAGCTGATCTATATGGATCTCTTCGGGCCAGTTACACCAAAGAGCATGAACGGGAACGAGTACACCCTGATTGTAACTGATGACTACTCAAAATATACGTGGACCATCTTCATGCGCCACAAGAGTGAAACCCGAGATGAGCTACCCAAGCTGATGGATCGGATATCAAACCAACAAGAGAAGAAGATCATTTCTATCCGATCAGATCGTGGAACTGAGTTTCTAAATGAAACCATCATTGAGTATTGCGAGAAGAATGGAATTACCCATCAAACATCAGCCGCGCGTACTCCGCAACAGAATGGAGTAGCTGAGCGAAGGAACAGAACGCTAAAGGATGCAGCTACATCCATGTTAACCAGCTCAGCTCTGCCAAAGAGATTTCGAGCTGAGGTCATCAACACTGCATGCTACACTCAGAACCGGTCTCTTCTGACCAAGCGGTTGGGAAAGACACCATACGAGCTATGGAGACGCAGGAAGCCAGATATTTCTTATTTTCGCGTTTTTGGTTCTAAGTGTTATATTCACAACAATGGGAAGACTCAGTTGAAAACTTTTGATGCCAAAGCTTCGAAGGGCATATTTCTTGGATATGCCGCTCGGATCAAGGATTAGAGAGTTTTCAACAACAGCTCTCGTGTTGTGGAAATAACACCTCATGTTAGTTTTGATGAATCTACTTTTGAGTACAGGGAACAGGTTAAAGGACAACAAGTTGATCCACAAGTTCCACCTGTTCTCACCAGATCACAAGCTCTAAGGGAAAAGAATCTAGCTGAACCACTGGTATGGGCAACCGAGGATGAGGATCCATACACCTCTGAAGATGAATACGATGACCCCAGCTCATCTCAAGGGGGAACTTCAGTTGATGCTTCTCCAACTGCATCGGCATATGAAGCCCAACCGAGTCCGGTTCAAACTAATGTCAATGTTGAGGATCCAGACTCAACAGCTAATCAATCACCAGCTCTGAAGACTCCAACTCAGATTACGGAACAGCCACAGTTGGAAGAAGAAGGAAGACGCAACCGAAGATGTATGAAGTTCATTCCACTGATAACATCATCGGAGATCCAACCGAAGGTGTGCGTACAAGAAGCAGAGTTGCGACACATGTTTCAACCGAGAAAGATTCCAACACTTATTCCCAATATGCTGAGGAGTTGGCAGTTCTAGAGGAGCTCGAGCAAGCTGGAGATGTTGCCATGATTTCTTGCTTTGTAGCTGATGTGCCAGAACCGAAGAACGTTGTGGAAGCTCTCAACTGTGTTCACTGGACAACAGCCATGCAAGAAGAACTGAATGAGTTTCTTCACAACTGTGTATGGGAGTTGGTAGAAAGACCAAATGGTGTCAAAGTTATTGGATTAAAATGGATCTTCAAGAACAAGAGAGACGCCATTAGATTCATCGTGAGAAATAAGGCAAGGTTGGTAGCTCAAGGATATTACCAACAAGAAGGAATCGATTTCGAGGACTCCTTCGCGCCGATTGCAAGGCTGGAAGCCATCCGAATCTTTCTAGCCTATGCCGCACATCACAAGTTCAAGGTTTATCAAATAGATGTGAAGTGTGCATTTCTCAACGGAGATATCAAGGAAGATGTATGCGTTGAACAGCCTCCTGATTTTGAGACTGGAGATGGAAGAGTGTACAAGTTGAAGAAAGCTATATATGGACTAAAGCAAGCGCCAAGGGCTTGGTATGACACTCTTTGTGGTTTTCTTCTGAACTCGGGTTTCAAACGAAGGTCAGTTGACAAAACCCTGTTCACCATCAAAGTTGGAGATGACATTCTTATTGTGCAAATCTATGTTGACGACATCATATTCGGTTCCAAGTCAGAGGAGGTGTGCAAGAAGTTCTCAGATCTCATGAAGGAGAAGTTTGAGATGTCAATGATAGGCGAGATGAATTATTTCATTGGATTACAAGTGAAGCAGTCGCCAGAAGGGGTTTTCATCAATCAATCCAAGTATACAAAAGAGCTCATCATCAAGTTCGGATTGCAGACAAGTAAGACCACAAGGATCCCAATGAATACTAACTGGAAAATTGAACCTGAAACTGAAGGAAAGCTCGTGGATGCCAGTAAGTATAGAGGGATCATCGGTTCTTTGCTATACCTAACTGCCAGCCGGCCATACATAACATACGCAGTTGGAGTGTGTGCTCGATTCCAAGTTCAACCAAGGGAAGCACACACGTTAGCAGCAAAGAACATTATCAAGTATCTGAAGGGAACTGTTAATGTTGGATTGTGGTATCCAACCGACGACAACATTCAGCTGACCGGATACTCAGATGCAGATCTAGCCGGAGATCGGTTGGACAGGAAGTCTACTTCTGGACACTGTCAGTTCATGGGAAGCAAGCTGGTTTCATGGTTCTCCAAGAAACAAGCATGTGTTGCCACTTCTACAACCGAATCAGAGTATATGGCTGCCGGAAGCTGTTACATGCAAGTGTTATGGCTGAAGCAACAGCTGAGAGATTATGAAGTCGCAACTGGACAGGTTCCCATTCATTGTGATAGCTCAAGTGCCATTGTTATCTCTCTGAATCCTGTTCACCACTCTCGGACAAAGCATATCGACATCCGTCATCATTTTATCCGAGATCATATTGAGAAGAAGGATGTATCCATGGAAAAGATTCCAACTGAGATTCAGAGAGCTGATATCTTCACCAAACCTCTAGCTGAAGCACGGTTCAAGATGATATGTGACCTCCTTGGACTGTTGGATCCATTAGATGAGGAGTCAACTGGGGAAAAGAGATAGATATCCATCTGAGGGGGAAGCTCAGATGAAGGGAGAATCTCAGATGCGGATCGCCAACTGAAGACATCAAACGTCAGCTGAACAGACGAACTCGAGTCAGCTGATGGTATGCTGCAACATTAGATCAGACATCAGCTGAACCGACGAACTCGAGTCAGCTGATGGTATGCCGCAACATGGAAATACAGCTGATTTCGACATCCGCTGGCAGGTAACATTTATGGCTGAAGGTGTTATGTTCTTAAATGAGAATGGTTGAAATAAATTCAAACATTTCTGAACTAGTCAGTTACATTAAACATAGCCATCATGTCGCATTAAATGTAAAGTATGGCTGAACATCTATAGCCTACTTTATAGTGTGACTGGGCTGACATGAAAACTGTACACCTTCTCACGCGCTGGTTGGAACTCGGATCAAAACGTCAAGTCAAAGATAGTCAACAGTCGCGTAATCTCAGCCGTTGATGGATTCGCGCCATTTAACCCCAGCCGTCGATTTCATCCGAGTCAAAGACCTATATAAGGCAAAAAATCAGGAAGAAATCTCCTACTTTTCTCATTCGTGTATATCTGATTTAACTGTTCATCGCCAGTTTTTGCCTAACCCTTTTCTGCAAAAGATCTTTTTTCCTTTCCTCTATATATTCCCTTTGCAGTGATCATAAATGGCACCAAAAAGTAAGAAAATGGCTTCATCCGGACCATCCCTAGTCCCTACCACATATGAAGAATCGTTCGATATGCTAGTATCAAAGATACACTTCGAGCAAATCCTCTTCGACGAGGATCTGGAGTCGCCGGTGTTGGCCCCCCTCGCCAATACTCTTCGTGAGAATGGCCTCCTGGAATGGGCCAAGCTCTGCCCATCCCATCTTCTCAGGCGACAAGTGGGAGAGTTTTACGTCAACTTGAAGGCCCCCCTTGAATCTTGCCAAGTCCCAACAGACACAGGATGCAGAATGGGAGTCCAGGTTCGAGTCGCGTTGGGCTGAGTTCGCTGCTTTTCAGACAGAGGTCATCGACAACCTCTCTGTCTTGAAGAAGGCCGAACAAGAGCGCCAGGACTCCGAACTGGCGAAGAAGGTTGAGATGGAGTGTGCGGTTGATGAACTCTTCAACCGTGTTCAACTAACAAAGGATAAACTCAACTCTCTGGATGGTTCAGTAGCAAGCCTTGTTGCTGATGCCAAAAAGAGGGAAGAGAAGGAGACGGAGGTTGAGGCGCAGGAAGAAGAGACCCAAGAACAAGGAGTGCCAGCTGCTCAATCATCAAAATCTCAGCTGAGGAAGAGAAAGTCTGCTGCTCCCAAGTCAACTGAAGTCGGTGGAGCTAAGATGTCTAAAGACTTGGAGCAGGCAGAGAAGTTTGGAGTTTCCTACTGCTCCATAGCCGAGATCGCAGCCGAGCTGGATTCTGAACTTGACGGGATAACAACCGAAGAGTGCATTGCAGCGGCCAAGGCTATGGATGTAGAAGAGAATGATTATATGAACCCGAGCTGGATCAGAAAGTTTGCCGCCAGCCAGGCGAGGAGGGTGAACCAGTTCGAGGATGAGCTGAAAAAGGTGTCCCAGAACCTGGACCGCAACATTTCCTCCCTCAGCCGACACCGCATCAACAAACTTCAATCAAAGGCAGAAGCTCGGTTGAAGCAACAAAGGTTGCCAGCAAAGTCCAAGGTCGAGAGTCGGTTTAGGCATGTTGACAAGTGGATGCCGACCGAGTGGAATGAAGAGTGGGAGTTGTTCAAGCAGGAGTTCGTGAACGACTTCTACTATAGGAAGGTTTACGCAACTGATGACCCGAGAAAAGCGTTCAAGGAAGCGCTGACAGAGTTGCACTCAGAAGACCCGGGCATGTTCAGTCAATTTAGGCGGGCTATGATTGATGCCAACCTGGACTTGAACACAGTTCCAGTTCCCAAGAAGGTTACTTATCGGCCTCCTCTTCTCTCAGACTCTAGCAACCCGAACCGCACGAAGATCGCAGCTGAGGCGAGGCAGGTTTGCAAGGAGCATGGAGTGGACATTTCTAAGGAGTCACCTGCCAAGAGAGAGATTTTTGTTAGGATCTTTAGTAAGTATGGGCTACAATTTTAGCTCAGTTAGTTTTCAAGCAACTGTTGTAATTTTTGGTTTTTGTGCCTATCTGTGTAATCATCAGTTGTAATGAAAACTTCAAGTATATATATTCGATTCAACTTGATGAACAATCCCTCATTGTCCAAGCTCTGAATCGCAAAGTCTTTTAAATACCATGTTATAACTGTGCTAACCCTTTGATGTTTTATCTTATAGACTGTCTAGAATTTCAGCTGAGATTTTAGATAAGTTAGTAAGGTAGATCAGTAGCGGTTTAAATTTGTAAGTGGTTTTGGCATCATCAAAAAGGGGGAAATTGTTGGGAAATTGTTGGGAAATTTATTAGTAAGAGTTTTGATGAATTCCAAAATCAACTGACCCCAACCGAGTAGATGTTGCCAGAACCTAATGTTAGTAGGTAGGCTCGCTGTTTGAGCATTGTTGAGATTTTATCTTTACAGGTCTCCAGCTGAAGATGGCAACAAGGCATCACTCGGACAGAACATCAGTTGTAAGGAAAACAACTGAGCGTTCATCAGATGAGAAGCAGTAAAGTGGAAGAGAACATCAGATGAAAGGAAGCCATCTGAGCGTTCGAACCCAACTGATCAAATACAAGGAAGACAACTGAGTGTTCAGTTTCAGAATATTAGTTGTAGAACTCAACCAAGAAGTTCAACAGCTTGAAGATGAAGTCAGCTGAGAGTTCAACTGTTAGTTGTCAGATAGAACATCGGCTGAAGAACAAGTTAGTTGAAGATCGAAAGTCTTAACCGACCACTCCTTGTTGGAAGTCTGTTGTTAAGATTTGAATTTCAAAAAGGAAGTCACGTGAGGGTTTGACCGTTCAGTCATTACCCCATTTGGCCCAACACAAGGCTATCTCAGATGGAAAGCAGAAGAGCACAGATGCCATATCGGGAAAGTCTGCAGAGATGAGAGACAAGCCATCGCTTTCAAAGAACAGAGATCAACAGATCCTCCAACGGCTAGTTGATACTCTCCGTCTATATATAGAGGCCTTCATTCATTCGAAAAAGATACAAGAAACACACGCGAGAAGAATCCAGAGAGCGAAAGAAAGAGCAATATTCTTCACGAGCTGAGCTGAATTTAATCTCTTAGAACATCATTTGTTGAGAGTTCTAGAGTTAGTTAGTTTTTGTGTCTTTAGATCGAACCTTGAGAACATCACTTTGTGAGAGTTCGTAGAGAGTTAGATCATAGCTCACTTCGTGTTCGAGCTTTTAGTTGGAACCCCATTCTCTTTCACCTGAAAAGGTTTAGGATCCTACTTTTCCTGCAACTGAGTAAATAGGTTGTTTAGTACCCGAAAACTAAATTGTAAGGTTGATAAGTACCCGCAAACTTATCCTTAACGGTTGCTCAGCCCGGGTAAGCTGAGTGGTTTGTCCAGAAGAACTTGGACAGAGTTGTGTGGACTTACAACTCCCCGTGGACGTAGGAGGTTTCTCCGAACCACGTAAATCTCTGTGTGCTAGTGTTTATTTTGTTTATTTCTTGCATTTTCAACTGACCTTCTAACCAGCATACAAACTGATCTTACTATTATCAACTGTCTTGGTTTTTGACCGACCTTGCACAAAAGCGTGAATAGTTTTACGAGTTGTTAATTTCCACCACATTCCGCACAGCACCACTCTTCCAGCTGAGGTTGCTTACTCAGCTGTGAGATTCCAACTGAGTCTTTTTACTCGGTTGAAGTATTTTTCAGGAGTTTAGTTTTAAAATCCTAACTGGTGTATTCCCCCCCCCCTCCCTCCCCATACACCAGTAACTCGTATCGAGACCATCAGTTGTCATTACAATGGCCAAGCATTGAACCAAAAATTGAACAGAAAAATAATTTTCTCAATTTTGTGACAATACATAATTTTCACAAAAAAAAATATAGCACCTAATAATCCCGTTTTCGCTCTTTTTTCACATTTTAGGTTTTCTTCCTAAAAAAATATTATTGTAATCTGGGCTTCTGTTATTTCTTCAGGGAGCATGTAGTTGTCCTGAGTGTAAAGATCGAGGATGAAGATGCTTTTGAGAGAGACTTTCTCCAACTCAAGCCTTACTATACTGATGTTTCGTTAGTAAATACCGTCTCCGACTAATAAACTGTGCATAAAATAGACGATGACAACGAATATATACGAGAAAGTTTTGTTTTTTTCTAGTGCTACTTATGGAGTATGGATAAGTAGTGTTTTCTTAAACAAATTGTGTTGGAAAATTGGTTTTGCTAAATCAATTTGTGTGTATATTTATTTTACTTAGTAAAATAAATATTGTATATCATTCGTTGTCTCAAAACCAATTTTCGGTGAGTGAGAAATGAATGGTTTAATTTGGTTGTTTGTGCAGAGAAGTTGTGTGTTGTAGTTGAATTTGTTGTAAACAAATTATCTAATGTAGTCTAGCTACGGTGGAAATGAACGAGCTTCGCTCGAATCAAGGGCGTTGGATCTTTAATTAACAATCGAGCTTTTGTCTTGAGATTAAATTAATTCTTAAAAAAAAGGATTAATTTGGACCAATATTTGTGGAGATTGGGCTAGATCCAATTGTTAATTAATTTGTTAATTTGGATCGGCCCTTACAGAAACACACAAACAAATTTGCTTAGTTGTCTTGAAATTAAAATTCCATGAATTCATATCTTGGAATTAGAATTCTTGAAACTGTCAATTGTGCTTGTACGTTAGTGTATTTGAGTTGTACACCAAATTAAATGGTGTAATTGTCGTTGAATTGATTTTAATCAATTTGTAACAGTATGTTTGAATGGCTCTTTACACCTCTGATACGAAACAGCCATTTTCAATTGTTAATACAATTAGTAGTATTTAATCTCCCATATGGTGAATAATCCTATAAATAGAGGTTAGAAGCATGACATTGGTGCTCGAAGATCAATCGGCATATCTCTCTCAAAAATTGCATTTCATTCCATAGCTTGTTCAAGTTCTTGATCATCATTCCGTTTGTCGGAGCTCGCCGGACTTGTGGTGCTACATCCGTCGAGACGAAGCCGTTTTACCTTTGGAAAATGATCGCCAAAACCGAGAGCACTACCGGGGCAAATTTCTTTTTACGGGCAGAAATTCTATCTCGACTCGGCTACAAATCTTTGAGTTTGTTCTTTATTTCGTGTAATTTCAATTTATTATTTTGTTATTCTGATTACTTCATTTCTAGTCCAGTTTTTATTATTTTTGTTGTAAAAGTTTGAACGAGCACCCGATTTCATAACAATCGCAAAAAGAAATATCGTGTTGCTGCCCGTTCGAGCTTGGAGATCAATTCTGGACATTTAATATTGACTTAAAAACTATCGAAACGTTAATACCTTTGTTGTGAGGATGTCTAGCACCAACGGATCCACCGTTTCCACCACCATTGGCTCCACCGCTTCCACCACCATTGGCTCTACCACATCTGTTACGATTGGATCAACCGTGTCTTCCACGATTGGGTCCTCATTTGCCCATCTGTTTGGTCAAACATGCAGTCAGTCCTCTACCATGGCCCCGCTGCAAATGTCGAGGACATTGGGGCTAGCCGAGAAGCCTCTTATTTTCTCGGGCAAAGGCTTCAAGTTTTGGCAAGAGAAAATGTTGTTCTACCTCACCACGGTGGGGTTTGCTGGCTTCTTAACTCAAGATAAGCCGGCAACACCAAGCAAAGAGGAGACGAACTTTGAAGTTCGTTCCGACTTTGATAATTGGTACCAAGGAGATTACCTTTGTCGTAACACTGTCCTAACGTACTTGGATTGTGGTCTCTACAAGGTGTTCCGTGTTCACACAATTTTTAAAGAGTTGTGGGAGGCTCTTGGAAAGAAGTACCAAGTTGATGAGGCGAGCACTAAAAAGTTCGTCGTAGCCAAATGGTTGGACTACAAGATGGTCGATTCTCAACCTGCGATGAAACAAGTGGAAGAGTTTCAAGCTCTTGCACACGATGTTCAAGTCGAAACGATGCCCTTGGCCGATGCGCTCTCCGTGGCGGTTATGATTGAGAAGTTGCCTCCAAGTTGGAGGGACTTTCAAAGTCATTTGAAGCACAAGCGCTCAGAAATGTCCGTGGAGACCTTGGTGTCAAAGCTTCAAGTGGAAGCTCAAGTTAGAAGCCGTGATCAATGGGCCGAAGCTTAAATGGAGGCTAAGGCAAACTTGACCGAACCAACTAATGGTTCTTCTCACAAGCGCTCTCGTGCTAAGGACAAGGGCAAGGGAAGCAAGTCGCTCAACTGCCAAAGTTTAAGGGCGACTGCTACAATTGTGATAAACCTGGCCACATAGCTAAGGATTGTCGAAAGTTGAAGAAGAAGAAGGCTAAGAACAACGTCAACAACATCGAGAAGAACTTCGATGAGTGGGACAAAGATGATTTAGTTGCCTAAATTTGATTTTGTTGTAATAGTTTCTCGGTGGGGTTATACCTCCGAAAGACTTTTCAAGTTTTTGTAGTAGGATTTGTAATCCTCATAAAATAAGTGCTAATAAAATGACTTGTCCATGTGCAAGATTTAATATGACCAAATTGGGTTTACTTGTTGTTAAACATGTCCATTTTTTATGGTGGTAACTTAGTTGTGGGGGTATTTATCAAATACACTTTTATAAAACGAATATTTGCACATGTTGTCAACAAAGTTGTACGATTTGTAGGACATGATGTTGTATACCTCAAAGTGTGGGGGTTGACATCTTCGTCAAGACATTTGATCTCTTTGTGAGGTTATTGTTATTGAATGTGTAAAGTCAAATAGATAACCTAGCGGATCCGTTAACCAAGAGGTTAAATTGAGATCAAATTGTCGAATTTGCTAGGGGAATAGGATTTTAACAAAAAAATCCACGACTTAGGGATGATTATAGTGGTAACCCAACCATGATGACTGGAAGATCCCAAGAACTTGGTTCAATGGGATAACTAAGCTATAAGAATCCGTGTAAAACACTCGGAAGATTTTATCTTCACCTATTCCCTAGAAAGTGTTGAGTGTTTAACCTGCACGTGGTGAGGTTAAGTCTTTGACTTTTAATGATTCTTGGATATCTCGAAGAAGACAAGTATAGCAGGATAGTTGAGAATAAGAATTACTTATATAAGTGTGAACTGTGCTCGCTTCAAAAGATGCACTTATGAATCCAAAGGAGTGTTCCAGGGCCTGTAATGGACACAAAATTGAGAACGAATGAGAGTTGAGACAATATTACATCAATATTATTGTCTCAGTATACACCAAGGAGGGCTAGTTCAAGGTGTAATAAGTCCACTAGGCCACCGGTATACTCGATGATATTGACTATGGTAGGTTCAAGGTCACAAGCTACCTTTCCAAATGCAATAATGTCTCTTAGAAGGACTGAGCTAAGCGTTTGCATACATTTGCATATGGCTTTCTAACTCATATGGGGGATTATTGGAAAACTGGTTTTGTTAAATCAATTTGTATGTATATTGTATATCATTCGTTGTCTCAAAACCGATTTTCGGTGAGTGAGAAATGATTGGTTTAATTTGGTTGTTTGTGCAGAGAAGTTGTGTGTTGTTGTTGAATTTGTTGTAAACAAATTCTATAATGTAGTCTAATTACGGTGGAAATGAACTAGCTTTGCTCGAACCAAGGGCGTTGGATCTTGAATTAACAATCGAGCTTTTGGCTTGAGATTAAATTAATTCTTAAAAAAAAGGATTAATTTGGACAAATATTTGTGGAGATTGGGCTAGAACCAATTGTTAATTAATTTGTTAATTTGGATCGGCCCTTACAGAAACACACAAACAAATTTTCTTCGTTGTCTTGAAATTAAAATTCCATAAATTCATATCTTGGAATTAGAATTTTTTAAAACTGTCAATTGCGATTGTACGTTAGTGCATTTGAGTTGTACACCAAATTAAATGGTGTAATTGCCATTGAATTGACTTCAATCAATTTGTAACAATATGTTTGAATGGCTCTTTACACCTCTGACACGAAATAGTCATTTTCAATTGTTACTACAATCAGTGGTATTTAATCTCCCATATGGTGAATAAGCCTATAAATAGAGGTTAGAAGCATGACATTGGTGCTCGAAGATCAATCGGCATATCTCTCTCAAAAATTGCATTTCATTCCATAGCTTGCTCAAGTTCTTGATCATCATTTCGTTCGTCGGAGCTCGCCGGACTTGTGGTGCTACATCCGTCGAGACGAAACCGTTTTACCTTTGGGGAAGGATCGCCAAAACTGAGAGCACTACCGGTGTAAATTTCTTCTTGCGGGCAGAGATTTTATCTCGACTCGGCTACAGATCTTTGAGTTTGTTCTTTATTTCATGTAATTTCGATTTATCGTTTTGTTATTCTGATTACTTCATTTCTAGTCCAGTATCTTCTGTTATTTTCGTTGTAAAAGTTTGAATGAGCACCAGGTTTCATAACAAATTGGAATATAACAGCAGCAGTTATTATGAATCATGCATTGAAGATATCAAAAGACCTCTGATATCTAATTGATCATCCCATGGTTTCATGAACTTTTACTATAATTGAATTTTTGTATGTACATTTTGGTTCTAAACATTAATGATGATAACTTACTCTATTTTATTTCATGTGATTGAGAAGTGACTG
This sequence comes from Schizonepeta tenuifolia, assembly GCA_029490685.1. NCBI lineage: Eukaryota > Viridiplantae > Streptophyta > Magnoliopsida > Lamiales > Lamiaceae > Schizonepeta > Schizonepeta tenuifolia. Next base: position 73,812,856 of record CM055958.1, read on the forward strand.
TGAGTATCCAACTTTGGGTCTCAATCAGACACTCAGTTATGCTAGGAAGGGACTGTTGGAAATTTGAATTCCAATAATGCTCAACCAAAAGTCACACCCATTTGATTGGGACGTATGGTTCGGATAAGGCAATAGCTCATTTGGTATGCCCAAACCGACCATGCAGTTTGGCAGTTATGACCAGTTACTATCCAATACGGTATGCCCATACTGCCTGAACGACCGAGCGAACAAATACGACTTTTCGGAATTGCCTCGCACCTTTTAACGCCTTGGGACGGTTGAAGACGGAAGGGACGCGTTGATTAGGACATAGTTATGTCTATCACGCGTGTATGGTATGCCCATACCGATTGTGTGGCTTGAAAGTTGGAGGCGGTTATGGCCGAACCAACACACCACTTCGGACACACCTCTTCATGAAAAGGCATTTTCATGCTTTAAATAGACCCTCATATGGACAATTTAACATACCAATTTCAAGATAATCAATCTATTCATATTGTTCGAGCCCTAGAATCATATACTCGGTCCTGAGTATTGAGTTGTTCGTCGGAACTTCGACACATAGTGCAACGTCTCAAGTTCACCTCGAACCGTTGTATCTTGGAGGCAATTGCTGTAGAACCGCCTGCACAATAGTGGAGCAATATTGTCTTACGGAGATAGTGCCTAGCACTAGCCTCAGTTTCGTATTTCTATCTTTTCATTTTCGTACACATATCACACACCATACATTTTTACAACAATCGTAAGACAATATTCATGTGTTCTGTTTCGAAAATGCTAACCCGTAGGAAGACGCAAGATGTTCATGTTTTCATGTTCGATGGAAACTTTTTTAAGGAATGAAATGAGGAGATGATGGCATTTCTTGTTGTCAATCATTTGGCAATTTTTGTGTCCCAGTCCACTCCAACGATGGACGATGATGCATCGGAGGAGATAAGGAGAAATCAAACTCATGAATGGATCGACAATGACTACACATGTCGGTACATTATCCTTGATTGTCTTACTCCTTCAATTTATTCTATGGTCTCTCATTTTCAAAATGCTCGAGATGTTTGGAGTGCATTGGAAGTTATGTATACTTCTAAACGTTTCAATCCAAAAAAGAGAAGAGTCATCATAGGCCAAAGTGACGAAGTGTTCACTATGAGCGAGGAGCCTAAAACACTCAGGATAGCTCTGTCGAGGCTGGATGCTCCATTTTGGATAGAAGCAGTCTATGATGAAATGAGGCACATCATTGACAACATGGATGCAATTTTAAAAAAATTGCACATGGGAGTCAATTGAAGACTCTGTTCAAGCCTATCCTTTGGGATATGAGTGGAGCTTCTCAAGGAAGTATACATTTCACAATGATACGTGTGTTCATTGAAATGTGTGTGGGTATCTAACTTGATACGACGACTACATTTGAATGTAGGGGTATCTAATAGATACAAGATCATTCAGTAAATGATCACAAATGAAAATAAGGTTTGACGTGGAAAATTTTATTAGATGAAAATCATTACTAGATGGTCAAACTAGAACGATAAGTAAGATATCATCTAGCAATATCTAATAAACTTGTTTGTTGAAGAATGTTACTAAGATGAGACACGTCATCTAGTAAATATAATCATCGGAAAATATTATTATGACAAGTAAAATGTCATCTAGTAAGATTATTATCCAAGGAAAATAAAACGTCGTAAAATGCTAAAATGGAAAGTCATAGAAACATTATACGAATCAACATAGTGTTTGTAATACTCTTCCTTGAATAAACAATTGATCACTAGTAGTGATGTACATTGACTTTGCCAAAGTCAAAACTCATTAAGAACGGTTGTTCATGTGAAGTGATCAATTGCGCAGTAAGGAGAATGTGATGAAATCCACAATTAAAGGATGTTCATAGTGGTAACTCAACCATGATGATTGAAGATCCCAAGAACTTGGTTCAATGAGACAACTAAGCTATGAATGTTCAGTTGTGCACTTGGAATTACAACTTAATATCCATTCTCGAAACTGCCCAAGTGCTAAAACATGCTGAATGTGGTGAAAGGGTAAACTCTATAAGCTTTTAATGATTCCTAAGGTCTTGAAGAAAAACAAAAGTATGGCATGATACTTAATAGGAGATCACCTATATAAGTGAGAAGTGAGGCTGCTTCAAATTACAACACTTATGAATCCGAGATATGGTCCAAGGCCGAAATGGACACAACGTGAGAACAAAAGATATCAAATCTATTATTGTGTGTATGCTACTGTCTTGGTTTATACAAAAGCTAACCTGTTCAAGACATCGCATTCACCGAGCAGCAAGTAAATCTGATAGCATTACACTAAGGAAGATTCAAAGCCAAAAGCTATCTATCCCAATGTAATAATAGATCATCAGGACTGTTTATTCATGCATTTGCATTAATCGTCATTCATGTGGGGGATTGTTGAAAATTTGAATTCTAATAATGCTCAACCAAGAGTCACACCCATTCAATTGGGACACATGGTTTGGATAAGGCAATAGCTCATTCGGTATGCCCAAACCGACCATGCAGTTTGGCAGTTATGGGCAATTACTATCCCATACGGTATGCCCATACCGCCTGAACGACCGAGCGAATAAACACGACTTTTCGGAATTGCCTCACACCTTTTAATGCCTTAGGGTGGTTGAAGATGGAAGAGAAGACGCGTGGATGAGGACATAGTTGTGTCTATCACGCGTGTAAGGTATGCTCATACCGATTGTGTGGCTTGGAAGTTAGAGGCGGTTATGGCCGAACCAACACACCTCTTCGGACGCACCCCTTCATGAAAAAGGCATTTTCATGCTATAAATAGACCCTCATATGGACTATTTAACATACCAATTCCAAGATAATCAATCTATTCATATAATTCGAGTCCTAGGATCATATACTCAGTCCCGAGTATCGAGTTGTTCGTTAACTTCGACACGTAGTGCAACGTGATAATCATGACTTTTCAATGATTCTTGAGCTTAATTGAATGTATTTTGAATGCAAAATCGTGTTGGTATTAAGCTTTATCATCAATTATAATCTTTTTGGAAGAATTTGATACTCGGTCGTTATTTTGGTGTTTTTATAGGAAAATATGCCGAGAAAATGGAGAAAAAGATAATCGAGGATTATACTCCTTCATATGCGCCCGCACTTCCTACTCTTTTAGTCGCACAAAATGCACAAGAGGCAAGCCAAGAAGAGAATTTCTCGACCCTATTTATGCTCCCTCTCATGCAGCCGCATATATTGCATGCATGGTGGCACACATTTTATGCTCCCTCTGATGCGGCCGCACATCTTGCAGAGAAGCCACACATATTGCATCCGGAGGAAAAACTCACTTTCTCGACCCTAGATGTGCGCCTCCGACCGCACCCGTATATATTGCACTTTCAACTGCACTTTTTGCACATTTTTTAGTAGTTTGACAATTTTGCCCTTTTAGTAATGTCTTTTTGCCTTCATTTGTTGTGGGCTATAAAAAGGGAGTCTTTCCCAATTGAAAACATCTCTCATTCTAGCTTAGTTTCCTCTTTCCAAAGTTTTCTTTTCTAAATTTAATTAGGGCTTTTGTCTTTCATTTGATCTTATGGTTGGATTTAGCTACAATTGAAGAACTAATTGAAGATTTCTACATTTGGGTTATTTAGTATCATTAATTATGGTTTCATTTATTTTTTCTTTTGCTATTTCTTCTTTTATATCTAGCTAAATCTTTAGTTGATTCTAGGAAATTATGAGGCTTAATTGATGGTGGAATTTCCTTATTGATGTTATTTTACCTTCCAATTTATAGTTTGTGCATCTTGGTGTTTGTTTCTCATATTAGAGTAGGTGGCCTCTATTTTAGCATGCCAAGTGTTCGTAAAAATGCTTAACCGGTTTTTATGATCATTGAATTCAAGTTTGCATGATATGAATGGTTAAGGGTCCTAGCAGAAGTTAATCTATTCATAGAAGGTTATAAATCTCGGGTGCTTTTGGGAGTTAATTCCTCGTTTCGAGTCTTAGTCGAGAGAGACGAGTAGTTAATCAACTTATGCTTTCTTTTCGAGAGAGAAAATGTGCATATATGTGTGATTCATTTGCTTGAATTGGATTAAAAATGGTTAAGTAGATCAATAGCCTAATTCCCCATCATTTTGAGTCGAGCAATGTTCCTAGAATCAACCCCCGTTTTATAGTGTCTTCCTTGATCGTTTATTGCTTTAATTCTTTTATATGCTCTCTAATTGTTGATTTTTATTTCTTTAAGTTGAAATATCTTCAATCATGACTAATCCTAGAGCTTGAATAGTAGGAAAGTGTGTGAACTTTGTTTTCACTATATTTTCGTTCAATAGTCCTTGTGGATACGATACTCGATTGCCATTGCTACAATTACTCCGTTTGAGTTGCGGAATAGTTGTTAATCAATTTAGTGATCACAACGTCTCAAGTTCACCCCGAACCGTTGTATCTTGGAGGAAATTATTGTAGAACCGCCTGCACAATAGCGGAGCAATATTGCCTTACAGAGATAGTGCCTAGCACTAGCCTCAATTTCGTATTTCTGTCTTTTCATTTTCGTACACATATCACACACCATACATTTTTACAATAGGGACTTGCGAATATTAGAGGCGGGGCTAAAAAATCGAAGGCCCAGTGCGGAGTAATAAATTTGGGCTCTTTTATTCATAATAATTAAGAATTAAACAAAAAGTACTTTATTAAGAGAGAAATTGTATGTCAAATTACGAATAGTAAACATACAAAAACTAAGATAATTCATTTAAAAACGAGTTGCTTAAAAATGAAATGAATTATTTAGGCCCATTAATGGAGAAAATTCGAAAATGATGCAAAAATTAGGTAAGGGGATTTGAACCCATAACCTCTGATGGTCCCGATACGAATTCTGGTGTATGGGGGGGGATACACCAGTTAGGAATTTTAAAACAACTCTCTGAAAAATACCACAACTGAGTAAGAAGACTCAGCTGGATTCACAACTGAGTAAGAGAACTCAGCTGGAAGAGTGGTGCTGTGCGGAATGTGGTGGATAAAAATAACTCGTATAAAACAACTCACGCTCAGATGCAAGGTCGGTCAACAACCAAAACAGTTGAAGTGTAAAGATGCAGTTTTGAGTGCTGGTTAGTTGGTCAGTTGGATATGCAAAAAGTAACTGAATTGAAAACACAACACAAAGGAATTACGTGGTTCGGAGAGAACTCCTACGTCCACGGGGAGTTGTGAGTCCACACAACTCAGTCTAAATTCTTTAGGACAACTACCACAAAGCTTACGCGGGCTTTGCAACCGTTCAGATAAGTTTGCGGGTACTTATCAACCTTACAGATAAGTTTACGGGTACTTATCAACTTTTCTACTTAATTTCTGGAAGAGCAGGATCCTAACAACCTTTTTAGGGGATGTATATAAGGGTGGGTTTTCCAACTACTAGCTCAAACAAAGAAGTGAGCTAGGATCTAAGCTTGAACGAATGAAGACTCAAACTAAGATCGAAAACACCAAGACAGATTCTAACTCTCTATGAACTCTTAACTGGTGATGTTCTTAGAGATTAATTGCAGTTTAGCTTGTGTGAAGTATATCGTCGTTCTTTCGCTCATCTATCTCTCTTCTTGTGCTCTGTCTTCTATCTTGATGAATGAATGAATGCCTCTATTTATAGGCGGAGAGAATCAACTAGCCGTTGGAGGAGCCGTTGATCTCTGTTCTGTGAAAGCGATGGCTTGTCTCTCATCTCTGCAGATTTTCCCGATTTGGCAACTGTGAACTTCTGCTTTCCTTCTGAGACAACCTTGTGTTGGGCCAAATGAGGTAATGACAGAACGTCAAACCTTCACGTGACTTCCTATTTGAAATTCAAATTTCAACCTTTGTCTTTCAACATTGGTTAGTCGGTTGAGACATTCGATCTTCATCCGAGTGGTCTTCGGCTGATGTTCCATCTGATTGTTACCTTCATCTGACATTATGTTTGAAGATGAACAGTTGAACCCTCAGCTGCCTTGACCTTCATGTTGTTGATCTATCAGATTGAGTCCTGCAACTAATGTTCCATCTGAACAGTTGGCTTGAATGCTCAGTTGTCTTTCTTACATCTGATGTTCTGTATCTTGAATGCTCAGTTGTTTTTCTTACATCTGATGTTACACATCTGAATTTTCATCTGTAGTTCTATCCGAGTAAAGCCATGTTGCCGTCTTCAGCTGGAGTCCTGTAAAGATAAAATCTGAACATTTCTTAAACAGCGAGTCTAAATACTAATAGTAGAATCTGGCAACATCTACTCGGTTGGGGTCAGTTGGTTTTGGAATCAATCAAAACTTTACTTAAATTTCCCAACAATTTCCCCCTTTTTGATGATGCCAAAACCCTACTGATCTAAACCCTACTGACCTATCTAAAATCTCAGCTGAAATTCTAGACAGTCTATAAGATTAAACATCAAAGGGTTAGCACAGTTATAACATAGTATTGAAATAACTTTGCGATTCAGAGCTTAGACAACTAGAGATTGTACATCAAGGTGAATCGGATATATGATGAAAGTTTTCATTACAACTGATGTTTACACAGAAATGCACAAAAATCAAAATACATCAGTGGCTCAAAAACTCTATCCTTGGCTAATACTTCAGCCCATACTTGCTGAAAATCCTGACAAAAATATCTCTCTTTGCATCTGACTCCTTCGATATATTTACTCCATGTTCCTGACAGACTCTTCTTGCCTCAGCTGCAATCTTCTGCCTGTTAGGATTCCTTGTGTCTGGAATGAACGGAGGGAGATATGTAACTTTCTGAGGGACAGGGACTGTGTTCATATCCAGCTTTGCATCAATCATAGCTCGTCTGAACTGGCTGAACATGCTCGGATCCCCAGAGTGCAGCTCGGTCAGGGCTTCTTTGAATGCTCTTCTTGGATTCTCAGTAGCGAACACCTTCCTCTAATAGAAATCATTCACAAACTCTTGTTTGAATGATTCCCAATCATCATTCCATTCAGCTGGCATCCACTTGTCCACATGCTTGAAGCGTCCCTGGAGCTTGATCTTTCCTGGCAATGTTTGTTGCTTCAACCTTGCTTTAGCCTTCACCTGATGTTTCTCAATGCGTCGGCGGCATCGGGAGGCAACATTTCTGTCCAAGTTGTTGGTGACCTTGGCAAGCTCTTCTTCAAACTTGTTAACTCTTGTAGCTTGGTTGGCTGCGAATTTCTTTATCCATTTAGGATTTATGTAATCCTTCTCCAGAACATCCATAGCCTTAGCAGTAGCAATACACTCTTCGGTTGTAATACCGTCGAGTTCAGCATCGAGCTCGGCTGCAATCTCGGCTATGGAGTTGTAGGAAACTCCATACTCCTTCGCTTGCTCCATGTCTTTAGCCATTTCGTCTCCTCCGACAACAATAGATTTTAGCTTTTGTTGTTTCTTGTCGGTTGGCTTCGGAGCGGACTTTTTCTTCTGAGCTGTCTTCTTCATCTAGGTCTTCTTCTTCAGTTGAGATTCCTTCCCGGCTGGTATCTCTTCTTCAGCTTCTTGCATCTCAACTTCCTGGGTCTCATCTTCCACAATCTCATCTTCCCCCTTTTTGGCATCAGCAACAAGGCTTGCGACTGAGCCATCTAGAGAAGTGAGTTTCTGTTCAGCCTGCTGGATTCGATTGAAGAGTTCATCAACAGCGCTCTCCACATCAACCTTCTTTGCCAATTCATTATCACGGCGCTCTTGATCAGCTTTCTTCAGTGCAGCGAAGGTTTCATTGACTTCGGTTTGGAAAGCGACGAACTCAGCCCATCTTTGTTCGAACCGAGAATCCTATTCTTCGTCTTGCGTTTATTGAGATTTGGCAAGGTTGGATTCTGAGATGGATTTGAACACGTTCAGTTCTGATTTGATTCCCGGAACTGTTGTCTTCAGGTCGGTGATGTCTTTGCTGGTGGATGTTGAGAAGTCATCCAGCTTCATCTTCATCGCATCTTGTTCTTCCAGCAGCTTCTTGTGTTTCTCCTCCTGAGCTTCCATCATCCTCAGTTGTTCGTCTTGGTTGAGCTGGATGTTGGCAAGCATCTCCTTTCTCAGCTGATTGACCCTCTCAGTGATCAGCTCGCATATTTCATCTGTGGAGGGTGCTAGCTGATCAGCTGGTGCTGGTTGGTCAGAAGGTGCGGGCTGTTCAACAGTGACCATGGCTTGGCGATTCGTCAGGTACTGTTGAAGTTCTTCTTCCTCCTGCTTGGCTGCTGCGTCGGCTGCGTCAAGGTCATCAACGAATTCAGCAGACTTGACCAGCATGTTGTCAAGGAAGGCGACACAATCTTGTTCAGCTGTCTCCCTTGTGTCTCTTCCTTCTGCCTTGCTGATGTCCAGACAATGAGTCAACAGAGCGATCTTGTTATTGTACGCAACCTCAAGGTTGGTATAGTTGAAGTACTCTCTTATACGCGACTCATCTGCCTTGAGCTGGTTCCAGCTGTGTATCCTGATGGTATCTTCCTTGACATACCAGTGGCTGAATATGATGTTGAATTGATACAACAACTCAGTTCCGAGCGTGGCAAATGTGGGCATATCGCGCGCCTCGGGGAACATTCCTATCAGCTTCTGAAAGCAGTAGGCCAACTTACCTTCATGTTCCAGCGCGACAACTCGACGATCAGCTTCTTCGTCGATGGGGGAGGGAGATAGATTTTCGTAGGGAATCGGTTCAAGGGTTTCCTTAACATTGGCCAAAGAAGTGGTCTCAATGTTGGCATCGAGCGGGGAGCTCGGAATTTCTGACTGGGTGGGGATGTTGGCATCGAGAGGTTTCTCAACATTGGCCGAAGAAGTGGTCACAATGTTGGCATCGAGCGGGGAGCTCGGAATTTCTGACTGAGTGTCGGTTGAGAGAATCTCTTTGGGCTATACGGCATCAGCTCCTGCCGTGAGGGAGGATGGAAGATCTTCGGATTCCTTGGATGAAGAAGAAGCATCCGAGGACATGTTCGGCTCATCTTCGGGAACGGTTTCCACCCCTTCCATCTTATCTTGATGGGGAGACCTCTCCTTCCCAGTTCCATTTTCACGAGGAACAATTTCAAACGCATCCTTGTCAACTGAGTGACTCGACTCAGATGGTTCCTCCTCAGCTAGTTTTGCAACTGACTTCTTCTTGATACGAACTCACAACTTCTTCTTAACCGGTTCTTCCTCCTTATCCTTTTCTGACTCATCTCTGACTCGTCGAGCAACTGTCGATTTTGAAGTGCGGCTGGCAGCTGGAGGCAGCTCCTCAGCTGTATCTTTCTCCTCAGCTGGTTTCACAGCTTCCCTTTTATCTTTGGGAATATAAACACTCCGAATCACATCCAGAGCCTTCTTGGCTGTTGGGAATAGCATCTGCCTTTTTACTGGGGTCTCCTCACAGTCTTCCCACACCATGTTCTGATCCTTCGTGCCGAGAAGGATCAGGGCAGAAATTTTGACTCCGAAGTTGAGAATTCCCTTAACACTCAACAACTTCTCTCCAGAGTCAGTTGTGGTTTCTGTAATCTTCTGTTTCTCCATTATCAACTGGTGTTCAAAGTACTTGAACTAGTTGATGTTGTGCTTGTGCTTGTGCTCGAAAGCTATCAGCTGCTTGAGCTTTGGTCGGCTGATATCTCCAAAGGCTCCGATGTATCCAAAGATGACCTTGGATACAACATCGAACAGAAGTCGATGCTCGGGTTTCAACTTCGTTCACTGCATGTTGCTCCTCAATTTTTCTGGGGAGATGAGAGCATTCTCCAAAAATTGATCTGCATCTGCATCTGTGATGTTCTCGACGGTGTCCGTGGTGGTCAGATTTGGTGGAATGATGGAGCTTAGCTGTCACGCCCCGACTCTCGAGGTGCGACTTACGAACAACAACAAACCTAAATAACTAACAACTAACTTCAAACAAAGGGAACATGCTTGGGGAAAACAAAGATGAAATATAAGGCAATCGAATTTGGTTTTCAAAAGCATAAAGAAATAATAACCGAGCATCTCAACTTCACTTTGAACGGGAATTTCAACAAGTAAATCATGCTGATGGGAAGGAAATTCCAACAAAAAGAGGAATCATACGAATATATACATACATCAAGATAAGGAAACATGTTCAACAACAAGTCAAGATACGAGCCCATCGCTCGGGATTACAAGTTAAAGGGGTTACGAATTCAACAGGCATTCAAAGTCTTTGAGCACAACGCTCGGAATCAAAAACATGAGTATAAAAGTACTGGCATCAACAGATATTAGATCAAAAAGTTTGCAGCGGAAATTAGCATCAACTCCCAACACTTGCACGTATGAAGACATACAAATGCCAGTCCGAAATTCTATTAAACTTAACCAACAAAACCAAACCACACCACCAAGTATCTACGCCATCGCCATCCAGTCAACCTGCATGTTTAGAAACACACGCAGGGCTGAGTACTTCGTACTCAGTGAACACAAGCCAAAACATTTGAATAAAGATGCTTTTTAAAGCTATATTAATTGAACTTGCCTTGCCAAACATCACAAGTATATAAGCAGTTTTAAAAACGGTTTTACTTGTGCATGTCAAAACATTTTTATTTAAAACAGACTGCGCAGTCAAATAACATAATATAATAGCATGTATCATCTATCACAAATAACTTCACTGTGTCGAGAAGTAAGCCTCCTTCTCAAACACTGTGACCGGCCCAACCGAAGCAAGGCTCACAGTCACCTCAACATATACCACACGTGGGTTCCTGCTTTCACAGGATAATCACATCTTCATATAAATAGATGATAACACATACTAACTTCAATAAAATGGCAAGTCAATCACACTTGAAAAACATATCATAATATTCAATAGCATACTAATTTTCATCGATAGTTTTTGGTTCAGAAAAGCCCACCTGACTTCCGAAGAACTAGCTAGGTGGTCTAGGGCTATTTGTCCTCGCTTAACGATCCGTCCGGCTCGATCCTTCATAGGTCGACATCGATAGATAAGATATATGAAAGACGGACACAAAGGCGTTGGACTTTAACTGACGGACTTCTATTTGAGTCGTCGCTCTCTTCGTTCTAACTTTTCTAAGAGATCTCACGTTCTCGTCTTTATTTTATTAATTCTATTCGAAAAGGTTAACTCTACTACTTAACATCGTATACTTTTCTCGTTCTAATTAATAACTTCATTGTTACAATTCTATTACTTGAGCTTCCTTTCAAAGACTTTAGTTCATTCTTAAATTAACAATCAATCATTTAGCATACAAATTCAATCATCTTTTACATTATAATACTATCATGCATTTAAACACATATTCACACATATTCACACATACAATGAAATCATATAAAACAAACATACTTCAAGACACATTAACATGCATTCCATTTTGACCTTAAAATCTAACTCGATTATGCAATTCTTTTTATGAAGGCTTAAACTATTAATTCTATCTTTCTTATTTATATAGACAACGCTTTATTCTACATCTGTTATCTTATAAGATATTTTATAACTTTTATTTATTTAACAAAAATTCTCTTAGCTCTTAATAAACTCTTATGAAATTATAAATTCTTGTTCAATTCTAACTTGATTCTCATTTCTTAACTCGAATATTATTCCTTTAATTATTATCTCGGTTTATCCTTTCTTCGCTTGGTTGGAAATAACGTACTCAATTAATTATTTAATTAATCTTCTTTCAACTTATTATTCGACATCTTATTTAATTCTCATTTTCTCGATCAACTTATACGAGTATCTATCTTAACTCGTCTAGCATCTTTTCTTTATTCAAATTAACTTCCTTTTTACTTCTTAACGATTAATTCTTATTAAACTCGGTTTTCTCTATTTTGTTTACTTCTTTAATAATTTCTTCTTTTATTTGTTTTAAACCTTTAAGCTATTTCTTACTTAATGATTTCTTTATTTTTTTTATAAACATTTTCATGAATTTCTTCACTTTATTATAGAAGATCTTTTTATTGTATTTTTAGTAAAAATTTCAAGTCTTTAAATTTTAATACAAGGTATTTAATTAATAAATCTTTTATACATCTTTCATCTTTTATTTAATTAAAAGCTTTTCAAATTTAAATCTTTTTATCAAAACTTCTATCTTTATTCCATATTCAAACTATCATTCATACATACATTGAAATACTTAAACATCCAATTATTTTTATTATTTCTACACTTAATTTCTTTCAAAAAATATTAACATGCAATCTCATTTTCTTCACTTAAACACATGTATGATTATACTAACATAACATACAATCATCTCATTGATCAAAACATCACTCAATACATCAACAAAATCAACAAAACAATTTCTCTAATTTTGCTCAAAACACACGGCACACACATGTACTTCTTGTGCAATTTATTCCTCAATTTTTCATGCAATTAATCTCATTACTAACATGATAAAAATAACAATTCAAGCATCAAAATAACAATAACTCAAAGATTCACATTTTTCCTATTTTTACTATATTTTTCGGCATTCATCATTTTTTTAGGGTTTTAGTTTCTTTTTCTTTTCTTATTTCACCGATTAATATCTAGTGCTCGATTCTCCTAACGAATTCTTCTCACTCGATTAGCACATGCATATCCTAAGTTTGCCTAAACATAAATTAAATAACATGCATGCATAGATCTTTCCTTTAGGACTTATAGACATACATTTTTACAACTAATCAAATGAAATCATACTTAAATAAATGGGAATTCTTCTCTTGGCTCTTGGGATTGAAATGGATGGAAATGGTAGCTTCAAAGTTTGGATCTTGAAAAGAAGAAGGATGTCTTCTTGAATCCTCAAAGAAAAAGAAAGAATATAGGATTAATCATCCATAGGGTTTGAGAATGAAAATAAAGAAAAGTGTTGGATAATTCTTGAATTCAACTTCAAGAACTTGGAAAATTCTTACCTTTCTTTGAAAATATGGATGAAATGGATGGAGATTAATGGCTTCTACTTCATTTCCATGGATGGAGATCTTGAATCCATGGTTGCATGTGAAGAAAAATCAAGAGAGGTGTGAGAGAGAGGGAGTGCCGAGAGTTAGAGAGCTTGGGAGGGTTTGAGAGAGTTTTTCTTTTTGTTTTGAGAGAGAGAGATCGAATGGAGAGAGAGATGGATAATGAATTGTGGTCTCTCTTACTTGTCTTAGATGACTAAGATTCAAATTCAACAAAGTGAAGAAAAGAAATAAACTTGTTGGAAATTGTAAAAGACAAGACTTGATGTTTGATTTGAACTTAACTTGTATGCATACTTCAAACAATCCATGTACAAGACATCACTATGTTTTGTTGGTCTTGGAAATTGAGGGATGATGGGAGAGGGGTTGTGAGGTGGCGAGAGAGGGAGAGAGGTGGATGACACGTGTCGTCGTCGTGTCGTCACGGGTATTAATTATCCGATCGTAAAGGTTTTCCGGGTAAAACGATTCGTATTAATTCCGTTTTGTTATATTAACGGGTCTAACCTCTTCTCGTTTCACTTTTGACACTAACTCGTCCCAATCCTATGTCACGTCTCAAATTAAAAGATTAAAGGCTTCGATCATTTTAGTCCTTTAATTCTTAAAAGAATTTAATCGGCTTATTATTCCGTTTATTAATCCTTTTCAAGACTAATGCCTCATTTCTCTTCTCAATTCTCGGATAAGTTCTTATCCTATCTCAGTGATCTTAAAAGAAATTCTAAATTCGAAGGTTCTAATTTAATTCTATTCTAGGTTCATCGGCGTAAACATATTTCTCGGCGATTAACGTTATGTTATCTTAATTAAACAAACTTCTCGGGATTTTTCCGGAATTTGATCTCATACTCATTTTCATATAAACGACTCAACAAACATATCACATCATCATCATCTCAGATAATTAGAACAGATAAATTCACACAAGATTCACAAGGTAATTTAAACGTTTTATTCAAAACTCATCGATTAGAAAAGAAAAATTTTACTCCTAAATTCTCATCTTTGAACTTACTCGGTTAATTAGACGCTCTCTAAAGGGATAAAAACTCGGGGTATCACATTAGCATATCAGAGACCGGTATGGGGATGGTGACACGGCGGATAGTTCCGGCAGGGACGTCGCGCTATCGACAAGATATTTCTGAAACGAGGCCATCTCAGCTGTCGATAGGAGATTTCAGGTTCAAGTAGAATCCTCCGACCTGTCGCCTGAGAAAGTGAGTGGGGAAGAGCGTTGCCCACTCAAGAAGACCGTTCTCCCTGAGAAGTTCGGCGAGGGGGGATAACACCGGCGAGTCCAGTGCTTCTTCCGATAGAATCTGCTCAAAATGGATCTTGGATAACATCATGTCAAAAGATTCCTCGTATGATGAAGGGACAAGAGCTGGTCCAGAAGATGCCATCTTCTTTCCTTGTGATGAGGCTTTTGGTGCCATTTTGTATTGCAGAGAGGTTTATATATTGAGAGAAAGAACTTAGCAGAAATGGTGAGACAGAATCAGAGACGAAGATGAACAGTTACTCAGATAAACACAAATGTAGAAGGTAAGAAATCACTTCCTGGTTTTCCGCCTTTTATAGGTTAGTGGGTCGATTGAAATCGATGGCCAAGGTTGAATGGCGCGAATCCATCAACGGCTGAGATCTCGCGACTGTTGACTAGCTTTGACTGACGTTGAATTCCGAGTTCCAATACACGCGAGTGAGAAGGTGGACTGTTTTTATGTCAGTCCAGTCGCACTATAAAGTAAGGCTATTGATGCTCAGTCGTACTTTACATTAAATGTGCTATGATGGCTATTTTAATCTAACTGACATGCTCAGGAAAGTTTGAATTTATTTCAAACATTCTTATTTAAGATACAAACACCTTCAGCCATAAATGATATCTGCCAGCTGATGTCAGAATCAGTTGTGTTCCAATGTTGCAGCATACCATCAGCTGACTCGAGTTCGTCTGTTCAGCTGATGTCTGATGTCTTCGGTTGGCGATCCGCATCTGAGATTCCCCCTTCATCTGAGCTTCCCCCTCAGATGGATATCTATCTCTTCACCTCGGTTGATTCCTCATCTGATGGATCCAACAATCCAAGGAGATCACATAACATCTTGAATCGTGCTTCGGCTAGAGGTTTGGTGAAGATATCTGCTCTCTGAATCTCAGTTGGAATCTTCTCTACAGATACATCCTTCTTCTCAATATGATCTCGGATAAAATGATGTCGGATGTCCATGTGCTCCGTCCGAGAATGGTGAACAGGATTCAAAGAGATAGCAATGGCACTTGAGCTATCACAATGGATGGGAACCTATCCAGTTGCTACTTCATAATCTCTCTGCTGTTTCTTGAGCCACAACACTTGCATGCAACAACTACCGGCAGCCATATACTCTGACTCGGTTGTAGAAGTGGCAACATATGCTTGTTTTTTGGAGAACCATGAAACTAGCTTGCTTCCCATGAACTGACAGTGTCCAGATGTGGACTTCCTGTCCAACCGATCTTCGGCTAGATCCGCATCTGAGTATCCGGATAGTTGGATATTGTCGTCGGCTGGGTACCACAACCCAACATTAACAGTACCCTTCAGATACTTAATGATGTTTTTTGCTGCCAACATGTATGCTTCCCTCGGCTGAACTTGGAACCGAGCACACACTCCAACCGCGTAAGATATATCTGGCTGACTGGCGGTTAGATATAGCAAAGAACCAATAATCCATCTATACTTACTGGCATCCACGAGTTTTCCCTCAGATCCGGGTTCAATCTTCCAGTTAGTATTCATCGGGATCCTTGTGGTTTTACTTGACTGCAAACCGAACTTTGCGATTAGATCCTTTATATATTTGGACTGATTAATAAAAATCCCTTTTGATGATTGCTTCACCTGTAGCCCAAGAAAATAATTCATCTCGCCCATCATTGACATCTCGAATTTCTCTTTCATGAGGGTTGAGAATTTCTTGCACAGCTCCTCCGACTTGGAACCGAATATGATGTCGTCAACATAGATTTGCACAACAAGTATGTCTTTTCCAAATTTTATGGTGAACAGTGTTTTGTCAACTGACCCTCGTTTGAACCCCGAGTTCAGAAGAAAACCACAGAGAGTGTCATACCAAGCCCTAGGTGCTTGCTTCAATCCATAGATTGCTTTCTTCAACTTATACACTCTTCCATCACCAGTCTCAAAACCGGGAGGCTGTTCAACATAAACATCTTCCTTAATATCACCGTTGAGGAAAGCACACTTCACATCCATCTTATAAACCTTGAATTTGTGAAATGCGGCATAGGCTAGAAATATTCGGATGGCTTCCAACCTTACAACAGGCGCGAAGGAATCCTCGAAATCAATTCCTTCTTGTTGGCAATATCCCTGAGCTACCAACCTTGCCTTGTTTCTCACGATGAATCCAATGGCATCTCTCTTGTTCTTGAAAATCCACTTTAATCTAATGACTTTAACACCATTTGGTCTTTCTACCAACTCCCATACACAGTTGCGTAGAAATTTATTCAGCTCTTCTTGCATGGCTGTTGTCCAGTGAACACAATTGAGAGCTTCCGTAACATGCTTCGGCTCTGGCCCATCAGCTACGAAACATGAAATCATGGCAACATCTCCTGCCTGTTCGAACTCCTCAAGAACTGCCAACTCCTCAGCATATTGGGCGTAAGTGCTAGAATCTTTCTCAGCTGAATCTGGATTTGCAACTCTGCTTCTAGTACTCACACCTTTGGCTGGATCTCCAATGATGTTGTCCTTGGAATGATCTTCATACCATCTCTTGTTGCGTCTTCCTTCTTCTTCCAATAGTGGCGGTTCCGTGATCTGAGCCGTGGGAGATGCTGGGATCTTCAGAACTGGTGATTTATCTGCTGTTGAGTCTGGATCCTCAACATGGATAATATTTCGAACCGGGCTCGGTTGGGCTTCGGATGCTGATGCAGTTGGAGTAACATCAGCTGAAGTTCTCCCTTGATATGAGCTGGGGTCCTCACATTCATCTTCAGAGGAACAAGGATCATCATCCTCAGTTGCCCATACCAATGGTTCAGCTAGATTCTTCTGCCTTAGAACCTGCAATCTGGTGAGAGCTGGTGGAACATGTGGATCTGCTTGTTGTCCTTTGGCCTGTTCCCTGCACTCAAAGGTAGATTCATCAAAACTAACATAAGGTGTTATCTCCACAACACGAGAACTTTTGTTAAAAACTCTATAAGCCTTGATCCGAGCGGCATATCCGAGAAATATGCCCTTCGAAGCCTTGGCGTCAAAAGTTTTCAACTGAGTCTTCCCATTGTTGTGAATATAACACTTAGAACCAAAAACGCGAAAATATGAAATATCAGGCTTCATGCGTCTCCATAGTTCATATGGAGTCTTTCCCAACCTCTTGGTCAGAAGAGATCGGTTCTGGGTGTAACAAGCTGTGTTGATTGCCTCAGCCCAAAATCTCTTTGGCAGAGCTGAGCTTGTCAACATGGATGTAGCAGCATCCTTCAGCGTTCGGTTTCTTCTCTCAGCTACTCCATTTTGTTGTGGAGTACGCGCAGCCGATATTTGATGAGTGATTCCGTGCTTCTCGCAGTATTCGATGATGGTTTCATTTAGGAACTCAGTTCCACGGTCTGATCTGATGGAAATGATTTTCATCTCTTGTTGGTTAGATATCCGATCCATCAGCTTGGGTAGCTCATCTCGGGTTTCACTCTTGTGACGCATGAAAATGGTTCACGTGTACCTAGAGAAATCATCAGTAACAACAAGTGTATATTCGTTACCATTCATGCTTTTGGGAGTAACAGGCCCGAAGAGATCCATATGGATCAGCTGTAATACTCGGTCGGTTGAGGGAATCGTTTTCAACCGAAAGGAGGATCTAGCGAGCTTTCCCAGCTGACACGCACTGCAGATATGTGTTGGTGAAAACACAAGGTTCGGAATACCCTTTGCATGTTCCTGTCTCGCAAGTCGGTTCATTGTCTTGAAATTCAGATCGTTGAGCCTTTTGTGTCACAGCCAGCTCACATCTGAACTGCTCTTTGATAGCAAGCAGGTGTCAGGAAGACTACTATTCCAGTCAGCATAGTAGACGTTCCCTGTTGGCGATCGATTTCCCAACAATATGACCTGCTTTGATTTGACATTTTTAACCCTGCAGCCCTGTGCATCAAACTTGACAGAGAAACCATTATCACAGAATTGGCTGATGGAGAGCAAGTTATGCTTCAATCCATCAACATATAAAACATTTGGAATAGACACGAGATTGGTTTCAAGGGTACCGTAGCCTTTGGTGTGACCTTTTGAGTTGTCACCAAAGGTAACAGATGGTCCTTCCTTCTCCACGAAACTTCCAAGCAAATCCCTCAGATTTGTCATGTGTTTCGAGCATCCACTGTCTATCACCCACATGGTATGTGATGCTTTATTCTTCCTCAGCTGTTCCTCCTGCTCCTGCACAAAGAAACACGCTTAGGTCCCCAATTTTAGTTGGGTCCTGGAGGGTTAGAACCAGTTCCCCCTTGAACTGTGGATCATTTTTCCCTGTAGATTCGGATAGATTTGTCATTACAAATTATCTTTCCTTCTCCATCAACTATAACAACACCTCGGTCATCCTTAGGCTTGTTGTTATTGTTGATGTTCTGTTTCTTGGGAGGAGATTGATTTCTCCCATTGTGAGCTTTAGGAGGAGTGGCGTTCCCCCTGTTTTGTTGACGTTTCTGACCCTTTTGGTTTTGCCTATGAGGTCGGACGCCATTTTGGAATCTTTGTGGTTGAGTTTGATTCCATAGTCCTGGCTATTGACGACAGCTGTTCATGCCCGGTTGTCGATTCATGTTCTGGCATGAATATCCGCAGCTGTTGGAACTGTTCCACATTTGTTGACTCTGATGGAACCTCTGGTTGTTCTGATGATGGAACTGATGGTTGAATCCCTGTCAATTCTGTTGATTGCATCCTTTCTGAGGTCGGTTCTGAGGTCGGTTCAGAGGTCGGTTCTGATTGTATCTTCGATGTCTCTGATTCCTCTTCTGAGTCCTGGAACATTCCCCCTCGGTTGTTATCCCAACCGATGGATTCTTCAGTTCTCCAACCACCGCTCATTTTCCTTTCTCAGTTGCAGTTCCCTTAGCAGGTTGTGCTGTAGGCTCTTGCTGTGATGTAGAGGTTGGATTATGTTGAGGAGTTGCAGACTCAACCAGATTTGGTTTGTCAACCGTGACATCCACAGCCTTGATAAAGGTTGCAGGTGGAATTCCAGAGTCCTTGACCATGTCGTAATCGAGTCCAGATACGTCATCCATTTGTCTTTGGTAACTGATGAGATTCTCGATGATTTTGGATGATTGATATAGCTTTATCAGGTTGTCCTTCTCAGTTTGTAGATCCTTGAGAAGAACAGCTATATGCTCGATCTGTGCGTCTGACTTCTTCATCAGCTGGTCGATCTGTGCCTCTTGCTTGTTCAACTGTTCATGCTGTTCCTTGATCTGCTCCTTCAACTCCTCATCAATTGGAGCCTTAGTTTGGTTGGCCTTATTCAATTGACTTTTGAGATCATCAATCTCTTCCATTTGATTTTTGATCAGATCATCCTTTTCGGTTAAGGATTCCTCAAGTCTGGCAAACTGTTCTTGAAGATTCTTAAACTCAACCGATTGCTGATGCAATTCCTCACTGAGTTCAAGGAAGTCACCCCAAGAGGGTTCCAACTCTTCATCTACTGTTTCCTGCATGTTAGTAGTATTGGAAGAATTTAAATTAACTGGATTAGAATGTACCTCAGCATCATCTTGGTCGGTTCCAAATGCCATGAGACATTGATCCTGTCTGATAGCGTTGTTGGTGGAAGTCAGCTTGTCCTCACCTTCGGTGTCGGTGAAGATGTCCATGTCATCAGCTACTTCTTCTGCAACCATGGCCTTGTTCTTTGCATTTTTTTTGGCCCTCAACGCTTCTCTATCTTTCTTCGAAAGATCTGGACAATCAGCTTTGAAGTGTCCCTCTTTGCCGCATTCAAAGCAACTGTTGGTCACAGGCTTTGAGTTATCTCGAGTTCGGTTGGATTTATAGAACTGTTTGTATTTTCCAAACTGAGTATCCATGTCAGCTAGCTTCTTTGACAAGGCGGCTATACTCTGTTGCAGCTCTTCTCTGCTCGGCTCCTTCGAAGCTGTGTCCGCAGATCTTGTTGCCCTTGATGTTCGCGGCTTGGAATAGTCGGCTCGAAGTGCTACTGTCTTTGTTGATGAACCACCATCCTCATGTCGACTCGTCTGCACCGAGGACTGAGTTGATCTTCGTTGGTTTACCTTGTACTCGTTTCCTTTCAGAATTGAGAACAGTCTGTCAGTTTCCATCTCTCCAAGATCAGCTCGGCTTTCATGAATGTTGGTGAAGGTGTCCCACTCAGCTGGTAGGGCTTGTAATACTTTGAGGTTGATTTCTCTCAAAGTATATTTTCCTCGTCGGATAGACTGAATTCTTCGGATGATATCCATGAACCGAAGCTCCAACTGAACAATGGTTTCATCGACTCTTAGACAGAAATTGTCAAAATCTTGACAAGCATGGGAGAATTTGTTCTCCTTGGTTTCGTCACTCCCTTCACTAAGAGATGCCAAAATATCCCACATCTCCTTAGCTGTGTTGCACTCTTCTATCCATGGAAGATAGTCTTGTCCAACTGTGGACATGATAGTGCTTTGAGCCCAGATATCCAGTTGGCTCACTTTTGCTTCCTCAGGAGTGAAGTCTTCTGGCTTCTTCTCGACTGTCACCTCAGTTGCATCCCCATCATTAAGATTTGTAGGAGTGCGAATGACTTTTTCCATGATGGTGATCAGTCCGGATGTAATCACTTGTTGCATTCGATGATGCATGGACATCAGAATCTTCTTCATCCGAGTTTTCCAGGATGTATAGTTCACAACCGAGAACATGACAACAATCTTGTCTTTAACATCCATATGCACACAACAAACAACTAACAAATGCAAGCAGAAATGCACTAGCGTGAAAAAGATCTATTCAGTTGACCACTGGAGAAAAACACCTCGATTCACACCTCATGAAACAGAGTCAGCAGTCTTTTGAACTACTACTCTGAGACCACTGGAGAAAAACACCTCGCGGGCTTTGAAACCGTTCAGATAAGTTTAGCGGGTACTTATCAACCTTACAGATAAGTTTACGGGTACTTATCAACCTTTCTACTCAATTTCGGGAAGAGCAGGATCCTAACAACCTTTTTAGGGGATGTGTGTAAGGGTGGGTTTTCCAACTACTAGCTCGAACAAAGAAGTGAGCTAGGATCTAAGCTTGAACGAATAAAGACTCAAACTAAGATCGAAAACACCAAGACAGATTCTAACTCTCTATGAACTCTCAACTGGTGATGTTCTTAGAGATTAATTGCAGTTTAGCTTGTGTGAAGTATATCGTCGTTCTTTCGCTCGTCTATCTCTCTTCTTGTTCTCTGTCTTCTATCTTGATGAATAAATGAATGCCTCTATTTATAGGCGGAGAGAATCAACTAGCCGTTGGAGGAGCCGTTGATCTCTGTTCTGTGAAAGCGATGGCTTGTCTCTCATCTCTGCAGATTTTCCCGATTTGGCAACTGTGAACTTCTGCTTTCCTTCTGAGACAACCTTGTGTTGGGCCAAATGAGGTAATGACAGAACGTCAAACCTTCACTTGACTTCCTATTTGAAATTCAAATTTCAACCTTTGTCTTTCAACATTGGTTAGTCAGTTGAGACATTCGATCTTCATCCGAGTAGTCTTCAGCTGATGTTCCATCTGATTGTTACCTTCATCTGACATTATGTTTGAAGAGGAACAGTTGAACCCTCAGCTGCCTTGAACTTCATGTTGTCGATCTATCAGATTGAGTCCTGCAACTGATGTTCCATCTGAACAGTTGGCTTGAATGTTCAGTTGTCTTTCTTACATCTGATGTTCTGTATCTTGAACGCTCAGTTGTTTTTCTTACATCTGATGTTACACATCCGAATTTCCATCTGTAGTTCTATCCGAGTAAAACCATGTTGCCGTCTTCAGCTGGAGTCCTGTAAAGATAAAATCTGAACATTTCTCAAACAGCGAGTCTAAATACTAACATTAGGATCTGGCAACATCTACTCGGTTGGGGTCAGTTGGTTTTGGAATCAATCAAAACTTTACTTAAATTTCCCAACAACCTCCTTATTGATCAAATGACACTTAACCAACTACACTAACAAATATTTTACTTATTATATGAATTTTGAATATACATTTACATATACATATTATAAGGGTCAAAATAATTTGGGGCCCTCTTTTTTTGGGGCCTAGTGCGGTCGAGCACCCAGCTCACCCCATAGAACCGCCCCTGGCAAATATAATATATACGTCTGTTTCATTTCATGGAGGGACTTGCGAAATTGCACGAGCATCCCTACTCCGACTGGGAGATCAAGAATCAGAAAGAATATGTAGCTTGCAAGAAGATTCCATCATTACAGTTCATCAACCAGACACTCAGTTATGCTAGGGAGTTGGACCGTACTGCACTTATCTAGCTAGCTATAGATAGACATAGTGCATTCGTTGCATTAATCTTCTCCAATTTAGGGTTTAGAATGCAATTGTGTGTGTGTGTTCTTTTTTTTTTTTTTCAATCATCGTGACATGTTTTGTGTATAAAACTTAGTTTGGGTTTGCTTTTTCTTTCTTCATTGATACAAATCATATATAAAATGTTGAAATTAGATGAAATTATTTTTCTTTAACAAATATTTCATCATCAAGCTTTGATTAGTATAACTTATTCTTTGTATGAAGTATTAAGTAGGTTAATTGCTCCAAGACAAAAATTCCATTACGGACCGCACCGTGCAGTTGAACGTAATTAAGGAATAATAAGAGGATTAGAGAATAAATAAGGAAATCATAAATATTACTAGGCAATTAGCTAGGGTTAATCCACTTCAATTAAAATTAACTAGCGTATAACCCGTCGAAAATCGACGGGAAATTATATGAATAAAAATTTATAATATTACTAGATAGTAATATGTGATAGATTAAGAAAAATAGTACTATTTGTTAATTATTATAGGGTTAAATCATTCGATTGTGCAATCTAATAAACTCACTCAGAATTTATATTCCCTTGAACATATATCAAATTCAATTAAAAAGTAATTTTACAACATGCTTACGTTTCAAACCCATAAAGTTACTTTTGTAAAAAATTCTAATCTAATATATTCCCATTCCTTTCGATAATTTTCAAAGCTTTATTCTTCTACAAAATCGGCGCGGGCAAAAATATATTTGTCTCTCAAAGATATTGTCCCACGTCAATTTTGTATGAAAATTGAGATGGATCGTTTTCATTGCAAATACTCTTTGTCCCACGTTGATTTAGAAAAGGAAAATAATTTTGAAGATTCTCTATAAGATAAAAGTGACCCTAAATACCCTACATTATGAGTTCAACATAAGATTAAGAAAAAAAAAAAGTTGAACCACCGCTTCAATTTAATAAATAAAAATTCATATTATAGATTATAGTATTATATTGACTTGTCTACACCCACGGTTTCGGATCGGAATCGACCCGTGTTTTGATTTATAAGTACATAATTTATAAAACTCATTTAGAATTTATATAGAACCAAAACATAAGATAAACTATATGTACTATTCGTTCTCACCTTAAATGTATAATAATATTTACTAATTACGATTATAAATTATGCAAAGTTGAAACCCAACTATAAATAACGTAAAAATCAATTCATAGATGACGATTCTAAATTTTAAAAAATACATGAAAAAATGAATAAAATGAAATGTTTAAAATAAATAAGAATAAAGAATGAAAATGTGTCATGTGGGATCTCAAGTCGAGGTACCCGTTGTTGGGAATTGGCTCGTCTACCTAATTAATTGAAAAATTAGAAATTAATTATTTATTTATCAAGTTAAATAAAAAAATAAAAGACTATTTCAAAATTTAATTCGGCCAACTAATAAATTTAATTAGCTAAACTATTTTGGAACCATTTATTCGTCTACTAATAAATTAGTTCCCTACAAAAAATATAATTATCTATTCGGCCAACTAATAGATTGACCAAATTAAATTACAGTAAGATATAAAAATATAATTATTTATTCGGCCGACTAATAAATAAATTGGCCAAAAATAAATCTGGTGGAGCAAAATATGAGAAAATACACATTGTTCTAGGTATTTATAGACTTTTCAATTGGTGAAATTTTAATAATACTAAAAATCTATTATTTTACATTTAAAATTTCAAAAATTCGAGATTTTAGATAAATAGGAATGGGGGATTAAGAGAGGTGCCACGTAGAATTTTTTCAAAGCAAGAATCATTTTCCTCCAAAAGCTGGGAAAGATATATTTACATTTTCAAGATGTGTTCTTTTTCTTTTTTAGCTATATATTAGTATAGCAGATACTATTCGAAGATTTTAAAAAAATATGAATGAAAGATAAAGAGAATTCCACGTAGATTTCTATCACATATTACATTTAATAATTTTATTACTTTTATTAAATAATAATTTCATTAGATTTTCGACGGGGTTCACACTAATTTTTATATATATAAAAATAAATAACTTCACTTTTATCTATGTACAAAGTACAAACGGTTCTTTTATAAAATTAATGTATTTTAAACTTTCATCATTATATTATTATTGGGAACTTTTGATTTTCTTTATATATTTATTATATATATATATATAATATTATATTAAAATATGATATATATTGATTTGAAAGTTTGATTTTGTTAAGATTTTGTTTCCATGTCAATATATATAATATATATAGAATATAAATATGATAAATATTAATTTTAAATTCAGAAAATTTGAAAATTTAGATAAATAAGAATGGAAAAATATGAGGGGTGCTACATAAGATTTTTTTTACGTAGAGTCGTTTTCGTTTATATAATAATAGATTTTAATTAAAATTTATTAATTTTAGTTAAATTTGATTAAACTTTAATTAAAATTAAATAAATATTAATTAAATTAAAAAATATAAAAAATTAGAAAAACATCGAGGACTGCACCAATCACACGGTGCGATCCACAACATAAAAGTGTTTCCCTTGCACCAAATAGTGCGACGTGAACACTATTATATTGAAACCGTCTTCTGAGTTTTGACGTGCAATTTAATGTGCCTAATTTTTTCGTCACTCATAGTTTTACATGGTCGGCTTTATTTTCAATATAGACAATTGGACACGTACTTTGACCTTATATACATAGTCTAGAATTTTTTTAGGACGGTAATTATAGACGATTTGCAATTTTAGGATAAAATTTTGCGGGCTTTCATATTTTATTTTAGGATATTATAACTTATTTCTTGTGTTTTTAGGACAAATTTCGACCCAATCGGGCTAACTAGCACATGAGGCGCGGGTGATACAAGTGCAGCACGAAACTAATGTGGAAGACACATAAATGACACCTCATTGCCACCCCACCTCTCTCTATCGCTCTCTTTCTTCTCCACCTAACCCTCTGCGGCTTCGACGTAGCAAACCCACAAGAAAGAAGAAAATTGCTTTCTTCCAGCCCATTCAATTTGCAGTTGTCATCTCTCCAAAAATTTATTTTTCCTCATGACAACTACTTGCACGGTGCCCTATGGTGGCTGACAAGCGCCGCAAGTTGTTGTCGGCACGTGATCAGATGGGAAGGAAGTCGTTGGCCACTCGTGCACGTTGCTCCGACCGCAAGCTCATCCCCACCGACTAAATCCTCACCATTGTAGATACGCTACCCGTCGGAGACCGCCAGATCAGGAACAACTAGACGGATTGGTACGCGCGATCCTCTGCCTCGCGCCACAGTAGAGACTGCGAATTGTAGGTTGTCGTCGCACAGTATCGCAACCTTGCCGGAGTCAAGAATATTGTGATTGTTGGAAGTGAAAGAATCAAGAATGGAGTCTCGATAGATTAATATCTAGATATTATCTCAATTTCGTGTTCTATTTTCTTAATTTTTTCTCCAAATTTCAAAGATTGATGATTATATATATCTTGATGTTTGTTAGGGTTTCGGGAGGATTAATTTAACGTTTTGAATTATGTTTATGCAATTTGTTACTCTTTCCGTCCACGAAATGATTGTCACATTGTGGACGGCACGACTTTTAAGAAAATGGTAAGTAGTAGTGGATATAGTGGGTAGTGTTGTCAATGGAGTAAGAGTCCCACAATAAATGTGAGTGAAGTAGTGAGAAATATAAGGTTAAATATAATGTATTGTGTAAATGGCAAAAGTGACAACTATTTCGTGGACATAGAGAGTATCATTTTGTGAGGTCTGTAATTTGTTCAATTGAGAATTGAGTTGAGATTGAGAAAGTCTTTTCAGTTTTGCTGAAGATGAAGTTTTTGCTGAGAGGAGGACGAAGATAAGGTGGCAATGAGATGTTGTTTACGTGTCCGCCACCTCAGTTTCGGGTTGCTCCCGTCAAGTTAGCCCGATTGGGCCGAATCTATCCTGAAAATGCAACAAATAGATGATAATGTCCCAAATTTGTAAGCTCACAAAATTTTGTCCTAAAATTACAAATCACCAATAGTTACGGTCCTAAAAAAACTCTTGACTTATATACATGTATTCAAATCATGCAATATAATTATATCTCTCTTTTTTTTACTTGGGGTAGGAAGAGTGGTGGGATTTAAACTCTAAATCCCACTGCAAATATTAGTGATTGTTTGAAGAATTTCTTTTGGATATGTATAATCTGTATCAAAGGATTGTGTAAAAGTTAATTCGAATTTGTGATTTGGTATATATAAATATTGTAATTGTTGATGCAATAACGATACAAAACTAACCAAGTGTTTCTTATCATATAACGTACATGACTTGGATTGGGATTTGGGACTACGTAGTTTAAGTCGTCGTTAGTTTTATATATATAATTATTTTGATTTTTTTTCCTAATTAAAAGGTATTACTTGCTTTTTATTATTAATTTTTTGTTTAATAAAAAAATTACCAACTGTCTTTTCACTTTTCCGAATCCATTCTGCAAATTCTATTTTCATTTTTCAAGATAGTTTAATAACCGTTTGAATTATAAGATCCGCTTAATTATTTCTACATCAATATTTTACCTATATTAATTTTGTGGCTAAAAATAACTCAAAAGGAACATCAGAAAGTAATTATCGGGTATTGAACGAACATGAATCAACACAAAATCAATGAACCAAAATAAACAGCATTTGCCAAAAAAAGAAAGAAGTTTTAACGCAGATGATCGCATATATAAACACGTAGGCTGGCATGAATTACCCACAGCTTTGCAATAATATACTAATTTTCTTAAACTTAATAAAACAAAGCGAAAAAATAAATAAATGGTGAATATGATGGGAGGAGGGGCGTCCCTTGTTTTAGGCATAAGCTGTTTGCTCATAATCCATGCTGGCGCCATCCCCGGCGAACGGCGTCTCCTGCAGTCTGAGACCATTTACGATATTACGAAATTCGGGGCCAAGGGTGATGGCAAAACCGATGATGCAACGGTGAATCTAATTCGTGTCCCATATAATTATGATGGTGTGGTGTTTAATTGTTTTGTTTCATAGTAATAACGAATGTTGGATGCATGCATGCATATCGCAGGCATTTATTAAGGCATGGAGGGCGGGATGCGACGCACCGGGTCCGTCGAGGATTGTGATCCCCGGTGGGAAATTCTTGATGGGGGAGGTGGTCTTAACCGGGCCGTGCAAAGCTCCGTTGATCGTGGAGATTCAAGGGACCCTCTTGGCCAGTACGGACCCCAGCTCCTACTCCAACAATATGTGGATCTTGATGGAGCACGTCGACACCGTCAAGGTACTCGGCGGAGGCACCCTCAACGCCCAAGGCTCAGCCATGTGGAAGCTTGCCGGTGAGGGCAATCACTTGCCCGTCGTAAGTTTATTTCGCTTATTACTAATATTCTATTCTATACATATCATTGCTCATCATCATCATCATCATCATCATCATCATCATCATCATCATCATCATCTCCTTACTCTTCTTGTATCCAGAGTTTCACGTTCCAATCGTCCCAAAACGGAGATATTAGCAGCCTCAATTTGGTGGACGCTATGGGCTTCCACAGCAAGCTTATCGACAGCATCAACATCAAGGTGACTAACATGACCATCACCGCCCCCGAGGACAGCCCTAACACCGACGGAATCCATCTCAGCAATGCCACTAACGTCGAGATCACCAACTCCGTCATTGGAACCGGAGACGATTGCGTCTCCATCGGCACCGGCAGCAAAAACATCCTCGTTAAAGGAGTCAAATGCGGGCCCGGACACGGCCTCGCGTGCGTATTTAATTGCTTTCATTCTCCATCGTATTTTAATTTTTATTAATTAGTTAATAGTAAATTGTGTATGTGTATGGTGGGTGGTAGCGTCGGGAGTCTTGGAAAGCGTCCCGACGAATTAAGCGTGGGCAACATCACCTTCTCCGGGTGCACCGTGACCAAGACGACCAACGGCGCACGAATCAAGAGCTACCACGCGTCGCCAGTGATGACCGCGGACAAAATCACTTTCGAGGATCTAACCATGGATAGTGTCAAGAACCCCATCATCATCGATCAACATTACTTCTCCAAGACTAATCCCACAGTACGTATTTCAATCTTTATTCATGTAATATTTTACGCGCGCGTGTATATAATTAATTATATTTGCAGCAATCAAACGTGAAGATCAGCCAAGTTGTGTTCAGAAACATAAAGGGCACGACCATCTCGGAGATTCCAATTCTATTGAACTGCAGCTCCAAAGTCCCCTGCAACAACATTGAATTGGCAGACATTGACCTCAAACCGGTTTCGCCAGTGACTTCCGTCTCTTCTGCATGCTCCAGCGCCATCAACATTAAAGCTACCGGAACCGTCAACCCTCCACCTCCCAAGTGCTAAATTCATTAACAAAAATCATTATCATATTCCTCAAAAATTAAATACATTAAAAGACGGGGTGACAAATGATGAAATGTATTTTATCTAACTTTTAGTCTTTTTTTTTTTTTTTTTTTTTTTGAGGAGTGATGATATATGATGGTGCACAAGTAACTAGTTCCACACGGACTCTGGTTGCTGTGCCGAGTTTATGAATGTATCTTTTTATTTTTCTATTTTTATTTATTGTAATTGTATTTGTGATGCTACATGTACATGTACGTGTAGCACGGATGGAGCAATTGCATGTCGTAGAGGAATTGTGCAATTCATATGAATAAATTAAATGAATGACTATTTTTTTTCTTTATGTGCCGATTTAATTATATATTTATGTTATGATCAGTAATCAGTCTCTTCAAATATATATCATGAGTTTTTTTAGATTGTACTATATCGATGCTATATGTAGTTGATAATATTATCATGTTAAGAGAATGATAAAATAAATTACACAAAAACTTGCGTGCGCACCCCATGCGACCGCGCGTGGGGCGCTTGGGACGCACGCGCCTGACCCACGCGCGGCGCGTGGGGTGCACGCGCTCAGGCTTCTTTTTTTTTTCCGATTTTTTTTTCTTTTTTCCTTTTTTCCTTTTCTGTTTTCAGTTTGTTTGTTTTTTTTTTCAGATTTTAATTTATTTTTTTTTAATTCTATATTTTTTTTTTGCCTCTTCGTTTTTTTTTTTGCCGTTTCATTTTTTTGTTTGCCGCTTCTTCTTTGGACAAGATTCGAGCGAGGGGAGCCGAAGGCCTCGGAGCGAGCCGAAAAAGTCCAAATTGTTGCCCGCCGATTATCCTTATATTTGTAATCGGAGCGAAGGCGGAGCCGAAGACGGAGACGTAAAATCGGAGTCGAAGGCGGAGACGGAAAAAAAACTGAAATTAAAAAAAAAACTGAAATATAAAATTAAAAAAAAAAAAAAAAAAAAAAAAAAAAAAAAAACTTTGATCGGGTCAACAGGTCAAACTCGGGTTGACCGGGTTGACCCGACCCGACCCGATCGCATCCCACATGCAGCAGGTCGCATGGGAGTGTTTCCCAATAAATTAAGCATGTGTAATGTAGTAGTGATTTATAATTTCTCGCACAATTTCGTAACTAAATCCGGTAACACTTTGAGATTTTTGTTATCATCGTAAGTTTTTGTGAATTAAGTTGTTGACTTTCTGAGTTAAAGTTTCCTTTTCCGTTTATTCTAATGATATTCACTGGCGCAAATTCATGGATGGAATCAAGATTTTCTTTTTTCATTTTTTTTTAATATATAGCCAATGTGATGCAGAATCCAATATCAAGTGGATTATGGGAGAACTAATCCTAATTAGGATTTACTAGTAATAATTAAAAAAAAATAAGTGCGGTAAGCACATTGTTGTGAGATACATTAATTCATACTTGTAAAAGCACATGATCTACAGTTATTTGTGGCCTAAATGACTTTTAATCTTTTCTCATTGTTTTGTAGTTTTATTAAGTTCTAAAAATTTAGAAGGTGTGTGCGCATTTGTGTTTTAGCATGTACGTTTCTTTAACTATGAATTCAACAACTAAAAGTGGAAATAACTGCTTATTCTGTTTCCTTCAAATTCTATGATCTGAGCAAAAGAAACACAGAGATATCACACCGTGTGTTGGGTTTTTCTTTCATGCCAAGACAAGATTCATGCTGATAAAAATTATTACCGCATACCAATACATTATTCAGTCGTCTTCAGACAACACTTATAACATCTGGTAATTAAATTTCACCATCATATATATATCTTCTTTTTCTACTAGACCTTTTCATGATCGATCTTTGTTAATAACCACGTGCAACTTCTCCTTTCACAGCATGCAAACACCGATCCTGCTGACGATTCATTAGCGGGTAGCCGTAGATTTCCAACAAGAACACAGTCAGGAACACGACGAGGCACATCTTCGCACAGGTCATGTCGAAGAACCAGGAGCACGACAGCGAAGACACCACACAGAGCATCCAAACTATCATTCTCCGCCTCGTTGAATTAGTCTTCCTATGATTCTTCACCATTCCCATTTCCACTTCATCATACTTCTTCATCACTACCATATCTTCTTCAATCTTTCCTCCCACTTCATAGCTCATAACCTTCACTTGCTGAGTTTCTTGCCAAAGAGCCTCCTTCAAATCTTTGCTTCTATCGACACCATCATCAGTATTCGCTACGCTAGTCTTTTTTATCACATCCGCACCTTCAGAAACCTCCCCATTCTCCATGTTACTCATTGTAGCTTTACCACCATTATCATTTTCAATCTCCTTCTCTACATCATCTTTGTAGCCTTGTGTCTCAGAATCGGGATGCTGCACTAAGGCCGCCCCATTCTCGTTCAACCCTAAACCGGGATCTTCCTCATTTTCACCATATTTCACAGTCTCTAAACCTTCAATCTTAGCATCAACCTCCAATCTCTCACCAATTTCTTCATTAGCTCCATTCTGTTTTGTCGACAGATTAACTACACAGCCGTTCATAGATTCATCCACTCGAACCATTTCCACAACAGCGTGGGGCAGGAGAGGTTCTTCTCCATCTATATTATGGATTTCAGAAACAACTTTTCCATCATCATTCAATTCCACCTTAGCTCTATCTATGGCTTCTGATTCCACAAATTTCTCCTCATTGATTTCTCCATTACCATTGCAAAACTCACTCTTCTCCATGTTTACATTCTTATCATCATTGGTTTGATCAATCTGAAATCCTTCAACACCATTATAAGCTCTACTCGCCTCGACATCATCCTCTTGATCATGACAAAGTTGATTATTTCCTTCTTCACTAGGCTGCTGCATCTCATCTATCTCACCATCACCATCACTTTCTCTCTCTGCACTTTTATCTTTAGTATCAAGATTTTTGCTTTCTTTTGAAAAATCACTTGAAACATCTTCTTTGGTTAGCTGAGCGTTTTCCTTTTCTTCTTTCTCAGCCAACAAAGGAATTTCTTCATTGACGACGACGAATCCATCATCGGAAACGGCGTCGTCTTCCGTCTTTTCTACATCACTTCGTTTTTCATCATCCTGAACAAAATCTCACTCGTTAATTGAAAATTCTTGCATCCAAATTGTTCATCTTGAATTTCAAAATCATATATATATATATATATGATGAATCAATTAATTACAGTGGATTTCAGAGTTTTATTTTATTTTTTGTCGAACCTAAATAATGAAGAAGCAGAGGAAAACAGAGTTACCTCTTTCAAGCTGTGAGCAAGAATCATAGTGGTGGAATCTTTTTCCATCTCAACCTCTTCTTTTGCTCCTTTCCTGCAATACCAAATCTCCGATTCATACAAAAATCCAACAATTCTTCAAAATCACAATAACATCATATCAAATTCGTAACTACCATCATTCAACAAATCCACACAAAATTCACAAACCTTTCATCATCTTTCTCACTCTTCTCAGGTGATGAATTCCGGCGGTGGGAGCTCCACCTCTTTTGGCCGACGAGTACAAAGGCTGAAGCGAAAGCAGCGGTGGCCAACGCGCCACCCAACAGAACAATAGCTCCAAAGCCGCCGCCGGCGCCACCGCCGATTTTGATGATCATTTTGTTGTTTCCCACCTGATCATTTCGAGATTTGTTGGTGTCCTCCATGATGATGATGTTCTTTTCTTTCCGATCAAGGCAAAATATTACTATTATATATTCGTAGTGTGTCTGTGTCAGAACTTTTAGTGTGTTTTTTCAGTGATTCTCAAATTTCGGGTTTTTTTTTTTTTTAACAAACATTACAAATATTAATACTCACACACATATTAATATTAAATTTCGGTTTGGTGTGTGTAAAGTGTGTGACGAGAGTTTGTTGTGGCGTTTACTGGATCTTTCGGAGTTTGAAGCGGACGTCGCACTCATCATTTTTATTTTTATTTATTTTTCTTTTTGTCTTACTTATTGCTGGAATATTATTATATTATTGTGAGGTTGAATTAATTAAATTGCTCCGTGACTCACGAGTGGGAAAATTAGTATAAAGCCCAGGAATTAATTTATATTTTATAGCCCAGGAATTAATTTATAGCCCCTATATGCTACACTGGAGTAGCTTGGCCCAGGAATGGTAGATAATTTTGTGCGTTATGGATTTTAATAAAATTGTGATAGATATTAAGGGGACGGGTGGAGAAAATAATCTACATTGCGTATGAAGAAATAGATTAAAAATAAAATATTGGGTGGATTATATTTAAAAGAAAAAACAAACCAACAAACTAGTTATATTTATCTTTTGTAAATGAATGGAAAAAGAAAATTAGCTACGATTTTTATAGACAGATGGAGTATATTACTATATAGAGTAATTAAAACGCAAATATATAAAAGTACATTGCAAAATAAAATAAGTTTTGGTAAAAGTTTGTGGCATGTATCCAATATGTTAAAAGAGAAACCAAAGCTCAAAAGCAAGAGAGAATTGCAGAACTCATTTTCCATTGATTGTAGATAATCAAAACTGAATACAACAGTAGTGTATTTAAAAGCTAAAAACTACCGCCTAACTATCTAACAAACTTGCTAACAGAATTTGAAACTAACTTGCTGACATGGCCACGCTGACGTGGATATACATAACTTAATCCAATACACTCCCAGCAAAATCAACCCTTCTCCAGATTTGCAAGATTTAACTTGCTTCGCAGTAAACAAAACCTTGTTTCAGCTAAGGTTTTGGTTAAGATATCTGCAATTTGATCTTCTAAAGGAACAAAACCAACCTCCATTGTGCCATCTATCACTTTTTCTCTAACATAATGCACATCAACCTCAATGTGTTTAGTGCGAGCATGAAAAACTGAATTAGCAGCAAGAGCAATGGCACTAGTGTTGTCACTCCACATCTTATGTGGTGCTGTAAGAGAAATCCCCAACTCATAACACAAAGTTTGTAACCACACAACATCTGTAGTGGCATTTGCTAGACTTCTATACTCGGATTCGGCACTGCTCCGTGAGACCACATTATGTTTCTTAGCAGACCAAGTAAGCAAGTTTTCACCAAAGAAAATACAGTGACAACCAGTATATCTTCTATCATCAACACAAGTTCACAACTAGCCCAATCTGCATCTGCATAGCTTATAAGTGTGGATGAAGAAGTAGGATGAAAATAAAGTCTGAGAGAAGCTGAGCCTTGCAGATAACGAAGCAACCTTTTGCATGCTGCCCAATGATGATCAGGTGGAGCATGTAAGAACTAACTCAGTTTATTTACTGAAAAGGCAATGTTAGGTCTTGTGAGAGTGAGATATTGCAAGGCACTTACTGTGCTTCTGTACAATGTAGGATCAGAGAAGGGCTTCCCAACATCTTTAGAAAGCTTAGTAGCAGCTGTCATGGGTGTGGGACAGGGCTTGCAATTCACCATATTGGTTTTGACAAGCAGATCATGAATATACTTATGCTGACACAGAGAATAACTACCATTCTGTCTCTGAACTTCCACACCCAAAAAATAATGCACATTTCCAAGATTTTTCACAGAGAACTTGGCATGGAGAGTGTTAATGATGGAACTCACTTCAGCAGAATCATCCCCAGTGACCAAGATATCATCCACATAAACTAGAATTAATGTGAGAGAAGAGACTGTTCTTTTAAAAAACAAAGAGAAATCAGAAGTTGACCTTGTGAACCCTATGGAGCAGATCTCACTCTTGAGAGTATCATACCATGCTCGAGGAGCTTGTTTAAGACCATAAATGGCCTTGTTTAACTTGCAGACATAATCCGGATGCTCAGAATCTCTAAACCATGCAGGTTGCTTCATGTAAATAGTATTAGTTAGCTCCCCATTAAGAAAAGCATTGTTGACATCTATTTGTTGAATATTCCAACCTTGGTAGCTGCTAGAGAAAAAACCAATCTGATAGTGGTTGGTTTAACTACTGGACTGAAAGCTTCCATAAAATCCACACCAGCTAATTGCTCAAAACCTCTAGCCACAAACCTAGCTTTTAACTGGTCCAAGGTATCATATGAATTCAGTTTTACTCTAAAATTCACTTATTGCTGATCACTTTTTGATCTGGACTAGGTGGAATAAGAGTCCAGGTTCTTTTGCCCAATATAGCATTAAATTCTTTTTCCATAGACTCAAACCAATCTGGATGTTGAATAACTTCATCTATAGACAATGGTAAAGCAGGAATATATGTGAGAGGATTAGTAGTTACTGAAAAAAGTTTTGGAGAAGTGATAACAACATAATAAACTTTGGGTTTGTGAATCCCATTTTTAGATCTTGTGGTCATAGAATTAGAATTGATAGGTGGTGGGGATGCAGATGAAGATGCAGGAATAGAAGAAGAAGATGATGAAGCAGGATAGTGAGATGGAGAGGAAGAAAAGATGATGAAATGGAAGATGATGATGAATGTTCAGATGAAGAAGAGCTGGAAGAAGAAGAAGGGGGAATGGAGGAGGAGGGATTTTACTAAGAAATGATTCTGGAAAGAGAGGGAAAAGAAGAGAAACAACAGAACTAGTAGAGGTAATAGGCTCTGATTCTATAGAAAACAGATTTTTGTATGGAAATTCAAGTTCATTAAATTTGATTGTGTCTGCAATATAAATTCTGCCTATGGAGCTGAGACATTTGTAGCCTTTGTGATGACTACTATATCCTTAAAACATACATTTGGCTGATTTGAACTGCAGTTTATGATCATTGTATGGTTTGAGAAAGGAAAAACAAGTACAACCAAACAAATTGAGATTTGAATATAAAGGAAGAGTCTTGTACAAGACTTGATAGGGAGACTGCATGCTTAAGCTCAAGGTGGGTAATCTGTTAATAAGATATGTAGCTGCTTCAAAAGCATGCCACCAGAATTGAAGTGGAATAGAAGCCTGAGCTAAAAGTGTAAGTCCAACATCGAGCTATATGTTAATGTTTCCTTTCTTTCCCATTTTGTGAGTGAATATGAGGACAATGATGCTGAAAATGGACCCCATGTTCTTGAAAGAAATGAACTAAGCTTCTATACTCACCTCCCCAATCAGATTGAAAGAACTGAATTGTGCAAGAAAACTAACATTTTATCATTTAAAAGAATTGTTTGACAACATTAGCAGTTTCAGATTTGAGAGTTAGAGGATAAATCCAAAAGAACCTGCTATAGTCATCAATGAAATTATATAATACTTATGACCAGTAGGTGTGACAGTGTGTGCAGGACCCCAGAGGTCAGAATGAACTAATTGAAAAGGTTTTGTGGTTTTCAATGGTTGAGTAACATGGGGAGTTTGATGTAGTTTACCTATGCTGCAAGCATCACAGAATTCCACAGTAGAAAGTTTTGCAGAGACATTCATCAATTTAAGAACATGAGCCAAAACAGAAGATTGAGGATATCTCAATCTCCGATGCCAAGTATTTATATCAGAAGTCTTTGAAACTTGATTACAAGAAGGTACAATATTACAAGAACTAACAGAAACTTGACTAGAATCATTACAAGATCTAGAGTATACAGAAATAGGTTCGGTGGTAGTACTAATGGAAACAAGAAAACAAGCACCATTGTGAGTGTTGGAAGAGGAGGAACGAACTGAGTGAACACAAAGCTGAGAGAGATCAAGCTGATAGAGTCCCTAATGTAGATTGCCCTTCAGCAGAGTCTTGCTGGATCTCTTGTCCTTCACAAGACAACAATCCTTATGAAATTCAAACCAAACTTTGTTATCTTTTGTAAACTGAGATATACTAATTAGATTCTTAGTAATCTGAGGAACAAGCAAAATATTATTCAGAAGGAGAGAGGTATTGGAAGAAGATGAAGATGGAATAGTTGTGGAGCCAACAAAATTGATAGGAATAGACTTACCATTGCCTACAATGAGGGATTCAGATCCAGTATATGGTGTAGAGACTTGAAGATTAGCCATATTGTTGGTAACATGGTTTGTAGCTCCACTGTCAACATACCACATTCATTCTTCTTCATCATAATCAATATCACCAACATTCTGCAGATCAGTGAGGTAGGCTTGAGGAGTTGCACTTTGAGTGGCAGACTGAGGATCTGGACCTGTAAAACTGACATCAAATCTCTTGTAACATTTCAGTGCGACATGGCCAGGGCGACCACAAAGTTGACAGACCACAGAGGATTTTCCAGAAAGCTTGAAGAAAGTAGATCTGCCACCACCACGACCTCTATAGCCTCTACCTTCTCTCTATACATAATGAGCTGCTGGATTAGAGAAGTTATAAGAAGTTTGCTGCAGACGAATTTCATGAGACTGAAGAGCATATTGTAGCTCTTGAAGATTAGGAGCTTCAGGCCGATGCATAAGATTGACCACCACAGATTCATATTCTGCACCAAAACCAAAGAGAATAAAATCACCAAGCTCCTCATCATTTATAACATGACCAATAGCACCAAGTTGATCAGCATAGCTTCGCATGCGCAGAAAATAGTCATCAACTGACAGATTTCCCTTCTTTTGAGAGTGAAGCATCTTCTTCAATTAAAGAATACGAGCGCGTGACTGTGATTGGAATAGTTGCTCCAGAGTATTCCAGATCTGAGAGGATAAAGTGCATCGAACAACGTGGCCAAGCATGGACTCACTAATAGAGGATAGCATCCAGCTCATAAGGAATTGATCCTTACGAATCCAGATGGAATACTCGGGATTTGGAGTCGGAACAGCAGCGGCGGAGGCAGTAGGAAGGAATGGAGATGGCGGTTGAACATTAGTTGAGATGAAATCCTCATATGCGTGAGCTCGAATCGTGGTGAGCACTTGAATGCGCCAGAATGCATAGTTAGTGCGGTCTAGACGAAGAATCAATGGATGAGGATTGGGAAGAACAGATGGAGCGGAAGCAGTAGCAGTAGCCATGAGAGCAAATCGAGGAAATAACTCAGAAACAAACATACATCAATGAAAAATGAAGCGATCTAGATCACGAAAATCGCAGATCTAATCGGAAAAAAATGCAGATCGTGAAGAATCTCACAGATTGCTCCTGACTCTAGATACCATGTTAACAGAGAAACCAAAGCTCAAGAACAAGAGAGAATTGCAGAACTCATTTTCCATTGATTGTAAATAATCAAAACTGAATACAATAGTAGTGTATTTTAAAGCTAAAAACTACCGCCTAACTATCTAACAAACTTGCTACAGAATTTGAAACTAACTTGCTGACATGGCTACGCTGACGTGGATATACATAACTTAATCCAATACGATATGAGAAACATGTACTCTTTGGAGCTTTGATAGTAAAAATGGAAAAAAAAAATGTGCCTTCAACGCAAAGCATATATATTTGAGACACTCTCCCATGCGATCATCGAATATTAGTAGTCAATCATCATCATTATCATTATACTACTAAAAGGAAAACGATTCTTAGTTTGAAAAAATCCTACGTGCATCTCTATTAATCCATTATTCTTATTTATCTAAATTCTCAAATTTTTGAATATTTAAATATAAAATAATAAATTTTAAATATCTACGAAAATTTTGTGTACCACATCGGTTGTTCAATGAACTTTCACCTATTGAAAAGTCTATAAGTATCTAGAATCAATATATATTTTCTCATCTTTTGCACCACCAGTTTTATTTGGCCAATTTATTTATTAGTCGGCTGAATAAATAAATATATTTTTATAATTTAATGAATTTAATTTAATTTTGGCTAATTTATTAGTTGGCAGTAAATAATTATTCTTTTTAGGGAAGTAATTTATTAGATGACCGAATAAATAGTTCCAAAATAATTTGGTTAATTTATTGGTTGACTGAATTAAAATTTGAAATAGTCTGACAAATTTTTATTTAATTTGATAAAAAATAATTAATTTTAATTCGGACCAATTTCTAATCGACAGGTACCTCAACTTGGGATCCCACGTGACACATCTCCATTCTTTATTCTTATTTATTTTAAAATTTTCATTTGATGCAATTTTTCATGTATTTTCCAAAATCTAGATTCGTTCTCAATGTATTAATTTTTACTACTTTATTTGTAGTTGAGTTTCCAACTTTGAATATTTCATAAATAAAATTAGCGAATATTACTATACAGTTAAGGACGATAACGAATAGCACAATTATTTTTTAAAATTAATTTTAATTCGGTCCATTAATTAGGTAGACAGACCAATTTCCAACCAACGAGTACCTTAACTCGGGGTCTCACGTGGCACATGTCCATTCTTTATTCTTATTTATTTTAAATTTTTTCATTTTATGCATTTTTTCATTTATTTTTTATAATATAGATTTATTTGTAGTTGAGTTTCTAACTTTGCATAATTCATAAATGTAATTAGCGAATATTACTATACAGTTAAGGACGAGAATGAATATTATCATTACTTTTTTTAATTATTTTTAATTCGGTCAATTAATTACGTAGATGGACTAATTCCCAACCGACGGGTACCTTAACTCGGGGTCCCACGTGGCACATCTCCATTCTTTATTACTATTTATATATTTTTCCACGTAATTTCTAAAATCTAGAATCATCGAGTTTTCAATTTTGCATAATCTATAATTGTAAGTAACAAATATTATTATACAGTTAAGGACGAGAATGAATAATATAATCAATTTTTTTTTATTAAATTTTGGGTATATATAAATTCTAAATGAGTTTCATCAATTACTCACTTATAAATCCAAGACGTGGTCAACAGGCCGGTTCCGGGTCAGAACCGTGGCGGTAGACGGGTCAATTCCTAATTGACGGGTATTGCTATAAGAATTTTTTTTAGAAAGGAACACC
The DNA here is from genome assembly GCA_029490685.1 of Schizonepeta tenuifolia. Classification (NCBI taxonomy): domain Eukaryota; kingdom Viridiplantae; phylum Streptophyta; class Magnoliopsida; order Lamiales; family Lamiaceae; genus Schizonepeta; species Schizonepeta tenuifolia. The sequence continues at coordinate 73,852,803 of CM055958.1, forward strand.
AATGACTGATTTTTTAATCGGATTTGAAACAAGTACGGGTATATATATATAAATTTCAAACATGTTTGAATAACATACCGTCTCAAATTGCTTGATAAATTGTCTCCGTCTTTCTCATACTATCACATAAATTTTATTAAATAGTAATAATTTCTCGTTAATTTTCGATAAACTACACACTGGTTTTAAATAAATGAGATCCTCTGGAGGATCTCGTAGTGTATTAATTTTACCTCACGTAAACTTTTCTATAGAGAGAAAATACACATTCTTACATATTGTCTATATATAGAAATATGCACAAGATATGAGCTTTGATTCGAATACAAATACTGTTTATATATATATGATCTTCTTAATTTGTCATGCCGTCTAAGGCCTTGCTCAGCGGCGAGCTCCATTTTGAGCTCGCTGCCAATTTTTTGGACAGTTTGGTGGGCCCGCAAAATTTGGAGCTCGCTGCTAATTTTTTCTACAACAACGATCTCTAAACATGAAGCTCTTTCCCTTTTATTTTTTTATTACATTATATATTTTTTTTTAAATTCAAAATATGGATAACAATATTTTTTTAAATGTAAATATTATATACATTAATTAAAATAATTATAATGATAACAAAAAATACTTAAATTAAAAGATTAATAATAATCTAAAAGATTAAAAGAAGCCCAATCAAAGCCCACCCACTATTAGAAACCCTCAGCCTCAAATTAACCCTCAGCGATCGTCTTCTTCATCACGGCGTCTTCTTCTTCTTCCTCAGGCTCAAGATATCTCCCCCATCCTTTCTTCTTCCTCATCACTCAAGAATTCAATATCAAAATAAAAGATTTTTCGTCCAATTAACCTCTGCCACATCATCCTCCATATCTTGCGAGCGCACATCCAAGAAGCTCGCGGGGACGAGCTTGAGCTCGAGAGCGCCGCGCTCGGCAACGGCATCGAGCACGACTTCAAGCTCGCAACAGCAGTAGGTCCTACCCAAATGGGCAGCGAGCGCGCGCTCGAGCGCGCCGCTGCTGATAGTCTAATACAAATAATTGCCTACTATTATTGAACACGATATGCCTTTATAATTATGGGGATCATATTTAAGTCACGACTTACTACTTTACAAACAAAATTCAGGTAAACTCTAAATTTCAATTTTTTTTTATCTTATCAAAATAATATTTTTAAGGTAAAATAAGATTTTCTTTGAAATGACGAAATCGCAAACACTATTTATTTCTTCCTTGAACACTAATTTCTACCAAATTACAATGAGCTTGTATACTTTTATCGTTAAGTGTCTTAACCATTTTGATAGTGATTTTGTAGATTGATTAAGAATTAAAAAATCGAAATTACTTTTTAGTTTTTGCTCTGCCTGCGTGCTCAAGTTCCTCATTGGTGACAAATAAGTTTTGTATTGATGGTAAAATATACTAGTACTCATTGAGAAATTATGTATGCCGATGCAGCATATTAATACTTTTGAAAAAATAATAAACGAAAAATGAAAAAATGAAAAAAAAAAGAAGGGGGGGGGGGGGGGGGGGGGGGAGGTCCTTGTTTATATCGCCTGATGCATTTCACCAACTTTTTAGTTGACTGCTAGATCTCTGGTTTTGGGACCATTACTAGAAAGATCAACAATTTTTCATTTCATTTGACAATTTTTATAATGTGGTCAAATTTGAGGTACCTAAAATAATTAATTTGCATAGGACCGTAATCATCTTAAATAATGTTAAGTGAGACAGTCAAATTTGTTGAATTAAATATTTGTTCCAGTGTATTGTCCCACAATTTCATCTTGACTACTAGTATGAGATTCAATATATGATGCAAATTATTCTGATATTTTATAGTAATTGATGACTAATGACAATTATTAATTGATACATTCAATTTTCAGGTAAACAGAAGCAAACGATTCAGACCACAGAAGTAGCACGATGATGTTACGAGGCACTAAATTCTTAATATCATAACATGTTGAATAATTGATTATGTACAAGTCATTTACTAACAGTTAATACTTGTTAGGCTGGCTGCATCACTTGTCTCGAAGGCGGCTCGAGACGGCAGCCAACACAAGACACCCGCGTTGCAGGAGGGGCGGGCTCGAGACCGGCTCGAACCAGCGCGTGAAGCGCACGCTTCACTTACGGAGAGCAGTTTTTCCGACACCGTTTCCGGATGCATAAGTATCTTTTTGTGTGCATTTGCAAGACGTTGGAGGACAACGTCCGCTTCTTCAAGCATCGACAAGATGCACTGGGACGATGGGGGCTAACGTCGGTGCAAAACTGCACGATGGCGATGAGATAACTGGCCACCGGTGGTGCTGCGGATGTCTTCGACGAGTACCTGAAGATTGGAGATAACGCGGGCCGTGTTTGCCTCAGAAAATTTTGCAGAGTTGTCATGGAACCCTTTGGCAAAAGATACTTGAGGAAGCCAAATGTTGCCGACACCGCTAGGCTGCTGCAGATGCACGTGGAGCGGCACGGGTTTCCAGGGATGCTTGGGAGCCTGGATTGTATGCACCGGACATGGTAGGAACTGCCCAAAAGGGTGGGCAGCTGTCTATACGTGCGGTGATCAGGGCGAGCCAACCTTAATTTTGGAGGCGGTGGCGTCGCAGAATTTGTGGATCTGGCATGCCTTTTTTAGGTGTGGCGGCTCCAACAACGACATCAACGTCCTCAACCAGTCGCCCTTGTTCGCCGATGTAATGAAAATTTCTAATTTTTTAACGTAGTTTTCTGAATTTATTTAAGAAAAAATTCTATTTTTTTAATATTAAAGTTAGGGACAGCTTAGAGATAGTTGGGATGCAACGGAAATGTCTCCAAGCTGTCTCTAGTGTTGAAAATGGAGTTAGAGACGCCTCGGAAACACCTAAGTGTCTCTAAAGGTTGCAGATAGTCTTAAAATCGAGCATGTAGCTCATTCAATATGGCAAATTTATGTAGAAGCTAGTCTGACTAAAGTGTTACACGTTGTGCCAAAATTGAAAGGAGTTTTTATTCTTCAGTCTGAGCTAGAATGATGTTGAACATGTTGGAACAAATTCGTAAGATTCTTTACATACTTATGCGGATATTGTGGAGATTTTACTCTTATCCTTTTCTGACGCGGAGAAGATCTTATCCTGCAAATATTCTTTATTGTTCCACAAGGCATATCTCCAAAGGAAGTTTCCATGCATCAAGAAACTAGGGCAAATCGGTGAAGATAAGATATAGCGTTCTCAAGACATATATATATCGACACCAACATCATTTGAAGGTTGCCGCTGCTTTAGCTATATTTCTTAACATTCATAGCTAGTATATTTACGTGAGTGAGTGTGTTTCATATTATACTTGAGAGTGTTTGTTTCATATAAAAATACTTAGGAGAGAGGCGAGCGTCGGGTTGCGACTCGAGCTTAGGTCAGAGGCCGAACCAGAACTTTTCCTTAGGGGAGGCCTTATTTTGTATGCAATGTTATATTTTCCTTCATGGGGGTGGAACCAAAAACTTTTATGTACATATTGGCTCGAATTCGATTTTTTGGTATATAGTCCTTAAAGGTGCGTTTACTTTTATGGAAAAGAGTTGAAAAGGAAAACTTTCACCCTTTTTCCATCATTTTCGCATGTTTACTGTGATGGAAAATTTTCTCCAGGCAGGTTAGAAATTTTTCTCGGGCAGCCTTTTTTCACTTTTTTCTCTCAATATTGGATAATATTAATCTTAACGTTTGATGTGAAACTATTTTCCAATGGATAAAAGACATAAAAATGGGGAAGGGGTGGGGGACCATGTGATAATTTTCTTTTCCATCCTAGTAAACATGTGATAAGAAAATTATGGAATTGTTAATATTTTCTCATCTTTTCTTATCCATCATTTTCCAATGGAAATATTTCCAAACGCACCCTAAGAAACAAAGTTGTTTTTCCTTATAATACTTCTTAATACTCTAAACGCAACACGATCGATAGTATAAATTTTATGACGAATCACGAATTTTATTTGTTGAAGTCAATCTTTGACTTCGATGATCATTTGTTTAGTATATAGTTTTGTTTTGTTTTTCTTTGGTGGTTTTTGCAGGTACGAAATAAAAGGATGGAGAATGGCTTACGTGGAGCAGTTAGAGTTAAGGCGGTTGGAAAGCTCCACATGAGAAGAAGTGGTTATCTGTTGGAGTAAAAGCAGGAGAAACATGTAGTGGAGATATAGCTGCAAAACGTGGAGGTATGGAGATTTGGTGTAGTGCAGCTCAAGGAAACAAAACTATTATAAATAGAGATAGAATTTGTGAAGAATGATACGCTTTCAAATTTAGATTTTTAGAGCAATCAGATTTCTCATATAGCTTTAGTTTTTATCTTCGAGGATAATAGTTATAGTTTTAGTCACTATTCTTTGTGATATAGCTTTACTCGTTTTCGTGACCCTGTTTACTCAAACATTTCCTTTTTGTAATTCACATTCTATAGTGAAGTTTTTGCCCTAAGGCACTTCACGAGGTTATTAATTTATAATCTCGTGAAAAATTGTTTCCATTGTGTTCTTTTATTTTCCGCTGCAATTGTTTCGAAGTTGTGTGCACTTTAGACACAACTTTGATCACAACTCTGTTTGTGTGAGTGAATCTGGTACCTTCATTATTAATCAAAAAAAACTGGGGGGTGCTAAAGCACCTCCTTGCATGTTTGTGTCGTGAACAATTGTTAGTTCACGCTAGATTGGGGTGCAAGTATAAGGTCTTCATACGATTGACGAACTATATAAGCAAGAACCTGTTACTGCGGCTTACAATACTAAATTGATTCTCTCTTTGGTAAATGATCTCTCAGACGTAGGTTGATTAATTGAGGTGGGTTACCATTTCTTTATGTCATTTACTTAGCACATTTGTTATATTTTGTGCTAATTTATGTGCTAGGTAATGCATTAACCGATTCAATTTATGTCTATATGCATAAATTGTTTGTTTAGTCTTTCAATAGTATTCACTAAATTACATTTATACATATCCCAACTTCGAGTCTTGAATGATCAAGATGAGGTCATGAAGCAATGGATCTATTACGCGAAGAGATTCAAGATATTCAGTCAGATACTTAAAGGTGTGTTGATTTTGTCATCTGTTTAGTGACTTTTTAACTAAATAAACATAATATAATTAAAATAACCCAAAATATGTACTGCTAGGCCCAACAGTTGTGGGCTTACAGTATTTGGGTTTATCGCATAGATATGCAGAACAAAATGGGCCACTAAATAACGAAAAGCATCTTTACGTTTATTTCTGGAAAATATACTCTATATATCAAATAATTTCAGTTTTCACAAAAATATGTCGTACTAACGATAATAATAATAATAATAATAATAATAACATAATACTCCATTCGTCCCCATTTTAAAATCCCACTACATGGTGGACACAGAAACTAAGAAACTGATAAAGTAGAAGTGAGTGGGAAAAAAGAATAGTGCTAACGATATTGAATTACTTTTGTTAATTATTGCATTAGAAAAAATGTGAAGTGAGTGGGAGAAAAAAGCGAAATTAGTAGGAGAAAAATATAAGCTAATAACATTTGGATGGCCCTTTAGTGAAAAGGGGTGGTAAATAAGAAAACGAAGGGAGGATAATAATGTCCTAAAAATAGAGTGAAATTTTAAATTAAGGACAGTTTTTGAAAATCAAATGCAACTTTAAAATTGGGATGGAGGGAGTATAAGTTACGATAACAATTGCTCCGATAAATAAATACTCTATGCAAGAGGATTATTTGGATTGGACTCTTCCTTCCCCGTCAACACATCATCAATAACGCGGAGGTGTACTTTGATGAGCGTTAAAAGTGTAAACAAAAGGGCCAACAGAGTACAACCTCATACTAGCGGAGCCGAGAGTCCGATAAGCCGAAAGCGCCGCGCCGCTCAATCCTCTGTTGATGTCGGTAGCGTAGGGGCAAGCTTTGAGCCGTGAGCTGTGGATGAAGGCTTTGCATTGCAAAATTTTGACGCCGTCGGCTTCGAGCAGCTCAGACGAAAGCTTGGCTAGGAAGTAGCCGTTGGCGTCGGTCGGCCGGCTCAAGATGGAGAACGGAGCCGTTTCGTAGCCGTCTTTGTCGAGTCCTAGGCATGTAATTCTCACCACACCTCCTACACTTTTGAATATAGTTTCAGTTACGAGAATAGTTTTAAAACTATATATATATATATATATATATATAGGGTGTATATTTGATAGTAACTCATCTTTATATGAATCCGTAAAAAATGATAAATATTACTTACGTGATGCACAAAATACACTATGTTAATATACAAATCTGTTAATGCACAAATTACATTAACATAATGCACAAATTATTTAACATAATTTTAATGTACAAACAACAGTAATCTAATGCATCAATTAATTTTGACCGTAGATTAAAAAAAATCAACGGTATAAATTAATTCCTAGTTCCTACCTAAGAATGAGTTCCTATATAATCTTCTCCCTATATATATAACATTTTCCCCATGAGTTATCCTAGAACTTAATCTTATCCATTCATTTAATTTAATCAACAATTTAGATTACATAAGACATTTATTTAGTGCATCGGGCTTTTTTTTCACTTATAGTGGCCTTTAATATTTAAACTTAATCAATAATATTAAGGTCGGGCTATGGCCGGCCCTCGAGGGCCAAACCCTTATTAACTAACATTTCTTAAAGCAACACACACATAAATGTTAACTTTGTACTTGGACTAAAAATTTAAAGTTACTATGAAAGATGACTACGAATGATCTCAAAATTCAATTGACAGATTCATACATTGATTTATAGTATCACATTGTTTTATTTCCTTATATGTAAATCTTGTGAAGATATATTTGCACCTATGCAATCTTTTTTAATGAATAATATGGGGGAGCTGATATTTCACAATTCGTGTGATTATTCTCTCTAAACTATTGAATTAGATGGGTTGATTATAATGATCGTATCAAACCGACGATCATTACTACCCCGCCTTGAGCCCACGAGCCAATGGAGAATTTGAGCCGCACGAAATCTATTGAATCTAACAAATGTGGTCTAATCTGGCCCAAAACCAATTTTGATAAAATATTTTGAAAACAATGTAAAATTATAAAACGGGTGAAAGTGATTATTAATGTGAAAATGGCCAATAATATCTATCCACTCCAATATAAGTAAAGTAAGATTAGAAAGAACATGAAATTTGAAACTAAAAACGTCGTCATAAAATGGTCACCTTTGAGCGGGATGACTCCGGAGGCAGATTTGCAATAAACGAGCCCTTGCACGCTAAAAACTCCTGGAAAAAACTTACTCTTGGAAATATTCAAATTCGGGTTCGGGCCATACCCGTAACCATTCGCCGAAGCTCCGTCGACGATGAGACACAGCGGAATCAGATACAACGTAATTAGCAATAGAGAACAATGTTTTCCGATAGCCATCTTCTTCTTTCTGTTTGTTTTCATTCAAATCCACTCACTTTTATAGGCCGAAATATTTTAATATTAGCATTATCTATTCTAATAAAAAATGCGTCTGATGTTTTTGCACGTTAATTACTTGCCAGCACGATCTTTCTTTTTCATGTCATAATATTTATTTCGTGTTCCTTCAAAAAAAAAACATTTATTTCTGGTTCTTTTGTCAAAATATATTCTATCTATACTGTATTAGTTATAGACACCGGTCACACGCTAATGAATTTAGATATTGCTTGTGTATATTTAGGAAGAAGGGACAAATTACTTATATGCTAGTATAATTTATAATTAATTTAATGGATTTAAATATAAATGCAATAACTCGACGTAATTAAAGTATCATCTTGATCCAACTTAATTAAAAGAAATTCAATTGGCTCCACATGTTGGTTTTTTTTACATGATACTATAATAGAAGTATCAATAACTTTTTTTTTTTTTACCAAATGTAAAAGTTATTTATAGAAGTAATTGATTTAATTTTTTTTTATTTGACTATTTATTATAAGGAAGATGTGCGATCACATAGCGAAGTAGGAATGTAATTGGATTTGGCTACCACGTTCTGCTATTGAAACTTGTGTACAAAATATATAGCAAGACTTGCATATTAGATCGTATAAAATTATCTGCAACTTATTGTATATGTCAACAACCATTCATTATTGTTATAAGTATTCAATTGAAACTCACATACGTCGATAATTAATTATAATTACTCTTAGAATTTCGTATGTTATGAATTTAATAATCAAAACATTATACAGATGTTCTTATACAATATGCATCAATTTTTGTACATCCATAAATAGATTTGATTAAAAACAACTGTTCACGGCTTCGGAAAAAAAAATTGTTCATGTAAGTTTCGGTTGCCCCCTAACGAGAAAAAAAAAAAAGTTAAACATCTATCTATTGGATATGATTTAACTTAAGCAATATACTTTTTGGAAACCCCTTTCTTTTTGTTGAAACTGAAATTTTAAAATATTAAGTAAAATTTTCATTCTGAAGCTTTTCGATTGCGCCTCAATCTAGAGATACAATGTGCTTGCGAGGTTTGGTTTAGGCCTTTTGGGCTGGGCTATTTTATGTTATTAACTAAAGTGTTATTCGGCGATTGTCGTCAAATAAATCCTGCTTAAACTTGCTTTAATTTGGTGGCACTTACAACCTTTTACTGATTTGATTAATATTTAAAAAAAAATTGGGCTTTGGATGTATAAATATAATAAAAATATGGGCAATTCTAAAAGTAGCACCCCCATATTACTCTTTATAGTCTCTTTAATTAAAAAAATAATTAATAATTATGGTAATTACAATTTTATCCCTACTCATAATCATAACTCCAAATAATGAAAATAAAGGAACTTTACATCCCCCCACGAATTTTGCAATTTTTCATCAATATTTGGATTTGGGAGTTTTAGGGGTTATGTTAATAGTACAAATTGAAAAATTGCCTCCATCACTATTTCTCTTTAATAATTTAGGATTGTACAAAATACATTACAATAATTTGAGAACGAGGTTTTTTTTTTTTTCCTTTCAACTTTTTTAGCATGTTGCAGGTAAAATTAGAGCTAGAGGCTTTTTTAGGACACTTAAATAAGGGGTAGTGCACATTTAGGACACCTCGTTGCGGGCCTTCGATTTGAGGACAATAAATAATTAGTAACCCTTCCGTACGACAAATTTGGGCCCGAACGGGCTAAATCGCACGTGATGAGCACGTGATGGCCCGATCGCATTGACACTGACACGATTAAAATTATATGCTCTAGCTCGGTAAAATTATATGCTTCAGTTCTGCAAATCAATTGACACCAACACGATTAATCAAATCCGAACTTACCTTCAAAGTGTTTTTGATGAACAAAGTTATGAATGCACTCCGTATATTCGACGAATTGCCAGAACCAGATTATGTTTCCTAGACTCAGTTGATTGTGAAAGGGTCATTCTGATGTTGCTCTTGTGATGCTCTTGGAGATTATCAACTGCAAAGTCATGCTTATTGGATATATACATTTATCAAGTGCAAAGTCGCTTGCCGCCATCAGTGGATTGCATAGCCCCCAAAATTTGTGTTCAATACTGGGTTCGAGGGTTATGTTTCTTTTATTCATTATTTGAAATTTAATTATTAGGGGCTATATGGATAAAATTGTATATTTATTAGTATAATATAAAAGTTTTTTTTAATTAAGTGGCTATAAAGAGTAAAATGGAGGTTATGTTTAAAATTACCTTAAAAATATAGTTGTTAATGACTTAATATATCAAAATAAGCGAACAATATACAAGAATGAAAATATACAGAAATGGAGACTATGGAGTACTAAGGCTGTGGGCAGCGGCGCGCTCGCGCGCACGCTCGTTGCCCCAGCGAGCTTGGCCAACACGCTCGCACCTTGTTGGCGAGCTCGACGCGCGTGCAAGCGTGCTCTCTACGCCGATCTCAAGCGCACGTGAGCTCGCTGATGTGGGAGGACACTTGGCGATCGCTAGCCGTTGCGATCGCCAACGGTCACTAGCGAGTTTGAAATTACCTATAAATACATCATTTTTCTCCCTTATTTCATACACCAATCTCTTCAATTCTCTCTCAAATCTCCTCAACACCTTCATATTTTTGTTTATTTCATTCATTTAAAAAATCATGCCGGGCGACGACGATTATTTCAACGCTAGAATGGAAGAATTCCGACAGTTTGGTGCTCAAATTCCCGTCATGTTCGGCAATCTCATGTCGAAGGCCGCCGACGCACTCGCCGAGGAAGAGGAGGAGGAGGAGAAGGAGGAGGAAGCCGCCGCCCAAAGTTCAAAGAGGAAAAGGACGGTGGTGCCTCGTGACCGCCTTGGTGCCGAGATCCGTCTTAATGCAGATTATTACTCTGAGTTTCCAACGTGGGGCGAAGACGTGTTCCAGCGCCGATTTCGTATGAGCAAAAAATTGTTCAACACAATCTTCAGGGCGGTTAAGGCTCGAGGGCCTTATTTTCAGCAGCACGCGGATGCAACGGGGAAACTGGGGTTTACGTCACTCCAGAAATGCACTATGGATTTACGGCAACTCGCAAATGGCGGATGCGCTGATCAATACGATGAGTATCTACGGATGGGAGACAACACTGGTCGGCAATCGCTTGATTATTTTTATTGAGCGATCATATCTGCATTCGGCGGCGAGTATTTGCTGGCACCAAACACGGCTGACTGCAACCAGCTTTTGCAAATGCACGAATCGAAGCACGGCTTCCCAGGCATGCTTGGTAGCATCGACTGCATGGATTGGCAGTGGAGAAACTGCCCGAATGGGGTGGAGAGGGGCGTACACGAATTAGAAGAAGGGGCACCCCACAGTCGTGCTTGAAGCAATTGCCTCTCAAGATTTTTGGATTTGGCACGCATTTTTCAGAGTTGTCGGCTCGAACAACGACATCAATGTGCTCAACTAGTCTGACGTGTTCCAAGGTCTTCTGCAGGGAAAGAGCCCCGCAGTAACTTTCTTCGCAAACGGCACTTAGCACAAGATGGGCTACTATCTAGCTGACGGCATTTATCCATCTTGGCCAACCTTTGTGAAGACTCTCCCGTGCCTGATAGAGCCGAAGAGATGTTTATTTGCGAATAAAACAAGAAGCCGCACGCAAGGACGTGGAAAGAGCTTTCGGCGTTCTCAAAGCTCATTGGGCAATAATTAGTAGGCTGGCGCATTCCTGGTTCCGAGAGACTTTATCAAACATCATGTATGCTTGCATTATTTTGCATAACATGATAGTTGAAGATGAGGGCGTTTATGTAACTAATTGGAGCTCGAACGAAGAAACAACCTTCCAAGCCCAACCGAGTTCGAGTACGAGACAAGGAGGCCCGGATAGCTTTCGAGACTACCTGAAGAGGAAAGAAAGCCTTCGAGACCAAAGAGCACACGCAAAACTCGAGGATAATTTGATCGAAGAAATTTGGAAACGCTTAGGAGACGACATGTAATTTTTCGCATTTTTTCCATGTATGTTTTTAATTTAAATAAATAAAATATTTATTTTCATTAACAACAAAAAAAAAAACTGGCGAGCTCGAGCTCGCCAATGTGAGTGCTGCGAGCTCGCCAACACGTGGCGATCAAAGTGGTCAGCGAGCTCGCTCAAATGCTCGCGGCTACAGAGAGCCTAAATACCAAAATCAATCTCATTCGTTATTAAGCGGTCCAATCCAATCCATAGCTTATTTTTTTCGAGGAAATCCATAGCTTATTTATACACCAGTGTTCACGACAGTTAGCAAAAAGCTGCACTTATACGAGAAGAGAAGAGAAGTCTTTTTGTGGATGGGCTTTCGATAGTCGTGCCCAAACTGGACAGCCCAGCGGGTCCTAACCGAAACCGGCCCGCCGGTCAACGGTTTTTAACCGAACACGCAGTCAACGGGCTTGATCCGTAACCGGAACCGGCAAAGGAAGGGCCGGTTACGGGCCTGCTATTTTGGTAACCGGAACCGGCGATTAGGCCCGCCGGTTCAATAATTAAAAATAAAATAAAAATTCCAACACATAACAATCTTAAGCCTTTGCAATTTGCAAAAGATGAAGAGAAGAATTTTACGATTTTCATTTTTTACCACAAGCAACAGATTTGAACACACACCAATCTCACCCTTCTTCCATCTCATCTAAATGAAGTCAAACCAACAATCATCTATTCGAGTTGGTGGTGACGGAGGAAGCAGAGAAAACCAGAAATAGTCCCGCCGGAACAACGGTGGCGCAGAAAGAGAGGCAGCGATAGGCCGGGCTACTATTGGTTGTTGTCTGAGGTAGAGGAGGGGTGACCTACCGCCTTTCTTTTTCGCTGAATTTGATGGAAGAGAGAAGTGAATTCTCAATTTTTTTCAATTAGGAATTTAGGGTTGTGTGATTTGGGTTTTGTTTTGGAGTTATTTTATTTTATGTAGCCTACGGTGATGCCACAAAATGGGGAGAATAATGGATGGTTGTTGCTGTTGAAGAGGGAGAGAAGGAGTGTGAAAAAAGGGGTGCTTGAGAGGAAAGAGGTGTGGGTGAGTGAGAGAAAGAGAGAGGAAAAAGGTAGGGGGTGGGTGAGAGAATGACGACGGCTAGGAATGGAGAGGGAAGAGAGAGAAATAGGGTTTTTGGTTAAAGGTGTGTAAAAAATTGTACTTATTTAATTTTGTTGAATGATGACGGGCTTACCCAAACACGAAACCGCCGGTTTTCTTAACCGGCCCGAAACTGTGTACAGTGTACACGGGCCGGTTAAGGTTCATCTTCTCATGAACCGTGAACCGGCGGGTCGTGAACCGTGAACACATCTAGCTTTCGAGAAGACACCCTATATGAAAAAGTAAATATATTTTTACACAAGAAAAAGTAAAATATATTTACTTTCCTTTTAATATTAAATTAAAAAAAAATAAAAGAATGTTCATAAAAACAATAAGAAGTAGTGAAGTAGAACGTTTATAAAAATAAATTAATTTAAAGATAGGTTTAGTCAATCTCATCTTAATTAATAAATACTTTTTAATAATATTATATTTTATAAAATTTTATAATATGCCACTCATACAAGGATATTTTATTCTAAACATATAACTTATAAATAGTTCTGATTATTTTATTTGTCAAATTAGGGACGATCATGTAAATGTAAATAGAATAGTCAAGATTAGTAGTTGACTTAATAATTGTTATGCTGGATTTGAGTAAAACTCGTAATAAGGAGGCATGATGAGGTCCTATGATCATTATGTCGCAACCCTTAGAATGAAGATAACTAGACCGAGAAAACCGTGATTATATAATAAAATATATTATAAATAATACAAGAGAAAACAATAACACTAGATAGAAAGGATAAATTGAACTTTATTTACTGAACGAACTTAAACTCCAAGCATTATACTCAAGGAATTATATTAACGATGTCAATAACAACTTTGTCATCATATTCAACTTGACTTTAACTAAAATATTTACAACAACACACAACTTCCAACAAAAGATAATAAAATGTGTAGGAGTTTGGGTGGTTCATTGTATCAAGAGGAAATACATTATTACATAAGAAAAATTAAAGAAAGAGTTTTGCAGCGAATAACCATAGATTAGGTTACATGTATGCGGACATATAACCTTGACTTGAACTGACAGCAAAAGTATATTACAACAAATGCTCCATTCAGCACACTCTCATCTCCATCCGAGCTTAATCTGCACATTTTAGAAATAACATGCAGGGCTGAGTACTTTTGTATTCAATGAACACATGCCTAAAAGATTTAAAAGTTGTTACTTAGAGCTATAAATTGAACTTGCCTCATCAAGCATAACACGAGATTTACAAAACATATCATGTGCATGCTAAAAATATTTTCTTTTATCCTTAAAACATAAGTGACTGCAGTCAAGTACTTATCATGTATGAACCACATCTGCTATCATCATATAAATAGAAGTGTTGAGAAGTAAGTCTCCTTCTCAAACACATGTGATCAGCCAACCAAAAAGACAACACACAATCACAAGTAAGTGTACACAAATCCCGTCTCGCGCAAGACCAAATTCATCTTCCATCAGTAGATGATGTCATACTCAATAACTCAAAATATAGCCAAGTCAATTATTTCGAAAACATCACATATATATACATATAAGCACACCCACATCTTTTCTTTTGGATAGAAAGCCCACCTGGCTCCAACTACTTCTTCACTTACTCTTCTTCTTCCTTCATCACCTTTCACTTGTTGTTTCCGCTCATGCCTTCATGAAGTTGAGATATATAGATATAAGGGCAGACGAAAACAATATCACGAAATAAAAGCATCGCTCAAAACTCTTAGTTCCTGACTTGACTTAGCTTCTAGAGTTCCATATATTACTCAACATATATATACGAAGTCTATCCAAATACTTACTTATTGTACATATATTTAGCTACACGGTACCAAGCTAAATATACTTTCCAAACCAACATAAATTCATCGAGTAATCATCATTAAAATCATAGAAGATTCAATTATATTCTTACAGCAACATAATCAAATTGTCACAGAAATTTTCTGCACAACTGTCACGCTTCCTGAATAAACTGCTTTTCTTGGAAAATAATTAAGAAGTGAGACCTATTCCATTAGAAAGCCACAAGTGTCTAGTTTTCAACGAAATTTACGGAACTCACAAATATTGAACGAGTAGAAAGTTATGGCTATTTTGCTACAGACTACCCATGTTGCAGATTGCTACGAAAATTATGGAGTTCTTCCAAAAATTTGCCAAACATTTTTCCTATACTTATGAACGATTAACAAGTATAAATCCACCATCGAAAGACCATTATTCAGGAAATCACTTAATATCACATTTTCACAATAAAATATAATTCCAAGCTTAATAACTTGATTAGAAACATAATCCTCTCATATATGTATATCATCGAAATTTTCACAAAAAAGTATAGGAAATCAACTTCATTCTAACCAATTCATTTCATGGTCAAATAACTTTCAGGATCCAACTTACAACACCAATCAATCATTAGATAAAGAGAATTGAAAATTTCACTAACTTAGTTTAGTTCTAAGCTTCGAATATTTGCATAATCAGCCTTTAAAATTCCCCACAAATTTAATTTATGCTCTACTAATAACTACAAACTAATAATCACCTTCAATTTCGTCAAATAAAATCAAGATAAAAAAGTCCCCAATTTTAAGAGCCCTAATTTTCACCGCTATTTTTATTTTATTCAGAAATGGTAAAATATCTCTCAATTTAACTTAAAACAGACTTATAAAAATCACAAAAGCTCATATCAATCACAAATTTGATCATAAGAAACCAAAATCAAAACTCTCATTGCTCAATAAAGCTTTCGAAACTTTAGGGTATAAGCTAAGATTGAATTTGAGTTACTTTATACTCCTAACTTGATCTAGAGTAGGAATTATACAAGAGAATTAAAATAGAGATCATCATTTATCATCTTGCAGATTTCGGAATTAGAACCAAGAAAGAAAGAGTTGATGATCTACTCCTATTCTTGAGTTTGGAAGATAGATGAAGTTTACCTTATTTCAAGGAAGTTTACATTTATCCTGATTGTCAAGTGATCCTTGAGCTTACTCTTTGAAGAAAAAGAAAGAAAGAAAAAGAAATGCTGATGGAGGAAAGGGAGAGAATCGAGAGAGTGAAGTGAGAGAGTGTTAATTTAATTAGGAGCTAATCCTTATCTATTTGGAAGTTTCTAAAAATAAAATCTAAGATATCCTAAATGAATAGGAAATTTTATTATAAATAATTCATGTGTCTTAATAGTAACTCTAGATTAATTTAATTCATTATTCATAATAATAATAATAATAATAATAATAATAATAATAATAATAATAATAATAATAAAGCTTTAACAGTTCATCTCATACAACAACAAAATTCTCGTAATGACTCCCAAAACAAAGGATAAGCTTTCACACCAAATCTCGGAAATTCGGTGAATAACGAATTCATCGTCATAAATTATCATTCACAAACAACTCATACATTCGAGTTAACTTATATGCATAAACCTATGTGTTCATATCCTCCTTCACCTGCTTGCCTGAGGCTATCCGAGACGAAATAAAATAATAAGAACTTTTGTTGTGGCAAATTGGCGAAGATATTATATATATATATATATATATATATAGATGAGTTAGTATAGAAATCTATCACTATGTGAGAATTAGAAACTTATCCTCACCCTTTATTTCATTTAATTGTGTGGTTGAGATTGAATGCTTATATATATTATTTTTATGCGTTTATTATTTGTCAAAGGACAAATATAGAATCTTTAAAAATAATTTGGCCCACCAAATCCAAATTTCCACCATGAGATACATGCCACTCTCTCTCTCTCTCAAGCTTATTTTCATTTCAACTTAGATTAAATAACTTTTTTTCGTAATTTTTATCAAGTATCTCTATTGTGAATATTAGCATAATTATTCGGGAATTTAAGCACCAAATGTTAATTTAGAATCATGTTTTATTACATTATTTTCGCGTACAACCTTATTAATCGAATGGTTAATGTTTTGAATTTGTATTCTTTAATTACTACAATGTTAAACTAGTGATAGTGTAAAAATTATATTGATGCAATATTTGTTCTCGTAATTATCAATACTCATTTTTAATTTGTGGGTATGCACGTTTTCTTTGATAATGACTAGGGCTGCTTAAATGGGTAGCGGGTAATCAGGTAGTGTTGTACTGACCCGAAACTCGACGGGTATTGGGCATCCGTTATCCGCATGTTTGGGTAAACGGGTCGGGATACGGGATGAGAATTTTAAAAATTTCGGGTATCGGGTATACCCGATACCCGATCCGAGTACCCAAGTAAACCCGAAATTTTAATTTAATATATTATATTTATTTATATATATTATAAATCTATTATATTTGTACACCTAAACCCTAATTTCTCTTATATATATACAATATATGGTAGTTTCTCTAATAGTATTAATGTTATGACTTAATAATTAAGTTGCTTATGGGTTTATGTTGAAAGACTAATGGTATTGGTGGGTCTGGTGACATTTTTTATTCGATTGCTTATGGAATTAATTATGTTTTATGTTTTTTTATTATGTTGCTTATGGAATTATGGTTTTATGTTTATCGATTAATGGTGTTGGTTTTGTTTTACTATTAAGTTTATGGTTGCATATACATTTTTTGTGATTGACGTATTGTTACGTCTTTTTATTATTTTTTTTATCAATTATTGATTGTTATGGTTATCGCAATTTGCGATAAATTTAACTGTGTTAATGTGTTATAATTTTGATTTGAACTAATGCTCGGGTAATTAGGGTACCCTAATACCCGATCGGGATTACCCACTCGGGTATTTAGGTACCCAATTTTTAACATAGGGTTGGGATAGGGTATCGAAATTTTGAAAAAATTGGGATCGGGTACCCGATATTTTCGGGTAGGGTACCCTACCCGTACCGTTTAAGTAGCCCTAATAATGACATATGAATTTGATTTAAGCATATACGTCTCATATTAAGCATGTTTGTATTTCATATTAAGCATGTATTAGAAATGATAAAATGAATTTGATTGAAACCTACCAGTAAGATTCATGTTTTTGGTTTATTAAGTATTGTGGCCTTGTGGGTGTATACGTTTTCTTTAATAAACATCATATTAATTTGATTGAAGCATGTGTGTGTCTCATATTAAGCACGTTTGTGTCTCGTATTAAGCATGTATCAAAAATAAAAAATAAATTTAATTAAAACCTTACCAATAATATTGTTGATGTTCCCCCACCAAAACAATGGAGAAACAAAGTGTAAACAAAAACAAAAAGAAAAGGAAATGAGAAAGAGTTGCAGAAGACGTCCTATAATAACTACCCAGACATAATAGTAAATGAAATCCCTAATTTGTAGGGATTCGATTAATGATTACAAAATAAAAATACATTAATACCCCACACCCACTTAATTAAAACGTAAACAATATCAATCAAAATTTAAGCAGTTATTAAATTCCAACCACAGATCTATGAAAATGGAGGGCTAGGATATGTTCCTTATTCCCACATGGGGATTAGTTTTTATATGAACCAATCCCTATATATTATATATATTTAATCTTTCACTTTCTATTTCAAAAATCATACTTATCTTAATTATATAATAATTTATATTTATTAATACTAAAATAGACTAATTAAGTTAAGAAAAAAAGCGGGGTCTTACACATTAACACAGTCCAGGGTATCGTTAACTCCTAAATAAAGCCAACTAGTATAGAAAGCATAGAAGATCTCGGGTAGGTCTCCCAAGAGACCTTCGATGAGTTCTCTTCTGAGGTCACTCGTGAGGACTCTTACCCATCTGCATACCTGGCAAAAAAGGCACTTTAGCATGCATATGCACACTGCAGTCAGAAGGTACATTTCATAATAGCCAATAGAATCGTAGCACGTATAAAGGAAGCAGCAACAAAATATCAGAAGGCTACAACTTTGTCTCCAAGTAATCACACGAGTATATATAGCAAAAATACACACTCTCCACACACATTCTACTCACTCAACTTTCAGCGATATCCACCCTCTTTTCCTATTCTATCAAATCTAACTTGATCGTCGAAGGTGGTTCGCATGGAAACACTCCACAACCCTCCTTTCTTGTAGATTCTGGAAAACGTATCCCCATCCGGCCTAACTCTAATAGTCAAACAGTGAAGAAGTTGAGGGATTAGGAAGATATTTGTAGTTCATCCATTAGTTCGATATGTCACTTTATAATGTATCATTTTTGGATATATTACAATACACAATAATCCTTAATTTACAAATTATACCTTATGCCATAAAAAAACTAATTTATCTATTACCTCTCGTATTTAATTTGATAATAAATACTACTATATTAATATCTTCCAATAACAAAGTAATAACTATCTGCAGTGGTTATCTTCATGGGTGTCTCAAAACACCCAATCCATGGAGACAGCTCAGTGCAGCACCCACTGTCTCGAAACAGTCTCGATCCTTTTATTCTTTTTTTTTTTTTCATTTTTTCAATTTTTTTTCTTTTTCAGTTTTCTTTACTTTCATTTTTTAATTTTTTTCTTTTTTGATTTTCCTTCTTCATCAGTTTTTTTTTATTCTTTTTATTTTTATTTTTTAGTTTTCATTTTTAATATGTTTCTTAATAAAAAAGTAATAACTTTTTATTTTCGGATTAATACAACTTTTTTATTTGTATTTTAATTAATAAATTTTTTGAATTTTATGATTAAAATTAATGCAAAATTAATATTCAAAATTACTAAACTAATTAGATGGAGATATTTCATAGAGACAGTCTCACTGCAGCTAACTCTCTCTATCTCTATCACACCCCATATAGACACCTCATGAAGACACTACCAGTGTGGATAGTGTAACAAACTTCCCCTCCAATTAAAAAAGTTGAAGAATTCTAATTAAAAAAAAATGTCAATATCTCCCAATAATTCACTTTCTCAATATCCCTGACCATTGAAATGGAGTACAAGTTTTCGTCATCAATAAAGAGATAGTAAAACAGATTGGTAAATCACCGCGAGAGAGAGAGAGAGAGAGAGAGAGAGAGAGAGGCATGCCATTGCCAGGACCCACCCCACCCCTACAGCTGCTACATATATATTATTAGCCTTGCCATGCCAAGCCAAGCCAAGCCTCCTCTTCTCAAAATCTTCATGTCACCAACTCGCAACCGTAAACCACAAAGATTACCTCATTTCCCAATTACAAAATCATCTCAAATAGTCAGATCATATCTTTCTTCTTCTTCTTCTTCTTCTTCTTCTTCTTCTCAATTATCTCTTCCTTATAATTAGTTCTAGTATAACTTACAGATTTGTCATTTACCAAAAATGTGTGGCGGTGCAATCCTCGACGGGCTCATTCCACGCCGCCGCGTCTCCTCCACCGACATCCTCCCCACCGCCGCCGACTTCTGGCCCGCCGCTTTCAGCTCTCCCGGCCACTACGAATCTCCTCCTCTCAAAAGAGACAGATGCTCTGCAGGTAATCGGACTCGATCAATTCACCTAACTTTTAATTAATTTGTTTAAATCGGTTCTAATTATCGGAGATCTACTGATTAAAATATTCGGCTGCAGGCGAAGAGCACGTCGTGAACAGTGCTCCGAAGGAGAAGAAGCAGAGGAAAAATCTGTACAGAGGAATACGGCAGCGGCCGTGGGGAAAATGGGCGGCGGAGATCCGCGACCCGCGGAAAGGCGTCCGTGTTTGGCTGGGCACGTACAACACTGCTGAAGAAGCTGCCCGCGCTTACGACAGAGAAGCGCGCAAAATCAGAGGGAAAAAGGCCAAAGTCAATTTCCCAAACGAGGACGACGACTACAGCTGTAATTACTATCCTAGCCCTGAAAAACTAAACAATTTCGAGCATTACAGCCAATTCAAGCAGGTTGGATTGCGAATTTGCGATAATGGAGAATTTTTCTACTCTGCGAGTAATGCCGCTGAAGCGAAGCCTGAAGTGACCGGAAGTTACGGTAGAAATGCGGCGGCGGCGGTGGAGGCGCCGAAGGAGGAGGAGGCGGGGAACGAAGTGCAGAAGCTGTCGGAGGAGCTTATGGCGTATGAGGACTACATGAAGTTCTATCAGATTCCGTATTACGAAGGGCAATCGTCGGCTCCGTTGAGTAATCCGCCGCCGGAGACGGCGGAGCTGTGGAGCTTTGATGAAGTATCCGGTGAACTCTAATGGTTTCTCGAGTGTTAGTAGCTCCTGTTATTGTTTTCCGTGATTCTGTCTTGTTGTTATTAATTATGGATTAATCTGTAAATCATGGATTAATTTAGTCGTTTATTGTCGCAATTACAAGTTTAGAATGCGATGAAGTATCATTATATTTCAACTATTTCTTGAATGTGTTATAATTTCAATTTCCTTTCTGAATAATGTAATTGAAATAAAATTGTTGTTTTTTTAATTTCTGTGAAAATCAATTAGTACTACTTTTTTGAGAAGATATCTGTGCAAATCAGTTATTCGAAACCAAAATGACACAATATACCAAAAAGGCCAAGGCGAATTGGTAACTTTTAACCTGTAGATGAGTTATTCATAAATATATTTATATAGAAAAAAACGGTTTCGAAAAAAAAAAATTTACTAACATATGTTTCACTTAAGTACATACATTTAAATTAATTATAATAGTATTACATTTTATATAAGGACGTGGGTGCATAAGTCTGCACCCATTTGCACACAACTCGACCAGTCCTGACCCGTCACGTGCCATTCCGACCCGGCGCGTGAGATCTGCGCGTTGCTTGTGGATCTTACGGCTCCGTCTTCGCTCTAATTACTAAAATAAGGATAATCGGCGGGCAACAATTTGGACTTTTTCGGCTCGCTCCGAGGCCTTCGGCTCCTCTCGCTCGAATTTTGACCATAGAAGAAGCGGCAAACAATAAAAAAAAAATGGGAAAAAAAAAACTAAATTAAAAAAAAAAAAAAATCTGCAGCTGCAATTGACATAAGCATGTGATGAGGGAACATCACCCTTTTGAAATGATCAACGGAAACATTTCAAAAATAACACAGCGAACAACATTTAAATTTAATAATTGATAAATTATAAATTCGATTATCGTTGATATCTTATAAATTCAAAAATTTAAAAGACAAAAGTAATTTGTGGGATTGAGACTTCAATGAAAACGCAAATAGTAGTAGAAATTTGTTACGATGGTTTTGATAAAACAAACAAACAAATAAATAAATTGTTATGATAGTTGGGAAATGTGAAACAATAAATATTAATTGCAAGGTGATGCGCGTTTTGTAGTGGGGTGCATGCATGAAGCTCGTGAAAATGGAAAGGCCAATCAATACCAGTGGGCGCTGCAGGTATTTTACTGCACAGCGTCACGGCGGCGCCCACTGCTTTGCCAAATAAATTTTCTTATGCTGGTCTTCATTTAAGACTTCTTTTTCCGATTTTTGGGCTTTACATTATACCATATTGTATGGGAATTATGTATATTAATCTATTTTTCGTAGTGTTTTAATAAAATGAAAACTATGCATCATACATTTATCATAAGCTTGTAGCATAGCGAATTTTAGTCCCTCCATTCCACAATTTAACAACAAAATACAACTAAAACTATGCCGTACCTTTATTCATTTACTGTAACCAATATTAAAATTTACCTAACAAAAAATAAAGGGGAAAATCCAATTTTATGTCTTAGACGGCTCAAAGCGGGAGTCTCGATCCGCCGTCTCGAGACACCGCGATGACGAGACGGCCTACTGCAGGAGCCAGCGGCTCGAGCCCGTCTTGCCACCACGAGACAGTCTCGATCCGGCGCGTGCAATGGACTTTTTTTTTCTTTTTTTTTAATATGGCGCATGCAATCGAAAAAATAAAAATAAAAAAATCTGCAACGGATATATTATGGCAACGGGTATAAAACGACTATTTTAGCTGATTTTTTTTTAATTAGTTTACACCTATAAATACCTCACTTCATCACACAATTTTTTTCACACCAAATTCATCTTCTTCCTTTAGTTTTCTCTCAATTTTTCGCAAAAAATTTCTCGTCGGACTCCTCAATCAGCTACTCTTCTCATGGCACCGACGACGAGATTATGTCGATGGTGACGAAACTCCAAGCTGCTGCCGCTCGACTCTTCGCCTCCAAGAAAAAAAAAAAAAGGGGAAGAGGATGGTGATACACCGCGATCGGGAGGCGGCCCTGCAGCAGTTGATGGCCGACTACTTCAACGACAACCCAACATTTTTCAGCCGGCATTTTCGGATGCACAAGCATCTGTTCTTGAAGATTTGCGAGACGTTGGAGCAGAATGTGCGGTACTTCCAGCAGAAACAAGATGCAACCGGCAAATGGGGCCTCACGTCGGTGCAAAAATGCACAATGGCCATTCGCCAACTAGCCACCGGTGGAGCGCCAGATACATTCGATGAATACTTGAAGATCGGAGATAGCACCGGCCGTCTTTGCCTCCGGAAGTTGTGCAAAGCTGTCATCGAGCTCTTCGGTGACGTGTACTTAAGGAGGTCAAAAATGTTCAAGACACCGCTCGGCTGCTGCAAATGCACGAGGAGAGGCACGCCTTTTCGGGGATACTCGATAGCTTGGACTACATGCACTGGGCATGGAGGAATTGCCTGAAGGCGTGGGCGGCTGCCTACACGAGGAGATATTGGCGTGCCTTCCTTGATTCTTGAGGTTGTGGCGTCTCAAGATTTATGGATCTGGCACGCCTTTTTTGGAGTAGCCGGCTCCAACAACGATATCAACGTCCTCAATCAGTCGCCCTTATTCGAGGACGTGCTTGAAGAACGGGTTGCGCCGTACAAATTCGTAGTGAACGGAAAGCCCTACGATGACAGTTACTACTTAACCGATGGGATCTACTCGGATTGGGCGGCTCTGATTAAGGCTCCTCCGCTTGCAACGGACGAGAAGGTGGCGCGGTTCAAGAAGATGCAGGAAGCGGCGAGGAAGGATATCGAACGGGCGCATTCGGTGTTCTTCAAGCTCGATGGGAAATTATCCGGAACTCGGCGCGGAACTGGTACAAAAAGCACCTCCGCAACATCATATGTTATGTGCATTATTTTGCACAACGTGATCATTGAAGACGAGAGGGAGGATGTTGAGAACTAGAGAGATGACACAGAAACAACGATGGCTAGTGATGTAGTGTCCTGGAAGAATTATCTCAAATGGGACGCCGCATTGAGAGATACAAGGAATCACCATCGGGTCACCAATAATTTGATCGAGCATGTTTAGAGCCGATTTGGATTGGTTGAGGAGTAGGATGTTTTTTTTTTTTTTAATTTCAATTAATGTAATGTTTATATTTATTTTATTTCAATTAATGTATTGTACTAGTTATTTATTTAAATTAATGAAATTTTAAATTTTCTTATTAAAATTAATTGAAAATACAAATTCACAATTAGATAGAGACACCCCAAAGCGACAGCCCCACTGCAGCTCACTGTCTCTATCTCCAAAAAACTCTTAGAGACACTACCACTGCAGGTAGTCTTAACACTTTGAGGTTGTATTTTTACTTATAGGTTAAAACAATATAAGCATAACGAAAACGACGTTTATTTCAGAATGGTACGGGGTTTAATAAAATTGGTGGAATGTGTTGTAAGTAGAATAAGGGTGTCACGTATTATATAGTTTGCAAAAACTTATATGCAGTAGGTTGCACCCCATGCGACCGCGCGTAGGGGCGCACGCGCCTTGTTATTATTATTACTATTATTTTTAAATTTTTTTTCGATTTTTTTTTAATTTCCAATTTTTTTTCCCTCTATTTTTTGTTGCTTCTTCGTCTTTTTGTTTTTCGCTTTTTCTTTGGTCAAGATTCGAGCGAGGGGAGTTGAAGGCCTCAGAGTGAGCCGAATAAATTCAAATTGTTGTCCGACGATTATCCTTACATTAATAATCGGAGTGAAGGCGGAGCCCGAAAAAAAAAATGAAATAAAAAAAGTGTAAAAAAAATTAATTTTGACCGGATCAACCCGACCCGGATCCGATCACATGTACCCTGCGACCTGTCGCATATGAGCCCTTCTCTATATAGTTTTAAATTGAGTAAGTGAAATAAGGGTTCCACTTGGAGCGAGTGGAGAATTAAATTAAAGTAAATTGTGTGGGTCATATTTCCAAAAATAGAACATACATTTTTTTCATGGACGGAGGTAGTAGTTCTCAAAAAACCATTTAATTTGTTTGACAAATGTGTCCACGACCACATGGTGATACGATGTGAACTATCTAGCGAGCCAGCTTAAAGAAAATAGACTGAAAGATTTGATCGTGGGATGCAATTGTGTAGAAAATTTGAAATATTGGAAATTAATTGGTTTTTTTTTTTTTTATACCGTAGAAACTCACAACTACTATTTTGATACGAGTAAACCTTTATTCTTATGCAATAACCTGTATCTAATCTTATAAATAATATTAGTGGGTTTTGAACTTGTCAACTTGAGATTTTTTAGTTCCAAACGGTCCAATCTATTCTACGTTGTTCTCAAAGGGACATACACTAGAAGGATGCACTTGCACACAATATAATGGAAGTTTTCTAAAGTTTTATGTTAAGTGTAATGTACGTACATGTTGCTCGAACTGTGAACGAAATTACAAATTAACCGAAATAACAAAGTACTACTAATATCCTAAACTGAATAAATAATTTACTAAATTAGACAAGTCACACACAGAATTATTGACCAAACCGTACCGCTAATTTAATTTCTTTCCTTAACGTGAAATAAAATGCTATGCCCAACACATTGGCCCAATAGTGCCCAAGTTTATGATCCTTCAAAAACTTGACTTCTTTGGGCTTGCTGCCTAATATATTAATCTCATATTTAATTTATAGTAGCAGTATTAATATTTGCTCATCCCTGCTTTTAACAATTTTTATTTAACCTAATTGGCATTGGATAGAGACCAAGGATTGATGAGAGGAAAATGGAGAATTCTTATAAGTTTCCTTTTCTATATACATCAATGGAATGAATATTGAATGTAGATGGCGAATTTTCATTAATTATGATTTATGATCAATGAACAATTCGAAATCGAAAGATGTCTAGTTAATTTTTTGGAAGGCTCGACCTATAGAGGCGTGTCATGGGGTTCGAACCTGAAACCTTTCAATCTCAAACGTCCACTTTTACCATTAGATCATCATCCCCAAAAGTACAGATGTCTTGATGTAGTATGTTAGATGGATTTCTACGCACCGAACTCCTATTTAATTTCCATGCGCGCATACGCATCTTCTGCAATTTATATAAATAGCAAACTAAACCGCTATATGCTAAAATCAAATCGACATTCAACTAGTTTTTGTTATACATCAATATAATATACTATACTTTACACATCATACAAACGTGACATATACATAGACGATATACGAACAAAAGAAGAGATGCCTAAAAAGACCTTGAGTGTGGTCCAGCTTCTGATTACTTGCAGCTCGAAATGAGTAGTTTCCTTGCTATTAGAATGCATATGTACATGTACTAATAAAGTGAACAAATAGTCGAAAGTAGCGGCTGTGGGTTTCCACGATAAAAAAGAAAAAAAAGTGAACAAATTGAACCTCAAAAAAATAAATAAAATAGACAAATGTACTCATTTTCACCCTAAAAATTGCATGAAAGCTCAATCAGTGAAAGAAATTGCATTAAGAAAAATGAAACAATTGAAAGATTCATATCACATTTTTATAGTATTTCAAAATTATTTACTAATTCGAGAAATGATGGAGTTATAGACGTAAGGTTAAAAGTAGTCATGAATTTCTATATTGAAAAAGTGCATAATTTTTCACGACTTGAAAAGCAAGATTGACAGTTTCGCCACCTTCGCATGAGGCATCCTTCTAGCTAGGACTGTACAAAGTTTGGTTTAAACCGTAAATCAAATCAAACCAAACTGTATTTATACGGTTTGATTTGATTTATGGTTTAAAAATTTTGGTTTGGTTTAGATTTTTAAAAAAATATGATTTATGGTTTAGGTTTCGTTTTTAAAAAATATAAACCAAACCAAACCGTAAACCGTAATATAATTATTGTATTAATATTATTTTTAGTGTTGAAAGCGTTAAATAGTATATTGCATATCTCATTTTTAATTATATATGCCATAAGTCAAAATAAGAAGGTTTAATCCTAACTACTTATTTAATTTAACTCTGGCGTCTTCTTCGTTATTTCTTCTACCGCCACCACAATCTGTTCTCATGAAAAAAATAGCAGCAAATATTTTTTACTTGATCGATTCCATGTATTGAGAAGGCTTTTGAAACAAGGCACTTTATTTTAGTTTTCAAGTTAAATTCTCTAGTTAATTATGATACTATGCATACAAATCAAGAATTTGAAGTATAATATTACATCATGCTGTCAGTTCACGTACATAAACAAATAATTTTTCTTTATTACTCTGCAAGGAAAAAAAAAAAATATATATATATATATATATATATATATATATATATATATATAAAACCCGTAAATCAAACCGCACCAAACCATATTAATACAGTTTGGTTTGGTTCGATTTTAATGCTAAAACAGTTTGATTTGGTTTGAAAAATTATCAAACCGTAATTTTATGGTTTGATTTAGTTTTAATACAAACCGCACCAAATCGAACCATGTACACTCCTACTTCCAGCCCGAGCTTGATCCCTCATGCAAATCTCGTACTCCTATTTTGGCTATTTTCTGGGATTTTAAACGTTTCCTTCACATCTTTACGACTACCTTTTTTGTCTCTTTTCTCACACTAATTCTATAAATAACAGTCTCGCACTTCATCATCTCATCAATTCATTTCCTTAAATCTCTCCCTGTAATCCAAATGGGTCGTTTCTGGGCTCTTCTTCTCATTTTCCCTCTCCTATTCCTTTTTGTTTTTGGAGAAATTAATGGTGACGAGAGTGTAAATGCTCAAACATTCATCGTTAGAGTCGAAAATGAGTTAAAACCATCAGCTTTCTCCGACTTAGAACAATGGTACAAAGCCACTCTTCGAAGCCTAGATTCAAACCTCATCAACTCAGAATTATTTACAAAATCCCAAGAATTTCTCCACGTTTACCGAACTGTCTTCCATGGATTCTCTGCAAAATTAACTCCAAAACTAGCTCAACAGCTCATGAAACGGCCGGAGATCATCGCCGTTTTGCCCGATCGTCTCCGCCAGCTGCACATAACCCGCTCGCCGCACTTCCTCGGATTATCCCCCACCAATCCTTCGGGTTTGATGTCTGAATCCGACTCCGGCTCCAACGTCATCATCGGGATTCTTGACACCGGAATTTGGCCGGAACGACGTAGTTTCCACGACGACGGTCTCGGCCCCATCCCTTCCAACTGGAGGGGTGAATGCGTCGAAGGGCAGAGTTTCACAAAAGCTCACTGCAATAAGAAAATCATCGGCGCGAGGTACTTCGCCAACGGCTACGAAGCAAGGAGGGGCAAAATTAATGCGTCGGAGGAAGTGAAATCGGCTAGGGATACTAACGGCCACGGCACGCACACAGCATCCACTGCCGCCGGGAGAGCCGTCGGTAACGCCTCTCTTTTCGGTTACGCGGCCGGCGTCGCAGTCGGAGTGGCGCCGAAAGCGCGGATCGCGGTCTATAAGATTTGCTGGAAGAATGGCTGCATGGATTCCGACATCCTCGCCGCGTTCGACAAGGCGGCGGAGGACGGCGTGAATGTCATCTCCATCTCCGTCGGCGGCGGAGCCGTGCCGTACTATCTCGACCCGATGGCAATCGGGGCATTCGGGGCGATGGAGAGGGGTATTTTTGTCTCGGCATCTGCTGGAAACGAGGGTCCCACTAAAATGACGGCCACCAACGTCTCACCTTGGATGACAACCGTCGGCGCGAGCACGATTGATAGAAGATTCCCCGCTGATCTTATGCTCAGTGACGGGCGGGTGATAAACGGGGCGTCACTCTACAGCGGTCCGCCTCTGCCTAAAAAGACTTATCTACCCTTGATATACGGCGGGAACGCTTCAGCCAGCTGGGGCGGCGGCGGCGTCAGGCACTCCGGGGGCATCTCTTCCGCCACCTGCCTGGCGGAGTCTCTCGACGAGAACGCCGTGCGCGGCAAGATCGTGGTCTGTGACCGCGGCGGCAACTCGAGGGTCGCCAAGGGCGAGGTCGTCAGAAAAGCCGGCGGCGCCGGTGTGGTGGTGGCCAACGTCGCGCCGATCGGTGAAGGCCTCATCGCCGATTCTCATCTGATCCCCGGAATCGCCGTCACCGAATCCGCCGCAAAAACAATCCGCGACTACATCAATTCGAGTCCAAACCCAAGGGCAACAATGGCGTTCCGCGGCACGGAGGTGGGGATAAAGCCGGCGCCGGTGGTGGCGTCGTTCTCTGCGAGGGGACCCAACGTTGATTCACCATACGTGCTGAAGCCCGACATCATCGCGCCGGGCGTCAACATCCTAGCGGCGTGGCCCGCCGGCGCCTCGCCGAGTGATCTCGCCGACGACGCGCGGCGCACCGAATTCAACGTGGCATCCGGCACCTCCATGTCCTGCCCGCATGCCTCCGGCGTGGCGGCGCTGCTGAAAGGGGCCCACCCCGACTGGTCGCCGGCGATGATCCGATCGGCGATGATGACGACGGCGTATGGCAAAGGCAGCGACGGCAAGCCGCTGCTCGATGAGAAATCATACAATGTTTCCACCGTATGGGATATTGGCGCCGGACACGTGGACCCAGAGAGAGCCGTCGATCCCGGCCTCGTCTACGACATATCATCCGTCGATTACTTGAATTTTCTGTGCGCATCGAATTACACTCGTCGAGAAATAACGCAAATTGCTAGAAAAAGATTCAACTGTGGTAAAAAACAGCTGAAGCCCTGGGATATAAATTATCCTGCGATTTCGGTTGACTTTGAGGCGGCGGCGCCTGGTAATCTTGAGATTGTGATTGCTAGAACGGCGACGCATGTTGGTGATGGCGCAGCCAGGTACGCGTCGGCAGTGACAAATCCTAAAGGGGTGAGTTTGACGGTGACGCCGTCGGTGATGAGATTCACGGCGAAGGGTGAGAAGAGGAGTTACAGGGTGAGGATAAAGGCGGAGAAGCTGACGGTGAGGCCCGGGAGTACTGTGATGGAGGCAGGAAAGGTAGTTTGGTCGGACGGACGGCGACAGGTGGCGTCGCCGGTGATTGTGATGTGGAAGCATGGGTATTGACGGCGGCAGGTTAATGTGATGGTGCAATTATGCATGCAGCATGAGGTTATCCACGGTTGATTTGCAAAAACATGCTGACTTCTTTGGTAAAGAAGAAAAATGAATGTTTTGATTAATGGCAGATGAAAGAATATGGCATTTGAATAATCATATTTGCATCACAAAAGTTCATTTGATTTATAGGTTAAAAATCTCAAACTATCTGTTTTCATTTTAGAAATAGAATCTGAATTGCGAAAATTAGAATCTAAATCGAAAATTGATTAAAATTTCCTCAACAAAATAGAAAAAAAAAACTGATAATTATTTAGTGCTCGTTTGGTTCAAGTAGAGGAATGGAATGAAGTTAAGAGGAGGAATGGTAACAATAACCGTTACTTTTATAGAGTATTTGGTTCAACAATGAAAAATGAATCACGTGTAAGCAAAATGAAACCAGAGTGGGAAGGATTATGTTACTCCTGTGGTTTGGAGGTTAATATTTTTGGGGGTTTAGGTTAACCTCAAGAGGATAATGGTTATTCAAAATTCAATCACCCAAACAAAACAACAAGTAATGGATTCAATTAAGTGAATCATTTTCCATACCACAAAAAATGTCCAACCAAACATTGGCTTAAAGTTTAAAGTACATAGTCCCTCTATCTCGTTCATCTTGTAACATATTCCTTTTTGGAATGTCTCATTTATCTTGTAACATTTCGTTTTATGGAAATAATCAAAAAGTCATTTTATTCACCTTTTTCACTTTATATCACATCAATAACGCTTTATTCACATTAAAACTACTTTATATCACATCAATAATATTTTATTTACTTTAAAGACATTTTATATTACTTTATTAATACACTAATCGATCACCATATTTACTTTTAATACTCTTTTTCTTAATATCTATGGCAAAAATAAATGTTACATTATGAATGGGACGGAGGGAGTATATAAATACTTCCATCATTTTGTTAATGAGTTAATGTAAACCTAAATTGTTTATCAATAAAAAGTTGGCGAAATTGATAAGTGACATTTCAGGTTAAATATAATGAATAAATCAATCAAATATTTAATATTTTCATTGTAGAAAGGGGTAAATCAGCACCCTGCACATTTGTTGTTACACGAAGTTACTCGATTTGTCCCTAGAAAAATTTATTTAAAGAATAAATAGATAAAATGACTGAGCCCACATCTTTTCTTTTTGAGAGAAAAGGTGGTTTCAATAGATGGAAATTGGCATTTCGGTAGGGATAGTGAAAAAAAAGTATACAGAACATTAAGTGCTTGTTTGGTAGGTTGTATTAACCCATGTTATCTTATTTTTATATAGGTTTATATATTGTTCGGTAAGAAAAACTATTTATACAAATAGCCCTTTAATGAGCTTAAGTCCAATATTGTAATACGTCTGCAGTCACTTAAATAATACTACCTTCCTCCTGGCATTATTTTCACTCTTCTCAACAGTAACATGTATTAATCTCACAAAAGACTACTTTGCTCTTAACTCCTCTTGTGGGGTTGTATAATCGAGTTCAACAAGTCCCATTTTGACCCATACTTTCTTCTCCAAATGGGAAACTCCGCCGTCTGAAAAAAAGTAGGAATCGGCGACTCAAAATCTGGTGAGGCGAGTTGACGTCTGTGATAATCCCAGCCCGACTCTCGTTTTGTTGTTAACCTTGCAATTGAGCTCCGTCAGGCGATATCATAGGCGGAGTTGGAGGAGATTTGAACGGTGACGGTGCGGTAGCGGGTTCTGGAGAGGACGTCAACAGTGTTGAAGCCCTGAGAACGACGGCGGGGGCAATAGCTGTTGGGAAATTTATTAAAGTTTTGATTGATTCCAAAACCAACTGACCTTAACCGAGTAGATGTTTGCCAGATCCTAATGTTTGTAGTTAGGCTCGCTGTTTGAGCATTGTTAAGATTTTATCTTTACAGGACTCCAGCTGAAGATGGCAACAAGGCTTCACTCGGATAGAACATCAGGTGTAAGAAAAACAACTGAGCATTCAAGTCTCAGAACAACAGCTAAGCGTTCAAAGGGAAGATGTAAGAGAACATCAGTTGTAAGGAAGACAACTGAGCGTTCGAAGCCAACTGATCAGAGTCAGATACAAGAAAGACAACTGAGCGTTCAAGATGGAACATCAGTTGTAGGACTCAACCAGTTAAATCAACAACATGAAGTTCAAAGTCAGCTGAGAGTTCAACTGTTCCTACTCAAACAGAAGTATTCAGATAGAACATCAACTGAAGACCAATCAGATGAAGATCAAACGACTCAACCGACTATCAAATGTTAGAGGTCAAAGGTTAAGATTTGAATTTCAAATAAGGAAGTCACGTGAAGGTTTGACTCTATGTCATTACCTCATTAGGCCCAACACAAGGCTGTCTCAGATGGAAAGCAGAAGCATGCAGTTGCCAAATCCGGAAAGTCTGCAGAGATGAGAGACAAGTCATCGCTTTCAAAGAACAGAGATCAACAGCTCCTCCAACGGCTAGTTGATTCTCTCCGCCTATAAATAGAGGCCTTCATTCATTCACCAAGACAGACGAGACAGACAAGTGCGAGAAGAGATATACAAGCGAAAGAACAACTTCATTTTGCACTCAAGCAAATCTGTTGTTATCCTCTAAGAACATCATTAGTTGAGAGTTCTAGAGTGTTAGATTCTGTCTTTGTATTTCTAGATCCAACCTTGAGAACATCACTAGTTGAGAGTTCGTAGAGTGTTAGATCATAGCTCACTTTTTGTTTGAGCTATTAGTTGGAAACCCACACTTTCACACACACCTGAAAAGGTTATTAGGACCATACTCTTCCCGTAACTGAGTAGATAAGTTGATAAGTACCCGTAAACTTATCTGTAAGGTTGATAAGTACCCGTAAACTTATCTCAACGGTTGCAAAGCCCGCGTAAGCTTTGTGGTTTGTACAGAAGAACTTGGACTGAGTTGTGTGGACTCACAACTCCCCGTGGACGTAGGAGTTCTCTCCGAACCACGTAAATTCTTGTGTGTTGTGTTTATTTTTCAGTTTCTTATTGCATATTCAACTGACTAACTAACCTGCATACAAACTGCATCTTTCCATATCAACTGACTTGGTTATTGACCAACCTTGCATAAAAGCGTGAGTTATATTTTTACGAGTTGTTATTTTCCACCACATTCCGCACAACACCACTCTTCCAACTGAGTACTTTTACTCAGTTGTGAATCCAGCTGAGTCCCTGTTTACTCGGTTTGTGATTGTTTTTCAAGAGTTGTTTTTAAAAGTTTTATCTGGTGTATTCCCCTCCCCCCATACACCAGAACTCGTTTCGGGACCATCAATAGCCTTGCTGACCTCGATGACGGAGAGGTTGTACGGGAACTGTTTCACATATTTAGAGAAGGTGGAGTTGAGCGTCGAGCCCAGGATGCCGAATCCGAAGGCATAAGTTAACGCCTTTAACGTCGGTGATGTCCCTAGCTGGCCGCCGGCGTTACCGGTCGTCTGGTAGAGAGTGGTCGACGAGTTTGATTTTGGTGAGGAAGTTATTTAACTCGTTGTATTCGGGGTAGGTGAAGAGGATATCTTTGGTTTTGGTGGCTGCGGAGACGCTGGAGTGGATGACAATGATGGCGAGAGAGAGGGAAAGAGAGACGACCATTGCTGAAGTTTATGATGGAGTGAGAGTGGAAGAAAAGAGAGAGAGAGAGAGAGAGAGAGAGAGAGAGAGAGAGAAAGAGATGGGGGATAAAATAGGAAATGCATAAGTTAATATTGATTTTAACATGGTGTACCAAACAAGAAATTTTCACAAACAGAAATATTATATTTTCTACCAAAAATACAATAAATTTATCATACCTATCCATATTATTTATCTCTATAGTATTTATCTTGATATTATTACTATACCTACCAAACAAGCATTAATTGTAGGACAGAGAATATTAGGCTATTGTTTCAACATATGGGGTTATTTGTGAGTAAACAATTCCTACTTCAATCATTTGGAAAAAACAAATGCAATAATTCACCATAAACATTCGTCTCAGTCGTTGTCAAAATGAGTTGGGTACAAGATATAGATCCAAATCCATAGTGACAAGTCACTGAATATTAGTCTTGATCCATACTTCAATTCGTCTCATAGCGAAACAGTCTCACCTTGAGCCATTCAAAGCTCATATCAATAAACTGAATTAAGAAAGAAAAGTAACTAGTGAAAACTGCTTTAAGTTGCGTAATAGTAACGTTCAAAATA
Source organism: Schizonepeta tenuifolia (assembly GCA_029490685.1). Classification (NCBI taxonomy): domain Eukaryota; kingdom Viridiplantae; phylum Streptophyta; class Magnoliopsida; order Lamiales; family Lamiaceae; genus Schizonepeta; species Schizonepeta tenuifolia. The sequence continues at coordinate 73,886,989 of CM055958.1, forward strand.
AATTGATGGTCCCGAAACGAGTTCTGGTGTATGGGGGGGGGGGGGGAATACACCAGATAAAGCTTTCAAAAATCAACCCCCTAAAAATATCACAACCGAGTAAGAAGACTTGGCTGGAATCACAACTGAGTAGAAAGGCTCAGCTGGACTCACAACTGTGGAAGAAACACTCAGTTGGAAGTGAAGTGCTGTGCGGAATGTGGTGGAAAATAACTCGTTTAAAACTAACTCACGCTTTTATGCACGATTGGTCAATAACCAAAACAGTTGAGAATATGCAGTTGAGGATTGTATGCTGGTTAGTTGGTCAGTTGAAAATGCAGAAAATAACTGAATAAAGAAAAATATAAGCACACAGAGATTTAACGTGGTTCGGAGATAACACTCCTACTTCCACGGGGAGTTGTGAGTCCACACAACTCAGTCCAAGTTCTTCTGGACAAACCACACAGCTTACGCGGGCTGTGCAACCGTTAAGGATAAGTTTGCGGGTACTTATCAACCTTACAGATTAGTTTACGGGTACTAATCAACCTGTCTACTCAGTTACGGGAAGAGTAGGGTCCTAAAACCTTTTCAGGTATAAAAGATAAGGTTCCAACTAACAGCTCGAACAAGAAGTGAGCTGGGATCTAACACTCTACGAACTCTCACAAAGTGATGTTCTCAAGGTTCGATCTAAAGACACTCAGACACAATCTAATGCTCTAGAACTCTCAACAAGTGATGTTCTTAGAGACTAAATCTAATTCAGCTCGAGTAAGGAATATAGTTCTTTCTTTCGCTCTGTCTCGTCTCGTGTGTCTTCTCTTGTGTGTCTTCCCCTGTGTGTCTTCCCCTTTTCTCCAATGAATGGAAGTCTCTATTTATAGGCGAGAGAATCAACTAGCCGTTGAAGGAGCTGTTGATCTCTGATCGTTGAAAGCGATGGCTTGTCTCTCATCTCTGCAGACTTCCCCGATATGGCATCTGAGTTCTTCTGATTTCCATCTGAGACAGCCTTGTGTTGGGCCAAATGGGGTAATGACTGAACGGTCAAACTCTCATGTGACTTCCTTTTGAAATTCAAATTCAAACCTTTCTGACAGTCAACCTCGGTTAGTCGGTTAAAAGTCTTGATCTTTATCTGAGTGGTCTTCAGCTGATGTTCTGTCTGAACCGTTGAACTCTCAGCTAACTTTGAACTTCATGTTGAGACTTCTTTATAACTTCCCCCTTCTTGAAACTTTCTCTTTATCGGATGGCATTCTATAGCTGAAGTTCCAACTGAACAGTTGGCTTGAACTCTCAGTTGTCAAAAAGCATAGCTCTCTCATCAGGCAGTCTTGTAACTGATGTTCCTCATCCGATCTTTCATCCGGGGTTGCCGTCTTCAGCTGGAGATCTGTAAAGATAAAATCTAAACATTGCTCAAACAGCGAGCCTAACAGCTAACATTAGGAACTGACAACATCTACTCGGTTGGGGTCAGTTGGTTTTGGAATTCATCAAAACTCATACTAATAAATTTCCCAACAATTTTCCCCTTTTTGATGATGCCAAAACCATTTACAACTTTTAAACCACTTGATCTATAACTCACTAACTTATCTAAAATCTCAGCTGAAATTCTAGACAGTCTATTAGATAAAACATCAAAAGGGTTAGCACAGTTATAACATGGTATTTTAAAAAATACTTTGTGATTCAGAGCTTGGACAATGAGGGATTGTTCATCAAGGTGAATCTTATAACTGAATAGTTTTCATTACAACTGATTGTTACAAAAGATGGGCTCAAAAACCGAAAATTACAACAGTTGCTAGAAAACTAACTGAGCTAGTATTGTAGCCCATACTTGCCAAAAATCCTTACAAAAATTTCCCTCTTAGCAGGTGACTCCTTGGAAATGTCCACTCCATGCTCCTTGCAGACCTGCCTCGCCTCAGATGCAATCTTCGTGCGGTTCGAGTTGCTGGAATCCGGGAGAAGAGGTGGCCGATAAGTAACCCTCTTGAGAACTGGAATAGTGTTCAAGTCCAGGTTGGCGTCAATCATGGCCCTCCTGAATTGACTGAACATGCCCGGGTCACCAAAGTGCAACTCGGTCAGCGCCTCCTTGAACGCTCTCCTTGGGTCGTCAGTTGCGTAAACCTTCCTATAATAGAAGTCGTTCACGAACTCCTGCTTGAACAACTCCCACTCCTCATTCCACTCGGTCGGCATCCATTTGTCGGTATGCCTGAACCGACTCTCAACCTTGGACTTAAGAGGCAACCTTTATTGCTTCAACCGAGCTTCCGCCTTTGATTGGATTCTGTTGATGCGGCATCGGCTGCGGTAGGCAACGTTGCGGTCCAGGTTCTGAGAAACCTTCTTCAGCTCAACCTCGAACTGGTTCACCCTCCTCGCCTGGCTAGCGGCAAACTTTTTGATCCAGTTCGGGTTCATGTAATCCTTCTCCTCTACAGCCATAGCCTTGGCCGCTGCTATGCACTCTTCGGTTGTTATCCCGTCGAGTTCAGTATCCAGCTCGGCAGCGATCTCGGCAATGGAGCTGTAGGAAACTCCAATCTTCTTTGCCTGCTCCAAGTCTTTAGTCATTTCGGCTCCACCGACTTCGATTGTCTTGGCTGCTGCTTCCTCCTCCTCAGCTGAGATTTGGATGGTTGAGCAGCTGGCACTCCTTCTTCTTGGGTCTCATCTTCTTCCTGTGCTTCACCCTCCGTCTCTTTCTCTTCCCCCTTTTTGGCATCAGCAACAAGACTTACTACTGAACCGTCCAGAGAGTTGAGTTTGGCCTCGGTTGATTGAACACGGTTGAAGAGTTCATCGACCGCACACTCCAGCTCCATCTTCTTTGCCAGTTCGGAGTCCTGGCGCTCTTGTTCTGCCTTCTTCAAGACAGAGAGGTTGTCATTGATCTCTGTCTGAAAGGCAACAAACTCAGCCCAACGCGACTCGAACCGGGACTCCCATTCAGCATCCTGCGTCTGTTGGGACTTGGCCAGATTTGAATCGGCCAAAGACTTGAAGACGTTCACCTCCGACTTCAGTCCCAACAGAGTGGACTTCAGCTCCGACAAGTCCTGACTGGTGGAGGAGGAGAGATCATCCAGCTTCGTCTTCAGCTCGGCATTCTTCTCCACCAGTTGTTGGTACTTCGCCTCTTGTGCTGCCAACTTCCTCAGCTGGTCATCTTGTTGGTGCTGGAGGTTGGCGAGCAGCTCGGTCCTCAACTGGTTGACCCTCTCAGCCACTAGCTCGCAGATTTGTTCTGTTGAAGGAGCGAGCTGAGCAGCTGGAAGGGCTTGAGCGGACTGAGCTAGAGGCTCAGCTGTGACCATGGCTTGACGGTTTGCCAGGTACAGCTTCAGGTTTTCCTCCTCTTCCTTTGCGGCGGCGGCTGCTGCATCGACATCGTCAAGGAAGTCAGCTGACTTCGCCAACATGCTGTTCAGGAAGTCAACACACTCCTTTCCAGCTACCTCCCTTGTGTCCGTCCCTTCAGCCATACTCTGGTCCATCCGCCTAGTGAGTAGCACGATCCGGTTGTTGTATGCCACCTCCAAGTTGGAATAGTTGAAGTAGGCTCGAATGCAGGACTCATCAGACTTCAGCCTGTCCCAGCTCAGCACCCTGATCATGTCCTCCTTGACATACCAGTGGCTGAAGATCAGGTGGAATTGGTACAGTAGCTCGGTTCCCAAAGTGGCGAAGATGGGCATGTCGCGAGCCGCAGGGAACAGACCCAACAGCTTTTGAAAACAGTAGGCCACCATGCCTTTGTGCTCTTCAGCAACAGCCTGCAGGTCCTCCGCTTTGTTGATCGGGGAGGGGGTGAGATTGTATGGTTTGGGTTCAAGAGGTTCATCGATGTTGGCCAACGGGTCGGTCACAACATCGGCATCGAGCTGAGAGCTCGGAATTTGGGATTCAGTTGGGGAAGAGGGTGCAATGGTTTCCTCAACATCGGCCGAAGGAGCGGTCACGATGTTGGCATCGAGCTGAGAGCTCGGAATTTCTGGCTCTGTTTGGGTAGAAAGAGCAAGAGGCTCTGGGGACGGTACAACATTCTCTCCAGCTGTGGGGGAGGTGGTAACATCTTCGAGGTCCTCAGATGAGGAGGATGCATCCGACGTCTCTATGCCCTCAACCTCATCAGCTCCGGGGGCTCGAGGGACAATCTCGAACGACGCGAGCTCAGCTGAGCGGCTGGATTCAGAGCGCTCCTCAGCAGGTGTGGACTCGACCTGCGCTCTCTCCTCGGCTGGAGCTTGCTCCTCAGCTGGCTCCTCAGCTGGAACCTCAACTGGCTCATCAGCTGACTCATCAGCTGGAACATCAGTTGGCTCGTCAGCTGGCACCTTAGCTGCCTTCTTGATTGACTTCTTGAACCTTACCCTTAACTTTTTCTGGGCAGGTTCGTCAGTCGACTTCTTGTCAGCCTCAGCTCGGCGACGTGAAGCTTTGGATTTGGCGGGGCGAGCAGCAGCTTGTTCCCCCTCAGCTGTTGACTCAGCTGGCTTGCCCGACTCCCTCTTGTCCTTAGGAGTGTAGACACTCCTCAGCACCTCCTGTGCTTTCTTGGCTGTCGGGAACAGCAACAACTTCTTCAGCGGCGTCTCCTCGCAGTCAGCCCAGACCATGTTGCGGTCCTTTGTTGCGAGGAGGATGAGGGCAGAGACTTTGCAGCCGAAGTTGAGCGTGCCCTTCACACTCAGCAGCTTCTCTCCAGACTCGGTTGTAGTCTCGGAGATCTTCGACTTTTCCACCATCAACTGGTTCAAAAAATATTGGAACCAGTTGATTTGGTGTTGGTGCTCCAGGGCCACCAGCTGCTTCAATTTAGGTCGGCTGATGTCGCCGAATGCACCACTGTATCCGAACACTACCTTCGACACGGCGTCGAACAGCAGGCGGTGTTCCGGCTTCAGCTTTGTTCGTTGCATGTTGCTCCTCAACCGCTCCGGCTCGATCAAAGTATCCTGAAGAAATTCATCCGCTTGTTCGTCGGTAATATTCTCCAGGAACTCGGTGGCGGTGTGGTTGATTGGTATGATGTACCGGAGGACATCGGACACGTCGATGGGGAAGGAGACACGACGTATCGTCCTTGTCGGAACATCTCTTTGTCGGCACGACACCACCGTAGAAACTCCCGCCGAACTGTCAAGGGGACGAACAAGATTGACGTAGAATTCTCCGACTTGGCGCCTGAGCAAGTGGGAGGGGCAGAGCTTGGCCCATTCCAGTAGTCCGTTCTCACGGAGAGTGTTGGCGAGTGGGGCTAGGACTGGCGACTCTAGATCCTCGTCGGAGAGGATCTGCTCGAAGTGAATCTTCGATACTAACAAATCGAATGACTCTTCATACGTGGTAGGGACGAGGGAAGGTCCGGACGATGCCATTCTTTTGCTTTTGGGTGCCATTAATAATCACTGCAAAGGTAATATATAGGAAAGGAAAGAAATCTATTTGCAGAAACGGGTTAGGCAGAAAACTGGAAGACTATGAATAGTTATAATTGATAAGCACAAATGAGGAAAGTAGGAGATATCTTCCTGATTTTTCGCCTTATATAGGTCTTTGACTCTGATAAAATCAACGGCTGGGGTTAAATGGCGCTAATCCATCAACGACTGGGATTACGCGACTGTTGACTATCTTTGACTCGACGTTTTGATCCGAGTTCCAACCAGCACGTGAGAAGGTGTACAGTTTCATGTTAGCCCAGTCGCACTATAAAGTAGGCTATGGATATTCAGCCGTACTTTACATTTAATGCGACATGATGGCTGTTTTAATGTAACTGACTAGCTCAAGAATGTTCGAATTTATTTCAAACATTCTCATTTAAGAACATAACACCTTCAGTCATAAATGATACCTGCCAGCTGATGTCTGAATCAGCTGTGTTCATCAGTTGAGTTCCTCAGTTGCCGCATACCATCAGCTGACTCGAGTTCGTCTGTTCAGCTGACGTTTGATCCAATGTTGCAGCATACCATCAGCTGACTCGAGTTCGTCTGTTCAGCTGACGTCTGATTCATCGTTGCAGCATACCATCAGCTGACTCGAGTTCGTCTGTTCAGCTGACATCTGATTCATCGTTGCAGCATACCATCAGCTGACTCGAGTTCGTCTGTTCAGCTGACGTCTGATTCATCGTTGCAGCATACCATCAGCTGACTCAAGTTCGTCTGTTCAGCTGATATCTGATGTCTTCAGTTTGCAATCCGTATCTGACATTCCCCCTTTATCTGAGCTTCCCCCTCAGATAGATGTCTGTCTCTTTACCTCAGCTAGTTCCTTATCAGGTGGATCTATCAATCCAAGTAAATCACAAAGCATTTTGAACCGCGCTTCGGCTAGAGGTTTAGTGAAGATATCAGCCCTCTGAATCTTAGTTGGGATCTTCTCCATGGACACATCCTTCTTCTCAATATGATCTCGAAACTCAGTTCTATAATCTGATCGGATGGAAATAATTTTTATCTCTTGTTGGTTCGATATCCGATCCATCAACTTGGGTAGCTCATCTCGGGTTTCATTCTTGTGGCGCATAAAGATGGTCCACGTGTATCTTGAGAAATCATCAGTTACAACCAGGGTGTACTCGTTCCCGTTCATGCTCTTGGGTGTAACTGGCCCGAAGAGATCCATATGAATCAGCTGTAACACTCGGTCGGTTGAGGGAGTTGATTTCAACCGGAAGGAGGATCTAGCGAGCTTTCCCAACTGGCATGCACTGCAGATATGTGTTGTTGAAAACACTCGGTTGGGTATGCCTCTTGCATGTTCTTGTCTGGCGAGTCGCTTCATTATCTTGAAGTTCAGATGGTTGAGCCTTTTGTGCCACAGCCAGCTCACATCTGAACTGCTCTTTGATAGCAAGCAGGTGTCAGGAAGACTACTGTTCCAGTCAGCATAGTAGACGTTCCCGGTTGGCGATCGATTTCCCAACAATATGACCTGCTTTGATCCGACATCTTTAACTCTGCAACCCTGTGCATTAAACTTGACAGAGAAACCATTATCACAGAATTGGCTGATGGAGAGCAAGTTATGCTTCAATCCATCAACATAAGAAACATTAGAAATCGAAACATGATTGGTTTCAAGGGTACCATAACCTCTGGTGTACCCTTTTGAGTTATCACCAAAAGTAACTGATGGACCTTCTTTCTCCATGAAACTTCCAAGCAAATCCTTCGGATTCGTCATGTGTTTCGAGCATCCACTGTCCATCACCCACATTGTAGCATACGCTTTATTCTTCCTCAGCTGTTTCTCCTGTACCTGTAAAGAGAAACTCGCTTAGGTCCCCAATTTTAGTTGGGTCCTGGAGGGTTAGAACCAGTTCCCCCTGGAACTGTGCGTCGCTTTTCCCTGTATACTCGGATGGATTTATCATTCCAGATCACTTTTCCTTCATCATCAACTATAACAACACCTCGGTTATCCTTAGGCTTGTTGTTAATAGTGATGTTCTGTTTCTTGGGAGGAGTTGGATTTCTCCCTTGTTGAACTCTCGGAGGTGAGGCTTTCCCCCTGTTTTGATGGCGATTTTTATCCTGTTTGATTTGTCTGGATGATCGGACGCCATGTTCGAATCTTCGTAGCTGATACTGATTCCATCTTCCTGACTGACGATGATAACTGGTCATGCTCGGATGTTGATTCAAGTTGTGGCATGAATATCTCCAGTTGTTCGAATTGTTCCTCATTGGTTGACTCGGTTGGAACCTCTGGTTGGACTGATGATGGAACCGTTGTTGATTCAGATGGTTGAGTCCTTATTGGCTCTACGGTCGGTTCCATTCTTTCTGTGGACGGTTCAGAGGTCGGTTCTGATATTTTTTTTTGTTTCGGTTGTATTTCCGACGCCTCTGGTTCCTCTTCTGTGACTTGGAACATTTCCCCTCGGTTGATGTCCCAACCGATGGAACGTTCTGTTCATCCACTGCTTCTTTTCCCTTCTCAGTTGGAGTTCCCTTGGTCGGTTGAGCTTGCTGAGAAGTGGAAGTTGCATTACTTTGGGGAGATTCAGATTCAACTGTGTTAGGTTCGACAATCTTGACCTCAACAGCTTTGATGAAGGTTGCTGGTGGAATTCCAGTATCCTCGACAACATCATAACCAAGTCCTGACACGTCATCCATCTGTCTACTATAACTGATAAGATTCTCTATGATCTTGGATGATTGATACAGCTTAATTAGATTGTCCTTCTCAGTTTGCAACTCCTTGACGAGGACAGTTATCTGCTCGGTTTATCCATCTGACTTCTTTATCAGCTGTTCGATCTGAGCCTCTTAATTTTTCAACTGACCTTGCTGTTCCTTGATCTGCTTTGTCGACTCCTCATCAGTTGGAGCCTTAGCTTCATTCAGCTGACTCTTGAGATTTTCAATCTCCTCGGTTTGGCTTTTTATCACACCGTCCTTCTCGGTTAAGGAATCTTCAAGTTTGGTGAACTGAGCTTGAAGACTCTTAAACTCAACCGATTGCTGAAGCAGTTCCTCACTGAGTTCTTGAAAATCACTCCAGGAGGGTTCCAACTCATCGTCCAGAGATTCCTGCATGTTAGAAGTATTGGAAGAATTCAACTGAGCAGGATTAGATTGTACCTCATCATCTTTGACGTCCATCTGCACACAACAACAAAATAAGGGTGCAAGCAGATATGCACTAGCGTGATAAAGAGATCTGTTCAGTTGACCACTGAATAAAATTCCTCGAATTCACACCTTGTGAAACAGAGTCAGCAGTCTTTTGAACCACTGCTCTGATACCACTTGATGGTCCCGAAACGAGTTCTGGTGTATTGGGGGGGGGGGAATACACCAGATAAAGCTTTCAAAAATCAACCCCCTAAAAATATCACAACCGAGTAAGAAGACTCGGCTGGAATCACAACTGAGTAGAAAGGCTCAGCTGGACTCACAACTGAGGAAGAAACACTCAGTTGGAAGTGAAGTGTTGTGCGGAATGTGGTGGAAAATAACTCGTTTAAAACTAACTCACGCTTTTATGCACGGTTGGTCAATAACCAAAACAGTTGAGAATATGCAGTTGAGGATTGTATGCTGGTTAGTTGGTCAGTTGAAAATGCAGGAAATAACTGAATAAAGAAAAACACAAGCACACAGAGATTTAACGTGGTTCGGAGATAACACTCCTACGTCCACGGGGAGTTGTGAGTCCACACAACTCAGTCCAAGTTCTTCTGGACAAACCACACAGCTTACGCGGGCTGTGCAACCGTTAAGGATAAGTTTGCGGGTACTTATCAACCTTACAGATTAGTTTACGGGTACTAATCAACCTGTCTACTCAGTTACGGGAAGAGTAGGGTCCTAAAACCTTTTCAGGTATAAAAGATAAGGTTCCAACTAACAGCTCGAACAAGAAGTGAGCTGAGATCTAACACTCTACGAACTCTCACAAAGTGATGTTCTCAAGGTTCGATCTAAAGACACTCAGACACAATCTAATGCTCTAGAACTCTCAACAAGTGATGTTCTTAGAGACTAAATCTAATTCAGCTCGAGTAAGGAATATAGTTCTTTCTTTCGCTCTGTCTCGTCTCGTGTGTCTTCTCTTGTGTGTCTTCCCGTGTGTGTCTTCCCCTTTTCTCCAATGAATGGAAACCTCTATTTATAGGCGAGAGAATCAACTAGCCGTTGGAGGAGCTGTTGATCTCTGATCGTTGAAAGCGATGGCTTGTCTCTCGTCTCTGCAGACTTCCCCGATATGGCATCTGAGTTCTTCTGCTTTCCATCTGAGACAGTCTTGTGTTGGGCCAAATGGGGTAATGACTGAACGGTCAAACCCTCATGTGACTTCATTTTGAAATTCAAATTCAAACCTTTCTGACAGTCAACCTCGGTTAGTCGGTTGGAAGTCTTGATCTTTATCTGAGTGGTCTTCAGCTGATGTTCTGTCTGAACCGTTGGACTCTCAGCTGACTTTGAACTTCATGTTGAGACTTCTTTATAACTTTTCCCTTCTTGAAACTTTCTCTTTATCGGATGTCATTCTATAGCTGAAGTTCCAACTGAACAGTTGGCTTGAACTCTCAGCTGTCAAAAAGCATAGCTCTCATCAGGCAGTCTTGTAACTGATGTTCCTCATCCGATCTTTCATCCGGGGTTGCCGTCTTCAGCTGGAGATCTGTAAAGATAAAATCTAAACATTGCTCAAACAGCGAGCCTAACAGCTAACATTAGGAACTGACAACATCTACTCGGTTGGGGTCAGTTGGTTTTGGAATTCATCAAAACTCATACTAATAAATTTCCCAACATAAATGTTGAGCAAAAATGAAAATCACAACAAAACAAAGGCAACAAAGAATAATATACTTAGAAAAGTGAGGTTCCTTTGCCCTTCTTATCTCCACCGATCTCAAAGTGTTTGCATCTCTGCAAAATATAAAATTAAGCAGTTTAACACATAGGTGAAAATAGTCGGTAGTCAAAAAATGCAAGAACATGACACTAACCTTAATTGGGTGCGGGGAAACATGTTTACAACCCTGGCATTGCAACCTCAACACGATTTTCTTCGTCGTTTTTGCCTTAACATAATCACATGTAGCTTCTGAGTCAGTTTGTAATAAAATAATACTGGCTTATAGTAGTAAGTTACAATGATAACTACCACAGGATTTATAGTACCAACTTTATGAGTTTGGATTTTTGATTCATTTATTTACCTTCTTGTGGAAAACGGGCTTCGTCTGGCCACCATAACCCAATTACTTCCGATCATAACGACGTTTTCCCTAAGTAGCTAAGCTATCATTCCCCTTCTTGTACTGGGTGACCTTGTGCAAGGTGTGCTTTTTGCACTCCTTCGCCTTGCAGTAAGTCTTTTTCGTCTTTGGAACGTCACCTACCAACACGAAGCAATAAATAAACAAATCACGATACAAGCAGATCAACAAGAAACTGATTACATCGTGCACAAACTAAAATCTAACAAGCTACAACCATGATCCATCTTGAAACTTTTATCTAAACAATACTAGAAGGGAAAACCATTGAAACTACAGAGAATCGAACCAGCAAAGTTCTATAACAAAAAACATATTAGCTAGCAAGAATTGCCCTCAGTCCTTCACAGATTAACCGAAATTCAAAAACTGCAACACTTGGATTTGGAGCTCACCACAACAATTTGTGCTAATTGATTAAACCATTCTAGCTCAACCATAAACACATGATGTCAGAGTGCAAATAGTGTAGCAAGTAAATCAAACTATCGCCTCAGTTATAATTGTCATAACAAATTCTAAGAGTAAATTGCTCTAGTTTATCAAATAGAACCATAGAGGGAAAATCAACCTCACATAGCTAAAATTATTTAGTTGGGTTTAGAATCAGAAATCTTGATATACTATCAAAACCCTACAGCTCAATTTATCCACTACACATTTCATTTGTTCCAAATCGGACCACGCTAACAAACAATTTTCTACGAGTTCATCATTATTTCTCACAGTGCCATCAAAATTTCACACACTGTACATCACTAGACATGCAAAATTAAGGCGAAATAGAGAGAGATTACCATTGCACGTTGACGAGCCCATATTTTGTGCTCTTGTCATGTGTTTTTTAGGTCTAGATCGAGTCTGTTTTAGTGTCTTTTGTGTCTGTTTTGTGTCTGGGAGGACACTTGAATTAGCAGGCCAAGGAAAGGCAGGAATTGGGCAAGTTTGGAGTCAAACCATGCAAAAAGAGTGAGAACTGGCAATACGATGCAATGACCATAGTAGCCGTGCTCGTGGCTTAATCTACCGAGGGCATAAGTCCAAATCAAGATGAAGGGCATGAGTCAATCTAGACGTTGTGTGTTTCCCTCCAGAAGTCAAGGTGCAGGTTTGACGTGGGCAAGAGATGGTAGAGAGACTGGGAAAGTAGAGTGCAGAGCTTGGGCAATGATGCTCACGCGTGAAGATGCAGTTGTTAGAGTCAACAAGGAAACAAGTTCCTTGCAGCACAAGAATTGGATCAATGTTTCCTACTACAACACCAACACGTTTTTAGCGATAAGGAAAGAGATCTTTCCAACCTTATCCATTGTTCCGAACATGAAAGCAGTCGGCTCGTTCTCTAGAAGGTCCGTTCGTGGGTTTGCCCTAGTTCTTGTACTCTATAAATACTCATGCATGCAAGGCGCAAGATACACTTTTACTTTTCCATACTTTTTACTTCTGCAATTTGAAACACTTTAATTTTCTACAATTTATGTTCTTAGATACAAGTTACGTTTAATGTTAAGTCCCATCTAGGGAGAACATCTTTTGCTTATTGTTATTAATTCAAGAATATTTTTCTTTATCTCTTTTGCTTTCGTTATTTACTTTATGTCTAGCTAAGCCTTTAAATCCAGGTTTAGGATAGATGATATGATGTATAACTTGTAAATCTCGTGAGGCTTAAGTGTTCTTGATAGTTTAATAGAAGTGTGTTCCCGAGGCATTGGGCAACGATTCCAAAGAAGTTCGGTGGTCACAGATAACTCGGAAGGCCAACGAGCCATGGGCACATACGGATTCCTACATCGCAGGAGGGTTATCAAGTGCTGTTGGTGCTTGTCTTACGTTCCTTGAGAGCGGCAAGAACGAGTTGTTAGTCTTGGCCTAGACCTGCAAAGATGTGTAACTTGTAAATCTCGTGAGGCTTAAGTGTTCTTGATAGTTTAATAGAAGTGTGTTCCCGAGGCATTGGGCAACGATTCCAAAGAAGTTCGGTGGTCACAGATAACTCGGAAGGCCAACGAGCCATGGGCACATACGGATTCCTACATCGCAGGAGGGTTATCAAGTGCTGTTGGTGCTTGTCTTACGTTCCTTGAGAGCGGCAAGAACGAGTTGTTAGTCTTGGCCTAGACCTGCAAAGATGTGTCAATGCTGGTGAATGTCGGATAGAGATCCTCATTATCTCACCTGCGCCGGAGTGGGCCCATCTAGAACCAAATGCTGCTTGACCAACATACGCTAGATAAGGTGTTATACTCGGGACTTTTGGAGAGGCAAGAGGATTGGCTAGGGTGTCCCTGTCAAGACTTAAACATAAGGATGGAGCTGGACGGGCTATGTAGCGTATATGGCGACGTGACAATGAGGACCCTGCATAGTTTTAGCCTATAACCACTAACACACTTACGCAACAAATATCTTTGAACCAATGATCGAGTTAAAGTTATACTCATTGATTCGAAACCTAAATCTGGATTGTTTTTCTTACTGATCTTTTTGCTTGTCAAGTTACAGTTATTTATTTTCAGCAGTTTGCCAAAGGTGATAGTGACAGTTGCCCAAGGCTATAGTAGATAGATTATCAACACAACCTTTTTGTGTCCCAAGCAAAGATTATCGCTAGCAACTCCCTGTGGGATCGACCCTGTACTTGCCAACTAGTTGTTCCTAGGGGTAGGCATAGAAGTGAAATACAAATTGTATTTTGTCGCAGCTTAAACGACGGCTGCGTCACACGTTGTGGCAGAAAATGCACTGGATAGTGGAATCGATTTCCTGTGAAAATGACCGACTGAAACCCTAATTATCGCAATATGGGTGACGGGTTTGGCTAGGGTTTTGTAATGGGTCAGAATTTAGAATTGGGTCGTCTAACTAGGTAAATGGGCTGACAAAGTTTCTTTTTTTTAGCGAGGTTACGATCGATTTATAAAGTATCAATAGTATTTTTTCTCATAGTTCTTTTTCTTTGTATATATTTATAATTTTTCCTTATAATTCTTAATACTTGAGAATAATGTTAAGCACATATAATTATTAGCCATTTTGAGATAGGAACTTAAAAATCATTAATGGCTATTCAAATTTCGTTTTGTACTCGTGCAAGTTATTTCAGTCCATGTTTGTTATTGACTAAGAGAGTTATGCGTATAAGAGCATTCACATTCGGCTAGCTCATCACGGACTCAAATTAGCTTTTCGATGTGCCAGCTCGATAACACGCCACACGAGGATGCGTATGGCTCATGCTATCACGTCTGGCTCGAAAGGCAAAAAAAAAAATCGAATTCAAAGAGCAACGACTACTTCTCATTGAAATCCACCGCCAATAACTTGCCGACGACCGCAACAGTTCGCCGAAGCCGACAACGACTATATTTTTTTAAATTCTCTATTTCAACTATAAATATACCTATTCTATTCTCATTTCCTACACCAATTCCCTTCAATTATTCTCAATTCTCTCCAATTATTCATTTTCTCTCTCATTTTTTTCGACGAGCACAATGGCTTCCCTTTACTCTTCTTTCTCATCTTCTTCGTTCGATGAGGGGACCGAGAGTATGTGCAAATTGTGCACAATATTCAAACATTTGTCACTCAATATTTCATCCAACAATCATCTGATAGAGGTCCTTCGTCGAGGGGCTTCATTTTTCGCGATAGGGAGGCCGTCCATCAACTGCTACTTCGAGATTATTTCAGCGACAACCCGATGTACAACCCTATATTTTTTTCCGACGTCATTTTTGAATGCAATGAGCTTTGTTTGAGTGCATCGTGCAAGGAATCCAACAGATAGATTCGTATTTTCAAATGGGTAAATATGTCACGGGTCGAGACTCCTCACGCCGTTGCAAAAATGTACAGTGTCAATTCAAAATTAATTAATTGAGTCAACTCGATAAGCCTTCTCAATACTACTGTTGGCTCATAAGTGAGGTCCTCAGTATGGTTGAACCAACTTGAAGCTCAACCAATGTTGATGCTCTAACTAGTATCACTCCTGAACGAATTCCTCACAAGCCAACATTAGCAATACTATTCTTCAATATAAATTACTACTGATAATCTCACGTATTCACTATAATTTTCATTTTTTTTTATTGAAATTACACAAAATCAACTCTGGACAACAATGCAACTGGCCATCCTTCCGGTTGCCAAAGACCCTTTGGCAAAAGAAGAGTTTCGAGTATAGGGCTCTAAACCTGTAGTAGAGGATTCCAATACCTCTTGCCCAAGTCCGAAGTTGGTGGTTTCTTCGAAGCCATTGACCTAAGGAGAAGATGAACTTCATGGGTCACACCTTGAAGTTTCATGTCAACCCAGCACCTCTGGGGTAGAGGGAGAGATTAATCTTAGGCCAATGACTGGCACCTCTAAGATTAATACTGACAAGATTGAAGTTTCTTCTGCATGGCAGGTCTACTAAGTCAACTGGGAGAAGCTTGTTACCACGATAAATATCAACCCAAAAAAAATAAAGGTTGATGTTTCAGAAAAATATCCTTACGTATGGACGATGCCAAGTGCAGATTCACACGAGGTTAGGAGGTGGTATGAATTCAGGACATTAACCTCAGCTACATCTCCATCATTTACGGAGACCAATGGTCTACTAAGATGGATCCAAAAAGCTGTGTATGATGCATGGGCTAACAATCCACTGCTTAGCCAAGGAGACATACTGGAGTTATACTTCATCAGTGCGGCTCCAGAGCCAACAGGAAAAGGCAACCATGAAGCCTTCCACTACATAAGGCTTAGAAGACCTGATACCAATGCCTTGGGAGGAATCAAGGAACCCATGGAGGAAGGGACTACACTAGTCTCAACAATGATGGAGGATCTTATCTCAACCAGAAGAGCATGGGGTCTATAGGTCTGTCATACGAAGATAGACAAAGTCAAGTTTCCATTCAAGTTCTTTCAGAACTCAGTGAATGGATCATTCCTATTAAACACCATGACAGGAAAATCAACCAAATTCACTTTGGGAAAACAGGATTGAAAGGAGCAAAGAGACTCATCGCAAATATTGCAACATGGCTCATTTCGGGCACTGGTCTAAACATGTTTGTTCGGAGTGTTCAAACCAGAAGGATCCAAAGTTCGAAAAAGGCTTTCTTTCCAAAAAAGGGAAATAGAAGGCTCGTTCCGACGAGTATGCAGAACACAAGACTCTGCCAAAATCAAGAATGCCGAGGGCCTCGGTAAAAAAGTAGATTCCCGACTCGATGTGAAAGAGTCATGTGACTCTGCGCTGGAAGACCACTCACCAAAAAGAAAATGACATCGGTGGGTGGATGAACATGAATTACCCACTAAAATATAAGTGGGTAAAGCTACAGAAGGACCACTACCATTAAAGTAGTGATCTACGAGTCACGGGTCATCATCTTCACCGAAAGTAGGTTGTCTTCATGCTATAATAAAAGATAGGGTGGACCAGTATCATGGGAGGTCGGCTATCCTCATATAATAATGGCCGATCCGCTTCACGTGAGGAGAAAGGCGCTGAGAATAAAGAATCCAATGCAATAATGGAGAATGAGAGGTCACTCCAGACCTCTATACAAACAAGCAGAGATTGAAGCAGAGGGATCATTGAAAATCCACATAGCCAAAAATCCTCTTTGTTTCATCCAAAATAAAATTAGCATAGTTTTCTTCTTTTCTTGTCTTGCCTTTTAGTTTATTTATCCAGAAGTTGCTACCATAGGTAGCTAACAAGTTTGTCTCCTCTTTAAAGGATATATACTTATGTTGTAATAAATATTATATAATTCCTAAATAAAAACTGGGTTTTTGCTCATCCCTTCTAGTCTTTATAATTCTTTGTGTATCGACGAAATACCCTATGCCTCGGGTAGGAAACGAGCGAAGGCTGTGCTGAGTGTTGTTGAAGAGGTCTGTGGCTGGAAACCACGGTTGCGATCGTGTGGTTGGACGAGGTCCCTAAAACTTCCGGCAGATATAATCCGACAGCATTACGGTAAAAAAAGGTATGAAATCCATATACTTAGAATTTATTTTATACGGAAGTGTGATGGGCCTAATAGTATTACATTGATTATTTCCAAATTGAAAAATGGATTTAACAAGCAAAGCATATAAAAAAAAGTTAATTATTAATTTACTGAGATCTTAACATTTGTTAAAGGAACGAACTTAATTGCACTTATCCTAAGATATTAAGGGGTGAATTGCCTAAAATTGAACGTCAGGGTATAATCGCACCTCACATGAAACTCTAGGGATTTATTTGCATCTTATCCCTTATTATTGGGATGGGTTCATGGGCCAAGAACTATTGCTAAGACTACATAGTAAAAGCCCATAACATAAACCCTAGGTCAAAAAAGATTAAGCGCCGTATAAAGTCTTATCATCATCGCAGCACAGTTCATTTGCCAATCTCACACCCAGTCACCCACCACCACCGGTGAGAGAGAGAAAGAGGGGAGAGAGAGAGAGAGAGAGAGAGAGAGAGAGAGCGAGAGAGATGGTGTCGCTTAAGCTGCAGAAGCGGCTCGCCGCAAGCGTATTGAAGTGCGGCAAGGGCAAGGTTTGGCTCGACCCTAATGAGTGCAACGAAATCTCCATGGCCAACTCTAGTACGTTCTACTTTCTACTCTTCTATCTGCCTAAAGGAGTTATATAATCCTTTTAATGTTTCCCGGAATCGTGCTCTGAGATCTGATTTTTTATTTGGTTGATTATGCTCTTATTTTGTTTTCTTATTTTATTTACTGATTTATCTGAGCTCGAATAGAATGTTTAGGTTTTTTATGTAATTCAGATGATATGCTTCTCCTAAATATTGGAAAACAAAAAAATATTGATTGAATTGTAATCGAGTAGCATATACTTAGTTTAAAGCTCCTGCTGTTAAACATTTGTCGCACAATCTTATTTATGTTAAGAGAACTAGTGAGAAATGTTAACCTTGCATGAATCTGATGGATGATTTACTACTGTTCAGAAACATTTATGCAAATATTACTTATTGGAAATTAAGCTGTAGAATTAATAGTGTTATACATATTGGAAGGATTGATAGCTATGGAAAGTAGTCAGTTTTAGGGATTGAAGTAGTTACTTTGTTAGTACAGCACTCTTCGTACTAGACGGTCAATTATTCTGTTTTTGTCTGGCGTCTTGTTGTCATATTTATATCATAGATATTTTTTCTTGGTTGCAGGACAAAATATTAGGAAGTTGGTCAAGGATGGTTTCATAATCAGGAAGCCAACAAAGATACACTCACGCTCCCGTGCCCGAAGGATGAAGGAGGCCAAGAGAAAGGGACGTCACTCAGGATACGGTATGGTATTGCTCAATATTCGTACCTTTTGTTTTGTTATTGGAATAGTTCCCTTTTAAATTGACTAATCATCAAAGCTTTTTATGATAATACCATTTTGTTGTTCATTACTACGAGCTAATTTGTTTATTCATTTGTCATATCTGAATGATTCCAGGTAAGCGTAAGGGTACCAGGGAAGCAAGGTTGCCCACTAAGATTCTGTGGATGCGGAGGATGAGGGTGCTGAGGCGCTTGCTCCGCAAGTACCGAGAGGCAAAGAAGATCGACAAACACATGTACCATGACATGTACATGAAGGTCAAGGGTAACGTGTTTAAGAACAAGCGTGTGTTGATGGAGAGTATTCACAAGTCCAAGGCTGAGAAGGCTAGGGAGAAGACCTTATCTGACCAGTTTGAGGCCAAGAGAGCAAAGAACAAGGCTAGCAGGGAAAGAAAGTTTGCTAGGAGAGAAGAAAGACTTGCTCAGGTATAACTTGGTATAATTCTGTTGTGTTGCAATTTGAAAAAATGCTCTATGTTTTTCTTTGAGGCTATCTATCTGATTTGAACTGTTCTGTATATGCATTAACTGAACAATCAAAATAATAGATCTTTGTTGTTGCTAACTTGAGTTTCTAATTCTATGATGAATATAGGGACCAGGAGAGAAGGTAGCCCCACCTGCTGCAGCTGCACCTGCACCTGCGCCAACATCCCAGCCAGCACAGTAAGTCTACTACAGTTGCTCTGCACACTCCTCTGATTTAAAGTCACAATGTATGAACTGATTTTTATTACATATGTTGTTGTAGGGCGACTAAGAAGGCAAAGAAGTGAGATCCTC
Source organism: Schizonepeta tenuifolia (assembly GCA_029490685.1). Lineage (NCBI taxonomy): Eukaryota > Viridiplantae > Streptophyta > Magnoliopsida > Lamiales > Lamiaceae > Schizonepeta > Schizonepeta tenuifolia. The sequence continues at coordinate 73,905,900 of CM055958.1, forward strand.
GACTAATTTCATCAAGTGGTGCTCTGTCGTGTTTATGGTTTTGTTAGAACTGTACCCCCAGTTTTTTGATCTCTTGCTTTTGAGTTGTCGTTATCATATAACTCTGCTGTTTAGTGAAAGGAGTATTGAAATTATACCCCCCTGTTTTTATTATATAATATGTTCCATACTTCCGTTAGTTGATCATGTTTAAATACTCCTAAGTTTGTGTGAGTTTTTCCTGTTATTTCTTTTCTGTGGCATTATTATGTTGGTTTACCTAGGCTCTGCGTTGAAATTGTGGTTTGCTCAACGTGAATTGTTAGATTTCTCTTCTCGACTTGAGCTTCAGTATTCATTTATTCTAAGCAATTTGCATTTTGTTCTTTGTTTCTAAAAACTACTCCCTCCGTCCATAAAAAAATGCTCCATTTGGATGTTGGCACGTGTTTTAAGAAAATTGATGAAGTTGTGAGTGTTTCACTTATTTTGAGTTGAAAGAGTAAAATATAAGTGGAAGTCGTTATGAATATGACCTGATGTGATTGAAAAAAATAAAATAGGATACTAAGATACTTTTTTGTGGGCAAATTTATATAGGTAAGTAAGACTTTTTTGTGAACGGAAGAGTAACTTAAATTGGATAGATGGATTAAATTGAACTCTTCAGTTCGTTTTGATGAACAAAGTAGGTTGTGGATTGAATTTCTATGTCTTTAAATTAACTCTGGATAGTTGGATTAAATTGAACTCTTCAGTTCGTTTTGATGAACAAAGTAGGTTGTGGATTGAATTTCTATATCTTTAAACTAAAAAAGAGTGCATAAAAAGTGTTGTAGGCGAGACTGGTAGCAATTCAAAATTCAACCAAGTCCAATTCAATTTTGTCAAAATCAGTATTGAAGTGATCTATTTATTTCTAATTTGTGAGTAAATAAATATGAAATAACATCCCTCTAAATTTGTAACGGCCTCCACTCTCATCAAGATATCTATTTAGTGAATTCATTCCGTGATGTACAGTTTAATATCTGCCGACTCCTGATTATCACATGAGTCCTCTTTCATCTTGGACTTGCACATCTCCTTTTGGCATGATCTAGTTAATTTATGACTGATCACGTATATCACACAATACCTCCTTTTTCCTTGCATTATCTAAATAAGACTTCTAGTCTCATAATGTGTATTTGACACATCCACTCCGACGTCGTTTTGGCTGTAGTCAAAGAAGGCCTTGTCTACTCTCTGATTTATGCTGTCTACGGTTGCAGTCATGCCAGATTCATTTGTTTTATCACATTTTGCAAGCCTGACTACGAAAGTTACTGTGCTGCCATACCCCGGCCCCTCGCTTTCGATCCACACATGACCTCCCATGAGGTTCACGAACCTGAATTTTATAAAATTTGTTAATACAACTTATCGAACCATGTGTTATACAACGTTGCAAGTTTTGAATTTGTACCTTTTACAAATGGGAAGGCCAAGGCCTGTACAATCTCGATTCTGGTTTGATGAATTTCGTGACTCGGCAAACTTGGTGAAGAGACGTGGGATGTCATTTGGGCTTATGCCACACCCAGAATCTCTCACCTAAGAGAGAGAGAGAGAAAGAGAGGGAGAATGTGATACATATGATTATCACATTCAAGAAATAAGAAATTGGAGAGGGGGTTCATTCAGACCTGCACTCGCAAGTAGAAATGGATGTCAGTTGATGATGGATACGTTTCTGAAGGTTGCCAGCCTCTAAAGTTTTCTGGCTTTGCGAGAGAGGCCTCGACCGCGATATAACCTTCCTTTGTGAACTTAACAGCGTTACCAACGATGATCAGTATGATTTGCATCAGTCGTTTTTCATCGCCAGTAGCATAAACAGGAACATCAAGAGCCAATTTCATAGTAAGGGACAGTTTCTTCACGGATGCAATAGGCCTTATCAAGTCCACAACCTGTGGTTGAACAACTGCTGTGAATCAATATGCATTTTTCGTTCTTATATCTGAGCAAAGGTGAGGTGGGGGGGGGGGGGGGGGGGGGAGAGAGAGATGGGGGGCGAGAGAGAGAGAGATTACCTCTCCAAAAGCTTCATGTAGGTTGAAATTTTCAGCTTCTAAGTGAAGGCTGCCATCTTCGAGTCTTGAAAGGTCTAAGACATCATTGATGAGTGTTGCTAGTATGTTGCTACTCTTGAGTATGGTCTCTATCATAAGTCTTTGGTCTGGAACTAGCTCGGCTTCTAAGAGCATTGAACACAGAGATAAGATAGCATGCATTGGTGTCCTCATCTCATGATTCATTACAGCCAGGAAGTCATTCCTAGCACGGACAGCCAGCTCTGCTTCTCGTCGTGCTAAATCCAGAGCTACATTCTGCTGCACGAGCTGATCATGGGACCTCATGGATTCCTCCAAAATAGCAGCATGAGAGAGAGCTACTGCCACCTAAGCATCACAGAACTGCATCAAGAAAATTGGGTACGAACCAAAACATGGGTCTCAAGTAGAATCTTGTTTTACATAGTCCAATCATAAGAAAATACTGCTGAATGACCTGAGCAAAATCTAAGATAAAACATGTTAACGGTACATTAGAATCGCGGGATGGATTTCATGATAATACACTTCATAGAAGGAAATGAATCAAACTGACCTGATCAACAACAACTTCTATGAGTTCAAGCTCATGCTTACGCCATTGTCTTATACCTTTCAGAACAAGAACCATCACAGCGTAGCTTTTAGCTGACATTTCCGGCCAGTTATTAATATGGAAATTTGAGAGGTCTAAGAGTGGTACACGCACAGCAACAGCTTCAGGCGACTTGTATCTACCGGGAAGGGGCTTAGTATTAGCCAGTGGACATGTATGCGGAACATGGATTGCTTCAGCCTGACTAAAGACTTCATTGATAATTGGAAGAGTTGTAGGCACAGTGGAACCAACTGGTATCAAATTGCTCAGAGTATGCGATAATTGCAAATTCAAGCCTCGTTGAGAAGGCATCCAAAGTGCACATTCTTCCAAATCTAAGGTCCTTCCCAGCTCAACAAGAGTAGTTCTCAGTATAGTGTGTCTGTCGAGTGTGCTTCTGATCTCATGAGTTAGCATCCGGACATGCCTGCTAGTTTCTTCTTGTTTTATGATAAGTCCCATTTCTCTATCTAATTCTTCCGCCTTATGTTTCAAAAAAGACTCCCTAATTTTGACACTGAGCAGATCAGGAATAATGTGGAAGAGCATTAATGCCGTCACACATGATACAGCAGCAGTAGAAACTTTTGCTATGGTCATTACCACGGCAACAGTTTTCGAATGAAGAGTGAATGTCCACAAATTGATTAGATGAGTTGCTCCGCAAAGAATGATGAAAGCACCAAACTGTATTAGCACCCATCTATATGGAAAAAATGAAGATCTATGAACAAAGTAGATAAGCTCGAGAGGAATGGAGAAGTATGCAATCGCAATAAGAAGATCTGATAAATATTGGCACCGAAACAATAGTCCATCAGCTGGCCAGTGACTCTCGACACAGTCGCATGACTCCATTAGAGAAATCTGAAAAACAAAAGTAGAGTACAACAGTTCAAACGTCATCATCATAAATATACAGTGTAGATAAATGTATTTGATTTTCTTGAAAACTTGAGGTCTAGGCATTCACGACATGCCTAGAATTGATGGTTCCAATAATAAAAAGAACAAATGAACATGGTAAGTTGCTTATCAATAAATAATACCTACCAAACTCATAGCATACCAAGATTTCAATGGAAAGTACTAACGATTAGCATTTTGTCTATGGATGACACCAATCAACATCTGAAGTCTTCATTTGTTACAAATTTTGATTATCAAACTAATTAAAAGTAGTTACTTATTTTTAGTTCAGAACAATCAATATCAAGAATGCAAAATTAGTAGCTCGAACTTGCAGCACAGCCAAAACAAGAACAATATATTCGCAGAAGAAACCCTAAACTGTGCATGAACAAGAAGAACGCAATGTGTACGTGCTTCGGCCAAGATACCTACTGCACATAGGGTCAACCGATGTTGATCTTTTATTATCAACTGCAAAAATCAAGCTACAAGAAAGACTCGAATGCATCTCTCAAAACCATGAGAATACCATACTCTAATTTCTCAGCCAAACTCTCTCAGAATATCACATACAAAATTAACTATAAACTTGAGTTGACTTTTGTGAATCTGCTATATATACACCACAGCTAAACTGATCTTGGCCATCGAAAACTGACTCTACAGATCAAGACTCCCAGCTGCTGAAGTTCGCGCAGGAGGAGGAAGCATGCCAACTAATCAACCAACTTTTAAACTAATTGCTGACAAGTCCTCTAATCGTATATATTGCTTGTAGTCACCACCACTCCACACTTATCAAAGAATCAATCAATCAACAATACCATAAACTTAGCTTATTCTATCATACGGAGAAGACCAAACTTCACACACGCAAAACACACATAAGTTTATACCGAACACAAATCATTCTTGGCCCATACATTCCTACGGCTCCATAAACACAAAACAAACTTCACAAAATTCAATTTTCAAGTCTTTTACATCAATTGCTCTAACTAAACACAGCTCTTAAACCAGTAATTCAGAACACATTACACAGCAGAAGCATGCTATAGATGTCAGAGAGAAAAACTAAACACTAATTTTCCTCATCCTTCTCCAAAATCAAACAAGGTAAGTACAACAACAAAGATCTGAGACATAATTTCAACAAACAATACGCAACAACTCGAATCATCAACACCTCCAGCACAGAAAAACCGAGATTACGCAGGAACAGATGCATTTCTCCAAAATTAGAGTTACAATCCCCGAATCCACATTCAGAAACATTACAAAGCCCTTTTATTCTTTCAAAAAAATTACCTGATCAACAAAATCACATTACGCGATTCTAAAACTTCAAACTTCACTCCGCGGACTGATTTACTCGGAGAAAACTTGCGGAGTTTAATTCGGTGACAAGAAAAGGATGGATCGACTATGGAGAAGATAAAGAGAAGTGAGAGTTGAGCAGTCATCAAAAAGTAAGTAAAGTGGAGGGAAATAAAACATTTATAGCTTAAATTTGAGCCATCACGGGAGATGAAAATGACGCAGAGAGCTTGGGTTCAATGAATTTGAGCACACGTGTGAAGACTGCATTGGATCCATTCCCCACTGGCACGTGTGGGAGCGGCATTTTATTGGCTGGACAATTTATGCGGCGGGAAAATAAATACTACTAATAAAGTATTATTGAGGGACGTTGGCAAGTGGAAGAGTGGACAATAATTGTAGTTGGGATTCTTTTTTCCTTTTTTTAATATTTGTAGTTACTCTAAATGCTCAATTTGTCTTCAACAATCAAATATATATATTTTTTAATTTTACTGCTAAAAGAGAACTATTAAATTAGTACTGTTTTCTTTCTGTATAGTTTTTTTTTTCTTTTTTTTTTTTAAGAAATGTTAGTACACATTCCACATATGTTCTGTAATATCGGTGGGACTTGATTTGAAATAATGATGTCGGACGTTGCTATAGCATTTATGTACATTCCGTTATGTCGGTACACTAGACTCAAAATAATGATGTCGGACATTGTACTAGCATTTATGTGTTTACTTCGAACGGGAATTATAACGGAAGGTGCTATTTTTTTTTTCTTTCTGAAAAACTGTATTGTTTCACTCCTATCGTGTCAAAATAACTTATGACGTTGTCATCCTGGATTCAAATGTTTAATTTGAGATGCATACATATACATTTATGGTCTAACTAATATACTTTCGATTCTATAACAGGTGTCCCAGTTTTTTGTACGAAAATTAAGAAAAACGATGGTTTAAAAAAAATAAAGAGATAAAAAGTGATGAACCTATCTGAAAAAAGCATTTTTCAAAAACAAAAATAGGACATTTAAGTAGGACAACACCAAAAAAATATGTGACACTTTATTATGGGAACTTAATTAGGTGACACACGCCCAGGAGTCGAAGAAGTTTAGACTGAAATCTTATAAAAAAGCAACAATAATTTTATAGAGTAATGATATTCGAACACATTATGACCAACCACATGCACTAAAAATGATAAATAGATTTTGAAAATGAAAATATACCATAATTAAAAAACATAAACCCTAGGAGTGAAATGCGATTATTTTCATTTTTACAGTCAACTTTCTTTTTTTCCACGCATGTGGCTTTTTTTCACACATGTGGTTGCCCACAGTGTGTTCAAATATCATTACTCAATTTTATATAAATAATACAGTGGCGAACAAATGAAGATTCAAATCCGTCAAAATATGAAGTTGGAAAAAAATTATTCAACATTAATTACAATAATTTTGAGACAATTAAAAAAATCAAGCAGATCCAAGAAGCAAATAAAGGGCAAAAGTAACTATTGATTTATTCATCATGGAAAAACATCTGAAAAATCCATGCCTGAAACCAAATGATTCTAAAATGCAGAGTTGAACTTATTATGTGCGTTTCTGTTACAAATGGGGAGGCTTTTTCACTGAAAACTGTGTCGTTTCAGAAACCTCACAAATAATAGTTTATGTAGGTTAAATTACAACCACCTCATATAGTCGTTTTTCAAACTGTCACGATCTCCTATCAGATATATATGTTGCCAGATCGATTTAGTCTGACGGGCCAATCATCTTTTCAGGGACAACGAGGGTATCAAATTCTTCACAGGTAAGCACCCCAAGCTTCAATGCAGCTTCCTGTACAGTCGAAGCCTCAATGAGCATTTCATTAATCAATATTTGAATTTACATAATGTAAAAGAATATCAAGTGAAATAAATGTCACCACAACCAAAAAGATTGATAAGACCGTGATATATCTAGATAGTGTGATCTTCCTTTTTTCATTTTTTAGTGATAGCTGATCCTAATAGTGCTGTGGCAAAGACGGGACAAATATATATGAAGGGATGATGAAAATGACAGGCAATAAGAAAGAGTATCTAACCTTCAAAGTACTTCCCTCCTTGTGAGCTGTCTTGGCAACCAATGCAGCATTGTCGTAGCCAATTTTCTAGAATAAACAGAGCAGAGTTCAGTGACAAGAAGCATGATCTAGCAGGAAGTAAATAAAAGATAGCTGAAATACTTCAATCTAAGGGAATACTTACTGGATTCAAAGAAGTGACGAGCATGAGGGACTGCAATATCATAAGAATGCGATATGTCACAGTTAGACTAAGGGTGTTTCAAAATTCAAATAGATGGTGATCATATGTGAAGCGGAGACTGACCTCATGCAACAACTTAGAGATTCTTTCTCGATTGGCTTGGATTCCCCTGACACAGTTCTTTTCAAAGGAAGCAGAGGCATCCCCAAGCAATCTCACCGACTATCCAACAAATGATACATGGTAAGTTAGTTCATCCCGAAGCAACAATACTTGTGTGGCCTATTTCTATTCAAGGCGAAGTTCCAATACAAAATAGCACCAAGTCCAAATAGAGCAGATGCGATAGGGAAAAAGGCAACTCGAGATGTGAAATTAAGGGGGTAAGAAATTTGCTCCTTTGCTAGCATAGTTGAAATTTTATTTACTACTATATCCTATTATTACTATTAGCTATGGGAAGGAATAACTTAGAACTAAAGAGACAGATCATGTCATAGAGTACAAGTAAATTCCAGGCTAAAGTATGTCCAAGATACTATGAATGACTTGACTGATAGTGCAACATACATGTAATAAGTTGCTGGCAATAACAGGCTTATATACGTTCAACTCGAAATGACCATTGGATCCCCCCACTGTAATTGCGACATGATTGCCCATAACCTGGAAAAAAAGAAGAGCATCAGTAAACCATCTAGCTGGAAAATTATTTCTTAATCCTCATTGTAGATTATTATTACCTGAGCGCAAACCATCGTGATGGCCTCACACTGTGTAGGGTTCACCTTCCCCTGTAAGTGCAAGATGATTTGAGTAGCAAATAGTTAGCAGTGGTCAAAATATAATCAACTTTCATGTTTCCAATAAATAAGATGCGGAAACACATTACCGGCATTATACTGCTGCCAGGTTCATTCTCAGGGAGTATGAGTTCTCCTAGACCACAACGTGGACCACTATGTATAAAAGAGAATGAGAACCGACCTAGAAAGAAAAGAACTACAAGTATAGGAGAAACTTCTTGAGATCTCATTTACCTTCCTAAGAAACGTATGTCATTTGCTATCTTCATGAGAGAATTAGCAACAGTATTTAGTGAACCACTTGATTCAACAAAAGCATCATGTGCAGCCTATCAAAATAAATATGGAAATAAAATTTTCTCAGAAAAGTATTGCGAAGACACGTAATTTAAACTTATACTAAGGTACATTTTCAGTAGGAAAACTTGCTCAGGACACACAGCTATAGAAGCCAATCACCCAGAGAAATAATGTTGCAGAGCCACAATGACCACAAGGAAAACTTCAGAGAGAGATTTACCAGAGCCTCAAATTTGTTTTCAGCTGTCACAAACGGCAAGTTAGTCTCCTCAGCTACTGCTTCAGCAATCTTTACATCAAACCTGGCACCAGAAAGTTTGTTTTATTATAAAAACATAAGAAAACTCCTTATATCTTACTACCACAACACAAAGATAAGAATAGAGCATTTGGTATTTGAAAAATTCAGCAGGCAAGACATAAAAAAAAAACAACAAAATTAACTCTAATACTTCCTTCTTACCCCTTCTTGGTGTTCAAACCAGTTCCTACAGCAGTGCCTCCCTGTGCTAGCTGTACATTTTGACGACTTCTTAGGACCAGAGAGAATCTATTTGAAAAACCAGAATACAAGGCCATTGAAGTGATCAGTTAACCTGATAGATGCGTGGGAGGGTGCATAAGACTCTATCGATTCCATACTTCACCTGCAACACAGAAAAAAAATGTATGGTTTCTAGAAATCATTTCAACGGCTCTAAGAATTATACTAAAATAAAATCACCAACCACAATAATAAATCTCATAAAAGGTATCAGAAAACATTACTTGTGTGGTATAGCCACTAAACTCTTGTCCAAGTGTCAAAGGAGTAGCATCTTGTGTGTGCGTCCGGCCAATTTTAACAATGTCATTGAACTCAACAGACTGAAACACATTTAGAATAACAAGTTATCGTATTTCCCCTAAAAAAAGTTATTGTATTAACACAATCCAAGAATGTGCAAAATGTAGAAACTAATATCATTAAAGAAAGCCAAGGTGGTTAAACTTTATCAACAACATATAACCACATAACCTACTATCAGGAGAATGGATGAAAGGAACCCAATGCAAATAACTGATACGTGAAAATATTCACCTGGAAAAACTCAGCCTCGGATAAGGTTAATTATAAAAAAAGTTTACAAACTTTCAGCCAATTTTCAATTGCAATACTAAATATTTCAATTGAATCTACCAAATGTCACCAAAAACTGCTGACATGGAGCCCGAACCTTATGTTTTTCTTTCAACTGCGCCAAATCATATTTAATGTCGAAAAACACTACTTGAAAAATGAAGATAAAACTAATAACTACAGAAGATCCCACAGAGATAGGGAGACACAATGTAGAAGAGAGAATGAAGACTTGAGGAGGAGGAAGAAGGAAGGCAGGAGGAGAAACTGAAAAACAAGAAAGAGAAATAGAGAGCCAGAAAAACGAAGATGGTAGAGGCAAGAGAAAGAGGAAAAAGAGTGGAGAGAGGTGATGGGCTAAAATTGGTGAATTCAACTGAAAATCGACCTAAAGTTCAAGTCTTAGGACTTAATAAACCTTTGTACAAACAAAAACAATAATAAGGAAGTTAAAGGAACAGAGGCCAGAATAATATATGGGAGCAAAACCTTTGCATGTAGTGTGGTGTGTAACTGTTTCAATTTTGGTATTAATCTTGAATTGATCTCCGTTGCAGCAGCAATATGCATTACCTATGCGTAAGATGAGCAAAAAAGAAATGAACATTTGAACTTCTCGTAACTATGACAAAATTAAATTATGTATGGTCTTAAAGCTTACAGTTGGAAATGTGTCGTTAGAAGATTGTGACCTGTTCACATGGTCATTTGGATGAACAAACTTTCCACCACGCTTGTGGCCGAGAATTTCAGCCGCTCTATTAGCAATAACCTGATCAAACGAACATAATCAATCTCAATAGATAAGCAACTGTACCTGCGACTCTCCACTGATTAGTGTCATAGTGTGCCTATTTATATACATTTGACCATACTTTACACGTACAGCAATAACAAGCAACTTATGAAAGATATGAATTCCTACAATTGAAAAAACAAAGGCAATCACCAGAAATAAAAGATAAGTAAAGAGTAACTCCAAGGAATTGTGAAGGCCAAAAAATTCAATTACGAGGACCTCAGACCAAGATCTCTAGCCCCTCCCCCCTTCTCTCTCTCCCCCAAACAACCAGAGTGGGTTTTTCCTCTATGCCCCCATTTCCCACCAAAAAAAAAATGGATAGAAAAACAAATAAAGAAAATATTTAAAGAAAGAACAATGTTTATGTTGGTAAATGCGCTAACCACTTATTTCCAGGGACTGATATTTTTTCACTATTTAAACAATCAGCCTCCTAGAATTATCAAAGCTTATCTTTAGGATGAAATGAAATACACGGTCTCAAATTCATGAAGACATATTGTTCAGAGTTCTCAAGAAACTTTACGACATTCAGCACCAGTAAACAAATCTTACTTGACTAAAAAAGAATTTGAACCAGCGAATACCTCATTGGCATTCATGTTACTTTGAGTGCCACTGCCAGTTTGCCAAACAACCAAAGGGAAGTGATCGTTTAATTTTCCCTCAGCCACTTCCTGTGCGGCTTGCATAATTGCATTCCCTATGGCAGGGTCAAGTCCATATCCCATGTTCACCTGTGAAGCAAAATATATTTAAGATCTTGAGATAATTATTCCCTTTCACTATGTTCTATCTTAGGGGATTGATAATGGAAGGTGGAGAAAATGTAACGATAGCAGATTCTATAACCATCAATAGAAGCTAACAGAACTGTAATCCAGCAAATTTCACCTTAGCGGCACATTTCTTAAGAATACCAAATGCACGTATGATTGGTTCAGGCATCCTTTCCCTCTCGCCTCCAATTTCAAAGTTCTGCAACGACCTCTGAGTTTGGGCACCCCATAATCTGATGATAACCAAGACAGAATACGAAAATAAGCTACAAGCTTTCATGGAAAATCAATACAAAGCACAATAAAAATTGTTAGCAAACATTACAATACTAATATCTGCCAACTATTTAAAGAATGAGAAAATAACAATATATTGAAAGTATATCATTGATCTCAGGGGAAAATTTTGGCTCATGATTTAACAACATTGCTGCTGGAGTTGGCTGTCATTGCTGTCATTGCCAATTACTACGTTTCATTACTCAAAACAAATGCTAGTAATTCAATATCCTACAAACTAATTCCTTCACTTAAATCAAACGAGCTCAAATAAAAGTAGCAGAAAAAACTAAGCAAAAATCACACGCGCAAATATATATTTATTAATAGAATCGATTATTGCGACTTAACTGTAAACAAAGACGAAGATCCATTTAAAAAAAAATCAAACAAAGAGCAAATAAAATTTAAACAGATACTAGAAAAGAGCTCACGAACTTGTCCGATGGAACTTGAATGGGACCAAAAGTGTCTCTCTCTTCTCTAAACGACGATGAATACCATCTGAAGCTCGCTCTGAAATACAACGTCGTAGACGATACCCGACGGCTACCTATCAGTATCGCCATTGCCGGAGTCAAATTTCCGCCGCCGCGATCGGGAGTTGGTTTTGCTGATCGCCGCCGCGACAAAAAAGAAAAGAAAAGAAACGAAAATTCAGAACAAATATCGACGTATCGTAGTTTGATTTGCTTCTACTATAATAATCCGACTAACAAATTCTCCCGTATTGGTTGGCACGCAAATCTATGCACATTTCTAATGGGCCCGTTTGATGAATTTGGGCCGTACTCCGGGCCGAATTTTCTGTGGTTGAAGTATAGCATTTGGTTGCAATTTGGCCCATTTATGAGCGTAATAGTTTTTTTTTTAACAAAAAATAAAAAATAATAATTTGGAGGATTTCACAACATTTTTAGTGAAGAATTGTTATGGGATTATTGTTATTTGTTGTTGGACCAAAAGTTCAGTTTTTGGTTATTGTCAAATTGGTTATCATTAAATGGAAAGAGCTTTAATGTATCAAAACCACATGTGATGATTATTAGGCTATTTGTAATTCTTGGAGACATTCAGATGGAAAGAGCTTTAATGTATCAAAACCACATGTGATGATTATTAGGCTATTTGTAATTCTTGGAGATATTCAGTGGTCTCCAAAGGATCTCTAATTCCCCTTTTTCTAATAGAGACAGCTTGGGAACTACTATTCCTGCAATTCAACTGTATCTAATTTTAATATTAAATAATTTAAATTTTTCATTAAATAAATACAAATTGAAAAATAAAATTCATTAAAAATTAAAATACATTAATTAATAATAATACACTAATTCGAATTTTTCATTAATATTTGAAAATTTAAAAATTACATGCCTTCACAATAAAAAAAATACTAATTAATAAAAAATTAAAAATTACAAAAAAAAAAAAAAAATACGCCCATCCCCAGCGTTCCTTCACCTCCTGCACCATCTGCATGTGAACGTGGAGCTGCTCCGGCGTCATGTATCTTGTATCCTTGAAGATAATTTTGCAGTGGGTGGCATATTATTTCGCCCTAGCAGATTTGATTTTCGTCCGAGCTGATTCGCGCATTGCCTCCGCGATCTCGTGTTTGGCCTCGACGAACTGGCCCAGTCGGAAGGTGTATTGATCCAAAAGGGAGTCGAGCTGGGACGATTCACCTGCCGACTTCTATCCTTTGGCCCTTGCCGCCACCCTTGCCGCATCTCAACCCTGTGGTCGGGAAGGCACGCTTTCTCCTGTGGAGGCCTCCTCCGCCGACGGCACTGACGCCGAAGATGTGTGGTTGCCCTCCACTGTAGTCTTTTGTCCTTTTCATGGAGGGGACGTCAGGGAAAGCATGGGCAAGGAATTTGGGATAGTCGCGCAGAATCTCCCAAGCCGTGAAATAGTGGAAAGCAGGGCTGTTCGTTGATATCTTGTAGATTTTTTGGGCATCATCCACCACCATCTGGCCATCGGCGCCGCTCTACTGGCGAACACTCGCTTTGCGGAAAGCGACAATCCAATTCTTCACCACTTTCTGAATGCGGCCGAAGTAGCTCTTACACTGCTTCTTGTTGAGGGCCAAACTGAACCTCGCATTGAAACGATCGGTGACTTTTCCCCAGTATTTGTTGGCGGCCATGTCACATCCGACGATGGAGTTAGGTCTCCTCCACCCAAATATGTGCCATGTAGGTGGCCTCTTCGTCGGTGTAGTTGTGATGCTTGCCGCCCTTTCCAACTTCGGCATCATCTTTATCGGCAACGGCGGCGGAGGTGGCGATGACTTTGCCCTTGTCCTTGCTTTTTTTCCTTTGACTGAGGGTTGTGGCGGCGGTGGCAGCATTAGGCGATTATCTGTAGTTGGCCTGTCGGTGTCGGGGGATAAGGATGGGTAGATTTCGATGGAGGCCGGAGTGTTGAGGCAGATTGAATCAAGCCTAGCCCTCGTGTAAGCATATATGTCGTCGGACATGTCGGAAAACTACGCCGACGAGAAGGGATTGTTGGGATCCATTTTTTTTAGAGATGAATGAGTTGAAGAAGTTGTAGAATGAAGAAATGAAGAAATGAGGTGTGAAGAATGGAGTGGAAAATAGTAGTATTTATAGCTAAACAATAGGATTAAAGAATTTTTTTTTGAAAGTAGCCGTTTTCAAACCGTTGCCGGCTAAAAATTTTCAACCGTTAGGTGCATGCATTACACGCGCGACTCGAGCACTCGAGCCGCACCTCCTCGCAACGCACCTGTCTCCATCCCCAGCGGTCTCGAGCCCCCTTGGAGACCACGGCTCGAGACCGTGTTGCAAATAGCCTTAGACTATACGCATCGGATGTCTCGTTGGGTCAGCTCGAGACACCGCAGCCCACGAGACACCCCGCTGCAGGGCCCTTCGTCTTGAGCCCATCTCGCCCACTCGAGACTGTCTCGACCGAAAAAAAATATGGACAACAGTCGATTTTTGAAACCAACGGCTATGTGCTGATTTATTATTATTATTATTATTATTATTATTATTATTATTATTATTATTATTATTATTATTATTATTATTCATTTTCTACCTATATATACTACCTCATTTCACACCATTTTCACACCATTTCTCACACAATCATATCTTTTCTTCCACAAATACTCACACAATCACCTCTCATACTCCCTCAAAAATAGATCCAAATAATCTGTAGTCGTCGCCGTGGTATCTTCCCGAAATGGCGAACGACGGGGCATATGGCGGATATTCGTATGCGGGGCTTGACACCGGCCACCGCGAGTCGCAAGAGAGCAGCCGAAGGCAAAGGCAAGGCACGAGCCAATCTCACCCTCGCTGTCGTCACCTACCAGTCGGCTGACGTCGCCTCCAAACCAACGACGAAGCGGTGCAATTACACGATTGAACAGTCCACCGCCGTCGCCTAGATCTGGGTAGAGGAGACGTGCAATTCCGTTCGCAGTGAAGGCGGAGGCGAGGGCGGCCAAAGGAAAGGGGAAGAAAATGGCGAGCGAGGATACGAAGTTCGGGTCATTAGTCAACTCGACGAATGCCTGACTAAGCAGTATGATCGAGGCAAAACAAGACCTAGCTAAGACAATGATGGTGTGTGCTCGAGCAAGGCAATGCTGGCTCGTGCTCGGGCGAAGCAAGATGCCACCGACCTGAAGATCATCTCCACAGATATGTCGCACATGACGCCGAAGCAGTACCAACTGCCCATGATGATGGATGCCGACGTCAAACAACGTCAAGGATGTGCTTAATTTTTTTTCCCCCTAACAATGTATTGTTTATTTATTTATTTCTATTAATGTATTTTTTATTTATTTCTAGTAATGTATTATTTTTATTTTATTTAAATTAACGATATGATCGAATTTTTTAATTAAAATTATTGCAAAATACATATTCAGAAATTAGATAGAGACACCCCATAAAGACAGTCTCACTGCAACTCACTGTTTTATCTCCATCACACTCCATAAAGACATCCTATAGAAACACCCTACTGCAGATAGTCTATATGTTTGTAGGTGTTGGATTTTGGATCAGATTTTTTTTTTCTTTTCATAAATTGCACAAACTTACCATTTTTATTCGTATTAACTGAATTCAAAGAGGGGCACTAGAGAGGCTCTATTACAGGTGAAATAGTTGAGATTTATGCAGGTTTGGATGAAGTTTGATTGCAAAATTATTTGTGACGTTATCATTTCGCACGATGTGAATAATGCAGAACTTGGAGTATTAGCCTCGATCTGCCGTAGAGAGGTGGAGTTGTCATCGGGTTGAAAAGTCAAACATTGCTCACAAGATTGCTAGAATTTCTATATATATATATATATATATTTTTGTTGAAAGGTATAAATTTTGATACACTTCATGTTTGGAATGAACCCCATCTTTTGTGGAAAGTATTCTCCATATTCCATGCTAGTGTACTTAATAAAAATTTTGTTTGGTTCTAAAAAAAACTGAATTTAAAGATATGATAATTATTCACAAGGTTGTTTTGTTAGCTCCACTAATTAAATCGCCTCAAAGAATTGATGGAAATAACTTAATTAGTTCTCTCTCTCTCTCTTACCTTCGGTATGCACTGTAAACCCCCGTTCCTTGTGCAAACCACACACGGCAGGTAAATCATATTTTTCAAGTACAAGTGTGACAAACTTGTTCTATAGAGGTATTTCATAAAGTTCGAACTTAAGACCTCTTAGTCCAAGACGCTCACTTTTACCACTAGGCCATCCCCAAAGAGACTTAATTAGTTTTTCTCTCATATTTATATCATGAGTATTATGTGACGTCGTCGACACATGTATATTTTTATAAATCATCAATCGAAATAAAATGCTGCCTGCAAAAAGTTTAATTAAATTAGGATTTTGAAACATAATTATGGTTATGCACTTGGGTGTGCAAGCCATAGACACACTATGCTTGGGCCACCAGATGCTAAAAAACCATATTACGTCATTAGTTTTATTAATCACAATTAACTTCGATTAAACGATTAGTTTCAAATTCAGGTAATTAAATCGGTGTAATATCAAATAAAAGCATAAAATTGTGTAACGAAAAAATAAAATATGTTATAGTATTTATATAATAAATGGCATCGACCAAAATAAATATCTCAAAAATCTACCCTCGTCCCAATATTTTAAAAACCGGACTGGAGATCGAACCGGTGAGACTTCCGGATCATGGTTCAATCGGTTCAACCGGTTGAATTGGGATTGAGTTGTTTAATCGAACCGTTCAATAAATAAATAAAAATAATAATTAAATATATCATAAATTCTGAAATATTTAAATTCTGTAGCTTATATAATAAAAAATCACCATGGATACACCTTAAAATTCATAAAATATAGTTAAATATTTTATTTTTACATGTATTTGTTATTTATTATTATATAATGCAAAAATAATTAAGAAATAAGAGAAGAGAGAGAGAGAGTGCTCAAATTGAAACTTGAACATGCTTTTATAGTGTTTAGAGCTAATAAATGAAATAATAGTCATTTTTAATAACAAGTGAGTAGTTGTTGTAGTGGTAAAAGCCTCTAAGCTCTATTTGGAGGTATTGTGTTCATTTCTCTTAGCCAACATTTTTATTTTTTGATTATTCAAAGGACCTTACCGATTTTTAAAAACCGTCATCGGTTTCGGTTCAAAATCGCAAAAGCCAGAAAAAATTATAGTACTATAATTACATGAAGAACCAAACAAATTTAAAATAGAAAGCGGGTGGTTGTATTAACATAAAAACTAGTCACCTCTTACAAAATAAAAATCATACTTCTTTTCTACATATAATCATCCTTTTTAATATATACAACTAGTGTGCAACTCGTCGAAAATCGACAGGATATTATTAGATACAATTTTCTTAGTAGTTATAGAAATTTATTTAGAAAGTGAAAATCATTTTTCTTTTAATTAAATTCAAGAAGATTATTCCTCAATTCTCTTGTCTTCATTTACTACTTCAGTAAGATTATTAATATTATTAGCCGCAATTTGTTTGATTGCTATAAAAATTTATTTTGAAAGTGAAATATTTAATTTCTAATTAAATTTAAGAAAATTGCTATGCGATTCTCCCGTCTTCATTTACTATTTTTCTTCTTTAGCCACACTTCACTTGGTAGTTATAAAAAAATATTTTGAAAGTGAAAGTCTTTAGTATGTTTCCGCGATTTTTCCGTCTTCATTTACTATTTTTTTTTATCATTTTTTGGTTCATATTAATTCTCATACTTCAGTAAGATTATTAAGATTATTAGCCGCAATTTGTTTGATTGCTATAAAAATTTATTTTGAAAGTGAATATTTAATTTCTAATTAAATTTAAGAAAATTGCTATGCGATTCTCCCGTCTTCATTTATTATTTTTCTTCATTAGCCACAATTCACTTGGTAGTTATAAAAATTTATTTTGAAAGTGAAAATCTTTATTATCTAATTAAATTTAAGAAAATCGTTCTGCGATTCTCCCATATTCATTTACTATTTTTTATCCTTTTAGTTCTAATTAATCTATATGCGCTTCAGTAAAATTCAAGAAAATTATTGTGCAATTCTCCCGTCTTCATTTACTATTTTTATCTTTTTTAGTTCAATTTTATTCCACATATTTCATTCAGATTATTAAACTATTATCCAAAATTTGTTTTGTAGTTATATTTAATAATGTTAAAATTTGGAAAATTTAAATAAATAGAAATGGAAGAATTAGGGAGCGCCGCATCGAAGAAAAGCAAGGTATAATCATTTTCATTAAAATAATATAGAATTTAGGATATGAGAATTGATAATTGGTGATTGTGATGATGATCTATGTTAAACCTATATTATTAATTGGTTGATTAGTAATAAAAAATGAAACAATTTATTTGTCAATACAACAATCAAATATTTTTAGATGGATATACTTTAACAATTAACAATTTCGCATGTATTTTATAATATCTCGTGTTACGAAATTGAAAAAGAAAATTATAATATTTGACAATTTATTAATTAGTCAAAATTTATTTCAATTATTTCAATAAAAATAAAATAATTTATTTAACCAACTAATTATTAAGTGTATAATTTATGAAACTCGTTTAGAATTTATACATACCCAAAATTTAATTAAAATAAATTAATTGTACTATTCATTCTCTTCCTTAACTGTACAGTAATATTCACTAATTATAATTATGAATTATGCAAAGTTGGAAACTCAACTACAAATAATGTAAAACTATCTTTGCCATGTTATTCGACACATATTGGCATCAATAAATCATATAATTTCTATTTATTCTTTAATTAGTTAATTTTTGCTTTTATTTAAATTAATAAAATTATTTATTTGGCCAATTGATTAATTGACCAAATTAATTTTTTTGTAATAAAAATAGAATTATTTAGCCAATTTACTAATTGATCAAATCAAATTGGTGATGCAAAACAATTGGAGGATGAAAAATATACTGTGATTTAAATATTTATATAAGTTCTCCAAGCATTGAATCTTATTGAAAAACGACGTGGGACGAAAAATTAAAGTAGATATATTGAAATAGAGAAAATTAGATTTCTCAATAGCATATTTAACCTCACGATTGCATACAATACACATACACACACATATATTTGATTTTATCGAAATTAAGAAATTAAATAAATAAAGAATATAATATTTCCTTTTCGTTTCCCCCCTAATATACATCAATTTTTTCCATAACTAAATTCAATTGCTAGCCGTACGTCATTCCAAATATGAGAGAAAAAAATATACTACCTTGTTTATAGATATCATCCGAAATTTTGAGATATTTAATATTAATAGAATTTATGAATTAAAAATACATAAAATGAAGATTTAAGATAAATAAGAATACTGAATGAAGAATGTACCACGTAGGACCTATAATTAAGGGGAGGACTTGAATCAACATTAGTTTTAATAATATATAGATAGATGATGCTTAATAGTGTTATTATCGGATCATGCTTTTTGTATAAAATGATTATATAAAATCATATTCTTTACATACTACTTTCAAACTTTGATTATTAACAACTACCATAGATCATGCCAAGATGAACAGCTGAGATTAATTTATACTTTTAAGATGGAGACTAGTTTTATATGAACCAATATATATGTGTTTTTGTGTTGCATCAAGGTCGAGATTAATTCCTACTTATGATCTCGAGTAGTAGAGAATTCAATTTTAAATATACATGCATGTTAAAATATAACATAGTAAATATTCATGTAAAAGTGCAATATATAATTATATATCATCTATATAAAGAGGTACTATATGTTGTTAAAAAAAGGTACTATCGCTTATTGTGTGTATATAACTGCATATATGTGATATTTACTTCAAAAAAACGTATAGTATATGGTTTCATCATTGTGAATTATTGAGGTTGTAAAGATTGTATTACGTCAAATGATTCTCATCTAAAATATTTATAGGGCTTTCAAAACATTTGATATATGGGAACCTTGATGCTACCCCCTCTTTCCCTACACCACACTAGCCGATTTTAAGGCACGTGGAAAAAGACAAAAATTGCCCAAAAAATAAATTTTAATTAAAAAAAAAATTTGCCCTCCAACCCTAGTTACGGAAATATCTACGTGGATTGCTACTGTAGCAATATTGCACTGTTTATCCATTAGGAGGTAATTAATGCTTCCATAAATTATAATTTGAATCATGCTTTTATTTATTAATAAATAAACTGAGAAACTAATTTCCTATTTAATATTTAAGAATCGTCTTTAACTTACAATTGAATCCAGAGAAGAAAAATTGAAATTGTAACGTAAATTTGATAAAGATATTGTAAGAAATAAAAGAAGAAATAGAAAAAATTATAAACATTTTTGAAGCAGTCCCAGATATAATGATTTCCTATTACTGATAGGTGTGTGTAAACCAAGAAATACAGAGTATTTTTTTTTATTCTATACATTTAGTGGAGGAAAAATTTGTTTGCAGTAGAAGCTATTTTTTTTCTGTTGACGAACTCCAGTGTATAGCTGCGGTCGAACTTTGGCTTGACTCCATCTTCATTTTCACGGTTAGTAATAATTTGCTTCATGTTTCTGCTTTGATTTTTTGGAAGAAACTCCGTATGTTGATGTCTGTCCCGACTTGATCATGTTTTACTGTAAGTATTTTTGTGAAATGTAGGGTTTTTTTTCCGGTATATCCTTTGGGCTTAATTACATTGGGTTTACCGGCATGCATGTTAAGTTTATTGTAAATTATGGTATATTTGATGCATTCGATGATGTTGAGGGGACCAATTTTAAATTTGTGGAGTACCCCAATGTGTGTGGTGATGTGGATTCACCCCTTTAATTTGTGTTATCAATGTTGATAAAGATAGAGTAATATTAATGGACAATATCTTGAATCGTTAATATTTGTACGTATTGAACCCTCATTGATCGTATGGTGTGTTGGATTGAATTCCCTTAGCACCCTACCCCCCTTTCCCCTATTCAATCTGTACAGATTGAATTTACAAAGCTGCATTGTTATAGTAGAAAGAGACTTTAATAAACGTTTTATTTAAAGATTTTAATGTTTTCCTTTTTGAGAAATCCATTTGGTATCATGAAGTATATCGAATTTGCATTCTTCCATTAAATTATGTGACTATGACTAGTCTTGTGGTCCCCAAGCTTTTGTATTATAGTTGAAAAATTAGTTGACTGTATGCCAGTTACCTTGCATTGGAGTTGTTGGCTTCAATTCTCTGTTTAATCTATAAATTATGATTCCCATCACTGAAATAAATGTCCGTGGAATATTTATTTTCAGAAATAACAATGCGGCCAAGAAAACGGTTATCGAGTATGGGCTCAATCTCGAAAAAGGTAATTTGAGATCACCTCATACGATGAATGGATGTATTTTACATTTTTGTGGTATTTGGTCTTTGTGGCCTTATTAACATTGGCAAGTGTTGGCATCTCAGCGGCTATTGCCTCTGCTCGGTGTGGTCTTGCTTATGCAGTGAATCTAGTGAAGTCTACACTAGATGATAGGAATCTAGTTAAGTTTAGAGCGTCGTGCTTCGGCCGGCTTCTTGATATACCTCAGCTGGAGTTCAGGGGAATACTATGCCATATGATGTTGCTTCATATGTGTGATGAGGATCGTGGTTCTATTTGGTTTAAGAATCAAGTCGTGGAGTTTGGTCCTCGTGAGTATTATCTCTGTACTGGTTTGAAGTTTGGACCTCCTAAGATGCTTCCCCGTACCTCTGACATCCACTCACGTGTTTTTAAAGGAAAAAAGACTGTATATGTGAAAGACATTGAGGATGCACTTACAGAAGCCAGCTTATTGAACAAAGGCAGCGATGATACTCTTAAATTGTGTTTGCTTTACTTTCTTTATGCGGTTGTTTTCGGATACGATGCAGGTAGAAAATATGGTGTGAAGATGATGTATATGCATGCTGGAGATGATATAAGCGCGTTCAATTCATATCCTTGGGGGCTTCTTTCGTACAACAATCTGGTGTTGAAGCTGTTCTCTGCATTTGATACCCTATGCCAGCAAGTTTCTAATAAACATAGCATAAGATATGACGTGTATGGTTTCTCTCATGCTTTTTTGTGTTGGGTTTATGAAAGCTTCCCGCATATTGCATCTTTCTGTGCTGAGAGTGTTTCTGGTGAGCAATCTGTGCACCCTCGTCTGCTCCATCATAGGACTTGGTCGAGAAAAATTTGGAAAGAGTTTCAGGAGTTTTTCCTGCATGGTGAAGATAATCTACAATTCGTAAGACGAGCATCCTCTTGCTTACAATTTGGCAATACTCATATGATGTGTGGTTATTGATTTTTTTTGTATTTATTCCTTTTTGTAATATAGGTTAACATGATCCCCTCCAATATCGAGTAGGATGCACTTGCCCACGAGCAGCGGTATTTTCAAGTTATTGAGGAGCCAGATTCGAGCTCATATGGTACAACTGAATGTAGAGAAGGTAGTTCTGAAAATGGGGGAGAAGTACGAAACATGACACATGACGAGGTAAATGCAGCAGCAAAAGAGAAGCAAGACACCAATCAAATGAATGGTGAAAGGAAGGATCACTGTGAAATGTCATCTTCCGCTGCTTTCCGTAGAGCTAATGGTCCACAACAGAGGGATGAAGTGAGCCACGACCCAGTTCGATGCTTGTATCTCTGCATTATTAATATTTTGCATGTTTATGATTACATTTTTTGTGAGACACTCCTTATTTATGTATATGTGATCCATTCTGTAGATCTTGGCTGAATACAAGGAGTACATCACGAAAGCACGTGGCACGGTTGAAGACGTAGTTGCACGGCTTGTGTACTATGCCGACCTGCTTGGAGTGCCGGAGGAGTGTGCTGCATATCTCTGTGCGGGGTGAAGTGTATGGTAGTAGCGGGAGAGAATTTGGCAGTTAAAGCACCCGTACACAGCTCGAAGACTGCAGCAGAGGCTGGTGACGTTTGCAATGTCGGCCCTCATCTCCACCCCACCACTGCTGAAAAGGAATCCAGCAAGCGGCCTCGACCCGTAACTTCTCGTGTAAGTAAGCGACGACGCTGCGCAGCAAGGGCTGGATTGCGCCGTTTTGAGAGATTTTCGACAGCCGGAAAGGAGGCTCATGCATCAACATCACTGAAGCAGGATAGTGTTATTGACGGACAATGGCCGAGGAAGTGGGCCGCCCCCAAAACGAAAGTATCACCTGAGGATGACGGTGTAACGACGTGGAACCATCAGCGTCCCGTGGCAATATATGTGATGCCGTGCCTGATACTCCACCCCGTTGATGTCGGTCTCGTAACCAAGTAGAGACGATTGCGTCTGTTATGCCGCCTGAAGAAGGTGGAAAAGAACCCGTGCCACAATCTGCGAGTCCTCGTGTGGATGTTATCGATTTATCCGATGGAGAGTGTTTGGATGATAATGATGGTGATGAGTAGGGGCACGTCTTCTGAGTCGGAAGCGTAACTCTGAATGCATTAACCGTCGGATCGACTTCAAATGGACTTGCAACGGTCTCATCGTAGATGACAACGAGAAGTCTGAATTCCACGTTTGGCACGACCTTGCCTTACGCAATTCAAAGTATGCAATTACATATCAATATTATTTCCTGCTGCTGCTCTTAATTTAGTTCTTTATGGTAGCGTTGGTGTATATTATTAGTAATCCCTTGTCTTCCTCGTACGTAGTACTGGTTTGTTGAAGCTTCCTCTGTCGCAGTTCTCGATTGTTGGAAAAGACTTGTTCACTGCGATGTTAAGTGACAGAGGCGACTTATCAGACACTGTAAGCTGCATGGTTATCTTTTCATTAGTTCATTCCCGAAATCGGTTCATATTATTAACGCCTGGTTATTATTGGCAGCAATGTGACCTTGTACTGCATGCTCTGCTCCACAAGGCGCGCCTTTTCCCGACGCAATTCAGAGACGACTGGACTGTGCTCGACTTTCCGGGATGGGTACGAGCTAATTATTTTCATTCCACTTTATATTTGACATTTTTACGCGATCTGTAACCTCGTTTGTTGCTTCGTCTGCCTAGTCAAAGATTAGTTCGCCTCACACCAAGTCCAATGACCGGAGTCTGAGCAAGTATGTCTCAGGTGTTAACCCTACCGAAAGAGGCGTCCCCGGGAAAGATGTGGACAAGGACCTTGGAGTCGCCCACATTCGTGTTAATCACTGGGTAGCATTCTCCTTGAATTTGTTGGAACACAGGTTTGTAGTCTACGACTCGATGTACTCGTCACAGTATCTGCCAGGTATAGTTGCGGCTTTCAAGTCAGCTTCAGCACTAGTACCGCGTATTCTCCTCACCCATGACCTTCTCAGTCGCCTGCCAAACCCTTGGGTACCAGGCACTGCTTGTATCGAAGTCTTCGACTCGACACCTCAGCAGTCCAACACACATGAATGCGGTGTGTTTGCTCTTAAGATCGTTGAATGCCTTGCTTCGGGCACTTCTTTTGATGCGGTGGACTGGACCAACCCTGCCTCGATCTGTGATGATTTCTGTCATGACATATTCCGTCTTCCAAAGTTGTCGGATGTTAACCATAATTAGGATTTTATGAATTAGCATGTAGATCAATTTGATCCAACACTTGTTCCTTGTTTGGTCTGAAGAATCCTTAATTGTCTTAACATTTTGGCAACATGCATTCTGGTAAATATTCATGTTTCGATCCTTTGTGCTACTTTTGTATTCTATTAAGCAAGTGCAGCATTGCTAATTACATCATTTTTTGAAGCTTTGGCACGACAAAAAAGGGACAGTAACTCGACACATAACTACTTAATATGAAGTTTTATCCATCATTCTCCGATGTATTTTCCGCACTCAGTGTTGACATACCATATATTGCAG
Organism: Schizonepeta tenuifolia; assembly: GCA_029490685.1. NCBI lineage: Eukaryota > Viridiplantae > Streptophyta > Magnoliopsida > Lamiales > Lamiaceae > Schizonepeta > Schizonepeta tenuifolia. The sequence continues at coordinate 73,930,605 of CM055958.1, forward strand.
TGTTAATTTATCCTTTGTGAGCCATGTTCTTGCAAGATTGGGTAAGTGGGCCCGCTCCCGTTACTGTAGTAACCAAATAATCATACCTTTTTCTTTCATAGTGGGTTGGAAATACAGAAACTTGTGTGAGGGCAAAATGTAAGTTCACACTTTGAAGATGTAACTTCATCCAGCATTTTTACGTACATGAATTCAAAAGTTTTGACTACCATATTAATATTTTTTGTTTTCTTTTTTTTTCCTGGTCATTTACAGATAAAATATCCTGTATTTTAAATTAGTTTGCTATCACACATACACATGCGTTTAATCCCGTTTTTTCTACGTTAATTGCAAACGTTGTTATTTAACCCACTGTTAATATCCAAATTTCTGTGGTAATAATTTCTATTTACATACATTAATTTACCAAATATTTGATGCATCTAGATTTCATTAGTAAAATCTATATATACACATGTACTTATATACACTACATTATTGTCACCACTGTCTACACATGAAGCTGTATGAATAATTACATATATGTAATCCACAGAACAATATAAACGAGTCCAACTAAAACTTATTTAAGACTACACATAATAAGGATTACCACTGTTATATCCATTACCACGTTCTTTATGATCCTGTGGCCTAGTATATGACATTTAGATCCCATGCTAACTGCGCCTCGTAAATCCACTTCAAATTAACGGTTTTTAGCCTTGCATCATTAAATATGGTGGTAAGCATTGCATGCAATGGCTCTCCTTCTGACCGGAACTTACGGAACAAGTTCAGTTCCTGCATGAACACAACGACAATAGCAGATGTCATCGAAAATATATAATTCCTGAGGCAAACTTCTTTCTTTGTTTTCCTCACTCACGCACATATATGTATTATATGATATCAATAATATAATTAACGCACACATATGTATACGAAATATATACCGTTCCAATACATATGAAATAGTCCCTCATTACGGTAGCCTTTTTGGTAGCCGTGTCGAACGTCACACCGTCAATCCCAATAAACGCATCAAACAAGTGAATCCTTGTCTTAAGTTGCATTATCTTCATCACAATATCGTACCCCGACTTTATGCGGCGGCCACCGGTGTTTACCTTAATTTGTTACGCAATCCATGGCAACTCATTATTGACTGTCTTCCTGTCTGCAAAGTCGACACGCGGAATACACCCGTAGAGAGCATCCACAAGTGCAAATTCTTCGCTCCCGCTCCATTGGTTGAATGGAATTCTTTGGCTGTCCATCGTTGGCTTAAAAATTTGATACTTTATTTTATGTTACTTAGCAAGTTTACCTGTCCTGCAATTCAGACGTTAAGGAGCATTATATAATGATTGGTACTAGGTAGTTTTTTGGATAGGGTCGGGTGCAACTGGACATTTGCAACGGTTGCCGAAACGGTAGCGCCGCAACCGCTGCGCAGCAGTCTTCCTCTACGTCGCATGTCTCCGTCGTGCAAACAAGCGGGCTCAACATTTGTCTGAAATTATTTGCACATTTGGGCTGGCCCAATTAAACTCGTTACATATAGACCCATATTTAAATATATATCCAGGCCCTTTTTGCACTATTTAACTGTTGTTGGCCCAGTAAATAGAAGTTTCAGTTGCATAATTGATATGGGTGACGACAAAGTAAACGGGGGAATTAAAAAAAAATAATATTTCTTACTACACTAACAAAATTGTACAGTTTCACATAACGGGTTCGAAATAAGTGAAAGAACTTGTTTAAATTTATTTTTGTTTTTGTACAAACCCTGAGCTTTGTAAGCCTTTCTCTATTTCGTAAATATTGCCTACCATTTTATTTATTAATTATTATCATATATGCTTTATTAGCAGGCAACAAATGGTTGGTTTAATAATTGGCATACCATACGTGTAGTCCACTTACGCGTAGGTCTTATGGGCCGATCCCTACCTAGGCCTGCCCATAAATATGACTACTATTCTTCACCATCCCTAATGCGGGCCAACAATTACAGATTAAAAAATCCAGCCCATTTAACTAATTTTAAGAATCCAAGAAGACGATACAAGTCCCAACCTCGGTGGGGTGTTCATTTGCTAATTTTTCTCCACAAAATAGGCCACAGTTTAATTCATACATTCCCAGGTAATTAGCATAATCTATTTCCTATGTCTCCATCTACTTTGAGCTTACAACAATATTTATTCCACCTCAAAACATTAATGCTTATATGATAGTCTACTTCAACATAAGCATTTCTGTGGAGCTTCCGCCATACTTCACACATTTCATCCCCACACTTATTATCATCACATAAATATAGTAATCCCTACCATGTAAAATTTGCTCCGACTTAGACATCGCTCAAGCATGGCAGATTTTACCTGCATATTTCGAATTTCGTGCTCCTTTTCTTCCAGCTTCATCGACGCAGCACTAAGCTTTTCTTCCATTTCCATCCTCTGCTTTTCAGCATTTTTGAGTTTTGCATCCATCTCCACACGTTCGGCCTGGTAACATGCCTCCATTTCGATGGATTCGTCCTCCTTCCTGCGCAGTTTCGACTCCATTTCCTCTCGCGCGGCCTGCAAATCCGCTTCCAAACTGTGTCGCACTCTCTCTGCGTTGATCCACAACGTCTCTGTGTACATCTGCTGCCTTATGACCTTCAGCAGCACCGTCCTCACTTGGCCTTGATACGGCTGTTCATACCACCTAAAAAATGTGCACCCGTCCTGACCATAAACCAAAACCCATGAAGATTATATAATTATTAAGTCTGAAAAGTCAACATCACTCCACTGAGCATTTACATCGATTTACCTCTGGCCACAGCGGGCATTGCCAATATCTTCTACCGGGGTTATCCAGCATTAACGACGTCCGCAGTTGAGCCCGTCCATCTCGGCAAGCAGGTCTCTGATGAACCCATATTTGTGTCCATCTTTTCTTGTTTCTTTCTTGTGTTTTTAGTCTTTATCGAGTCATTATGTGTCTGGGAGAACACGCAAGTCGAGAGATAGTGTGCAGGGGAAGAACAGGTGGATGCTGGTCAAATCCGATGGAAAATCTGTTGTTGAGATGGCGATACGATGCGAATAGGCATAGGGCTGGAAGCTTGTAGCTGGGCAACATCGAAACATCCTTTCTACAAGTCAGGAAGCACCTCCCCATATCCTTAAGCCAACAGACAGAGTACTCGGAGGAGCCAGGATCGTGGTCAAGACCGGAGGCAATTCAGGATGCAGACGATGAAGGGCAAGATGAGAGTCGAGCAGCAGCAGCAGATTTCTTTTCCTTCAAGGAAGAGGATAAGGATCGGATGTTTCCTTCCTTATCCTAGCCGAGCCAAATCATGGAATAAATCTACCACGCAAGAAAAGAAGGATCGTGCATGCGAAGGAAAGAGAGAGAGGCGGAGGTTATGATATGCATGGAAAGAATCCTTATTCAACAAGGAAACTTTCCTAAATCCTAGAATCTCATCGCCTATATATATGGCCGACTCTATCATGTAAGAGAACTCTTCGAATTCAGTAGTTTAGATTAGTTCTACATTCTAGGTTGAGAGAAAGTGAGGAAGAAACAAGTCCTAAGGGCAAATTACTTTAATTTCGTAGTTTACTGCTTTAAGTTAGTTGTTGGCGTGAAGTCAAGACCCTGGGTGCTGACTACGCTTTTGGGCAGCAACCCCTTTCCAGATTTATGCTAAGTATCCTTTTCTTTATTTGCTTTGTGTTTTTATTTAATATTATGTCTAGCTAAGTTTATTGTTTGGGTTGGATGTAGATGAAGTGCTTCTAAATTACTCGTTCAAACTTGTGAGGTCTAATTGTGTTAGTTCGTTAATTGATTTTGTTCCCGAAACACTTAGGATTAATTCTAGACTTAATTGATATTGAAGTTGATTGATCACCATCTAGATATTGAGATTAAGTCATTAACAGAAATTGGGATCAACACGAGAGTGTCTTTCGTGCCCAAGAAGGTAAAGGGTGTTGGAGAGCAGTCGATATTGACCTACCTCTTGGCTGTCTTGGGTCTATTTATTCTTAATGCCTGTTGGGCAGCATCGTTACTGAAGTGTCTTCGTGACTTTGCTGATCAAGAGAGGAGATTTAGCCTTCTGGTCAAGATCTGTAAAATTGATTAGACATGGGTTAAGTGTGTTTACATCGTGACTTCGTGACCTTAGGGTGTTAACTAATCTTTGCCTTAAACCAAGTGATAAAATTAGTTAATTGAATATTTTTGCATCAATGAACGAGTAAAGAGTAATTAGGATCATGGATTCGAAACCCAATCCAAACTCTTTTGTTATTTGATATTGTTATTTGTTGAGTACAGGTTATTAAGATACTTCGTGACCAAAACCCTTTTGTTGAGCAACATCAGAAGAACAAATTACGCCGAGTCCCTTGCGTACGATCCCACTTGCCGCTGACTACTATCTTGTTGGGCAAGAGGTGTTATAAATATTATTTGTGCGAAGTGTGTGACGACATCGCTCCGTCAAATTGGCGCCGTTGCCGGGGACTTGGTTTTAAGCTAGTTTGTTCTTCTAGCTTGTGTTGAGCACAGTTTATGCCCAAGCCACATCTACGAAGTGACGGAGATCCATAAGATCACGGTGCTTGCCTGGAGGTGATAGCTAGGAGAAATCGAGCAGAACAACGCAAGAAGAAGAGAGATCTGGAGGAAGGCGTCAACGAACCTTCAGAGTCGCAGAGCTTGACAGACGATCAGGATACTGAGCAAGAAGTCGAATCTTGCTCAACAGTCAGTTCAGACAGTGAGAAGTCAACATCCAGTTCAGAAGCAAAAACATCAACAATCATGGCAGGAACACCGGAGAGAACCATCCGTCAGATCATGTTTCCTGACAACAAGGGAATCCGACCATCAACTATCCAGTTGCCCACCATCAGCGGCAATTGGGAGCTCAAACACTCGCTGATACACATACTGTCCAAGTTCAGTGATCATCCCGGAGAAGACCCCCAAACTCATCTTCAAAACTTTGAGATGGCGATTAGTACAGTAAGGAACAATGCCACTACTACTACCAGGAACAATGGGGATAGACAAGGACAAGTTGTTAGGAACGATGCTGAAGTTATGAGGAACCAAGATGCTGCCCAAGACACCTTTCCTGACTACGTAAGGTTGCTCACGTTCCCGTTCTCACTTCTTGACGGGGCACGTGAGTGGCTTTACACCTTGCCAGAGGGAAGCATTGATACGTGGAGCAAGATGCAGCAAGCCTTTCTTGACAAATACATACCCGTTGGCCGGATACAAAGTGGGAAGAATACTATTTCATCGATCAAGATGGGGAGAAGTGAGTCATTATATGACTACTATGAAAGGTTCAAGAAGTTGTTAGCAAGATGTCCTCAACATCGGATTCAGGATATCGATTTGATCGAATATTTCTTGAAGGGATTAAGGGCATCAGAGAGAAAATACATCATTGCAGCGTGTGGAGGAGCCATAGTCGATCAACTACCATCTGAAGTGTTCAAGAAGATAGCTGCCATGACTGAGCAATCCCGAATGAAGATGATATCCCAAGAGGGGGGTACGAAGGCAGCAAGGGCAACCAAGACAACTTGGTCAGCACCATGAAAGACTTCATGACCAAGATGTCTGGCCAGATAGAGGATTTGAAGAAGCAGGTCAATGGCAAGGAAGTTCAAAGAGCTGTGAAGAGATGTGAAGTATGCCAGGCAACATCACATGTCACCTCAGAATGTCCCAGTTGGTTCGTGGAAGAAGGAGAAGAGGTGAAGGCAATAGGTCAGAACCAGCAAGGCGGTGGGCAACAAAGGTTCCAGTATGGCAATAACAACAACTATGGCAACAACTACGGCTATAGGCAGAATCAGCATGAGAACCTGAGGTATGGAAACAACCATTATCAAATGCCTCCTGCCCACCAACAACCGCAACAGCTTGTTGGGCAACAACAGCAATATGTGCCCCCACCTCAACAACAGCCTCAACATCAAAATAATTATGTACCTCCACATCGAGAACCAGCAAAAACAGAATTCATGAAGGAGACCATTGAAAGGTTTACCAACGAGAACCAAAGGCTGAGGAGAGACTTCGAGAACTTCCAACTAGAAAGTCGAGGACAGTCCAACAACCTTCAAGCTCAACTGACTCATATCAACCAAACCTTGTCAAGGTTGGTAGAAGACAAGCCAGACATCAGAAGAACAAATTACACTGAGTCCCTTGGGTACGATCCCGCTTGCCGCTGACTACTATCTTGTTGGGCAAGAGGTGTTATAAATATTATTTGTGCGAAGTGTGTGACGACAGCGCTCCGTCTGTCTCTCTATCCGATTTCCATTGTTGGAACCCACTGTTTAGACGTTGACGCCATCGTTCACCCAGAAGCCCTAATCAACACTGCCTTTTAAGAGAAAAGCTGCCTCCGATTTGTTAGGGTTCCGGAAGTGGTTGCTGCTATTACTCTATTTTATTCAATTATGTCGTCTGCCCCTAAACTCGTTATTAAATGGACCCAAAAATATCCCCCCCCACCCCGGGCGGGGACCACTCAACATAAACTCCACCTTGTACTCCATTGCACCAAGGCAAATATGATATTTTTCAATTTTTAAGCTAATTTATAGGAGAAATAGGTAGCTACACACCCTTGCATTGCATCCATACGTCTTATTCTATCGCCACATGGCAAAGTTTAAGTGATGCTGTAAAATAATTCTAAATGACAATAAAATAATACAGAAACCAAACCATAGTTGGGAATGGGCTCAAACCATTTTACCTGGCATTTCTTTTTAATATTTCAAATATTTCAATACTTCATTTTATTTTATTATTTTAAATCCTTAAAATGAAGAAATTTCTAACGGAGATGATGAACCAGAAACACAGACTCTTTTCTCTCTTAGTAAATGAAGAATCTGGGTTTATTTTGTAGTAGATTTCTCTCTCACTTTCACACACAGGTTTGGGTTCTATGTGAATGAAGATGGTGTCTTCTCATTGAGAATTCAATCGATCATAGTCGGAGGTTCGGCGCCGCTGCACAACCCCTGTATACGCTTAAATAATCATTATCGGTGAGGAAGAAGATGAAGATGAGATATGAATTAGTGTTAGATCGAGCAACGGTAGCGGTGCCGGTGGGAGATTCCGGCGAATCTTCGTGGCTTCAAGTCCGTGCGCAGGAGTTTGACGGTGAGCTGTCGCAGGAAAGAGGATCGTTGGAGAGAGACAGTTTAGTTGGAAAAAGAATTTTTTTTAATAGCCCAAATCAAATTACCTATCTGCAAATCACAATCTAACAACAGCAATCCAGCCGTCGCAAAATCGTCGTTCATCTGGTTTCTTCAGCCACCCTAGTGGAAAATTTAGGAGAAGAGAGTTGGCAGTTTCACGGGAAGTGAGAGTGGAGACAGAATTTCGTCATTGCCTCTTTAGACAGCTGGATTGTTAACTTTACCAAAGTTGGATTTCAAAACATAAAATAATAGTACAAAAACAAGTGAAAATAAAATTAAAGAGAAAAACAGACTATATTACACGTGGCGGAGATTCATGTGTGGATTGCAATGAAAGGGGTGGTAGCGTAATGTATATAAATATTAAATTACTACTCTCTCCATCCATGACAAACAGTCTCATTTACTGCTGGGCACCGGGAGAAAGCTACTAAATTAATTTTGAGTGGAATATCGGTCCCATTAAGTGGGAGTGGTAGCTGATGATTTACTGTACAATTATTGCGTTGTGCGATAAGGGTCCCACTTGTTGTGCGTGAAAAAATTAAATTAAACTTAAAGAAATTGTGCGTTGGTTGAGGGTCCCACTTATCGTGAGTGAACAAACAAAAATGATAGTTGACATTGTTGTACATCCCACTTTATATGAGCGAAAAAAGTGAAGTAGGCATTTTTTTTTGGTACAATAAAAGGTGGGTAAGTATGGCTTTTTCCATGGACGGATGGAGCATTGTTAACAACTGTTACTATACTCATACTATGACACTACCATATACTCCCTCGGTCCCAGCACAGTGGTCTCCCTTGCTTTCGGCAAGTAGATTAGGAAAAAATGACAACTAATGTAAAAACAGTATTGTGAATAAATAATAAAGAATGTAAGAGTAGTGAAAAAATCCGTGTCAATGCAAATGTTAATGCAGTGGAACTACAAATATTTTTCTTAAAATATCAATGAGACATCGTTCGTGCGACAAGAATTTAATGAAAAGGAAAGAACTATTTTGGGACAACGGGAGTATTTGTGTCAACTAAACTAGCGTATAAACCCGTTGAAAATTGACGGAGACTAACTATTGCATAAACTATTCTATAAATCGATGTAGGATAACGAGATGGATCTTTCGGATTGAAAGTATTCTCTGCTCACATTGATTCAAAGAAGAAAAGTGATTTTCAAGAATGTCAACGTGACTGAAATCCCTCCCATTTTTATCCATTACAAAATGGGGAGGAGTGGTGGGGACAATGTGATAATTTTCTTTTCTAACCTAGTAAACATGAGATAACAAAAAATATGGAAATGTTAATATTTTATTACCTTTTTTTATCCATTATTTTTGAATGGAAGAATTTTCAACGGCTTAAACGCACCCTAAGCAAAAAACGCTAAATAAATCTGACAACATATGTAGAAATACATAAGATTCAAATATAAGAAAATTTGCCTTCAAAGCAAATTTATGTACAATTGTGACCCACTGTAATTAAATCTATCTATCTTAAAAACCCGATAAAAGGAAAAAAAAATTGTCCATCAAATTTAGATTATTAATTTCCTTGCCAATTTTTCTTTTTTTTTTGCAAAGAAACTAATTTGTTGTGCATATTCTCTTAAACCTCGCCGTCCCCACGGTCAAGTAGTACCCGTTGCTGTAGCGGTTTCCGTTGACGGTAAACTTGCACGGCGGAGCTGTATCCTCAAGCACGTCGGTGAATTATAGGCCAATTGATTGAGGGCGTTGATGTCGTTGTTGGAGCCGGCACACCCAAAAAACTCATGCCAGATCCACAAATCCTACGACGCCACCACCTCCACGATTAAGGTAGGCACGCGTTGATCGCCGCGAGTGTGGACACCCCCCACCCTTTTGGGCTGTTTCTCCAAGCCCAATGCATGCAATCCAGGCTCCCGCGCATCCCCGGAACGGTCGAATTTTTAAAAAAAATTACGTTAATGCACGTGCCATATATATAATTTTTTGTTTTTATTCGAAATTGGCGGCGTGTCACAGCCCCAAATCCCGAGGGACGGCAAAGCCGGGGTGCGACTAGGGGTTGGATTAAAGAAGTGGGGAAGAAGGGGGATAAATGAATAAATCACCTTAACCGACAATAAACAACTGATATCAATGAACTGATTTTATTTAATAAAAGAGAGTCGACCTCGAAGAATCGCTCGACAGAGTTGTCCTAAAAAAGAAACTAAGTTCAAAGGATGAGACTTAGACCAAAAGTTATACATTAACGAGAACTAGTTTGCAGCGGAAAACGTAGAACTGAAACACTGATCTTCTTTCATATAACAACTCTACTCAACCTCCGCCGCTTCCGTCACTCAACCTGCACATTTAAAAACATATGCAGGGCTAAGTACATAAAGCACTTAGTGGGCACATTGCTGAAAACATCTCATAAGAGTATAGATTAATCAGGCATCTTTAACAGTAACGCAACGGGGTTTTTCTTTTAAAGGCCCGTGCTTACTAAACATTTTCTCTTTTCTAAACACTTTGCGCAAAGATTTTTCTGTTGTTACATTCATCTTGCCCTTTTCAACGCCAGGGAAGAAGCCTTTTCTTCTTCCGCGTACGTTCCTCACCGTGGCTGGCTACCCCTCAACAGAGTACCACACACAACGGCTACCGTGTACACTAACTCTGGAAAGCACCTTTTGGCTAACACAGAGTCCGATCGATTAGTTAGCAGTCGGCTAACTAATAATTCTGGATAGCAGTCGGCTAACTCAGAAAGGCAACAAGAGAACTCACATAAAACAAATATTCATGCCCTGACTATCACTTTGAGAACACAATTATCAAAACTGTAAATAAAGATTTTCGAGCATCGCTCATTTTATTTCGTATATAGAAAAGCCCACCTTAGGCGATTACAGAACAACTAAAGCTTCCGTCTTCTGTCTTCCATCCTGTCTTCTAAACTCAAATTCCTCCTTTGAACGTAAATAATCAAACTTTAATAAGCGGTCGAGACAGTAAAGGAAAAAGGAAATCGAATTCGTTTTAGACTTTTAGGCCTTTGCACTTAACTACATTCTTTTGATTATCCAAGAAACGAGACTTGTTCAATTCTCGTTTAGAAACTGACTCGGCTCATTACTCAACACTTATGTCAGTTAATAAAGGGAGTTGATAACTTATAACGACTTAGAAGTTCACAAGGAACGAAGTTAAAAAGGATTCAACTTAAGAAATTAGGCTTTACAAAAGTTTCTGCACAAAGCAGAGGTTCTGGAGTTCATACAGAACAGATCCCTGCAAAACAGGGGATGAAATTTATACCAAAAGAAAGCTACGGATGTCTAGTTTATTGTACAATTTACGGATCTTGATTTCGTTAAGCGAGTAAAAAGTTATGACAGTTTCCGTAACGTATCGCAAAACAGTCCGCGTGAAACCCTAGGTGCTCGCATATCTCGACGCACGACTTCCTAGGTTCGACTAATGTTTTACCACCTTTATACTTACGAATTTTCAGTCTCATGACAGTCAACACGCACAATCTTTCATGACGAACTTCTTTATATTTCTCGATTAAAAACACGACGAGCATTTCCTCGTCTTTTTCAACTAATCATTTACTATACCAAATTCCAATTCAAATCAATCTCATTCAACGACTTCTAGTTCATAAACTATAACTTATATCATCTCATATCTCGGATGGAAATATCGTCAACTACAATCTTGTTCGTCTATCAACGTTAAACACTAATATCCGATTAGATTCCTTATTCGACTTTCCTATCGACACTTAGACTCGTTTCTTCGTCTCTTACCGATATTTCAACTTCTTTAGAATTCGTTCAAATTTTCCGATTATGATCATTAACTAACAAGATTAACATATATTCAAATCATAAACCTAAATCATTATTCAATCTCGACTTATCGACGATTCTTCGTCTCTTAACAAAAATTCGACGTTCTCCGATTTTGTTCAAACTTTTCAATATCGTTCATCATCTATCAAGATTCACTAATACGTAAATCACATACTCAAATTATTAACGAATCTCAACTTATCGTCGGGTTTTCGTCTCTTAGGATTTCTATTTTTTTTTAGAAAAATCCAATTAAAATATATAATCATCTACACACTTACTACATACCATTTCTATCATCATATTATGCAAATCATATCATATACTACATCAAATCCTCACTTATTTCTCTCTTACATTTTTATTTTTATTTTTAGAAAATTCTAAAATAATTCATGCATTCATCTATCAATACATAGAACAATAATCCACTAATCAATCATCTAAAAAAATCGAACTAAACATCAAACCCCTAAATCCTCTAATTTTCGGTAATAACAATATTATTAGGAGGAGGATTTCTTCTTAAATCCAACCATGGAAATCCAATTCTATGCATCTAATAACATGAATTAAACATAGAATCATCATGCTATCATCCTCAAACTTTTCGAAAAAAATCAAAGTGGAGGGAAGGAAGTTTTGTTCGGTTCAATCTCGAGAGGAAGCTCTTACCTTGTCGATTATGAACTCGAAAATAAGAATGATCGGTAGATGACTATCTTGTGGAGCTTTTGAAAGCTTGAAGAACACTTCAATGGAGGATTGAGAGAGAGAATTAAGAGAAAAGAAGGGGGGGGGGGGGGGGGGAGGGAGGGGGGCGGCAATCTTGGGAGAGAGAAGAGAGAAATGAGGTGTTAGGATAGAATTATAACATAAAGTAGATACAAATCTAACTAGGTGAGTCATGCCCATAGGTGGCGGTTTGGATAGGATTTTAAGTCAAAAATATCGCGTTTTACGGGTCTAATACGACGTTTATAAATCGAGAAATTAAAATCCTAGACAGTTTCGTTTTTGATGAAATCTAATTCGACCATTAGATTAAAAATAAATCTCTTACTCGGAAAACATAATTCGTTTTCCGAAATCCGATAAAAAGTCGGGACTTCACAGTCCAAATTTCGCCCGGAAAAATAAATAAAACTGATTTTTACTAACTTACTCGTATCGCAAAATAAGTGAATGTAAAGTCTGACGGTTTTTCGATCTGAGTTTTCGAACGAAATTTCTATCGGACGCGAAAACCCTAATACAGTAGTCGTTCAACCGACTTCTGGAATTTATTTTCAGAAACGGATTTCACCGTTAGTCTTAGAGTTGAAAATCCTTAACTTAGGCGTGCAAAGGCTTAATTAATAATTAAATTTTTATTTCTTACCGGTAGAAAATATCTGGGGTATTACACGGTGCGTCCCGAGCACGCGCCGGATTCGAGCAGTGCTCGAGCGCTCTGGCACGGCTCGAGCTCTCGTTGCCCGCCACGCGGGGTGCTCGAGCCACCCCCTGCTCGATCCGCGCTCGAGCACCCCCGCTCGAGACGCGTTACGAATAGTCTTAGTTTTATGTACATATTATATGTGCGCTATGATAATGCTGACAATAGGGTAATCAAGACTGGTAGGACAACCACATCTTTTGTCTTAACGATATTGTCTCAGGTCGATTTTCTATGACAAATATTGTATATTTTTTCAGACCAAATATCTCTTTGTCCCATATTGATTTAAAGGATATGGGACATTTTTACAAGCATCCCCGAAATTTTCACCCATATACCCTAATCTATCATCCTTTTGCAAATCTTTAATAATTATATGTAGTACGTATTCAACATAGAACACGTTAATTTCTGAATACATAAATCTGAACTCTTACTTATTTGCGTATATCCAATAAAATATGATTCCTTCTGAAATTGATTTTACAATTCTAAATATGTAGAAATATTAAGATAGTAGGCGAGTTATATAATACTAAAGGTACATACATATATTTTATATATATATATATATATAAATGTATCAATATATATATAAGATAACGGTTGTATCCCCTATAACCTAATTATCACCTTTGTAAAGGCACAAATAACTTGAAAATGGATTATATTTAATGCATTATTTCGGATATTTTTTACATTACATTTATGCTAATTGTGGTGTTGATTTTTTTTGAACGGGAAAAATGCATTTCGTATTTTGATTTGTTGTGCAAGTGATAACAAAAATTAGGCTACTTAGTTCGAAAAATGTGGACCACCTACATTTTGGCCCAATTACATTAATAGTACCACACTCATTATGGACGTGGTTGGAGTTAATATTTGCATTTTTGCAAATTATGAAACATGACTTTCCATTATATCGTGATGACATAAACTTGCTTTGCATGTCTTAGCCTAACAGTAAATTGATTACTGTATCTGATCAAATACTGAATTGGCAATTTATTGGTACCTGCAGTTATTATGTAAAATAAAAAAAAAAGCGCATAAACTTCAGCACAATTAACAAAAATGTAAGCAACAAAGGATGAATTACATAATACTCCCTATAAATTATAATTATAATGCCTGTTTAACGAGCAACTACATTGCACAGAGTAGATTTTGGAAGTAATTGGTGGCATGTTTATGTTTCATATATTTGATATATTAAAAAATTAAGATGAGCGCTTACAGATTTTCACAAGTAAAACAATTTATCCAATAGTACTATTTTACGCACAATAGTGTTTCTAGTTGTTTGTTGCAATAGTAATGCACACAGACGAGGTGTGGAAAAATTAGAGTTAATACAACTATTCCTGGCAGGTTAGGGAAATTACTAATTATTTATTACAAAAACTATAATTGGGTGTAGTTTTACGTTTACAACGATTTTGACTTTTTTGACCAGCACCTCATGGCCACGTGTCAGTAATATACATCATTAAGCCGACTACATATACCCTTACCTGTTTCGACCCACTTCAATTAGTTTGTGCAGTTTTCCTCCTTCTCCCTCACCTATACTTTCTTCACCAAAAAATGTTCACCCCCTCCGACGATTACGGCCGATGGTCGGATGCCGAAGAGGATTTTATGTTGCACTACCTATACCGTCTGTGCGATACGTGGAAACCAGTGGGCACTCCGGCGGTGTACAAGGTCGTCAACACTGTACACGTCGCCCTCCGACGGGAGTTTCCCTACCATGGTCACCGCACACGCGTCGACCTTCTGCGAAAGATGAAGTCAATGAGGGACGATTTCCACGCTTTCCTCCGCTTCATATCCTTGCCTGGAGTGGAATACAACGACAAGCACAACCGGGTGTCCATCACTTCCCCCTACTGGGAGTTTGTGGCCGCGGTCGGCGAGGTTTGCTTATATCATTTGTTTGAAATAAGATTTTTATCGTTTTGATTGGATAACATCCATATAACTTACTGTAGGAAGGACCGAGGTTTATGACTTTTCGCTAGTTCGGTCTTACCGACTACGACGAACGCCAGTTTCTATTTGGCGGTGGTTTTCTTGATTGCATTGACTACAACTGGTTGTTGGCTTCTGCGGCCGGCGTCGATCCTGCTTGGTTGGGAGAACCTTCTATGTAATTACATCTGGTTTAGGGTCGTCTCTGTTTTACCACCAATCGTATTTGGGTTGTATAGTTTTGGGGACTACGTATTCTCTGCCGTATTTGCCATGCCGCCATGTACTGTTTTTTTAATTATATCTACACAACGCGGCTCGAGCAAGGGTGCTCGAGCCGCTTTCGAGCAGGGGGGTGCTCGAGACCATCGCGTGGCGGAGGAGACGAGCTCGAGGCGTGCTCGAGCGCTCGAGACGAGCTCGAGTCCGGCGCGTGCCGAGCATGCGCGAGCATTTTTAAAAAAAAAAAAAAAAATTTACGGCGCGTGCATTGCACGCGCCTAACGTATATATTCGAAATGTTTATGCCCGTTGCGGCAACGGCTATGCCGTTTAATTTTTTTTTTTTTTTTTTTTTTTTTTTAATATTTTCTTCACCTATAAATACCACCACACTCTCACTTATATCTCACACCATTTTATCATCCTTTTTCTCTCTCAAATTCAACCTAAAAAAATGTCTTCATCGGAGGAACTTATTTTTTCCGATTCGTCGGAGGAATATGTCGAGGGCGGCACCGACGACGAGGTGCTGGAGATGATGGCGGACGTGGATCGCTATATGCGTGCACACCAAGCGGAGCAAAAAAAGAAGAAGAAGAGGGCGCGAGACTTCGTCGACCGCGACCGAGAAGCGGCGTGTGCGATCCTCCACGCCGACTACTTCGCCGACCACCCCACCTACGGCGAGCAGTTTTTCCGACGCCGTTTTCGGATGCACAAGCATCTGTTCTTGCGCATCTGCACAACGTTGGAGGAAAACGTCCACTTCTTCACGCATCGACAAGATGCACTCGGGCGATGGGGGCTAACGGCTGTGCAAAAATGCACGATGGCAGTGCGACAACTGGCGACCGGTGGTGCTCCCGACTCGTTCGACGAGTATCTGAAGATCGGAGATAGCACGGGCCGGCTTTGCCTCAAAAAATTTTGCCGTGCAATCATCCACCTCTTCGGCGAGCGGTACTTGAGGAAGCCCAACGCTGCCGACACTGCGCGTCTGCTCCAAATGCACGAGTTGCGGCATGGGTTTCCAGGGATGCTCGGGAGCCTGGATTGCATGCATTGGGAATGGAGGAACTGCCCAAAAGGGTGGGCGAGTGTCCACACTCGCGGCGATCACGGCGTGCCTACCTTAATCTTGGAGGCGGTGGCGTCGCAGGATTTGTGGATCTGGCATGCCTTTTTTGGGGTTGCCGGCTCCAACAACGACCTCAACGTCCTCAACCAGTCGCCGTTGTTCACCGACGTGCTTGAGGATAGAGCTCCACCGTGCACCTTCACCGTCAACGGACACCGCTACGACAAGGGGTACTACTTGACCGACGGGATCTACCCTTGTTGGCCTACCTTGATCAAATCGCCGAGGGTAAAAACCGACCTAAAGACGGCGAGGTTCAAGAAGATGCAGGAGTCTGCCAGAAAGGACATAGAGCGAGCCTTTGGAGTGCTCCAAGCCCGATGGGGAATAATCCGCGCTCCGGGTCGGTGCTGGTACAAGAAGCATCTCCGAGACATCATGTTCGCGTGCATTATTT
Organism: Schizonepeta tenuifolia; assembly: GCA_029490685.1. NCBI lineage: Eukaryota > Viridiplantae > Streptophyta > Magnoliopsida > Lamiales > Lamiaceae > Schizonepeta > Schizonepeta tenuifolia. The sequence goes on from CM055958.1 coordinate 73,946,877, forward strand.
TGCACAACATGATCATCGAAGACGAGCGGGAAGATGTGGAGAATTGGAGAGAGGACTCCGACTCTCCATCCAGTAGCGGGGTACACTTGCGGACAACTCCGATCTGCTTTCGGCAATTTATGCAACGGAATGCCGACTTGAGAGATCAAAAAAAGCACCATCGGCTTACCAATGATCTCGCCGAGCACCTCTACCGAAAATTTGGTCCTCTTCGGGAGTAGTCTAGCATTTTTAATTAATGTAATGTTTTTTTATTTTAATTATTGTAATATGTTAGTTTTTTTTAATTAATGTAATGTTTAATGTTATTTTTATTAATGGAATTTTATGAATTAATTTAATAAATGAAAATGGGGAATTTTTTAATATTAAAGATAGAACACCCTTAGAGCATCCTTGCGTTGCAGGGGTAGAGTGCTCTAAGGGTGCTCGAGTGCTAGAGCACCCCTTAGAGCACCCTAAGGGATGTGGATAGCCTTATAATCTAGTGTTGTTCCTACTTATTGGATGCTCTTTCAATAAACAGCTTCAATTTCATGTTCTACTACAATGGGCTTTGACTTACTTTAATAATTTGTAGTGACTGCAACTAAGTGACTGGCAACACCCCTCTTTTTTTTTTGTTTACAAACCACTCTTACCGATGCTCGCTTTTGTATTACTTAAATGTGGTTAGGAATTTGGCTGTTACTAACAATTCCTGAATCTGCAATCAAAAGAAAAAAAAAAATTGTTAAACTCCCTTATATATTCTACCTGTACGATTAAATGGGGTCTTTCAAACAAGTAATGAATGTTGCGTGTGGGGTCAGTATACAAATTTAATGCATGCAGCTAATTTTTCCAACTATTATATAACAATTTCGAAGACACATCCAACTCCAAACTATAACGGTAAGGTTAAAAAAAATTAAATTTAGTTATCAAATTGCAATCACTATTACTAATGTTGCGAAAATTATTACATTCTAACTTTAATTTAATGATTAACTTGATAACCTATTCATACGCAGTCCCATTGACCATCAAGTGTGCATTCAATTTTAACAATTACAGGAGCATTTAAATTAATTTGGTGTTGAGTTCAACATAAAACAAAAAACAGAAATTAATTTGGTGCACGTAGCTGTGAATTGCGGCATATTTAATATGTGCCACTATAGATTACATCGCCAACCTTTTTTGGAAATGTATAAAAAGATAATAATGAACTCACTTAATCATTAAAAAAACGAAATGTACTTGAAGAAACCTAATCAAAGTTAATTATAATTTCTGTACTAATTATAGGTACTGTTACTAATAATTGTCATAATCTGATTTGAAAAAAGATTCACGTCCGACCTTTTCAGTCCGATTGTACAAAACATTTTTATACATATATTGCGACATCTAATTTTTGAAGGCGATAATATATCACTTGTAAATTAGACTCCACATAGCCCTACGCACGATGACTGTCAGTGTATAGAAATATGTTTCATCGTATGGAGAACGAAATATTAGATATAAATTAATTTATTTTTCGCTCGAAACATGTGGTGTCATACCCAAAATAGGGGCAGGTCATGTTAAACTATAAATTTGTTTAATTCATTTAATGCAACGCATTAATAATATCAGGAATCTATGAATAGGAAGTAAAATTCTGTAAAATTTTGTTTATCAGCCCACCCCATTGCAAAATTCGTGGATCCGCCCCCGCTCGCCGGATAAGACGAGTGACGGAAAATTTCCGGCCGCAAAATCATACCTAAAGTTTAGTTTTCGTGTCCAATTCTAATTAAGATTAGCCTTCTTGCAGATCGTATAATGGTTGCAAAATCATAAAATAAAATAAAAGGCTATTTGGACATTTTGCGCGTCAATAATGATAAAATATTTCTTTTGTTTTCAGCAGATGATATTATTTGAATTTTCGTCTAACATATATGTAAACAAACTTTTCAACAATCCTGAGACATGGAGTGCAGATAGATGAACGGTTGCTATTAACGGTGAATTTTAATTTAAATATCGAATATTAACAGCAAGAACGCTATAGAAGTCAATTTGTTACAATTTCGAAAGTGGGATAGGTATTATATATTTAGAAGCTCAATTTGTTAATAGTTATATTCTTGCGTTGGAGCTATTTTAAATAATTGACATTGCGCGTTGGAGATAGGTTAACAATTTGACATTTGCTATATCTAATTTTTTTTTACTAATTCCAAAAAAATTTCCACATACTTAAATGACATCCCAAATAAGATTCCCATAATTCTCACGTATTCAATGTGTCAACACAATGACAATAAATCCACAAATGCATTAATAATACAAAGACTTTAAAAACAAAAAATGAAAAATGAATGAAAATTTCTCATATATTCAAATGTGCCAACATAATTATAATGATCCATTCACAAATTCTAAAATATTTCATGTGAGGCGCCAATTAATATTATCCGACCTGAAATAAGTCTACATGCTTTACAAAAACATCTACTAATCGCAATTTGCAATCAATTTTGGTGGTCAATTACTTTAAAAAAAATCTTTACAATAATAATCTTTCGAATAATTATGTAAGTATCATGATGAATGCCAGAATGGTGCTTATTTTTTAGGATAATTGGTGGTAGTTATTTTAATCAAGTGAAGGCAACAAATGAAAACGACAAAACAATAATAGCAAAAATCTTATACTTCCAGCATAGGAATCAAAAATCCAAGAACACAAGTTTACCTTGTTTTCTTTGGAATAATTAAAAGAGAAAATTGTGATACTATCATGTCGAAACTAAAAAAAAAAAAAAAAATATGACAAATTTCCAAATGTATTGTTTTTTTCAAAAAAACACTACCGTTGAAAAATATATGCGGCTTTAGTCTGTACGCAGTGAGATATCTGGTTGGAACTCTAACTGCAATACAATATCATCCTGAGAAGTTAAAAATGAGATAAAATTATTTATAACTTTTCACTATATAGGATTATCGCATTTGGGATAAAAGATTTACTTAAAATGTTTTATATTTTAACTAGATAAGTTCTTGATATTACAACTAGCTAATTTTGTTACTAACTTTTTTTGCTAATTATTAGGGAAATCTGATTTTGTATAAGATGAATGTCGTAACATTTTTACGATCTTCGCCTTTTTATTTATTATTTATGTAATGCCCCGAAAATTTCTTACGATCTCAAAAATTTAAATTAATAAAATAAATGGCTTTGCACGCCTAAGTTTACGATTTTAAATTCTAAGACTAACGGTCGATTCCGTTTCTGAAAATAAATTACGGAAGTCAGCTAGACGACTACTGTATTTAGGGTTAGCGCGTACGAAAAGTTTTTAGTTCGTGAACTCAGAACGGAAAACCGTCTGATTTACATTCACGAAATCACGATACGAACTCGCCCGAGAAAGTTCGTTTTTATGATTTTCCGGACGAAACTCGGACTGTGTCGTCCCGAGTTTTTGTCGGAATTAATTTTATAAATTTTATTTTCCAATTAAGTTTTATACGTTAGAATTTTTGGACGAATCAAATCGTGACGATTCTACGTCGAGCTACGTTTTTCGTCGTCTGATTTCCGTAACGTCGTATCGCGTCGGAAAAGCGCGTATTTTCCCTCCCTTCCCTCTCATAACCGATTTCTCTCCCATTTTAGCATGATAGTTTATTTCTTTCATATAGTATTACTTTATACCTACTACTATTCAAACACTATTCACTATTCCCTTTAACCTAAGTATATATAGCCATGTTGTATCATTCTAACTCACATCTCCTCCCTCCCTCAACCTAATTTCGGCTGCCCCCCCTTCTCTCTCCCTTCTTCATTTTTTTTTCTTCCTCCATTGTTGAAGAAAGCTCCAAGATCTTGAGCAAGAAAATCACAAGTCTTCTTCCATCCATCAAACTTCATTCCTTTCTTTAGTAAAAATCAAGGTATCCATCCCCTCTATGTTTCTATCCATCCAACATCCTCTTCTTTTATTTTCTTTTGATCGAAAATATAGGGGTGATGATCTAGATGTTTTGATCTTCGATTAGTTTAATTAGTTGTGTTTGGATATGAATCCTAGGGTTAAAATTGTTTGAAAATCATGAACCCTAACTCTATGCATAGTACCGAAATTTAGGGCTTATGGTAGGATTTTTGGAATTCTTCAATTGATGTTAAATTCATGCTTAGAAAGTGTTTAATTAGTGATTAGAACCAAGAGAAATCGAAAGCCCTTTGTTTGTTTGAAATTGATTTAGGGTTTAGGGTTTGAAATTGGGGATTTTTGCATGTTGATGTGTAATTGGACTTGAATTGATTAATTGATGTTCTAATAGTATGATTAAGAGTTAAATGGTGTTAATTAATGAAGAAAATCACTCTCTTAAACTATGTATTAAAACCGAAATTAAGGATGAAATTAGGGGTTTTCTTGTAGTTGTTTTAATTGTTGATTTGTTGATGGAATAAGGTTGTAATTGATGTTAATTGTTGATAGGAATTTATTTGAGAATTTTTCTAAAATTATTTGGTGGGATGTAAGAGATGAAGAACTCGTCGTAAGTTGAAATATAGTGTTGATGTGAAGTGATTATATGCATGAAAGTGATTCTAGTTAGATGTTGTTTAATGACGTAAAATTTGAACGAAATCCGACAACTTTGAAAATTGTGTAAGAGACAAACCACTAGTCGTAACTAATAACCGAGAAGTCGAATGGGAATTCTAACTTGATAATATTGTTTATAATGGATTTGGGAATAACTTTGTAGTTGATGTCATGAGCTTTCGAGCTAATATAATATGAGTTATAGTGATAGTCGAGAACTAGAACGGGAAATTGATAACTTGTTGGTTTAGTACATGTTAGTTGAAAGCCGACGTTTAGAACGTCGTGCTATTGGATGAGTTTTGAGAAGGAGTTCATCACGTACGGGGGTACGTGTTGACTGCCTTGAGGGTCCAGTTTCTTAAGAAATCGAATACGAGAACTTAGAACGAACCTAAGAAGTTACACGTCGTTTCTATCGAGCAACTAGGGTTAGCGCGGCAGTTTTGCGACCCTCGCCGGAAACTGTAATAACTTTTAGCTCGTTTATCGGATTTGCAATCCGTAAATTGGAGCGTAAACTAGACATCCCAAGCTTTCAAATGGTGCAGGGCTCATCCCCTGTTTCCAGATCCCCTGTTCTGGGCAGTCCCCAGAGTTTCTGTATTGTGCAGTGAAATTTCAGTTTCATTTCTTCTAAGTTGTTTCATTCGCAACTTAGTTCCTTTCGATCGTCTAAGCCGTAATAGCTAACGAATATCTTCCTACTGACCCTAGAGTCAAGAAAGGAGCCTTGAGTGCTAACCGAGACGAGTTGGTACCTCTTATCCGTTCAAGTAAAGAAGTTTAGTTAAGCAAGAAATTGTCTAAGTCGTAATGAACTAAAACTTATTTTCCTAAGTTGATTCTTTCCAACTTAGTTTCTTATGATCTTTTAAGTCGTATTAAGCTATCGACTACCCTCTCTACTGACCTAAGAGTCGAGTATGAGACCTTTCGAGTTCTAAACGGGATTTTTTCGAGCCTCGTTTCCGTTTAAGTAAAATGAATCTAGTAAGCGTGCAAATGCCTAAAGAATGAAACAACAAAAACCTTTTTCGAGTCTCTTTGATCGATTATCTTTTACGAATCGATTTTTAAGTATTATTATTTTACGATGAAGGAGGAAGCCAGCAGTAATGAAAGGACGGAAGATCTAAAGTTTGGAAGCTAGTGTTTTTAGTTCTGTATTACGAGGTGGGCTTTTATATATAAAATAAAACGAGCAATGCTCAGAAAATCTTTCTTTATCGCTTTGATATCTGTGTTTTTAAAGTGATATTATGGCATGAACTGTTTTATGTTTTATGTGAGTTCTCTTGTACCTATCTGAGTTAACATTCGTGTTTTCCCAGATTTAGAGTTAATCTAACTAGGTTAACTAACGATCGGCTCTGAGTTAGCTGCTAAGTGCTTTCCAGAGTTAGTGCACTTTGTAACCTGTGGTGTATGTGATATCCTGTTGAGGGGTACCAGCCACGGTGAATGAGTTTTGGTCAAGATTGAACGTAACATACCAGAAAAATGCTTGCAAGCTAATTTGAGAAAAGAGTCAGAAAATGTTTAGTAGACACGGGCCTCTTTCAATAAAACCCCGATGTGTTACCTTTATGAAATGCCATATGTATCTATACTTATGATTATGATTTCAGCATCGTGCCCACTAAGTACGTTTGTACTTAGCCCTGCATTGTTTTCTAAATGTGCAGGTTGAAGCGACGCGAGCGGCAACGGTTGAAGTTGAGTTGAAAAGATAGGATGCTTTAGTTAGGACTCTTCCGCTGCCAAACTCTAAGTCTTTTGAGAACTTGTCTATTGAACAAAACTCTGCAGTATAAGTCTATAAACTTGAACTTAGTTATTATCCTGTACTTTTGTCGAGTAATCACTCGTGATTAACTCTTTCTTTATTATATTCGAGTCTTGTTCATTGAGTATTTGATGCCTTTTATGTATGCTTAGTCAGTTAGCCCCCTTCTTCCCCGCTTCTTTAATCTAACCCCAGTCGCACCCCGGCTTCGGCCGTCCCTCGGGATTTGGGGCTGTGACAATTTACAAGTGTTAATTTTTGAGGGCAAGGATCTTGTACGATGTTAATGGCTTAATATAGTTCTATTTTTCATTTCCAATAATGTGATTCTTCAGCAATACTGAGTCCAACAATTACACTTTTCCGTTAAAATTTTTTATGGCATATAATTTTATGGCCGCCAAACATATTAGCAATTATTTAATTAGATATGTATAAGTATCGTATAATTATACATATTATTTCATTTGGTCAGAAACACGACTGATAAATCACAAAAGTTCTGTTTTCATAGATAATCTTTTGAGAAAATCCCACAAAATAGCACTTGTAGGATACTTTATTCAAAATTTAGCACCTCTTTTAAAAACTTAAAATTTTGGCACTTCCTCTCTTTTATACCCTTGTACACAATTTGTAATTCCCTTCATGTCCTCAAATTTACCCTTTGCGATTTCAATTCTATTTTCTTTCGCTCTCTGTATTTCAAAATTGCTCATTCTTCCTCATCCCTACGCCTATTCAACTTTTCGATTTTTCAGTTTTTCTACTTCTCGATCTGTGCTCGTTTCTTCTTCCTGCGATTCTTTCCGACCGTCGAAGCTCCGGCACGCACACTGAGACAGCATCACCGCCTTGGTCGGCCTTCTCTCTTTTTTCTTCTCATATTTGTTTTGTCCCTGAACCGCGACTCCCATTTTCGCTCATTTCCAATTTCCGCTGCGAGTAATCTTTCTGGTAACTTCGTTCTATTTTTTTTTTCAATGCCTTCATCTTCGACTATTATTCTCTTTTATTTTTAATTTGTGGGTATTTTCTAGGGTTTGTTATTGGGGTTTTTCAGAGTTTCTCTAAATCTTAGTTCGTTTTCAATTACTTTGATTTTATCTTGGGTGTAATCACATATTTTTCTGTAGTCACAAATTTATTTTGTGTAGTTCCATATTTTTGTTTTTTCCAATGCTCATTCCCTGGATCTAGTTTTACATTTTTTTGGACGATTTCCTGTATTTTATCCTTTTGTTTTTTGAATTACACTGCTCATTCTTTTTTAGTTTTCATTTTCTGTGATTTCTCAATTTTTTTTGTGTTATGGCACATTTTATGCTTTGAATGCTCATTCCCTGCATACAGTTATATATGTTTTTGATTCGTTATGCTGCTTTTTATCGTTTTTTTTTTCTGCAATTCCATTGCTCATTCTAAGTTACTTTTCAATTTGTTTGATGTAATCTTGTTGGGTTTGTGTAGTCACAAATTTCATGCTTTCAATTCTCATTCCCTGTATACAGCTATACATGTAGAGATATGTGTTCTTTTTGCTGCTTTTTATCTATTTTTTTTCTAATTCCTGTTGGGAAATTTATTAGTATAAGTTTTGATGAATTCCAAAACCGGCTGACCCCAACCGAGTAGATGTTGCCAGTACCTAATGTTAGAATTTAGGCTCGCTGTTTGAGCAAAGTTAAGATTTTATCTTTACAGGTCTCCAGCTGAAGATGGCAACAAAGCGTCACTCAGACAGAACATCAGTTGTGAAGAAAGACAACTGAGAGTTCATTTGTTCAGATGTAAACAAGGGGAAGTCTTCAGAACATCAGTTGAAGGAAACCAACTGAGCGTTCATCAGATGAGAATCAGCAGATCTGCCATGGTTGTCGCGGAGTCTGCTGCCCAGCCACAACCACAGCTTCTGCTCGGACCCTCCGATCAGCCAGCTCTCTCAACTGACGCCATCTGCGAGCTGATCTCGGAGAGGGTCAACCAGCTGAGGACGGAGATGTTGTCCAAGATCCAGCTGGGCAAGGAGGAAGAAGCTGACAGAATGCAGCAGCTGATGGCAGAAAATGCCAGTCTGAAGAATCAGCTAGATCATCTCTCCTCTTCTCTGCAGCACAAGCTCGAAGATCTCTCCACTTCTTCCAGCTCAGAGGTCTCGGCTCTAAGGAAGGCCGTTCAGAGTCTCAGCTCGGATTTCAACGTGTTCAAGACCGTTGCTGAATCTGACCTCGCAAAGTCCCAGCAGACTCAGGACCAGGAGTGGATGGCTCAGTTCGCCTCTTTCCGAGCTGAGTTCGTCTCCCTCCACAAAGAGGTCTCTGCGACTTTTGCAGCTGTGCAGCGAGCTGAGCAGGAGCGCCAAGACCTGGAATTGGCGAAGAAGGTGGAAGAGAAGGACGCTGTTGAAGAGCTGTTTTCCCGCATTCAACAAGCTGAAGCCAAGTTGACCTCTCTGGATGGCACTGTTGCCACCCTTTTGGATGATGCCAAAAAGGGGGAAGACAAGGAGCCAGCAGCTGGGGAAGACAAGGAGCCGGCAGCTGGGGATGGACAAGGGAAAGCTGTTCTCCAGCAAGGAGAAGGAGTGCCAGCTAAAGCTGAAGCTGAAGGGTCGCAGCCCGAACTGGAAGTCTCCCACGACCTCGTAGCCGAGCTCACAACCGAGCTCGATGCAGAACTTGACGGGATATCCGTTGAAGACTGTATCGAAGCTGCCAAAGCTATGGAGGTGCCTAAGGAGAAGTACTTGAATCCCTCTTGGATCAAGAAGTTCGCTGCCGATCAGGCCAAAAAGGTAGCCAAGTTCGAGAAGGAGCTCGCCAAGGTGGAGAAGAACGTCGACAGAAACAAAGCCAGGCGGAGTGTGCGAAGAATCAACAAGCACCAGATGAAGGCTGAGGCTAGAAAGTCGACGCATCAGCTGCAGAAGAACACTCCGCTCCCGTCTCGATACCCACATGTTGACAAGTGGATGAATGCGGAGTGCAACGATGACTGGGAACAGTTCAAGCATGAGTTCGTCAATGACTTCTATTACAGGAAAGTCTACTCGACTGAAGACCCAAGGCTAGCCTTCAAGGAAGCCCTATGGGAACTCAGATCTGGAGACCCTGGAATGTTTAGTCAGTTCAAGCGAGCTATGCTGAATGCTCAGCTTGATCCCAACACTGTTCCAGTTCCAAAGAAGTGCATACACCGCCCTCCGATGATCAAAGGCACAAGCACGCCAAATAGAAATACGATCTTGGCTGAGGCGAGGCAAGTATGCAAGGAACACGGCGTCAACACTGGGATTGAGTCGGAAGCAAAGAAGGAGATCTTCAACCGTATCTTCAACAAGTACGGTCAACAGTATTTCTGAGCTGTCAAAGTTTTTGAGCTGATAATGTTTTTGGATGTTGTAGTTTTTGAAGCAACTGTTGTATCTTTCTATGTTTTGCGCTTAACTTTGTAACCTTCAGTTGTAACAAAAACTTCAAAGTATATAATACGATTCACCTTGATGAACAATTCCTCATTGTCCAAGCTCTGAATCACAAAGTCTTTCAATTTCATGTTATAACTGTGCTAACCCTTTGATCTTATAAACTGTCTAGAATTTCAGCTGAGATTTTAGATAAGTTAGTGAGGTTTAGATCAGTAGTGGTTTCAAGTTGTAAGTGGTTTTGGTATCATCAAAAAGGGGGAAATTGTTGGGAAATTTATTAGTATAAGTTTTGATGAATTCCAAAACCGGCTGACCCCAACCGAGTAGATGTTGCCAGTACCTAATGTTAGAATTTAGGCTCGCTGTTTGAGCAAAGTTAAGATTTTATCTTTACAGGTCTCCAGCTGAAGATGACAACAAGGCGTCACTCAGACAGAACATCAGTTGTGAAGAAAGACAACTGAGAGTTCATTTGTTCAGATGTAAACAAGGGGAAGTCTTCAGAACATCAGTTGAAGGAAACCAACTGAGCGTTCATCAGATGAGAAACAGTTGAAAGGAAGAGAACATCAGATGAAAAGGAAATCATCTGAGGGTTCAAACCCAACTAAGTAAATACAAGGAAGGCAACTGAGTGTTCAGTTTCAGAACCTCAGTTATAGAATCCGAACAAGGAGTTCATCTGTTTGAAGTTCAAAGTCAGCTGAGAGCTCGACAGATCGGAACATCAACTAAAGATCACTCAGATGAAGGTCAAGACTTTCAACCGACAAACCGAAGTTGACTGTCAAAGATTTGAATTTCAAAAGGAAGTCACATGAGGGTTTGACTGTTCAGTCATTACCCCATCTGGCCCAACACAAGGCTGTCTCAGATGGAAAGCAGAAGAGCACAGATGCCATATCGGGAAAGTCTGCAGAGATGAGAGACAAGCCATCGCTTTCAACCGATCAGAGATCAACTGCTCCTCCAACGGCTAGTTGATTCTCTCCGCCTATAAATAGAGGCATTCTCTCATACGAGTAGTGAGACATGCAGATAGACACATAGACGACGAAAAATTCAAAAGCTTTCTCGAGAGAAATCAAAGCAAATCTGCAAAATCATCATCTAAGAGCATCAGCAGCTGAGAGTTCCAATTTGAGAGAACATTAGTAGCTGAGGGTTCCTAGAATTCGAAACTGTTTTTGATCTTAGGTTGAGTGTTTATTCGTTCAAGCCTTAGATCCAGCTCTCATTCTTGATCGAGCTGTAGTTGGAAATCCTACCCTTTCTCACACCCTAAAAAGTGTGCTAGGACCTTACTCTTCCTGTAATTGAGTAGTTAGGTCGTCAAGTACCCGCAAACTTGACTTAGGCTGTTTAGTGCCCGTAAACTAAACTGTAACGGTTACTCAGCCCGCGTAAGCTGAGTGGTTCTGTCCAGAAGAACTTGGACTGAGATGTGTGGACTCACATCTCCCCGTGGACGTAGGAGTTATCTCCGAACCACGTAAATCTTGTGTGTCGTGTTTATTTTTATTCAGTCCATATTGCATTTCTAACTGACCAAACTAACCAGCATTCAAACCTCTTTTGCACTTTTTCAACCGAGCTGTTTTGGTTCTTGACCAACCGAGCTGGTTTGCGTGAGTTGTTTTTAACGAGTTTATTTTTCCACCACATTCCGCACAGCACCGCTCTTCCAGCTGAGTTTGCTTACTCAGCTGTGAGATCACACCTGAGTCCTTTTACTCAGTTGAAGTTGTTTTCAAGTGTTAAGTTTTTCGAAAGTTGAAAAATCCTAACTGGTGTATTCCCCCCCCCCCCCCATACACCAGTAACTCGTTTCGGGACCATCAAGTGGTATCAGAGCAGTGGTTCAAAAGACTGCTGACTCTGTTTCACGAGGTGTGAATTCGAGAATTTTCTTCAGTGGTCAACTGAACAGATCTTTTCACGCTAGTGCATTCTTGCTCGCATTTTTGTTGTCCTGTTCTTGTTTGTGCAGATGGACGTCAAGGACAAGATCACAGTCTGTTCTCTGTTGTCAACTATACATCATGGAGAACTCGAATGAAGAAGATCCTTTTGTCCAAGCATCATAGGATGCAACAAGTTCTCACATCTGGACCAATCGTCATACGAGACAGAATACTTCGCACTCCCACAAATCCCAACGATGGAGATGCAGTGGTGGAGTATGTGGAGAAACAGCCAGAGGACTACACTCCGGAGGAGGCCAAGGTGAGCCAGCTGGATATCTGGGCTCAGAGCACAATAATGTCCACGGTTGAACAAGATTATCTGCCCTGGATAGAGGAATGTGAGACCGCAAAAGAGATGTGGGACATCCTGGCCTCGCTAAGTGAAGGAAGCGACGAGACAAAGGAAAACAAGTTCTCGCACGCATGTCAAGATTTTGACAATTTCAGTCTGCGACCTGATGAGACTATAGATCAGCTAGAGCTCCGGTTTATGGACATCATCAGAAGAATCCAATCCATCCGGAAAGGAAAATACACTCTAAGAGAGATAAACCTCAAAGTGTTGCAAGCTCTACCGGCTGAGTGGGATACTTTCACAAATATCCACGAGAGCCGAGCTGACCTAGGTGAAATGGGAACTGAAAGATTGTTCTCAATCTTGAAAGGAAATGAGTATAAGGTCAACAGAAGGAGGTCGCAGCCCTCAAGTCAGAAAAATAGAATTGAGGACGTCGGCTCAGCATCAAAGTCAGTTGCCCTCCGAGCTGACTACTCAAAGTCGAGATCGTCAAGGCCAACCAGGTCGGCTGACATGACTGCAAAGGAGCCGAGCAGAGAAGAACTGCAACAGAACATTGCAGCGTTGTCAAAGAAGTTAGCCGATATGGATACTCGGTTCGGCAAATATAAACGTTTCTATAAATCAAACCGAACTCGAGACAGTTCGAAGCCAGTCACCAATGGTTGCTTCGAATGCGGCAAGGAAGGACACTTCAAAGCCGATTGCCCAGACCTCTCAAAGAAGGAAAGAGAAGCACTGAGGGCGAAGCAAACTGCAAAGAATAAGGCCATGGTAGCTGAAGAGGCAGCTGACGATATGGACATCTTCACAGACACTGAAGATGAGGATGACCTGACCTCTACCAACAAAGTCATCAGTCCGGATCAATGCCTCATGGCACTTGGAACCGACCAAGATGATATTGAGGTACAATCTAATCCTGCTCGCTTAAATTCTTCCAATACTTCTAACATGCAGGAATCTATGAACGATGAGTTGGAACCCTCCTGGAATGATTTTCAAGAACTCAGTGAGGAACTGCATCAGCAGTCGGTTGAGTTTAAGAGTCTTCAAGCCCAGTTCGCCAAGCTTGAAGATTCCTTAACCGAAAAGGACGATCTGATCAAGAGACAAGCTGAAGAAATTGACCAGCTGAAAAGTCAACTGAGTACAGCCAACCAAACTGAGGCTTCAACCGATGAACAGTTGAAGGAACAGATCAAGGCACAGAACGAACAGTTGAACAAGCAAGAGGCTCAGATCGACCAGCTGATGAATACATCAGATGCCCAGACCGAGCATATAGCTGTTCTTCTCAAGGATCTTCAAACTGAGAAGGACAACCTGACAAAGCTATATCAGTCATCCGAGATCATCGAGAATCTCATCAAATACAGACGGCAAACGGATGATGTGTCTGGACTCGGATACGACGTGGCAAAGGACACTGGAATTCCACCAGCTACCTTCACTAGGGCTGAGGAAGTCATGGTTGCCAAACCTAACACAGTTGAGTGTGCAACTGAACAAACACCCTCACAACCGATAAAGGTAACTACGGCTGAGAAAGGCAAAGGAGCTGCAGATGGAGCACCAACGAAACAGTCCCTGGAGTCTACAACCGAGGGGGAATGTTCCAAGACTCAACGGAGGAACCGGAGACGTCGGAGTCGCAATCAAGCTCAAAATCGACAACATATCCAAGCTCAGAACCGACGTGATAACCGACCAACAAACCAACTACAGCAGAGATGGAACCAACAGAACCGACCAAGCTTCAACCGATATAATCAACAACGGTTCCATCACGACAACAATCAGAGGTTCCAATAGAGTCAACCTATGTGGAAAAGTTACGACAGCTATGGTTACTCATGCCACAACATGAATCAACATCCGGGCATGAACAACTATCGTCAACAGCCAAGGCAATGGAATCAGAATCAGCCAAGAAGATTCCACAATGGCGTCCGACTTCACAGACAAACTCAACAGGATAAGAATCGCCATCAAAACAGGGGGAAAGCATCACCTCCTAAAGCCCAACATGGGAGAAATCCAACTCCTCCCAAGAAACAGAGCATCATTTCAAACAACAAGCCTAAGGATAACCGGGGTGTTGTTATAGTCGATGAAAATGGGCAGATCATTTGGAATGACAAGGCTATTCGAGTGTATAGAGAAAAGCGACGCACAGTTCCAGGGGGAACTGGTTCTAACCCTCCAGGACCCAACTGAAATTGGGGACATAAGCGAGTTTCTCTTTGCAGGTACAAGAGAAACAGCTGAGGAAGAAGAAGGCGTCTACAACAATGTGGGTGATGGATAGTGGATGCTCGAAACACATGACAAATCTGAAGGATTTGCTTGGAAGTTTCGTGGAGAAAGAAGGTCCATCAGTTACTTTTGGTGATAACTCAAAAGGTTACACCAGAGGTTACGGTACCCTTGAAACCAATCATGTTTCAATTTCTAATGTCTCTTTTGTTGATGGATTGAAGCATAACCTGCTCTCCATCAGCCAATTCTGTGATAATGGGTTCTCTGTCAAGTTTGATGCACAGGGTTGCAGAGTTAAAGATGTCGGATCAAAGCAGGTGATATTGTTGGGAAATCGATCTCCAACAGGGAATGTATACTACGCTGACTGGAACAGCAGCCTCCCTGACACTTGCCTGTTGTCAAAGAGCAGTTCGGATGTGAGCTGGCTGTGGCACAAAAGGCTCAACCATCTGAACTTCAAGAAGATGAACCGACTTGCCAGACAAGAACATGCAAGAGGCATACCTAACCGAGTGTTTTCAACAACACACATCTGCAGTGCATGCCAGCTGGGAAAGCTCGCTAGAACCTCCTTCCGGTTGAAGTCAACTCCTTCAACTGACCGAGTGTTACAGCTGATCCACATGGATCTCTTCGGGCCAGTTACACCAAAAAGCTTTAATGGAAACGAATATACATTGGTTGTAACTGATGACTACTCAAGATATACGTGGACTATCTTCATGCGCCACAAAAGTGAGACCCGAGATGAGCTGCCCAAACTGATGGATCGGATATCGAACCAACAAGAGATGAAGATCATATCTATCAGATCAGATCGTGGAACGGAGTTTCTAAATGAAACCATCATTGAGTATTGCGAAAAGAATGGCATAACCCATCAGACATCAGCCGCGCGTACTCCACAACAGAATGGCGTAGCTGAGCGAAGAAATAGAACTCTGAAGGATGCAGCCACATCCATGTTAGCGAGCTCAGCACTACCTAAGAGATTTTGGGCTGAAGCGATCAACACAACATGCTACACACAGAATCGATCTCTTCTTACCAAGCGGTTGGGAAGGACGCCCTACGAGCTGTGGAGACGCAGAAAGCCAGATATTTCTTATTTTCGTATTTTTGGATCTAAGTGTTATATTCACAACAATGGGAAGACTCAGTTGAAAACTTTTGATGCCAAAGCTTCGAAGGGAATATTTCTTGGATATGCAGCTCGGATCAAGGCATATAGAGTTTTCAACAACAGCTCTCGTGTTGTGGAAATAACACCTCATGTTAGTTTTGATGAATCTACCTTTGAGTGCAGGGAACAGGTAAAGGATCAACACGCGGTTCCAGCTGTTCTACCAGTTCTCACCAGATCGCAAGCTCTTCGGGAAAAGAACCGAGCTGAACCACTGGTATGGGCAGCTGAGGATGAGGACCCATACTCCTCTGAAGATGAATGCGAAGACCTCAGCTCATCCCTAGGGGGAACTTCAGCTGATGTCCCTCCAACTGCATCAGCATCCGATGCCCAACCGAACTCAGTTCAATCTATTGTAAATGTTGAGGATCCAGACTCAACAACTGATCAATCACCAGCTCTGAAGACTCCAACTCAGATGTCTGAACAGCCACTGTTGGAAGAAGAAGGAAGATGCAACCGAAGATGGTATGAAGTTCATTCCACCAACGACATCATCGGAGATCCAACCGAGGGTGTGCGCACACGGAGCAGAGTTGCAAATCCAGAATCAACCGAGGAAGAATCCAACTCTTATGCCCAATATGCTGAGGAATTGGCAGTTATAGAGGAGTTCGAGCAAGCTGGAGATGTTGCCATGATTTCTTGCTTTGTAGCTGATGTTCCAGAACCGAAGAATGTTGGGGAAGCTCTCAACTGTGTCCACTGGACAACAGCCATGCAAGAAGAATTGAATGAGTTTCTACGCAACTGTGTATGGGAGTTGGTAGAAAGACCAAATGGTGTCAAGGTGATTGGACTAAAGTGGATTTTCAAAAACAAGAGAGACGCCATTGGATTCATTGTGAGGAATAAAGCAAGGTTGGTAGCTCAAGGATACTGCCAACAAGAAGGAATTGACTTTGAAGATTCCTTTGCACCAGTTGCAAGGCTGGAAGCCATCCGGATCTTTCTAGCTTATGCCGCACATCACAAGTTCAAAGTATATCAGATGGATGTGAAGTGTGCATTCCTCAATGGAGATATAAAAGAAGATGTATATGTTGAACAGCCTCCTGGTTTTGAGACTGGAGATGGAAGAGTGTACAAGCTGAAGAAAGCTATCTATGGTCTAAAGCAAGCACCAAGAGCATGGTATGACACTCTTTGTGGATTTCTTCTGGACTCGAGGTTCAAACGAGGTTCAGTTGATAAAACTCTGTTCACCATCAAAGTTGGTGAAGATATACTTGTCGTGAAAATTTATGTCGATGACATCATTTTCGGGTCCAAGTCGGAGGAGCTGTGCAAGAAATTCTCCGATCTTATGAAGGAAAAGTTCGAGATGTCAATGATGGGCGAGATGAATTATTTCCTTGGATTACAAGTGAAGCAGTCACCTGAAGGGATTTTCATCAACCAGTCCAAATATACAAAGGAGCTCATCACCAAGTTCGGATTGCAGACAAGTAAGACAACCAAGATCCCTATGAACACGAACTGGAAGATCGAACCAGGAACTGAGGGAAAGCTCATTGATGCCAGCCAGTATAGAGGGATCATCGGTTCGCTGCTCTACCTAACTGCCAGCCGACCAGACATTTCATACTCAGTTGGAGTGTGTGCTCGTTTTCAAGTCCAACCAAGAGAAGCACACATGTTGGCAACAAAGAACATTATTAAGTATCTGAAGGGAACTATCAATGTTGGATTGTGGTACCCAACTGATGACAATATCCAGCTGACTGGATACTCAGATGCCGACCTAGCAGGAGATCGGTTGGACAGAAAGTCTACTTCTGGACACTGTCAGTTCATGGAAAGCAAGCTGGTTTCATGGTTCTCCAATAAACAAGCGTGTGTTGCTACTTCGACAACCGAGTCAGAGTACATGGCTGCCGGAAGCTGTTGCATGCAAGTATTGTGGCTGAAGCAGCTGAGAGATTATGAAGTCTCAACTGGACAGGTTCCCATACATTGTGATAGCTCGAGTGCCATAGCTATCTCTCTAAATCCTGTTCATCACTCTTGGACTAAGCATATCGATATTCATCATCACTTCATCCGAGATCATATTGAGAAGAAGGATGTGTCCATGGAAAAGATCCCAACTGAGATTCAGAGAGCTGACATCCTCACCAAACCTCTTCCTGAAGCCCGGTTCAAGATGCTGTGTGATCTTCTAGGACTTTTGGATCCGAGCTAAAAACTCATCCGAGCTGAAGAGTTATCCGAGCAGAAGAGTCATCCGAGCTGATAAGGATTCATCCGAGCTGAAGAATCGGATATCGACTTAAGGGGGAAGCTCAGATGAAGGGGGAAGCTCAGCTGAAAGGGGAATATCAGATACGAATTGCCAACTGAGGACATAAAACGTCAGCTGAGGAGATGAACTTGAGTCAGCTGATGGTATGCTGCAACAATGGAACAAACGTCAGCTGAACAGACGAACTCGAGTCAGCTGATGGTATGCGGCAACTGAGGAATTCAACAAATGAACACAGCTGATTCAGACATCAGCTGGCAGGTATCATTTATGACTGAAGGTGTTATGATATTAAATGAGAATGTTTGAAATAAATTCAAACATTCCTGAACATGTCAGCTAGACTAAACAAGCCATCATATCGCATTTAATGTAAAGTCTGGCTGAACACCTATAGCCTTACTTTATAGTGCGACTGGGCTGACACCTCAAACTATTCACCTTCTCACTCGCGCGCGTGGTATATCAGTCAAAATTACTCAACAGTCGCGAAATCACAGCCGTTAATAGATTCGCGCGATTTAACCCCAACCGTTGATTTTATCCGAGTCAAAGATTATATAATACGGCAAATCAGGAAGTGATCCTTACTTTCTCTTTTCGTGCATATCTTTACTCACTATTCATCATCTTCTCAAATCTTGTTTCGCCATTTCCAGTAAAGTCTTTCACTCTTTCTTTGCATATATATCTCCTCGAGATGGCGCCCAAGTCAAAAGCTTCTAAAAAGATAGTTTCCTCAGAGCCTGCAACGTTCCTGGAATCGTTCGACATGGTGATGTCGAAGATTCATTTCGAACAGATATTATCCAGAGCGGCTCTCTCATCGCCTGAGCTCGCTCCAATCGCCGCCATCCTCTCCGACCACCATCTGCTTGATTGGGCCACCCTCTCTCCGGCCCTGTTGCTCAGGAAGCAGATCGTACATTTCTACCGGAATCTGCAACGAGTCGCAAATGACGGGCTTGTCACGATCATCCCGTGCAAGCAACGCCACATAACCTCCCGAACAGTAGAAGACTCCATTGTGGAGATAAAGGTGTCGAAGGAGTTGGAGAAGCTCATCCCCAGAAACCGTGAAGCCACAGACGTGGTGGGGAACTTTTCTGACAAGGAAGCTGATACCTTCCTTCAAACCATTCTTCTTGTTCCCGAACCATTGAAGGGGAGCATGCAAAGGACAAAGTTGAAGCCGGAGCACCGACTTCTGTTCGATGTAATTTCCAAATGCATCTTCGCATATGGTGGAGCCTTCAGGGACATAAGCCGTCCTAAGCTCAAGCAGCAGAAGGCCCTGGAAGAGATGCACCAGGTCGACTGGTTGGGATATATAGAGAGCCAGCTGTTGTCGGAGAAGCAGAAGATATCCGAGACGACAGCTGAGTCCGGAGATGTTCTGTTGAGTGTCAAGGGGACTCTCAACTTCGGGACAAAGATTTCAGCCCTCATCCTCCAAGCCATAAAGGGTCTGCCGCTGACATGGGAAGGGAGTGAGGACACTCCAGTCAGCAAGCTGTCACTGTTCCCCTCAGCCAAGAAGGTCAGGGATGTTGTAGAGCTGTCTACACCCCCAAGGGTGTCCCCAAGCCAGCTGTGGAGGCAGCTGCTCGTCGCCCTTCGAGGACTAAGTCGGCGAAGCGCCAGCTGGAAGAGGTAGCTGAGGAGGAAGAAGACGAAGAGGAGGCAGAGGAGGAACCTCTGCAGAAGAGGCCAAGGATAAGAATCATCCAGCCAGCGGCTCAACCATCCACAACAAGTCCAGTGGTGGTCAAGCCGGCTGAGGCGAAGGAGTCAACCGAATCCAGTCAATCGGTTGACCCAGCTGGGTTTATTCTTCAACCTCGCCAGGAGGACGTGGCTGAGGAGGCAGGTGGAGACGTGGAGATCCAAGTGGTGGATGCCAGCTCCTCCTCAGATGACTCTTCTTCATCTGAGGAGTCTCACGACAGTCGGTCTAGAGCTGATGCCAGCCAGGTTAACCCGCCTGTGACTGAAGAAATCCTCCAGCCAGCCAACTCTCCATCCAAAGAGGATCCAGTTCTCTCAACTGGTCCTCAGTCAGATATTCCGAGCCTCTCGCTCGATGCCAACGTTGTGACCACTTCTTCGGCCAACGTTGATGAAACCATCGAACCCATAACTTTCAATATCGACCCCCCTCAGATCGATGAAGAAGCCAACCGCCAGGCGATCCTGGCTGAGTATGAAGGAAGACTCAGCTACTGCTTCCGCAAGCTGATTGGTATGTTCCCCGAGGCAACATCGATGCCCATTTTCTCTGTTCTCGGGACAGAACTTCTATACCAGTTCAGTGTCATATTCAGCTACTGGTACGTGAAGGAGGAGACCCTCAGGATCCATGGTTGGGACAAGTTAAAGGTCGAAGAGTCCAACCTGAGGGACTACTTCGACTACCAGAGCCTGGAGGTGGCTTACAACCAAAAGGTGGCTGTGCTCCGATGACGTCTGGACAAAAGCATCCAAGAAGGGACAGACACCAGGGAGCTGTGCAATAACCCTAAAGCTGTTCACTTTCTTGATGACATGCTCGCCAAAAATGCCTCCTGCATGGACGACGTCGACGCAGCTGATGAGGCGGCCAAGAGAGAAGAAGATAAGCTCAAGGCCTACCTCGCCAGCAGATCTGCCATGGTTGTCGCGGAGTCTGCTGCCCAGCCACAACCACAGCTTCTGCTCGGACCCTCCGATCAGCCAACTCTCTCAACTGACGCCATCTGCGAGCTGATCTCGGAGAGGGTCAACCAGCTGAGGACGGAGATGTTGTCCAAGATCCAGCTGGGCAAGGAGGAAGAAGCTGACAGAATGCAGCAGCTGATGGCAGAAAATGCCAGTCTGAAGAATCAACTAGATCATCTCTCCTCTTCTCTGCAGCACAAGCTCGAAGATCTCTCCACTTCTTCCAGCTCAGAGGTCTCGGCTCTAAGGAAGGCCGTTCAGAGTCTCAGCTCGGATTTCAACGTGTTCAAGACCGTTGCTGAATCTGACCTCGCAAAGTCCCAGCAGACTCAGGACCAGGAGTGGATGGCTCAGTTCGCCTCTTTCCGAGCTGAGTTCGTCTCCCTCCACAAAGAGGTCTCTGCGACTTTTGCAGCTGTGCAGCGAGCTGAGCAGGAGCGCCAAGACCTGGAATTGGCGAAGAAGGTGGAAGAGAAGGACGCTGTTGAAGAGCTGTTTTCCCGCATTCAACAAGCTGAAGCCAAGTTGACCTCTCTGGATGGCACTGTTGCCACCCTTTTGGATGATGCCAAAAAGGGGGAAGACAAGGAGCCAGCAGCTGGGGAAGACAAGGAGCCGGCAGCTGGGGATGGACAAGGGAAAGCTGTTCTCCAGCAAGGAGAAGGAGTGCCAGCTAAAGCTGAAGCTGAAGGGTCGCAGCCCGAACTGGAAGTCTCCCACGACCTCGTAGCCGAGCTCACAGCCGAGCTCGATGCAGAACTTGACGGGATATCCGTTGAAGACTGTATCGAAGCTGCCAAAGCTATGGAGGTGCCTAAGGAGAAGTACTTGAATCCCTCTTGGATCAAGAAGTTCGCTGCCGATCAGGCCAAAAAGGTAGCCAAGTTCGAGAAGGAGCTCGCCAAGGTGGAGAAGAACGTCGACAGAAACAAAGCCAGACGGAGTGTGCGAAGAATCAACAAGCACCAGATGAAGGCTGAGGCTAGAAAGTCGACGCATCAGCTGCAGAAGAACGCTCCGCTCCCGTCTCGATACCCACATGTTGACAAGTGGATGAATGCGGAGTGCAACGATGACTGGGAACAGTTCAAGCATGAGTTCGTCAATGACTTCTATTACAGGAAAGTCTACTCGACTGAAGACCCAAGGCTAGCCTTCAAGGAAGCCCTGTGGGAACTCAGATCTGGAGACCCTGGAATGTTTAGTCAGTTCAAGCGAGCTATGCTGAATGCTCAGCTTGATCCCAACACTGTTCCAGTTCCAAAGAAGTGCATACACCGCCCTCCGATGATCAAAGGCACAAGCACGCCAAATAGAAATACGATCTTGGCTGAGGCGAGGCAAGTATGCAAGGAACACGGCGTCAACACTGGGATTGAGTCGGAAGCAAAGAAGGAGATCTTCAACCGTATCTTCAACAAGTACGGTCAACAGTATTTCTGAGCTGTCAAAGTTTTTGAGCTGATAATGTTTTTGGATGTTGTAGTTTTTGAAGCAACTGTTGTATCTTTCTATGTTTTGCGCTTAACTTTGTAACCTTCAGTTGTAACAAAAACTTCAAAGTATATAATACGATTCACCTTGATGAACAATTCCTCATTGTCCAAGCTCTGAATCACAAAGTCTTTCAATTTCATGTTATAACTGTGCTAACCCTTTGATCTTATAAACTGTCTAGAATTTCAGCTGAGATTTTAGATAAGTTAGTGAGGTTTAGATCAGTAGTGGTTTCAAGTTGTAAGTGGTTTTGGTATCATCAAAAAGGGGGAAATTGTTGGGAAATTTATTAGTATAAGTTTTGATGAATTCCAAAACCGGCTGACCCCAACCGAGTAGATGTTGCCAGTACCTAATGTTAGAATTTAGGCTCGCTGTTTGAGCAAAGTTAAGATTTTATCTTTACAGGTCTCCAGCTGAAGATGACAACAAGGCGTCACTCAGACAGAACATCAGTTGTGAAGAAAGACAACTGAGAGTTCATTTGTTCAGATGTAAACAAGGGGAAGTCTTCAGAACATCAGTTGAAGGAAACCAACTGAGCGTTCATCAGATGAGAAACAGTTGAAAGGAAGAGAACATCAGATGAAAAGGAAATCATCTGAGGGTTCAAACCCAACTAAGTAAATACAAGGAAGGCAACTGAGTGTTCAGTTTCAGAACCTCAGTTATAGAATCCGAACAAGGAGTTCATCTGTTTGAAGTTCAAAGTCAGCTGAGAGCTCGACAGATCGGAACATCAACTAAAGATCACTCAGATGAAGGTCAAGACTTTCAACCGACAAACCGAAGTTGACTGTCAAAGATTTGAATTTCAAAAGGAAGTCACATGAGGGTTTGACTGTTCAGTCATTACCCCATCTGGCCCAACACAAGGCTGTCTCAGATGGAAAGCAGAAGAGCACAGATGCCATATCGGGAAAGTCTGCAGAGATGAGAGACAAGCCATCGCTTTCAACCGATCAGAGATCAACTGCTCCTCCAACGGCTAGTTGATTCTCTCCGCCTATAAATAGAGGCATTCTCTCATACGAGTAGTGAGACATGCAGATAGACACATAGACGACGAAAAATTCAAAAGCTTTCTCGAGAGAAATCAAAGCAAATCTGCAAAATCATCATCTAAGAGCATCAGCAGCTGAGAGTTCCAATTTGAGAGAACATTAGTAGCTGAGGGTTCCTAGAATTCGAAACTGTTTTTGATCTTAGGTTGAGTGTTTATTCGTTCAAGCCTTGGATCCAGCTCTCATTCTTGATCGAGCTGTAGTTGGAAATCCTACCCTTTCTCACACCCTAAAAAGTGTGCTAGGACCTTACTCTTCCTGTAATTGAGTAGTTAGGTCGTCAAGTACCCGCAAACTTGACTTAGGCTGTTTAGTGCCCGCAAACTAAACTGTAACGGTTACTCAGCCCGCGTAAGCTGAGTGGTTCTGTCCAGAAGAACTTGGACTGAGGTGTGTGGACTCACATCTCCCCGTGGACGTAGGAGTTATCTCCGAACCACGTAAATCTTGTGTGTCGTGTTTATTTTTATTCAGTCCATATTGCATTTCTAACTGACCAAACTAACCAGCATTCAAACCTCTTTTGCACTTTTTCAACCGAGCTGTTTTGGTTCTTGACCAACCGAGCTGGTTTGCGTGAGTTGTTTTTAACGAGTTTATTTTTCCACCACATTCCGCACAGCACCGCTCTTCCAGCTGAGTTTGCTTACTCAGCTGTGAGATCCCACCTGAGTCCTTTTACTCTGTTGAAGTTGTTTTCAAGTGTTAAGTTTTTCGAAAGTTGAAAAATCCTAACTGGTGTATTCCCCCCCGCCCCCCATACACCAGTAACTCGTTTTGGGACCATCAATTCCATTTCTCGTTCTTAGTTAGTTTTCACTTTGTTTGATGTAATATTGTTGTTTTTGTGTAGTAACAAAATGTCATTGTGTATTCTGCTTATCAATCCATTGCTAAACTTCTCTTAGTATATGCTGTGTTTACTGTACCTTTGTTTTTAACTATTTGTGCTGTATCAAAATTTTCCTTGTTCACAGGGGCTGTCTGTTTGGTTTTAGTCTATGTTTCCTTTTAGCGCTTTTGTTCTGCATTTTTGTGATTTAAGAAATTTTATTCATATTGTATACTTTTCTGTAAATTTAACTTTTATATGTTTACATTTTTATACTATAATTTCCAGGAACAATGGCTAAAATAACATGTAAACACGGTTTGAAAGCCATGGTTAACACAACATATACTCATGATGATCCTGCAAGGAGGTACTTTAGTTGTCCTAATAGTGAGGTACAGAATTCTTTCATATATTTTTGATAGTTTCGTTAAAGCAATTTTCCAACTATTTGATTGTTGGTTGTAATTTTTTTTGTGATATATAGAAGGATGTTTGTAAGTTTTGTGACTGGATTGATCCTAATGTTACGGATATCAACGTGATTACATCGAAGAACTTCGTCGTGATCGTGATATGTATAAGGAACAACTTGGCCATCTCCAAGAAGCATACATGAAGATGGTTTTAGCAGAAAATGTTGCATCTACAATTGCTGCTCAATATCGTAAAGAGAGGGATGATTTGCAACAAAAGCTTCGTATCGTAGAGTTTGATAGTAATCAACTCCTGACTGCAAAGAATGTAGCTGAAGAATCCAATGGACATCTCACTTTGACTGACTTTGAATTGCGGGAGGAAATTTCTTGTTTGAAATTCAAGTCGTGGTGGAAGGATTTTGCAATAGGCGCTTTGCTTATCACCCTTATTGCTAAAGCTTTTTAGATAGTTACAAGCTGTTCTATTTTAGTTTTGTATTTGGTTGTTAGTTTTTGAACTCGTACATCTAATTCTAACATATGTAGTTTGAATTTGTACTGTTAGTTGAACTTTTACATTTGTTTTTTACCTTCACTAATATTTTTCAAATTATTTTGTGCAGTAACAAATTTTTTTATTGACAAGATTTGATTTTTCTTTTTTGTGCAATCTCAAAAACTAAATAATTTGTCTAATTTACCTAACATAACATTTAGAGAGGATATTTAACTAATTTGTGCAATCTCAAATCAAATATTTATATAACAAAAAATTGTGCAATCTCAATAAAAGACCAACAACACTCCATATAATTCTCAAATCAAATATTTATATAACTAATTTATCTAACATAATATTTTTCTTTTTTTGTGCAATCTCAATAAAAGACCAACAACACTCCATATAATTCTCTGCTTCTTTAACAACAAAAGACCATATAAATATTCCATTTATTTTAGTGGTTTCCTTAACAATTTTTTTTTGTTACTACACAAAAAAGTATAATTCTGCTTTAATGGGTAAAAACCTTTTGTTACTTATCAAAAAAACTATCAATCACGATTCTTATGTCACTCAATTTTCGAACTTCACAATTTTTTTATCTTAAAATCGTGCTTGTGGCTATACCAAATTGTTTAAATTTTACACATGATTTGGCGCTTGTACCACTATTACTCTTCCCCCTTTTAGCCGATAATTTCCAGGGTTCCCCTTTTCAGTTCGCGAGCATCGTCTGCACCCAAATCTCAAGTCCCCCCTCTTAGAACACTATACGGGTTTTCGATGAAGTAATTTCCCATCTTCGCCTTCAGTCGTCTTCTTACTTTCAGGTATTGGCGGTTCAATTATTTTTTTTTTGCCTTTATCGAACAAGGGTATTCACTTCTTTCATTTTCCCGGTTTTGGGTGAAGTTCTATTGGGGTAATTGATTTTGGGGGAATTTCGCAATGGGTACTATGAAATAGAAGTAACACAGATTTGATGTTAAATTAGCATATATTTATCTGTCTGTTTACCAGCATTGGTGTATTCCAACTAACAGATTATTTTCCCTTTGTTCTTCAATCCACCTTGCATTTTTCAGATGGATCTTACCTCTGTTGTAGTGTATTATGGTGGTGTATGGATTAATGATTTGTACCAAGGAGGTGAAAAATTGTTGTTGATATTATCGAGTGACGAGCGTTCATTTTCTGCTTTCCTACGAAAAATACAGTCAAACATAGGAGGAGTTGAAAACTTTGCTGGAATATGTGTAGTATCTTGTTTGGTTGGTTCTCCAATAGAAGATGGTAGTGTTGTACGTCTTAATGTAACTAATGATGTTGAGCTCATTTTTGCGTTGGATAATGGTGTTAGAAGATTCTATGTCACTGTGTCATCACCTGTCAAACCTTGTAACCCACCAGCTGTGACAAATCTGAAAAGGAAGCATGCTGAGAAGTCATCAATTGATGAGTCCTATGTTGGTGATCCGTGTCAATCTGGTGAGGACACTGATGATGACGATGACGATTTTGATCCAGACGATGGTGTTAGTGATGACAGTTTGGATGATGAGGATTTCTCTCAGTACGATTCCTTTTACAACGACGGGCAGCCTGCTCCACTTTTCCATCCATTCCTTCACAACAATCAATTTGTGACTCCGCTTTCCAATCATTCACCACCCTGTAGTATTTTCCACCCTCAACAACTGAGTTCTAATAATGTACCCACACATGGGACACACTTGTCACAAGCAATTGTACCTGTTATTGATTCTAGTATCGAGGGTGACTTTCAAATGAAGTTCAGCACAGATGATTTGGCTTTAGGTGCTATGTATATTGATAAATCGAGCTTGATGTATGCTGTTGGTCTTTATCATTTGACTAATAAGTGTGAGTTTTCAGTTGAGCGTTCAAGTGGTACCAAGTATTACGTGCATTGTAAGTTCCTTGATACGTGCCAATTTCATATGCGGTCTGCTGCTCCTTGTGCAAAGGGTATTCGGAGAATCACACATTGGCAAGCACCACATACATGTGAGTTGGACTTGAGAGTTAATAAGCACCGGACCATGTGTTCCAGTGTTGTTGGTGCTTTTTTCGCTCCCCGGCTAATGGTTCGAGGTGCTATTCTACGCCCCAAGGAAATGGTACATTATCTTCAATCAGAATTTGGTTTCAAGGTACGTTTTATTTTGCCAAAATAATTATCTGCAATTATTTTCAGTTTTCAATCATGCTTATCATTGTGTAATTTGTTAATTAACAAATTTTTCTATTACAAATTTTATTTCTACAGAAATTTTTTTCTTACAAGTTCAGTTACAAAATGACTTACACATTAGTTTGATATCTTTCAGATATCATATTCAGTGGCATGGGCAGCCCGCAATCGTGCCATACAACAGATATATGGTGACAGTGATGACTCCTTCAGACATTTGCCTGGCTTCTTACATATGTCTGAAACTTGTAATCTAGGTTCCGTGGTTTCTTTGCAAACTGATGAGAATAATGTTTTTGAATTTGCATTTATGGCTCTCAGTGCTTGTATTTCCAGTTTTGCATCATCATGTCGTCCTGTCATCTGTGTTGATGCTACACACTTGAAAGGTAAGTTCAAAGAAGTTATGTTCGTAGCTGCGTCTAAGGATGCTAATGAACAAATTTTTCCTCTTGCATTTGGTATTGGTCATAAAGATAATGATAGATCATGGATATGGTTTTTGTCTGAAGTTAAGAAAGCATTTGTGCAGAAAGAAAATTTGGTTATTGTTTCTGATCAACATGTTAGCATTAGCAAAGCGGTTGAGACAGTATATCCGGGAGTAATGCATGGTCTTTGTTGTTTTCATATCCAGAAAAATCTTTCCAAATATGGTGTTAATGTTGTGAAGGCATTCCAAAAAGCAGCATCATGTTCTCGGAAGGAGGATTTTTATCATCTAATGAATGTTATCACGGATATGTGTCCCAAAGCTGCTTGTAGGTTGTCTGAGATTGATCCTATTCGTTGGGCTAATTGTTTTTCACCTGTTAGACGTTATGGTGTGATGACATCAAATGCTTGCAAAAATATCAATTCAACGCTACGTTGGGCCAGAACATTACCCGTATGCACTCTACTTGATTGTGTTCATTCTATGATATGTGGTTGGTTTGTTGAGAGGCAGCAGCTAGGGTTAAGCCGTACACATGAGCTTTCTCCTAGAATTGCAGATGAACTTGCTATTAGAATTGAAGAAGGCTTCACAATGGTTGTCGAACCTATTAACTCCACTCGCTTTTGTGTGAAGAAATCTGGGAAAAGTTATATTGTTGATTTAGATTTACATTCCTGTTCATGCCGAGAGTTTGATCTGAACATGTACCCTTGTTCTCACGCATCTGCTGCAATAAGGTATCTATTTTAAATCTTAAGTTCATAATTATCATATTTTCTTCATAATTCTTTTACTGATCTTTTTGATTGCTTTTGAAGTTCGGCAAAGGAGAAGCCTATATCTTATGTTTCGCATCTCTTCACTACTCGTAACATCTGTGACATGTATGCTGGTGATGTGAACCCAAATCCAGCACGTGATGATTGGGTTCTCCCTCTACATGTACGAGATACGATTGTCCATCCTCCTAGTAATCCCCGTCAAGCTGGAAGGCCCAAGACGAAACGCATTGCATCTTTCTGTAAGTCCTCACGCTCTTCATCTCGTTATTGCTCTCGGTGCAAGCAACAAGGCCATTACAATTCCACGTGTACTGCATATGTTACTACTTCCAAACCCACTTCTTCAAAAGCAACCAGATGTATGCAGAAACCGAAGGCTTGCAGTATTTGTCGTGACCCTAGTCATACACGTAGGAAATGTCCTCATCTGGTGGATTGAATCTGTATTTGATGTTTTGTTATCACTTTTATATTACATATCTATTTCGAACATGTCATTCTATGGTGTACTACCTATACATTGTTTATGTGATGTTTCTGTGACCTTGTTTACACTTTTTTCTGAACAGTTGAAGGCGAGTTCTTTTTTTTTGTGTAGTAACCAAAATGTTTAAAATTTTTTTTGTGTGGTAACCCAAAAATTTAAACATTTTTGTTTAGTAACAAAAAATTTTAAACATTTTTTGTTGATTAACCCAAAATTTTACACATTTTTGTGTATTTGTTTAAATTTATCGAGAACATTTGCTATTACTAGTTTTTTTTTTCCTTTTTTTTTTGAGTTATGCATACTTCTATGATGTACTTCTACATCACTTTTATATGATCTATACATTTTCTCCAGTCATTCACAAGGTAATTATTAAAATATTGTGGAGTCAATAAAAAAATAATATTTTCGATGAATTAAACTAGTATCGATGAATAACATTTTCGGAATTTTTTTGGTAGTAACAATAAATTTTTAACATTTTTGTGTAGTAACAAAAACTATATGTTAGAAATTTTTGTGTAGTCACACTAAATGTATATTTTGGAATATACATTTTTGTGTAGTAACACAAAATGTTGGAAATTTTTGTGTAGTAACAAATAACTTTTATGATTTTTGTGTAGTAAGAAAAAATATTTATGTTGTAACAAAAAAATATTATTTCTTTCCTCATACTCAAAAAATATTTGTGTTGTAAAAAAAAAATATTCTTTTGCACTTACACAAACAATTTTTGTGTATTAACATAATTTTTTTTTATAGTGCTTAGACATAAAGCAATTTGTATAGTAACAAAAACATTTAGTAGTTTTTCTCTTAGCAACAAAAAAAAATTTTGTTATAACAAAAAAAATTATTAGTTTGTTTCGCAGTAACAGAATACATTTGTGGAGTAAAAAAAAATATTCAATTTCAAAACTGATGTGAATCACTTAACCATTTAAAATTTTTGTTCAGTAAATTTAATTTTTGTTCAGTAACACATTTTTGTGTAGTCACACTAAATGTATATTTTGTAATTAAACTAGTAGCGATGAATAACATTTTCGGATTTTTTTTGGTAATAACAATAAATTTTTAACATTTTTGTGTAGTAACAAAAACTATATGTTAGAAATTTTTTTGTAGTCAGACTAAATGTATATTTTGGAATATACATTTTTGTGTAGTAACACAAAATGTTGAAAATTTTTGTGTAGTAACAAATAACTTTTATCATTTTTGTGTAATAAGGAAAACATTTTTGGTAGTAACAAAAAATCTTGTAACGAAAAATATTTGTGTAGTAACTCAAAATGTTTCAAAGTTTTGTGTACTAACAAAAATCTTATTTTATTTTTGTGTAGCAAGGAAAAATATTTGTGTCGTAACAAAAAATGTTGAAATTTTTTGTGTGGTAACCCAAAAACTTTTATGATTTTTGTGTAGTAAGAAAAAATATTTATGTTGTAACAAAAAAATATTATTTCTTTCCTCATACTCAAAAAATATTTGTGTTGTAAAAAAAAAATATATTCTTTCGCACTAACACAATCAATTTTTGTGTATTACCAAAAACATATTTTTTCTGTGCTTAGACATAAACCAATTTGTATAGTAACAAAAAAATTTAGTTGTTTTTCTCTTAGTAACAAAATTTTTTTTTGTAGTAACAAAAAAATTTATTAGTTTGTTTCGCAGTAACAGAAAACATTTGTGGAGTAAAAAAAAATATTCTATTTCAAAATTGATGTGAATCACTTAACCATTTAAAATTTTTGTTCAGTAAATTTAATTTTTGTTTAGTAACACATTTTTCGGTTCGGTAACAAGAAAATTTTGGACTCCCTTTTTCCAGTTCATATTTTTTTAGTCACACAAAAAGATATTTACATTTTTTCTCCGTAACAAAAACGATTCTATTTTCTGGAGTAATAAAAAATATTCGAATATTAATATTGCGTGTACTCACAGATAAGTATCAACTTATTTGTGTAGTTACAAATAACAACAAAAATTTATTTTGTGTGGTCACAAAAAAAAAAGTGTCTTCCCATAAAACGATTAATCTGTTGGAAGGTTCACAAAACCAAAATCAACATAACTTTTGATTTTTATCCATTCAAGAATATACTTTTTTTCAGTAACAAATAAAACAAATAAATATTCAATTTATCGAGGTTCAAAAAACACATTACTAAGACAATCTGTTGCAAATAAACAAAAGATAAGACACCATAGTTCACGCTAATGTAATACACTAAACTTATAATGCATTTTGTCAGTAACAAAAATTTGAGGGCAAAAGCATATCAAATCCTCTTCTGTGCCAACCAAAACCTGGCTCATTTTAAATTTTCCACCAAAAACCCAAAAATTACATATAGCAATCACATCAACTTCACAACTATGAGCACACAAAAAATTTAGTTTAAAAGTCCATCTCCATGAAACCAACACATTAATAAATTGTTTTGGGAACATCCACATACCGAACACCTGCGCACAACTATGTTGACTTGCCTGTTTGCGTACTCCCGTTAGTACTGTACTTGAAGATTCTTAGTGCCACAGCCTTCCTATGGTCCACCATGTCCTTCTTAATGAAGCTCGGTGGGAAAGCTCTCTCCATGATTGACTCGACAGTCCTTAGTGCATAGCCTCCGGTTTTGAAAGTCTGCTTTGTATTTCGGATTGTCATTGTGGCTTTGTCAATGTGGGTGATGTTCCAAGTTGGGACGCTGGTCAAATCTTTGCGTGCGCCGTAGAATCCACTGTAAATGAGCACCTGTGGCAGCCATCGTGAGAGAGCTATCAAAAGCTTGGCTGATTCTTTGAAGTCATCTGCATCAAACTTGTGTGCCTTGAAATCGTAAATGATCAAGTCGTGCATGGGGAATTCGATCTCCAATGCGGCCCATCCGTATAGACCATAGAACACAGTAACAAGCTGTGTCAACATACAATATATATAAGGTTAGAACTTGTTTCGAACAGTGACTATCAAGTATTCACATAATTGAGAAATCATAAAAAATATAGAACATAATCATGTATGTTAAGCACAATAAAAAATTTACCCGATCATAATTCCACCACTCCTTCTAATTTTTCCATTCAGGTTTTTCTCCATGGACATATTGTGCCAGCTTGAACAAGTGTGACACAGAAATTGCTTCATCTTCATCCGGGTTGAACTGTGTCATCGTCTCCTCACTGTTATAATGCTGCCACATGTCGTACACTTCCTTTTGTTGTATAAGATACATAATTATGAACATAATAACATGATATGACCACAAACAAATAACTTAAAAAATTCCTATGTAATCTAACATACTAACCAAAAATGTTGGTGATATGATGCCCATTCTTGAATCAACGCACTTCACTTTTGTAAATTCTGGGAAGCTATGCAGGCAGGATATATATGCCTCGATGTGCGCAAGCCTCAATTCTTGGTTTTCATCCTCTATCACCTTAAACCAGTTTGCATCTACAGGAGCAGGAAGTCCGACATTCCTCCGATAAAAATTTAATTCAACAAATTCTCCCCAAGTCAGATGCAACAACATTATTCTAAAAATGAAATAGTAATTGACATAATATGTAACAATTTATAATATTACGTGGCATTTGTGTTCTTGAACTTCAGATAGTCTATTCCACGTCTTTCATTTTCCAGGTATGGACTGCACAACACTGCAGCTTTTCGCCTTGCCCTCACCAGGATCCAGTCTAACTTCAACGGTCTTTGAGTTTCATCATCCAATTCCTTTGCTGTAGCTGTCTGCATCCTTGTTCTAGGTGAAGATGATTGACCTCCAGTAGCACAACTTGTTTTACCTTTTGCACTCAGCTGTTGCTTCTTTTCATCAGCTGCTTTTTGTGTCACAGCGTGTGCACTATGGCAGGCTTCTTCCACAAAATCAAGTGGCTCCTCTCCAAAAGCAATGTTTCGTACTGGAGTTTTCAACGCAGATGAATTTTTCTGTAACAACCATACTAAATTTTGATCAATAACAAAAATCTGGATTTCAACCTTAACACTTTTTGATCAGTAACAAACTCAGTATATTAATGATTAAGTACAGAATCTTATTTTTGTGAAATAACAAATTTTCGAAAGATATTTTTGTGCTTTAACTCTTCAACTTTTTTGTGCCATGAAGCATACTTTTCTATAAGAGTATTATTCAACTAGTTTTACAGATCATTTTACTATGAAAGAAATTCAAGTAGTACATCTTAGGCACTACCATAGAAATTAACTGATGCTTTATAGCATTACCTACTTAATCCATCCCTATTATATTGAACTACTTAAAACAGCTACTTATATTTTTTTAGCAGGAACAAACTCATTTTTTGAACACATAATAAAAATGTTTGTGACAAACCTCGTTTTCTACTATGCCAATATCTGTCACGATGTTCTCAACCACTCCATCTAGATCCATATCATTGTACTCTCCCCCGGTCAAATGGGACGGTGATTCACAATGCAACTGTTTTTTTCCCTCAATCACGCTTTTGAAAAAAAAAATGATAATATTGTAGCATAAGCATGTTCCTCTAACCACAAATTTCAACATATAGAATACCTCATTACTGCTCACTCCTGCATTACAAACACTCAAAATCTTTTTTGGCCCAACATCTTTCATAGGGCTCCCAAGATTCAATGGCTGCTCCTGAGTTACAATCTGCAACGTCACACATTTTATGGTTATATGCTTTCAACAACAAATTTAAAAAATAACATTATTCAAAAACCTCATCTGTTATTTTGCTGAACAGTCTTGAAGGTGAATCTTCAGCCATCTTATCCTTTGATTTGCTTTTCTGTTTTTCCATTTTAAGACCAAATCACTATTATATTCTTAATGTTAAAAAAAATCACATTTAAATCACCCATTTTACCGTCTCTCTCAGTCTGTCCAGCCGTTCCTCTTCTTCTTGCTTTCTATCTATCACAACAGTTGGACCATCCTTCGTTCCACTCAAATCCACACCAGGATTACCGTATACAACATTAACCCTTGGTAGCACCTGCTCCTGCAAAAAGCAACCAAATTAAGCTGACATATACCATATTTTATATTTATAACATCTCATGTATAACTTCGACATCTTACCCCTAGTTTCTTCAAAACAATTTCTGCAGTTACTTCAGCAAACTTATTAACCACATCATCACTCATCAAGATTGATGTGATTAATTTCGTTGCCTCCTTCACACTGATGAATTCTTCCGATTCCATTGCTACTTCTTTTCTTCTTTTTTTGACAGCCAAACCTCTATCAATAAGTTCTTGTTGCTCAACATCCGACACTGATAATACTTGAACTATGACATCGAATTTCGGAAAATGCATCTTGAAAGGCTCTCCTTCTGGTTCCACTGTTTCCCAATAAGTCGACTCCAGTTCATCGTCATTTGGTATCAATGTTTCCTCAATCTTGTTTGGAAGGAAAATAACAAAACGACAACAAATCAAGATTTGAATTAATTCTGTAACTAATATACAATTGTTCTATAACTAAAATTTACCTCATCGACCATGTCCAGAAAATGTCGTAGAGATGATGAGTAATCATATCTCAACATCCACGGAATACAACCCTCATTGCTTACACCAGATTCAATGCCAACATCAGGAAAAGCACACATTATCCATGCCTTGTTGCCAAACAACACAGTAACAAAACAACCAAAGAGGGGAACCGTCGTCAGATAATATTTAATAAGATAAAATATATTGAAAAATAGGTTATCAATCAAAATATATTTTAAAATAATTGATTAAAAAACATACCAAAAAACCCGTGACGAATCCATTAACATGGTATCCTGTGCTCTTTGCATCTTCTTTCCTATCCGTTTTTATTGAATCCAAGTTGTTTATGAGGTGTTGAAATGATAGACTACCCCAAGGAAAAGACTCCCACAAATCTTCTTTCTCAACTAATGCCCAGATCCAATCATCAATTGACTTCGTTTTTTGGACTCCCAAAAGCACACTATACACGAACAGAATTTTGGAGGCTTTGAGATATTCCTCCCCAGTCCTAAATTTTGAAGCTTTGTAGTCATCCCACAACCTCCCAAAGTTTGTTCTGTTAGCGACATACCAAGTAGCATAAAGTGACTCTTTACTGAACTGATGTTTTTTTTAAGCGAGTTGAACTCTGACTTTCCAAAGCGCAACCCAGTAACAAGGGCAAATTCCTGACGCCGAAACTTCACAACCTTCTCCTTCACAAAAAAACACAGCTCTCTAGTAGTGTAAGGTTCATCCTTTTGCTGCACTATTTGGTAACTCATGAGCTCATGAACTGTGCTCATTGACTTCCCCAATTTTCCAGGGAAGTCATAAAATTTACCAAAACAAGAGTTCTTAAATCTACTAAATAGCTCGGCGCCATGGTTGTTTAATGTTGTTCGGATGCTCGTCAAGATCTCCTCCTTACAGTGATGATTCACCCTTTGAATCACTCCTTGCATCCTACGCCTCTTGTACCTCCAACCCTCCTACAGCGATTAATACGATTTTTCAAAAAGTCATTTAATATTTGCTTTTACTTGAAGTCACAGAACCCACTAACATAATTTTTGGGCAGTAACCAAAAAAAAAACAAGACCAATTTTTGTTTAGTAACAAAACTATTCAGTCATATTGTTGTTTTAGTAACCAAATATACTAACAAATCCATTCTTCCTGCACAACCAAAAATACCAATCCATTTTCTGGTAATTGACAATAGCAAATAATTCCAGCAACATTTTATTTCTAAAGAAACAATTTAAGAGATGACAACAACACCACAAATTCTAACAAAAAACAGCGGGCATTAATTCCTTTATCAAATGGACAATAAGCAATAATTCCTTCCAAATTGGTTCTCTAAAACAACCTTCGGCAGATCCCCAAAAAAAAATGAAGTATTTTGTGTGGTATAAAAAAAAAATAAGCATTTCTCCATCATCCAATTTTGTTAAGTAACAAAAAATACTAGTCAATTCCTTTTGGTAAACTATACGCAATAATTAATTCAAAATTTGTTCAGCAACAAAAAAGCTCAGAAACATCATCTTCCCTACAAGAAAAAGTCGCTTTCAGACCACTCACTATCATCTACCTTTTTATGAACCATTACTTTTCAAATAAGGATGCCACACGTGCTTATTAGATACCAAAAAACAAAACCAAATCCTCAAAGAACTACCTTTTTGAACAGCTTCAAACACTCTACTTGGACCACAAATGTGGGCCTTCAAAGTCATTCAAAGCCAAACTTTTAAAATCAAACTGGATTTGCAGCAAGCGACATTCGACTAACACTGACTTTCCAACTTAAATATGAAGAAACTCACCGGAAGTGGGGTCTCGTTTTGAGTCTCACTTGTCGAAACAGAGTCCCTAGGGTTTGCGTCTCTTCGTCACCGGAATTGGTCATATCGCCGGACGTTATAGAGGTCTCTGCAACCACAACATAGTTGCAATTAGAAATCTACCTATACAACTTAATCAACCCGATAACAGCAACTTTAAACAGCTAAAATTGCCGAGAAATCACACACTACACCTTTTAATCGAACAGCCTTGGTGGGTTAGGAAGACAGTAGCCGTCTTCGTTGAGGTACCAAAAATCCTTATTTTTGAGAGAGAAAACTGTTAAAATCTTAGATCTAATCCTATTTCTATAAGAGATACTAAATATTTTAGAAGAGATGAAGTATACTATACCTAAACACTGCACGCCGGTCGGAAAATCAACATTCTGAAACAGATCGCCGGCGAGATAAAAGGGAAACAAGGATTTCTTAGAGAGAGAAAGTGAAAAACAGGGTTTGAAAGTTTTTGAATTCAGGAAGGGAAACAAACCGCCTAATGTGTGTTTTGTTACTGAACAATCAATTTTGTGAATTCATGAGGGAAGGGGTAAAATTGACCAAAAGTGCTAAATA
Organism: Schizonepeta tenuifolia; assembly: GCA_029490685.1. NCBI lineage: Eukaryota > Viridiplantae > Streptophyta > Magnoliopsida > Lamiales > Lamiaceae > Schizonepeta > Schizonepeta tenuifolia. The sequence goes on from CM055958.1 coordinate 73,983,552, forward strand.
TTCATGTTTTTATAAGGAGTGCTAAATTTTTAAAATACTATCTAAGAAGTGCTACTTATAAAATCCTCTCTAATCTTTTTGGGTAGTCAACTAGGTGACCCATGGGAGACATATTCTTAAAACAATATATAAGCCAAACAATTAATTAATTTTATGTAACACCATATAATCCACAAACTAATATTCCAATAAGAAAAGTATACTGTATTATATGGGACTATATTAATTTTTCTTTTTCAAATGCGAGCGACTAATTTATACATGTTTATCTAACATTCCACTAAAACATTGTATGATGGCATCTTTTAATTTTGCAATTGTGGACTAATTTGGTCTGCTTTGGACAAATGTGTCAATTATCCCATTGTACAGAGTCAGTAGCTCTCCTATACTTGGTACGATTTAGATGATGAGCATCTTCGTCCCAACAGTATCCACAATTGGGTTACAATTACATTTTTTTATCAGATTTCAGTCGATGTACATCAAATTTGGTACATATTTATAAAAGTTTTGTTAGTGACCAAATTTTTAGTATTCACTTTCGTAAATGCTCGTTTGGAATTATAATGTTCATAAATATTATCAATTCATCAAAAAACTCAAAATATTAATAAATATGTGGTGCAAAACTTTTGTGAATTTAACTAATTTATCATTTTCCTCTTATTTCACATGGAAATTGGAATTATTTCATAATCTTCTCATAAAACATTCTACTATTGCATAAAGTTGTAACTATGTCAGTATTACTTCATTAATTATGCCGACACCGAGATTAAAGAAATTGTTTATTTATATCAACATATTTGCGTATCCAATTAAACACAACTTTCTTTCTATTTTTAGCACAACAAGTCGAAAAGTAGTTATAAATGGTTTTTTTACCTATTTCATTTTCTTACGTTGTAGCGAAATAAAAGGACATCTAAATTTGTAATAAACATATAGTATATGCAACGAGATTACTCAATAGTGTACCTACCTTCTAACATGCAAAAAAAAAAATGGTACTTCTATTAATTGCGGCTAATTGTCCCGATTGGTTATAATAAATAAGTTGGGAATAATTACAATATTCACTTAAGATGTTTGTGGTTTACAAGTTTGCGGGTCATAATTAATTATACTATTAATATGTTTTGTTTGTTATTTATAAATTAATTAAAAATTCTCTTTTATTATTCGTGTTAATCTCAACACTCTATAATTGGAGATTACCATTGCAAAATACTTACAAAAATAGCCGACCACAATTGAAAATGTTTTAACAATTGGGTTGCTCAATGCGAATTATATTAAATATAACTATTTATTGGTAACCCAATAAAACATAGTCATTGACTAGTCAATGCAACGTAAGCCCTACTGTACTAAGCTAATAGCTTAAGTAAATGGATATTTAATTAGAAATTTTATATTACGCCCTGCATAGAGTGGCTGGTGGTCAGAATATGAAAATGACGGTGGAAATAGTGAGGCGTAATCGGCAAATCCGTGAGTAACTAGATAAGTAACTTCAATGCAGATCTACCTCCGATATTGGATGCAAAAACGGTGGCGCCACTGTTGTGGTTTTTGGAGCAACTGTTGGAGCAACTGTTGTATCTTTCTATGTTTTGCGCTTAACCTTGTAACCTTCAGTTGTAACAAAAACTTCAAAGTATATAATACGATTCACCTTGATGAACAATTCCTCATTGTCCAAGCTCTGAATCACAAAGTCTTTTAAATACCATGTTATAACTGTGCTAACCCTTTGATGTTTTATCTTATAGACTATCTAGAATTTCAGCTGAAATTTTAGGCCAGTTAGAGAGGATTAGATCAATAGTGGTTTAAAGTTGTAAGTGATTTTGGCATCATCAAAAAGGGGGAAATTATTGGGAAATTTATTAGTATAAGTTTTGATGAATTCCAAAACCGACTGACCCCAACCGAGTAGATGTTGCCAGAACCTAATGTTATAATTTAGGCTCGCTGTTTGAGCAAAGTTAAGATTTTATCTTTACAGGTCTCCAGCTGAAAATGGCAACAAGGCGTCACTCAGACAGAACATCAGTTGTGAAGAAAGACAACTGAGAATTCATTTGTTCAGATGCAAACAAGGGGAAGTCTTCAGAAGATCAGTTGTGAAGGAAACCAACTGAGCGAACCCAACTGACTAAATACAAGAAGGACAACTGAGCGTTCTAGTTGGAACATCAGTTGTAAACTTAATCAGTTAATATCAACAAGATGAAGTTCAAAGTCAGCTGAGAGTTCAACGGTTTAGACAGAACATCAGCTGAAGATTACTCAGATGAAGGTCAAGACTTTCAACCGACAAACCGAAGTTGACTGTCAAAGATTTGAATTTCAAAAGGAAGTCACATGAGGGTTTGACCGTTCAGTCACTACCCCATCTGGCCCAACACAAGGCTGTCTCAGATGGAAAGCAGAAGAGCACAGATGCCATATCGGGAAAGTCTGCAGAGATGAGAGACAAGCCATCGCTTTCAACCGATCAGAGATCAACTGCTCCTCCAACGGCTAGTTGATTCTCTCCGCCTATAAATAGAGGCATTCTCTCATTCGAGAGAGACAGACACTCAGACGACGAAAATTCAAGAGCTTTCACGAGAGAAATCAAAGTAAAAAGCAAATCTGCAAAATCATCATCTAAGAGCATCAGCAGCTGAGAGTTCCAATTTGAGAGAACATTAGTAGCTGAGGGTTCCTAGAGATCGAAACTGTTTTTGATCTTAGGTTGAGTGTTTATTCGTTCAAGCCTTAGATCCAGCTCTCATTCGTGATCGAGCTGTAGTTGGAAATCCTACCCATTCTCACACCCTAAAAAGTGTGCTAGGACCTTACTCTTCCTGTAATTGAGTAGTCAGGTCGTCAAGTACCCGCAAACTTGACTTAGGCTGTTTAGTGCCCGGAAACTAAATTGTAACGGTTGCTCAGCCCGCGTAAGCTGAGTGGAACTGTCCAGAAGAACTTGGACTGAGGTGTGTGGACTCACATCTCCCCGTGGACGTAAGAGTTCTCTCCGAACCACGTAAATCTTGTGTGTCGTGTTTATTCGTGTTCAGCCTTTATTTGCATATCTCAACTGACAAACTAACCGCATACAAACTGCATATTTTCACATCAATAGTTTTGGTTTTGACCAACCGTGCATAAAAGCGTGAGTCTGATTTTACGAGTATATTTTCCACCACATTCCGCACAGCACCACTCTTCCAGCTGAGGTTACTTACTCAGCTGTGAGATCCCAACTGAGTCCTTTTACTCAGTTGAAGTTGATTTCAAGTGTTAAGTTTTTCAAAAGTTGAAAAATCCTAACTGGTGTATTCCTCCCCCCCTCCATACACCAGTAACTCGTATCGGGACCATCATAATGGTCGAATTAGATTTCGTCAAAAACGTAACCGTCTAAGAATTTATTTCTCGATTTTTAATACGTCGTATTTGACCCGAAAACGAGATATTTTGGCTTTAAAAATGCCACCTAAACCGCCGCCTTACCCCCTATGACTCATCACTTTGTTAGTCATCCTACTTTAAGAGATATTATCTAAACACTTAGTCATCATCTCTCTCTCCCAAACCTCCCCAAAACCGCCACCCTCCCATCTCATTTCTCTCTCTCTTGTTATTCATTTCTTCCATTGAAGCTTCAAGGTTTTGCAAGGATTCAAGTTCATAGATCATCCATCATCCATTCAATCCTAATTCCAATCACATATTTACTAAGGTAATCATCTAAGCTTCCTATCTATCCGATTAAAATTTCATTTCTTTAATTATTGTTTGGACCGAAAAATTATAGGAAGTAGTAGGATGATGTTTTATGTTTAATACATGTTATAGTATGCTTAGGAATGGATTTCATGGATTGAAATCATGAAGAAATCATCCTCCTAACTAAATGGATAATACCGAAATTTTTGAGGGTTTAGGGGTTTGATGTTTAGTTCGATTTTTGGATGAATGATTAATGGATTCATGTTCTATGCTTTGATAGATGATCATATGAATTGTTTTAGAATTTTCTAAAAATAAAAATAGAAATGTAAGAGATGAAGAAGTGATGATTTGGTGTAGTATATGTTATGATTTGCATGAAATGATAATAGAAATGGTATGTAGTATGTTTGAGGATGACTATATAATTTATTGGAATTTTTCTAAAAATAAAATAGAAAATATAAGAGACGAAAACCCGACAATAAGTTGAGACTCGTTAATAATTTAAGTATGTGATTTACGTATTAGTGAATCTTGATAGATGATGAACGGTATTGTAAAGTTTGAGCAAAATCGAAGAACGTTGAAATTTTGTTAAGAGACGAGCAATCGTCGATAAGTCGAGATTAGACAATGATTTAAGTTTGTGATTTTAATATATGTTAATCTTGTTAATTAATGATCGTAACCGGAAAATTTGAACGAATTCTAAGAAGATTGGAAATTTTGATAAGAGACAAAGAATCGAGTCTAAATGTCGATAGAAAAATCGAATAAGGAAAACTAATTTGATATTAATAATTGTTATCGTTTGACGAACGAGATTGTAGTTGATGATATTTCCATCCGAGATACGAGATGATATGAGTTATAGTTTATAAGTTAAAGGTTGAATGAAATAGAAATTGAATTTGAAATTGAATTGGTTTAGTACTTGATTAGTTATAAGACGAGAAAATATACGTCGAGTTTTAATCAAGAAATGTGAAGGAGTTTGTCATAAAAGATTGTACATGTTGACTGCCTTGAGATGGAATTTTCGTGATTTTAAAGGTTGTATAGTATTGATCGAACCTAGGGAATCGTGCGTCGAGTTTTATCGAGCATTAGGGTTTCACGCGGACTGAACTGCGACCTTTCACGGAAACTGTTATAACTTTTAGCTCGCTTAACAAAATCGAGATCCGTAAATTGGAGAGTAAACTAGACATCTGTGGCTTTCTTTTGGTATAGAGCACATCCCCTGTTTCGCAGGAACCTGTTCTGTATTAACTCCAGAACTTCTGCTTTGTGCAGAAACTTTCTTAAGTCTAAATTCTTAAATTAAATTCTTTTTAACTTCGTTCCTTGTGAACTTCTAAGTCATTATAAGTTATCGACTCCCTTTATTAACTTACCTAAGTGTCGAGTAAGGAACCGAGTTAGTTCTAAACGAGAATTATTCGAGTCTCGTTTCTTTTAATCGAAAGAGATTAATTAAAGTGCAAAGGCCTAAAAGACTTAACCGATTCCGAATTTCTGTTTTCTTTTTAACGTCTCAACCAAATACTAAAGTGTGATTATTTGCGTTCAAAGAAGGAGGACATCAAGATTAGAAGACAGGACGGAAGACGAAAGCTTGTGTGTTTGTTCTGTAAACGATTAAGGTGGGCTTTTCTATCAAAATAAAATGAGCGTTGCTCGAAAGTGTTTACTTACTGCTTTAATAAGTGTGTATTAAAGTAACTATCAGATCATAATGAATTGTTTTATGTGAATTCTCTTGTGCCTCTCTGAGTTAGCCCACAGAGTGCTATCCAGAGTTTTGGATTCCGAGTTAGCCTATAGAGTGCTATCCAGAGATTCCAACTAAACGATCAGATTTTGAGATAGCCCACAGAGTGCTATCCAGAGGGACAGATTCTGAGTTAGCCCACAGAGTGCTATCCAGACAATCGGATTCTGAGTTAACCTTCAGTGTGTTATCCAGAATTAAGTGTACAGAAGTATAAATCTTACGAGTATTTATGAAAAGATGCCTGATTAATCTATACTAAGTATGATATGTTTTCGGCAATGTGCCCACTAAGTGCTTTATGTACTTAGCTCTGCATGTTTGTTTTTAAATGTGCAGGTTGAGTGACGAAGGCGGAGGAGGTTGAGTGAAGGTCGTACTTAAGGAAGTAAAGTTTAGTTGAGCCTCGATTTCACATTTGATATGTGATATCATTCTACGTTTTTACGCTGCAAAATAACTCTCTTATTACTATTAATCTTTTCGGTTTAAGTTGTTCATACTTTAAACCTAGTCTTCTCTGATCACAACTTTGTCGAGCAATCTTTCGAGATTGACTCTCTTTTGTCTAATAAGAATCAGTTCATAGTATATTATCTTGGTTATAGATGTTAAATTATTCATTTATTCATTCATTCCCCCTTCTTCCCCGCTTCTTTAATCCAATCCCTAGTCACACCCCGGCTTGGCCGTCCCTCGGGATATGGGGCTGTGACAGAATGGTATCAGAGCAATCGTTTCTGCTTTGTACCTGTGTCTTCTTTTGAGAAAGTAAAGTTTAGTTTGTATCACTAAACTTAAGAATATAGTAAACAACTCAACCTCCCGCGTCGACTCAACCAAGGAAGAAAAGTAAGGAAAGAATTTCAGAAGTATGATTTCTTTTAAGAAGAAATTTTGATTAAAGTATGCAAGAATTTGTGAATAAAGTATGCAAATATGATATGAATAGAGTATGCAAGTATGAATGTGATTAAAGTATAAAAGCTATACTTTGTGATATTACATGAACTATGTGAAAGCATGAAAGCTATAGTATGTGAAATTATGTGAGTTATAATTTCTTTATTCAAAATGTTTTGTGGGCATGAGAATTTAGACGAATTCTAAGGCCTTCCCGATTCTTTGAGAACATAGACGTTCTAAGAAACGTTGGTTCAAAGATATCCAAGAAACGATCGGATCGGAAAGGACAGAATAAAGGGAATCAAAGCGAGTAAGAGACGAATGTTACTTTCGTATAAGTAACATGAACAAAGTAGAGTCGTTACTTTATTTTAATGATTAAAAACCGATTAAAAGTTTTCTTCAAGAAAAACTAAGAAGTCTAAGTTAAGATGATTAAGGTAAGATGAGATGGTTAAGGTAAGCTAAGAACCATTAAGAGTTTGGTTGCAATTTGAAAAATTGCTAGATGATTAAGATAAGTTAATTCCTTATTGAATGGGTGAGTGCTTAAAGCACGGAATTGATAATAATTCTTGATTTCTTTAGTTTCAAAATGCTGCCAAAAGTAGCGAATAAATGAAGAAGAGGACTCGGTAGGCCTAGAGGACCGGGAAGAGGTCATAGACAACATGAGAGGGAGGAAGATCAAGGACGTCAGGAAACCCCTCCACCTCCACCACCACTACGTCGTGACATAGAGGATCTATTCCTCAAAAGAAATCCACCTGTCTTTAATGGATCAGGAAACCCGAGCGATGCTGAGCTTTGGGTAAAAGCTACAGAAAGAATTTTTAAACTTCTCAGATGTACTGATAAGGAGCGTCTTTCGTGTGTTGCGTTTCAACTCACTAGACCAGCTGATTTCTGGTGGGAAACTAGGCAGAAGGTTATTCCGAAAAAGCATCTGGCTCAGTGATGGTCCCGATACGAGTTCTGGTGTATGGGGAGGGGGGGAATACACCAGTTAAGAAATTTAAAAAACAACCCCCTAAAAAATTATCATAACCGAGTAAAAGGACTCAGCTAGAATCACAACTGAGTAAGGATACTCAGCTGGAAGTGTAGTGTTGTGCGGAATGTGGTGGAAATAATAACTCGAAAAATATAACTCACGCTCAGATATGCAAGGTCGGTCAATAACCAAATCAGTTGAGAATGTTGAAAATGCAGTTTGAGTGTTGGTTAGTTGGTCAGTTGAATATGCAATAAATAACTAAATAATAAACACAAACACGCAAAGATTTACGTGGTCCGGAGAGAACTCCTACGTCCACGGGGAGTTGTGAGTCCACACAACTCAGTCCAAGTTCTTCTGGACAAAAACCACAAAGCTTACGCGAGCTTTGCAACCGTTAAGATAAGTTTACGGGTACTTATCAACCTTACAGATAAGTTTACGGGTACTTATCAACCTATCTACTCAATTCCGGGAAGAGTAGGGTCCTAACAATCCTTTTGAGAGAATGTGTAAAAGGGTGGGTTTTTCCAACTACTAGCTCGAACAAGAAGTGAGCTAGGATCTAAGCTTGAACAAAAGATGACTCAAACTAAGATCTAAAAACACCAAGATAGAATCAAATACTCTATGAACTCTCAACTAGTGATGTTCTTAGAGAATAAAAGAAGTTTTGCTCGATTGCGATATGAACTCTCAACTGGTGATGTTCGCTTGTCTAACTCTTTGCTCTTGTCTGTCTTCTAAGTCTTGGTGAATGAATGAAGGCCTCTATTTATAGGCAGAGAGAATCAACTAGCCGTTGGAAGAGCCGTTGATCTCTGTTCTTGTGAAAGTAATAGCTTGTCTCTCATCTCTGTAGACTTTCCGGATTTGGCAACTGTGAACTTCTGCTTTCCATCTGAGACAACCTTGTGTTAGGCCAAATGAGGTAATGACAGACCATCAAACCTTCACGTGACTTCATTTTTGAAATTCAAATCTTCAACCTTTGACTTTTAACCTTGTTTAGTCGGTTGAGAAGTTTTGGTCTTCAGCTGATGTTCCATCTGATCGATATCTTCATCTGACCTTCTGTCTGAATAGGAACAGTTGAACTCTCAGCTGCCTTGAATTTCATGTTGTCGATCTTGTCAGTTCGAGTCCTGCAACTGATGTTCCATCTTGAACGCTCAGTTGTCTTTCTTGTGTTCTGAATCTGATCAGTCGGCTTGAATGTTCAGATGACTTTCTTCCATCTGATGTTCTCTTACATCTTCTCCCTTGAACTCTCAGTTGTCATTCTTACAACTGATGTTCTATCCGAGTGAAGCCTTGTTGCCATCTTCAGCTGGAGACCTGTAAAGATAAAATTTTAACATTGCTCAAACAGCAAGCCTAACTACTAACATTAGGATCTGGCAACATCTACTCGGTTGGGGTCAGTTGGTTTTGGAATCAATCAAAACTTTAATAAATTTTCCAACAATTTCCCCCTTTTTGATGATGCCAAAATGACAACAATTTTTTAGTTTTGTATTGCACGAGATCATACTGTCCTAGTGGTTGTGTGCGATGAATTGGTTTTCGACCAGTCAAGAGTTCCAAGAGTACAATGCCATAGTTGTAGACGTCGCTTGACCAACTTTTCTGGCTAGTTGAAACATATTTTCCTCCAGAAATGAACCATTTTAGGCCTAGTGAAAAGTTGCTTTTCTTGTTTAGGGAGTGGAGATAAAAAAATCTTTGATCTTAGCAACTTCATTATCATCAAAGAGTAAGACATTGCTGGATCTGATTCCACCATGAATCTTTGCCTTGTCATGAATGTATGTTAATCCTTTTGTGATGCCAACTGCAATTTTAACTCTTCTCTTCCATGACAAAGCTTTGATGCCCTGTTGCCCGGCATAAAAAGTTAATTGATCAAATGTAACAACATATAATCTTTGGATATAACTTTGACAGAGGAGTGATGATGCAACTGAATCAATACATTTAGATGCTCACAAAAATATCCATTTAACTCTTAGAGCAAGGGTCCGAAGGAAAAAAAAATTCTACTTTTAAGTCAAGCTCATCGTGTGGGGAGCCATTAGGAGCGTATTCATAAGATAAGACATGCAGGCCACCATCCACGCAACAACCAAGTAGCTCGACCACATGTTCGTGCCTTAGACTGGATATCATTGAAGCCTGCAAGACCATTAATTAAGCATGATCTTCAAGAAAGTACTATATAAGGAATGTTTACACGAGCGCCATAGCCAAACCTTAGCAAGAAATTCTTGGAGTGGTTTCTTTTTAGAGTCTAGTTTTACTAAGGTAATCATCTAAGCTTCCTATCTATTCGATCAAAATTTCATTTCTCTAATTATTGTTTGGACCAAAAAATTATAGGAAGTAGTAGGATGATGTTTTATGTTTAATACATGTTATAGTATGCTTAGGAATGGATTTCATGGATTGAAATCATGAAGAAATTATCCTCCTAACTAAATGGATAATACCAAAATTTTTGAGGGTTTAGGGGTTTGATGTTTAGTTCGATTTTTGGATGAATGATTAATGGATTCATGTTCTATGCTTTGATAGATGATCATATGAATTGTTTTAGAATTTTCTAAAAATAAAAATAGAAATGTAAGAGATGAAGAAGTGATGATTTGGTGTAGTATATGTTATGATTTGCATGAAATGATAATAGAAATGGTATGTAGTATGTTTGAGGATGACTATATAATTTATTGGAATTTTTCTTAAAATAAAATAGAAAACGTAAGAGACGAAAACTCGACAATAAGTTGAGACTCGTTAATAATTTAAGTATGTGATTTACGTATTAGTGAATCTTGATAGATGATGAACGATATTGTAAAGTTTGAGCAAAATCGGAGAACGTTGAAATTTTGTTAAGAGACGAGCAATCGTCGATAAGTCGAGATTAGATAATGATTTAGGTTTGTGATTTTAATATATGTTAATCTTGTTAGTTAATGAGCGTAACCGGAAAATTTGAACGAATTCTAAGAAGATTGGAATTTTGATAAGAGACGAAGAATCGAGTCCCAATGTCGATAGAAAAATCGAATAAGGAAAACCAATTTGATATTAATAATTGTTATCGTTTGACGAACGAGATTGTAGTTGACGATATTTCCATCCAAGATACGAGATGATATGAGTTATAGTTTATAAGTTAAAGGTTGAATGAAATAGAAATCGAATTTGAAATTGAATTGGTTTAGTACTTGATTAGTTATAAGACGAGAAAATATACGTCGAGTTTTAATCAAGAAATGTGAAGGAGTTTGTCATAAAAGATTATACATGTTGACTGCCTTGAGATGGAATTTTCGTGAGTTTAAAGGTTGTATAGCATTGATCGAACCTAGGGAATCGTGCGTTGAGTTTTATCGAGCATTAGGGTTTCACGCGGACTGAACTGCGACCTTTCACAGAAACTGTTATAACTTTTAGCTCGCTTAACAAAATCGAGATCCGTAAATTGGAGAATAAACTAAACATCCGTGGCTTTCTTTTTGTACAGAGAACATCCCCTGTTTCGCAGGAACCTATTCTGTATGAACTCCAGAACTTCTGCTTTGTGCAGAAACTTTCTTAAGTCTAAATTCTTAAGTTGAATTCTTTTTAACTTCGTTCCTTGTGAACTTCTAAGTCATTATAAGTTATCGGCTCCCTTTATTAACCGACCTAAGTGTCGAATAAGGAACCGAGTTAGTTCTAAATGAGAATTATTCGAGTCTCGTTTCTTTTAATTGAAAGAGATTAATTAAAGTGCAAAGGCCTAAAAGACTTAACCGATTCTGAATTTCTGTTTTCTTTTTAACGTCTCGACCAAATACTAAAGTGTGATTATTTGCGTTCAAAGAAGGAGGACGTCGAGATTAGAAGACAGGATGGAAGACGGAAGCTTGTGTGTTTGTTCTGTAAACGATTAAGGTGGGCTTTTCTATCAAAATAAAATGAGCGTTACTCGAAAGTGTTTACTTACTGCTTTAATAAGTGTGTATTAAAGTAACTATCAGTGCATAATGAATTGTTTTATGTGAATTCTCTTGTGCCTATCTGAGTTAGCCCACATAGTGCTATCCAGAGTTTTGGATTCCGAGTTAGCCCACAGAGTGCTATCCAGAGATTCCAACTAAACGATCAGATTTTGAGATAGCCCACAGAGTGCTATTCAGAGGGACAGATTCTGAGTTAGCCCACAGAGTGCTATCTAGACGATCGAATTCTGAGTTAACCTTTAGTGTGTTATCCAGAATTAAGTGTACAGCAGTATAAGTCTTACGAGTGTTTATGAAAAGATGCCTGATTGATCTATACTAAGTATGATATGTTTTCGGCAATGTGCCCACTAAGTGCTTTATGTACTTAGCCCTACATGTTTGTTTTTAAATGTGCAGGTTGAGTGACGAAGGCGTAGGAGGTTGAGTGAAGATCGTACTTAAGGAAATAAAGTTTAGTTGAGCCTCGATTTCACATTTGATATGTGATATCATTCTACGTTTTTCCGCTGCAAAATAACTCTCTTATTGCTGTTAATCTTTTCGGTTTAAGTTGTTCATACTTTAAACCTAGTCTTCTCTGATCACAACTTTGTCGAGCAATCTTTCGAGATGACTCTCTTTTGTCTAATAAGAATCAGTTCATAGTATATTATCTTGGTTATAGATGTTAAATTATTCATTTATTCATTCATTCCCCCTTCTTCCCCGCTTCTTTAATCCAATCCCTAGTCGCACCCCGGCTTGGCCGTTCCTCGGGATATGGGGTTGTGACAAAAGCAACTATGTTCGAATAGAAACCATCTCTCCTCATAGAGCTGTAGGCCGTAAAGCCTATACCGCCGGTGACAGCGCAATTCCTGATATAGGTCAAAAAATAGATATCATTAAAAGTAATGTAAGGTAGTAAACGTCGTTGTGTTAACCTAATGGGATGTACGTCCGCACCCCCATCGCCAGTCTGCTGCCCCAGTAAGCGCGATTGACTGAAACGGTGTTACTTGCTATGTCGAAGTCGACATCCGCCCGACGAATGAAATGGTTGAACCGATAGTAGTCCCGTCGCAACTCTGCAACCCGCAGTATGACTTCACGGCGCGAACGTCTCACCCCAAGCGGAGCCCGATCGTTGAGGTGGTCCGTACAAACGGCAACAAGTTGGATGACCTCATCCGAAGATCTCCACGGCAGGCGGTGACAAGCTCGGAAAAGCCACCGGATTATAAAGGCATCCTCCCTTGTCGCCCAGTGTCGCGTTCTGCCATTTGCCCTAGCTAGAATATACAGAGCAATCGAACTTGGCATGCTGGGCGTGGTTTTTTTAGCAGGGTGTAGAGATGCATAAGTGGATAATGAAAGCAGTGGTGTGGATATAACTTTGGGAGAAAAGAATGAGTGGTACTGGACTGAAGCGTACGCTTGACGCTTAATCCGACCATTGGGACGAGAAGTGGAGGGAAAAAATAGAGAAATTAATATATTATTTCAGTCGGATGTGAAAGATTACCTCTCGCCGATGGAGGTTACAGTGTACGGAAGATTCCCTAAAATGGTCAGCTATTGTATTAGCAGGAGGATGAAGCAATGAGTTGACCTGCAGCGAGTTAATCTTTCTTTACTGTACATTATTAACACACAAAATGAGCCTTACATGGTTTGATTATAACGTGTGAGGGAGAATATAGTGTGCGTGTATTGACAAGTAATTACATATTAGCAGAGATTGTAATTGATCAGTCCAATTTACGTGGCCGTCTGATTTTTAACATTTCCAAAAATAATTACTTATAAATGCATTAATATAAAATGAAATTTGCTATTTCTTATGTGTATTAATATGATAGAATGGCCATTTCAGGAAAGTTCAATCATTGTAATTTTATGTGCCAATATTTATTTGCAATAGGACACATCAATTTTGCTGAAATGTGCATTAAATTTTTCAATGTTAAGCAATAGGACACTTTTTAACCAACAATATAAAAAAACAAATGGGACACAAAGCTAAAAAAAAAGGGAGGGCGTAGGACTTGAAAGTAAGACCTCGACAAGAGCAAATATGCAAACTCTATATAATGAATAATTTAAGTTATTCTATATGTAGATACAAAATTTTATTTGCTAATAAGTCAACCTACAAGAGAAAATTAAAAAAATAAGGATTCGGGTTGATAGGGTGAACACGAATCCGGACCGGGTCAACCCGTTCACTCATTGTGGCTCCCGTTGCATACAAGAATTTGTCGGTTAAATTAAATTTCATTAGTGCAATTAGGATCTTTAAAATTTAGGTTATTAATGTGCATTTTGATAGTTATTAATTTATTGTTAGATGTGCACCTAAAGAGGGTGTTTAATCAAGTAATTGTACTCCCATTGTTAAAAAAAAATTCCGTAAGGATTTGTACAAATGATCTATCGATTTGTTGAGGTCTTCGATTTCTAGTCTTTAATTGTACCGAAAATTGATTAGTTACCCGAAATGTACGTATTAACTTAGTTAACTATTTACAATGAATGTGTATTCGTGCAAAAAAATACAAATAATAAATCCAAGTGAAAAATACAATCCTATCCATCTATGTTATAGCTATCTATGTACCTAACTACCTATCTACCTATATACCTATATATATATACATATATTATATATATATACATACATATCTATATATATATATATATATAATATATATATATAGTTTATAAATACATATATTTTTTTATATATATAGCTAATGAAATATATATATATATATATATATATATATATATATCCATTATGTGAGTTTGCAAAATCATCAAGGATATATTATGTCATTAAAGTTTTTTTTTAAGTACAATTTTGATTATTAACCTTTTGTATTTTTTTTGTTTAATTTTGACAGCATAACTATGTTTACCAAATAAATAATCAATTCCTGTTCCTACAGTGATTGGTTGAATTCTTAGCGTACGGTCCGATTCCGATAACATCGTGGTGAGTCATACGTTGCAAATCTTTATTTCATCATAACTATGTAGCGGAGACTAAGTATTATGATAAATGTGTAATTACTTCTTTCACTGCTGGGCATCGAGTATGAATATAATTTACCTCCCACGGCCAGGCCTATAAACATGTAACAAGGAGTACGAAGTAACTGCAATTTGAGTACGTAAAATTCGAAAAAATCCAAAATTAAGCTAATGAGCTGAGGAAAATATGACTTTTTACTCGCACAAAAAGTGAAATGACAATATTGGATACATGTGAAATGAACAATGGAGCAGTGTAGGAGGAAGAAGAAGCAGATTTTTCAAGTTAATAATAAAACTACAGTAGAAATATGTGTCATTCATAAGTTTGCTTGTAAGAGGTAAAGTTCGTGCTTCAAAAGTAATTGGTGAATTCTAAATGAACCAATTTCCGGCCTAAATTGTACTAGGTATTACTGGATAACAACTCTCCCTCCAGGTACTGGAATCTTTCTTCTATTCATGATCATATTACAGTTGGCATTACAGGATACAATCCCCACGAACCAAAAGGAAATGCCAAGTAGGGTAAATGACCAAAAAAAACGTGAAATACTTAAAAAAGGTTATTTTTTATTTGTGAAGCACGGGGATGCATATGTTAAAAGGTGAAGATGTGGGGGGCAAATTCAAAATGGGTGCCGGCCAAGGAAAAAAATACAGTCACTGCAAATTGTGCACAAAATGTCAGTTCACTTTCTACTTTTTGAAGCCTCTTTTCTGAATTCGTGGAATTCCTGTCCTTCCAACAATAAGTTTGACCAGCCAACTATATAGCCACCAAGGATATATGGAGACTATCAAACCAGCATTCTTTTAAGCATCCTCAAGCAGTCTATTTCAAAGCAATGGATGCTAACGAGTTGCGGGGAGAGCCACAAAACTACCGACGCGTTGGATTTATCACGCTTGGCTGTCCAATAATAGATGAAGCTCTCGGTGGCGGAGTTCCGTGTAAGGGTATAACTGAGTTTGTGGGAGAGAGCGGGACAGGGAAAACACAAATAGCCATGCAGCTATTGCTAACCGCACAGCTGCCAAAGGCTGCAGGAGGGATGAACGGAAGCTCCATGTACTTGCACACACAAGCTCCATTTCCATTTCGGCGTCTGCAGCAGATGGCGTCCACAATGCAAGGCATCCCGTGCAACGCGTTGGATAGGGTATTCGTACGGCCAATCGATTCAGCTGATGCCCTCGTCGACCTCCTCGTGCGACTCGACGTTGTCGTGGAAAGAGACAACGTTAAGATGGTGGTAATCGACTCTATCGCATCATTGTTCCGTGGGCATTTCTCAACCAACACGCAGCAAGAGCTGGATGAGCACAACAAAATACTGTACAAGATTAGGGCTATATTGGACTCCATTTCACTAAAACATGGAGTGGCAGTGGTGGTCACAAACCAAGTGGTAGATGTGAACCAATGAATAGCAGGCCACAACCGATCTCAGTAATTTCTTCAGGAAGAAGAGTGCAAGCTGCACTCGGCCTAATATGGGGAACGTGCGTGCGAACAAGGATTTTTCTAACTATGCATGTTGTCATCGGTAATGACACAGACAATAATAGCTGCCCTCGAACGCTGAGGAAGCTATCGGTTGCATTCTTCCCGTATGCACCGAAGGCAAAGTTGGGGTTTTACATATCGACATCCGGAGTTATGGCCTGTCAGCCTTAGATCAAAATGCCAACTAAGATGTTAACAATTCTATTTGCATTTCCTTAGTTCAGCCGTAGTGTTGCAAAAGATGTACTCAAACCAATATATGTATTGGGTAACGAACCAACAAACTAGTCACATTTGAACTCAGTACAATCCAAAATATATCATAAGTCTCCAATTATAAAAACTATAATGTCAACATATGTAATCTGAGTATTCGTGAGTGATGAGGAAGGCTTAAGGCTGAGAAGATGGGCGCGATCGTGATGCATCCTTTACCCAGCCAGCGCTGTGAGGGGGTAAGCGTTGGGACTGCAACAAACCCCCTGCATCATCTCAAAGGGCACGCGGTGGGGCAGAGCAGGGGTGTCATCTGCAGCATTTTTTCGCACTACGGGGTTACCTATTAACAACAACCCAAGATCAGAATCGATTCAACGCTTAGAATATTAACTTAACGACAACATTTCATAAATACCTAATAATTGAATCCAACCTATCTTCCAAACATTACCTTTACGTTTCTTCCCTTGCATGCAAGATTTCCACTCGCGGGCACTAATGAATCCTTTTTCTTTGATAACTTTAGGATCTCTGAAACAGGGGAAATTCACCTCGTCGGTCTTAAATTCGTTACGCACCTTACGTTTTTGCTTTGGCTGTGGTAAACCAACAACATCAAATAATGCCCTCCGCATTTTGTCCATTTGTTCGATAGTGAATGCCTGTCCGGATTCACTATCGACGCAACTAGACGCCATCTCATATATATGCCTCATAACAGTCTGCACAAACAACATGGAAGGCAGCGTAAACCGGATCTCCAAGCCTCTTCGCTCCACAAAGCATGCATCCTTTGCTCTTTTGGTCCATCGCTTTAGTATTTGAGACTCTGGGATAGTGAAATGATTCATGAACCCATATACTTTCAGAATATGTCGGCAGAGAATTCCCTCTAACTCCCACTTTCTACATGAGCACGTGGACAAATAAGACTTAGTATTGAACGTCACAGTCCTCGTCCTGCCCTTCATACTGTTTGTCATTGTGAATTCCATGTTGTCATCACCGAGGTCACACATATCGTGCGGAAGAACCACACTAAATGTTTTAGTGGCTTCAGCCTCAAACTTCTTATACACCTTGCGTGTGTATACGGATGCTGCCTGCACAAATAGAGGGTTCTCGCTCACAAGCTGCCCTGGCATCCATATGCCCAATGTGTCCTCCTCTATTTCCTTTCTGCGCCAACTCTTCTTCAGTTCTTCATAATTCTTAACAAACTGATACAGATTGAAACTACACTTTTGCACACTCTTCACAACACGATTTGTACCTTCACTCCGAGACGTGGTCAACAGCCCTACTATAAAAATGCCTTGAATGAAAACAGACGCCCAATGTCGACGAAGATTGTACATATTGGTAAACCAAGGAGCTGTCTTGTTGGTCGTGTAACCCATAATCTCCTTCCACACTTCATCGAACTCACCTTCTGTCTCCACATCATTCATGCATCTATACCAAAGCTTCTTGAATGCAGGTTTCCCATTAAGCGACCCAAACTTTTTGACAGCATTTCGATTGATATGCCATTGACATAAACGGTGTTTTGCATTTGGAAACGTGGTCTCTATTGCCTTCATCATCGCCATACATTGATCAGTGAGGATTACCTTAGGCTCTACACCATTCATGGACTTCAAAAACTCCTTGAACAGCCACTCAAAAGAACTGGTGGTCTCATCAGACAAGAAACCCATGCCGAAGACAATGGTGAATGTGTGATGGTTAATGCCCACAAACGGAGCACATATCAAGTTATACATGTTTGTGTGGTATGTAGTATCCAGGGATAAAACATCCCCAAACGCTCGGTAATCTTCAGCAGATCTCATATCACGAAAGAATAAGTTAACTAGACGACCGTCGCCATCGGTTTCAGCATTCCAATAGTAAAATGGTTCTTCGTTAGCTTTATCACGAAAATATTGCATCACACGGATGGAATCAGCATTTTGCAGAACCGACTTCTTAAATTGCCTCGCAAAGTGATCATAGGCATCTTGGTGGCTAAAACCAAGGTTTTCGGTGCCACCAACTTGCTTCTCCAGGAATCCTACTGCGCCACTGACGCCTATGCCGGATGTCTGCAATGCTTCCAGAATAAGCGCATTGGCTGTTGATAGATTTCTAGATGACCACAGCATATATGTCATCTCAGATGGTACCAACCCATGGTTGTGATCGGTTAAAAAAATGCTCACACGCCACGGCGAGCCCACTGACCGAGATACTCTAAGTTTTGCCTTGCAGCCAGTCCTAATCAGTATTTTCTTGTATAAAGGAAGTGTCTTCTTCTATCATTTTGTATTAGGTTGTCCCGCACAACAACACATGAACTCTTTCCACTTGATCGTATCACTTCTGCCGACATATCGCTGCTCACCCTTCCGAACACCAAAACTTTTTAAGCGACCATATTCACAGTAAAGTAAATAGGCTTCATCCAGATCATGCACATTTGCACCTATACAGAGACGCTTCTCCACATCCCGCAAAATAATATTGTCCGCCTCACTCAACAAACCATCACCACCCAAGTTGGTATTTTTCACCAGAAGATTATCACCAACAACATCCGTACACAACTCATTCGAAGCCGGAACGAGGGGCTCTTCCACTGCAATCTCATTATCATGAGCAACTAAGTGACTGTCACAGTCTTCACGAGCCACTGTTTCTCCACAACCAATTTCTCCATCTCCATTACATCCAAGTCCCTCCAAATCATCAGCAAGACCTCCATCATCACCATCCCCATCTTCGGAATCACTGGCCGTTAATCCATCATTTTCATCACCGCTGCTATTGTTCTCGATCTCATCACCACTAATATTGTTGTAGATTTCATCCTCACTTGGATCCTCGTTGTCGAAGGAATTAATTGATTCCAGACCCATACCAGAATTAAGGTCAAAATCCATTACGTCGAAGAATTTCTGTAACAAGTTTGTGACAAAAAAAATTCAACATTGCACGTACTAATTAAAATACAAACTTGTTCTGAGATTTAAAGAACATAATCAACACTAAATGGTCACATCAGCTGCAACTGACATACGAAAAAGTAAACCGCCCATTTCACAATTAACATACAAGTTTACATATTCTTCTGATCAAACCAACATGGAATTTTAATCGTTAGATTAACAAAAAAATAAACAAATGTTATCCATGCAAATTAACACCGTACTATATACTACATTAATAAACACACAATCAATTTATACAAACAGCACACATGCAAATACTTCTCACTCTCAATATTTGGCTACAATATACGGCACTTCCTCCACATACAAAATACAACTAGGGCACAGACATGGACCTTCAAATAACAAATTAGTAGCAGAAAAATAGTAAACCATACTCAGTGTTGGTAGCAAAAGAAAAAATTTTAATCAATGGATAATTCGGTCCAAGAGCTTAAAAATTTCCGGTATCAAAATTAAACTCTACTTTACGGCTACTTAATTGCAGAAAGGTATATGATTCCAAATTAGTATAACCAACAAATCGATTACACTAACCGTATTGATTGACAATCTTGGTCGATAGCCTCAAGAAGCAATCAGTGCCGGAAACCATTAATGCAAAAAAATTTCTGCAGCTCCAGCCTCTCCAATTTTATGTAACAGGCACATTACTTGTAGCTCCAGATTCCTCCAGTAAAAATCCGCGCTATCCACAAGTTATTCCACCTCCACGGTATTCGAAAAGTAATGCTTCAGCAGAGCTTCTTCAATAATCGGTGCTACGACGCCAAATGGTATGAATGTAAAATTCTGGGTATTTAAGGAGTTGCGGGAAGACGCTCAATTCAAAAGAGCAGCTGGGGAAGACGATGCAAATTGTGCATTTGATACGGTAGGATCCACAGTACAATGAAAAAATTAAATGTGTTTTGACTTTCGGTTGCCACGTGGAAAAATTACCCAACCACAATTCAAAATATCAATTACAATAATGGATTAAAAAATGGGAGAAAAATAAAGTGCTGCTATTTCCACGTGTCGGCCATCCAGATGGGTGTTTCATAGAAAGGGTGGGTAGCTACAATTTGCCATTTCATATATATAGTAGATACTAGATAGACTAGATTATTAGTTCATGTACTTTAATTGAATAAAAAACATTCTTATGACTCCTATATATAAATACGTATATATGTGTATTGCGTGCACAAACATAATTGAGCACATATTATTATTATATTATCACTATATTGACTATTGGGACATTTTTCATACAATAAATTGGAGGATATTATCAACCCACTATCCGTAGCAACATGTTTTTGATTTTTGAGACGATGGATTTCCTAGATGAAATTTCTAAATATCCATAAAAGTTTTACATCATATAATGTACTAAAAATATAAGTACAATGAATAATTATAAATATTAATATAACTATAAAAGTGTACAAATACCATATGAGGTTGAAATCATATGCAAGAAGTCCTACATGTGGTGTAGGGCTCCGCCGTTGGATTCTCATCTCCCTTTACAATTTAATATTTTAGTCGAAAAGGTGGGGTAGATATACAGCTGTAGTTGTGTATGTATTAATCACAAAAATTAAGCTTCAACAGTCAACAATTAATTAAAATACTCTAAATGCTAATAATATTTTTCCTGACCAGATATGAATGTCATGAATATAGCTAATAAAGATGTGTGAAAACCGTCAATTAATATTTAGAGGCTTTCCCAACTATGAAAAGAAAAGCAACAAGAAATTAAAAAAAAATCGCAAAATTATGGGACCGGTCGCATACAATACGACCGCGCGTGGCGCGTGAATGACACGCAGTGACGAAGCCAGAAATTTAATTCAGGAGGGTCCAACTTATATTAATATTTTTTTACATACATAAGAAGAAGTTTAATACAAAGTTAAATATATAAAACTTTTTAATATGAAATACTTTAAAAACATTAAAAAAAATCAACGCAATGAAAAAAATATTTCAAATATAAATTAGATAAATTGCATGGTATAAGATGACGAGTTAATGAGCAAAATATTACTAAGACTCGATCTCAACACAATAATAAGATATAATAATTTAAAATTGAATCCAAGGTATAGAAACATCGCTATTGTTAAAATAAAATATGTTACGCATCAACAACGTTTTTTTAGAACATCAAGAATATTTGGAGGCCATACATGAAAAGAGGTTAAATATATCTCATTTTGAGGCAAACACAAATGAAAGAAAACATAAATAAATGCGCAAGCACAAACCAAGAAGTTAAAAATATAAATAGACAAACACAATGAAAAAAAGAAGAAGAAATAAAAAACATCGATGAAGGACCAAAAAATAAAAAAGTAGGACAGAAAAATAGACCAACACAATTGTGTGCATGGTAATCGAACAAAAGAGTTCAGAGAAAAAGGGAAGCATTAAAATAATGGCACCAAACACCAAGTAGTATAACATTAGCTTTCATATTTAATAGTAAACATATCTTATTTCTTCTAAATTATACAAACAATCACTAATATACCCCGTTTTTTTTCACAAACCCAGGGGGGGTCCAATGACCCCCCTGCAACCCCCCTCCCTTCGTCTCTGACGACACGCGTCCGCTTCCCACGCGCGGCGCATTTTGTGCACGCGCTCGTATTTTTTTTCGATTTTTTTTTAATTTCAATTTTTTTAATTTCAGTTTATTTATTTATTTATTTGAATTTCAGTTTTTTTTTTTTAATTCCACATTTTTCTCCACCTTTTTTTTTGTTTGCCTCTTCGCTTTTTTGTTTGCCGTTTCTTCTTTGGTCAAGATTCGAGCGAGAAGCCGAAGGCCTCGGAGCGAGTCAAAAAAGTCCAAATTGTTGCATGACGATTATTCTTATATTAATAATCGGAGCGAAGACGGAACCATAAAATCGGAGCCGTAGAGACAGAACCGAAAAAGAAATGAAATTAAAAAAAAATCAAAAATAAAAAAATATTTTGACCGAGTCAACGGGTCAACTCAAATTAATCGGATCAACCCGACCCGAATCCAGTTGTTGCCATGCAGCAAGTCGCACACAAGTGCTGCCCTAATAAAATCACACAAATCTACTCCATCAGGTGCCCTTTTTTAATAGTACTTATTTATTGTGTTATTATTGGGACCAATTAGCAAAAGGAAACTGCACTTGCCCTCCTTTTTAAATTATATTTGTATTTATGTCGATACTACTTGTACTATATTTTTAACATTTATTTTTACAAAATTTGCAACTCATCACAGGCTACAGATTTATCTAGTCAGCAATAAGTTCGCACAACGTAACTAATAGTCATTGATAATGGTATTATCTGAAAGTTTAAATATAGAAAACTAATTTTTATACAAAAAATGACGCATCTTCAATTGCAATTTAAAGTAACGTACTTAATGTTTGGTCTGTTTTTATTCAAATTAACATTTTGGCTACACTTGCTACGGACTTATTTTATTTTAATGATTAGTCTATATTATACTCAATTTATGTGATGAAATTTATGCGGAGATACATCATATGATTCATATCAATATCATGCATCATAATTTGATTTGATTGCAGGATTTCAGGGATGATATTTTCATAACAGATTTGGACAACAACCCAAATATATAAACATAAAAATGTTTATAGATCACCAAGATGTATATTATTTGGCTCGACAACCTTTCCAAAAAATTCATAATAATCCTAAAAAATGAACTAAATCATTCATGAAACTATCATACGTTTAAAAAAAGATATAAAACCATCATACGAAAACAACGTTTATGAAATGATTCCAAAAATCAATTTATGGGATAGACTGCAGTGTAAATTAAAATTGAAACTAATAATAGAGTGATATTTAATTGTTTATTGTATAACACACAAATTTTTGAAAAAAACACTTCAAAACAAATAATTCCTCCGTCCTCGCTTAGTATGATGCAGGAACCAAATACAAGTTTTAAGAAAAAGTAAATATTTAGAGATATTTTTAGTGGAAGAAAGAATTTTATAGGAGTAAATATATTGAATTTTTAAAATAAAAGAGTAAAAGTATAATCTAAAAAGAAAATATCATAGTACTAATTCGGGATAATTAAAAATAGAAAGAGAAGATATTAATTCAGGACGGGAAGAATAATAATTATAGGTACATTTATGGATTCAGTTATAGCTAAAGAAAAAAGGGATTCCCTTTTTTAAATATAATGCTATATAACCTGGATTTAAACCTTTAGCATAACATTGACGTAATGGCCCTATAGAAACAAGTTTAGGAGATAACTTTTGACAAACATACAATAAAAAATAAATTAATAAATCAACTCAAACAATAAATAAATGGAAAACTTTACAGAGAAATGATTTGCAATTAGTTTTGTTGGTTTGTATACAAGACAACACGGCCCACTAAAGGACATACAACACAATGACTTAAAATAAAACAAGCCCACACAGCCACCCACCCACCCACCCACCCCCTCAAACCCCCACCAAAACTTTGTTAAATACATATTGTAAACAAAATTTGCTAAGATGTGTTGTAGTAGTATAATTTTTCATTGAAATCATTCGAATAATTAACAAAACTAATAGCATCTCTTTAGCAAGATATAATAGACAACAATTTACTTGGGGATAACCTAGTGGTAAAAAGTGAGCGCTTGAGATTGAGAGGTCTCATGTTCGAATCTCATGAAGCGCCTCTATAACTCGAGCATGTCACACCTGTACTTGGAAAGTGTGGTTTACCTGCCATGTGTGGTTTGCAGGCTACTGCACAAGGGACGGGAGTTTACCCAGTGCGCACCGAAAGTAGCGGCTGCAGGTTCTCACGATATCAAAAAAAAAAAAAAAAAAAAAAAAAAAAATAATAATAATAATAATAATAATAATAATAATAGACAACAATTGAAGGAAAGGTATAATTAATGATGCGTGTGAAGATTTAATTAATAGTGTGTGAAAGTTAGCACATAGATCATATGTTATTCATGCATGTTACATCAATGCTATTATAGTTTAATTTAAATATGATCAAACCATGTATAGTCGAAGCCATGAAGGGATAGATGAAGTGTTATTGTCATAATATTCGCAAAGAAACTCAAAGTGATGTGTATTGATTAAAAACATATGATGAAAATAACTTAACATGCATTTACTTGGTGAATTCCAAGTCATTGCACGACAAAAATATATACTCATTATAATTATAGCCGAGAGGAAACTATAGTATTAAGCAAAAACTGCATTTCCTTAATATATTCACAAAATTTTACTAGTAATTATAATCGGGAGGCAAACAACGTAAATTCCATAAGGCAAGTGCATATATTGTATTTGGAAACGTCCATGATACAAGTGGAAAGAATATCATATATAGCCTATAATATTATCATTTATATCTTCAAGTCGGATTGACATATATTGTCGAGTATCATCACGGATGTGCGAGTGCGGGGCACGAGACACTATGTACATTGCACACTCTCTCAATAACAAAATTGGTCTACTTGTGTGTGTGTGTTAGCCTAGTGGTAGTGAGGTTAATGCCCGAGCCAAAGGTCACGGGTTCGAATCCTCCGTCACACGGTATTTAAATTTATTTGCAATGTTGTTCAAAAAAAAAAAAAACAAATTGGTCTACTCTATTCGAAAATAAATTTTAAAAAGAAAAACACACAAAGAGCAAAAAGAGAAATTTGTGGATGACAAATTTGTTGGTTGTTGATGTTCTCAATTTAATGGATCGATGAGAATCAAACAGAAAGCACCAACAAGAGAATATTTGTTAACAGGCATACATAACAAAAGTTCCATCCAATAAAAGTTTAACTGCAAATAAACGTAGTTTACCTAAATATGAACACAAAATGTTCACTCTATTTTGTGATTTGTAGATACTTACTTACATAACAGTAATATTTTGCATGGTTTTAAAAGACATCTAAATAATGCATACTTCATTTTACATGTTTTCAAAAGACATCTAAATAATTCATTCTTCGTTTTACATGTTTTCAAAAGACATATAAATAATGCATGCTTCAATATTTAGGTAAAATATCAAAAAAGGCATAAACGTTCATCCATTTTGTAATTTAAATTTGACTTTTAAAGTTTTACAATTAAAGATATGATGTTTCAATTTTTTGCAATTAGAATTTAGTCATCTTTTCCGGCGGCCGTAGAATCTGATGTGGCAATTTTATTTCCACGTATACATGTCATCTCAATTATTCTTAATTGATAATGTATTAATCTCATCATTAATTAATTTCTATTACAACCTAAAATACAGAAATTCAAAAGGCCCACCTAAACTTCTAAAGCTTTGCTTGGTGTCAAGCCATGGAAGATAGACATTATCACCAAGTGATAAAAGCATTCACTACGGGTGTCTAGTTAGATTCCGGGTCTATCGGTGGGAAGCGTAATTTCAATGATTGGTGGGGTTGAGTAAGATCCTGGTAAAAATTTCTACTATGGTGGGGTTGAGTAAGACCCCAGGTCTATAATTATAATTATAATTAAATTTTTTATTTTTAATTAGAAAAAGTAAAAATAAATAAATAAATAAATCGGACCAATGGTGTGAAGCCACGTGGACCGAAGGAGGGAGAGGGTGAGATCGAGAGTGGTGTCGATAGACCCTGCATGATTGACACCGGTGTTGATAAAAGCCACTATGGCTTAGACCCCGCAGTATCGAAGGATGGTGAGGTTGATGGGGGATCGACACCGGCGTCGATACCGGTGATTCATTCCCATAGAGCATCCACAACAAAGGTCTTGTTAGACCCCGAGTCTATTGCCGGGAAGCGTGATTTCAATAATTGGTGGTGTTGAGTAACACCCCGATGAAAATTTTCATAGTGGGGTTGAGTAATACCTCGGGGTCTATAATCATTGGCAATGATTGAATAGATTTTATTTTGTTATTTTTTTATTTGTAATAAATAACATAAAAAATACTTAATTAAATTCAAAAATTAAGAAATGACAATTTTATTCAATTAAAAAAAATAAAACATACACTAATTAATAAATTAAAATACATAATTAAGAAAATAAAATTACAATAATTAAGAAAAAAAAAGGACAAAACTACTCCTACCCAAATTCTTTTGCAAGTTTGGCGCAGACTTTTTGGTGCGCCGCCAATTGAGCCGGATTAAAATTCGACGTGTCTCGAATATAGACATCGTACGTCCACCTTTCCCTGGCTTCAACCCTCTTCGCTGTCAAGTTTTCGGCTACGGATGCCAACTCTGCCCTCGCCGCCTTGCCCTTCTTCCCCTTCTTGACAACTTTCACTATTTCGGAGCGAAGTTGCATCGTATTTGCATCGCTCGCGGATGTCGTGGATGTGTTGTCGCTAGCAGACGAAGTATAGTCGCCGGTTTCATTTATCCTTGTCTGCTTTGGAGCTGCTATTGTCGCCGAGTTGGCAAAACTCAGGATATTCTTCAAGAGATCCCATGCTGCCCTATAGGGGAAGCTTCTCTGATATTGGGCGCAGTAACTATCTTCGGCCATTGTGTACAGATCGAGGTTGTTACGACCAAATCCGAGTTCGTCTTCGAGTTTGATGTAGATGGCGGTGAAGTTCTGGATCTATTTCTTGGCACGGCCCCACGCGCACTTCTTCAGATTCAGAGTGGATTTTGTATAAATAGCCGTTAGAATTTAAATTAATTTTTTTTTAATCAGAAAAAAAAATTAACATCGGACTAATGGAAACACGCCACGTGTCCCCAAATCCATGCCCACCGAAGTCGAAGACGGTGTCGATATATCGACACCACCTTCGACACCACCATTATTAATATCGGTATCCATCTCCCCACAGCGGCCTCGACACCGGCTTGAGTCGAAGGAGGTGAGGTCGAAGGGGGATCGACACCGGTGATCGATCCCCGCTGCAAATGCTCATAGAGGGTGCTCTAATAGCCTTAAAAGATTTATGTATTTAGGTTGTTATAAAATTTAATTAATAGTGAGATTAGTAAATGATTAATTCAGAATAATTAACATGACATGTACACGTTAAAATAAAATTATCACATCAGAAAAGTAGGCTAAGTACTAATTACAATAAAATTGAAATATTATGTCTTTAATTGCAAAACTTCAGAAGTAAAGTCTAAATTACAAAATTAATGAAAATTTATGCCTTCTTTTAATATTTTCCCCCAATCTATATGCACTAAGGTATGAGATTTAAACCTCATTATTTTCACTTCCTTAAAAAAAAGTACTAATATTTTTACCTAAACAACATCTTCCCATTAATTAAAAAACGCCATTTCCTTCGAATATCCTTTACAAAATTTCAATAATTATAGTATATCAATTTCGCCCCCGCCACACCCCCTCCCCCCCCACCCCACCCCCCACCCCGACCCCCACCCAACAAACCCCGACCCTGACCCCGACCCCCTCCCCCTCCCCCCCACCCCACCCCCCACCCGCCCCAAAACCTGGGCCTTCCGAGGTGGGGCCATGATTGGTGTCTGATCTGGCAAACTCAGTGATGCCAGCCTAGCATTTGCCATACATCATTGAGCAATGGGCCCCATCTTCCACAAAGCACATGCCAACCTTCCCATGCATACACATTACACACACATTCACGAAAGATAAGAAAAAAAAAAAAATCTTAATTCCGTTTGTCCCCTTCTTAATTTTGACTCCTTATTTATGTTTAAGGTTCGCTAATATCATGCTTATTACATTACATTATTATGCCCCTCTTTCTCTCTCCCATACACACATCATCTTTCTCTCTCTTCCACATAAAGAGAAATCTCTATGCAAGGAAGGAAACAATAAAACATAAATATTTGCCGTTATTTTAGTGTCGGCAAATACCCGTTGGCCAGAAAATTACGGGAGTGATTAATGCTTCCTAATTCTTGAAATTAAACCGATTTACCCTCACTCATACCCTACTTGCAGCTCGCTTCTTTCCTACTATAATAATTTGTCTTGAAAGAAGTTTTATATTTTTGTTGTTTTATTATTTTTGAAAATTATTTCCTTTTGCAACTCCTTATATAGAGTATGGTTTAATATGAGCTAGACGAAGAGGTCTTTTTCTTATTCTGTGCTGTCCCTTTCATTTACCATCCATTTTTATTTTTGCTTGTAATAATTTAAGATTTTTTCTCTCCTTAATTGCCACTCATCACCATTCAATCAGTCCCCTTTTCTCTCTTCTTCTTCGTCTCGTTTTTATTTTTTTTATTTTTTTTCCTCTTCTTAGTTTTTTGTGTGAAGTCATAGATTTTCAGAAGGGGTGGATTTTGATGAGAGATTGAAGAAGAAGAAGAAGAAGAAGAAGAAGAAGAAGAAGAAGAAGAAGAAGAAGAAGAAGACATGAAGAGGCTAGTAAGTACGTTAATTTATTTTTATTACAGAGATTAACAATGTGAATTGCTTAGTTTTCTTGACTAAAGTTGCTTTCTGCATCTTCTTGGATCAAATTGAGGTGTTTTTATTTTGTGGGCTTACAAAAAAGTCGAATCTTGCGATTGAACCATGTTGTGAGAGCTTCATTTCTGTCTCTACTCCAACTGTTAATTTTCAATATTGGTCTTTTTTTGTAGTTACAGTGCTAATTTAGTTAGGATTTGGAGCTGCCTGAGGTTGAATTTGATTTGATCTTTTCTGTTTCCTAGTTTCGGTATCAGTGGAACTGTCCACATTGTCTGAATATTACAACTATTTCTTGATTTGTAGATCTGAATTTGTGTTCTTTGTGAGTGGGAGGTTCAGTTTAAGCTTCCAGAGTTGTACTTTGTGCGAATGCTGGTTTTACTAATGTATTTTTTTGTTGTCTGGTTCAATAAGGTGAATAATTGAGATCTACTTGTGCTATATCTTGTAGCTGAGGTTACTGATTTTCGTAATTATGCCTTAATTTATTAGGCATTGTTATGATGAATTCTGTAATTGTATTGAAAAAAGAGTTTGTTTCATTAACTTCTGAAATAATGACAAATTGTAATCTGTTATGAAATTTGTTGCTAAATATCTTATGTAAACATAAGTGTTGAGAAAGAATGTCAGTATGTTCAATTAAGTCGAGGAAGATGTTCATTAAATTTGGAGGTTTTTTTCCCTTGTTTCCTTACGAATCCTTGCGTTCTAGGTAGTTTTTCTATTGCTCGTGGTGTTGAGCAATGGTGCAGAGTATAATGGAGTATGCAAGTCCGATTGGCCATTGACTCCTCGACCTCACAGTGTGTCCGTCTCAGAATTTGGAGCGGTGGGAGACGGGAAAACATTAAATACCGTAGCATTTCAGAATGCGATTTTCTACCTTAAGTCCTTTGCCGATAAGGGTGGTGCTCAACTTTATGTTCCTGCAGGCAAGTGGCTGACTGGATGCATCACTCTTACCAGCCACCTCACACTTTTCCTTGAAAAAGATGCTTTCATTCTCGGCTCTCAGGTTCAATTCGACACTCTTTAGTCTATTTAATTTGAAGATTAAAGGATATTGCTATCTAGATTTCATTTTTTGTTTTACACTAGATTGTTGTTTAGGATCAGAGACCTACTTACCAAATAAAAATTATCCTACAACATGTTGCAAAATAGTGCTTGTATTTTTCTTGCCTTTCTGCATTATAAATACATTTACAAACTCATTCAGAAAAGTTTCATGAAATCTTAGTACTTTTACCTTATTTGCAGGATTATCTGCACTGGGATGTAGTCGATCCCTTACCTTCTTATGGCCGAGGCCTTGAGGTGCCCGGTCGAAGATATCGAAGCTTGATCAGTGGACAAAATTTAACTGATGTTGTTGTGACGGGTATGGATATTCGCTGACGATTTTTTTCTTTTCCGACTTTGTTAATCCTTTCCATGTTCTCACTCTCAATATTTTCATTTTTGTGTAATTTTTGTTGCTTTTGCAGGAAATAATGGAACTATTGATGGACAGGGTTCTGTTTGGTGGGAACAATTGATAAATCAAACTTTAAATTACAGTAGACCACATCTAGTTGAATTTATATGGTCAAACAACATTGTTGTATCGAACTTAACCTTCTTAAATGCACCTGCGTGGAACATACACCCCGTTTATTGCAGGTAGCGTCTCCTTAAATTATCTATGAATTTCATTCTTTGTATTATGTGTTGATCAGTGTACTAGTGTAACTCCATTTGGTGTGATGTTTCTTTGCAGTAAATTGCTTGTCCAGAACATAACAGCTTATGCTCCACCTGACTCTCCTCACACCAGTGGAATTGTCCCAGGTATGTTTAGATTGGGATATATTTGTTACATTTATTCTTAATTTCATGAATTGTAGTTTTCTATATGGCGTTAAATGATTTCTAGCCATAAAGCCAATATTAGATCGAGGCAAAATGATATATACCCACGTAGAACAGTAAATGACAAATTATACCTACCATTTTCAAAACCATATAAATTATACCCATATTAACCAAAATGCTCTTTTGTCACATGATACTCACATCACAAAAGGGGCAATTTCGTCGTTTCACCCTAAAGTGGTAATTAATACGCTTTACGCTTTGTGTAAAGTTTGTGTCTTTCACTAAGGAAAAATAGGTATTTTTAAGAAGTATTTTAGATATTTAACAATTACATGTGCTCATCCATGATGTTTTCCTAGTATTTTAGGTCAATGTATAACTTCTGTGTGTCGTTCTATTTCTTTGTTCTAAAGCTCAAACTCGTCTAATTTCAGATTCGTCAGAGTATGTTTGCATCGAGAACTGCAACATTAGCATGGGATATGATGCCGTGGTGCTGAAAAGTGGTTGGGATGAATACGGGATTAATTATAACAAACCAACCACTCAGGTCCATGTTAGAAAGTCGCGGTTACAATCTTCTTCCGGTTCTGGACTCGCGTTTGGTAGTGAAATGTCGGGTGGAATCTCTGACGTTTTAGCGGAGCATCTTCACGTGCATGACTCAGTGAACGGCATAGAGCTGAAAACAGCCGAAGGGAGGGGCGGTTACATGAAAGACATATTTCTGTCGGACGTCTACTTGGAAAACGTGCAGCAAGGCATCAAGGCAACAGGTCAGTTCACGACTCACCCCGATGATGGATATGACCCTACTGCCCTCCCAATTGTTACCGGCATTACCTTTAAAGACATTGTTGGTGTAAATATTACTACTGCTGGGATATTTTCTGGCATAGACGAGTCCCCTTTTACGTCTATATGTCTTTCCAATGTGTCTCTCTCTGTCTCGTATGATCCCTCCACGTCTTGGAAATGCGCCTACGTTGAGGGCTCGTCTGTAAATGTGTCACCCGAACCTTGTCCGGATCTCCAAATCTCATCGTCTAGCCCATCCTCGGATTGTTTCGTCTTCTTACATCCTAATAGCCAAGTCGCAGTCTTGTGAAACTGTCCCATAACCAGTTCTTTGTCATTCATTCATTGATCCAAAGGGGCGAGGGTACGCTTCTCCTTGTGTTGATGCTGCATGTGATCATGTGCAGCAACGGCAGGCGGGAACGAGATCGTTGGGCAGCAAGTTCGTTGTCCGAGTGGTGTCGTAACGTTGGATTCTGTGTACAGTGTCAGTTTCTTTCATTCATGTGTAAGAAAAGTTTTGGTAGTGCAGGGGACTCTCAAATGTTTGTTGCCTCTACTCATTTTCATGTTATTTGGTCATTTTTCATTCACATTTTGTACATTCTTGAACTGGAGATTTGTTGGGTTGCATTGATTATAGGAGGTGATGAAAGGGTGTCATTATGGAGACTTATATAGTTGAAATTGCAATAAAATTTCACTTTTCATTTTTTTCAGTTAGAATTCCTCTTTTCTTAATTATTTATAGAGTATATTCTGTTTCAAATTCTTGTGCCCTAATCTGATGTTGAATGTACAATTCCTCAGAAAAGAAAGTAATCGAGTATTTCTCAGTTGGTCAAGAGTCAAATACCACAGGAAATTTTGTGATTATCCAATCATCATGCATGTGACTGATTCTCCTAAATTGGCATCAAATGTCAAATACTGTAAAAAGTTTATTTGTTGTAACGTTTTCTTACAAGAACACTAATCAACCAACAAAAGGGCCCATGAGACCATGAGAGTAACAACTTCGTATGTATCCCAACTTTTTTTTTTTCCACATCTATCCAACTTGTAAAACTTATCAATTTTATCCCGCATTTTCAACGCGGATTAATTCTATCATCAGAATTGATCATCCAATGTGGAAATTCAAAATGGATAGAGACTTTTGAAACCCAATTAATCCGCCATTGAGTGTCCAATGATAAAATTGAAAACATGACAAAGACATCGATTGGACAAGCCTACCGATGGATAAAAAAAATGTCAGGATTGGAGTGGTTGCTAAAATGTATTCATACATTCTACTTAAATTTCGAAGCACAAAATGAGAGACTCCAATTGTGAACTAAAATGATATCACCATCGACAAAAAGAGCCCATAAGAGTAGAATATTCAAATAAGTATTACCAACCACCAAAATAAAAATTCAACACTATAAAGTATAAACTCATGACATAATCCCACCAAAAAAAGTGGACCAACCAAAGTACGAGAATCGACAAGTGCAGATGATGATGCAATTCACTGTCTTCTTGTACATGCAATTCAAAAGAACATGTAAGAAGTGGAGACCAAAGAATATGCGAGCATATCTGCAGTAGTCTGTTGCACAAACGATACGATTCTCGAATTTATTGGTATGATACAGACTGACTAGCAAGTTGAACCCAAGCAAATTCCTCTTTGTAACTCTGACCTCCTTCACATGAAGCCTCACATGTGTAGACAACAATGGTGGCCCAATCGAGAGAATCTTTGACGTTTTTCACATGGAAGAAATACAGTAATTGGGGTAGAACCTGAAGACGGATCGACAACAACAGCATCAATAAAGCTTCTCAAGGGATTAATCAAAATGGAGTTGCTGACGAAGCCAGCAATTTGTACAACCAATATGAAAAGATTTTGTGGAAAAAAATTAATATGAACTCATCACTTTATTGAACTTATGTGAATGGTAGAACCACTGATTAACAAACAAGTTCACACCTGAAATTCAAAAGCACGTGTGCTGCCACAATGGTTACACCTAGGAATATCAGGTTTTGATGGCCGACCACTAGAAACAGGCCATAATGGCTTTGCTAGAGAGGAGCTAGAGTATCTGCTCATCAAAAACAGGATCTGAAGTTAAGAAAGCAACATATAATCTAGCAACTTGAAAATAGATATCCAATCGTTTCAAAGATTTAGGCTAGACACAGGAAAGTGCAATGCCAATGAAAGTGGAGACATAGTTTGTTTATTCAATTCCAACTGATCACCTCAAAACTTGGTCGGGAGCTGAAGATATTCTCGTTTGGAAAGATGCCCAACTGAATTTTTCATCAGAACCCTAAGCAATAATCAAAACAAATAATCAGATTGTCATTTATAAAAGTACACGATCAGACATATCAGTTACCAAAAAAAAGAGTTTAAAAATCACCTCGAAATATTTCATAACGTTTCCATCAAAACCCTCTGCTCGGCTTCTAGAAACCAATGCATTAGTAGATACATTATCATCGGACATTGGCTCATCAAATTCACACTCATCCTCACATGTAATCTCATACTCAGGCCAAAGGGAGTTGCTTGCAGCTGTTTGCCCATAAAATTCATGAATCCAAGTTAGATCAAAATACGAGCTCTTAATCTTATTGGACAAAATCCGATAATCTGTATCACTTCAGTACCCAGGACACACAAATTTCCTCCATAAACATGGAAAATTAGTACTGACTAGTATCCACAACTTAAATAGCATATTACTCAAGAAGGTAAACAACACAATTTAATCATTGAGCACAGCATTTGAATTAGAAGAATCTCTGTTATTGCAAGTAAGCATATGGGCATGTGCTCAATTCAACTATGAACACGAGACACATACTATAATCGACTGTCTTGCTTAGAACTATTACCTAATTCAGACTCCTTGCCAGATCCCTCTAACTGTTGGCATAAGACTTTATGACTTGAGCTACTTGATCGCCAATGAGCAGCCTGTAGGTATTTCACTTGTTACCTAAAGCTCAAACATATATTTCATGCATGGATGAGAGCTATGAGAGCTAAGCTAAGTACCTGGTGCTTCCCAGAACAATAGCGTGCTCTTTTACAGCCACTACAAATCTTGTCTCCTTTCCATGTACGACACCAATCACATAGCATTGCTGGAACATTCTATCGAGCATCAGTGCTCATGTAAATTAATATGCTTCATAAAAGTCACATGCAGCAATCTACAACCACATTATCACAGAGACAAGGGTACTGCACCATTCGTGATAAACTAAAATCACGAGTAACGGTTATAATTATAAGACATTCTTGAAAAGGAACTGAGAACAAGGAAAATCAAAAGAATCCTCATTCCTGCCCAACCTCTAGGCCAATTGTCTAACAAAAATACGAAATGCCTGCCTCTATTCCAATGACCTGTTATTTAAAGAATAAAGAGTCCCCAAGTAACTACCCAACAGTGATCCCCCCTTCCCCAAGTCAAATTCGTCCGAGAGTTCCAGCCAGTATAAATGTGAAGTACATGAAACACCAAGTACACTAAGGCACTAAACCCATATTTCAACAGCAATAGCTACTTCTCAGTTTCTCTTACCTAAAAAAAACAAAAAACAGTTTCTCTTACACCTACGTGCAAATGCCATCTTGGGTTAGGAAAAATTCCTTCCACATTATTAAATATTTTTGCCATCCAAAGCGTTTATATAGTTCTGGGGGAAATGCGATGCTCAGACCCATAGACCATTAAAGTCGTTGTTGCTGCAATAGCATGAATGCCAACATAATATTTTTACCAAATCAAGAACCAATAAACAGGAAATATAGCCAAGAAAGAGAAGGAAAAAAAAAAGAAAAAAAAAAGTACCTCCGGCTGTTAATGGCTGTTGACTCCCATCACCAGCAGGCGCCTCACTAGAGTAGAAGGGGTTCGCCCGTGGCAGTTGACACCGAAAAATCTTGATACTGCAGAGCCATTTTATTATCAGAAAACAGAACATAGCAAGTAATATATCAATCTGATCATTTCTTTACATGCATCTTAACAAGTAAGAGGGCTAAATACATACCTCCTTGATTGAACTTCTGGAGGCCGCTTCCACTGCTCATGCTGATCGCGAAGAATACAGGACATTGACGTGCACATGAAAACGAACAACGTCCGGTGAAAAGCTGATTCCTCAGGTAAAGGTGCGTAAACCTACTCAAACAAATAGAAAAACATAACAATAAGGCAGGGACATTTTATTTATTTACAGAATACAAGTAGTAGTAGAGTTAATTACTTCACCTGAAGCAGAAACTGCAAAGGCTCACAGCAAAAGTCACAAAGAATGGAGCTTGCCAAAGGCAAATTAATGGGGTCCAACCATGCCTAGATCACAAATAACATCATAATAATATTTCATAAATTTCAAAACAATCCTTAATCAAACAATTATAACATAATCGTACATCCTCTTCAGGCACATTAACATTACCAGGCAAAACACACATCACTAGATATGTACTAATTTATAGGTTCCAGTCGAAAAAATTCAAACTCTCCAAGGTAAATTCGTTTAATTACCGGAAAGCCGCCAGCTTTGCTCGGGAAATATTGGCGGCGCGAAGACCACGGACTTTTGGGCTTCTCTGCAAATCCTAATGTCATTGGAATCTGATCTTCTTCATCGTCGCTAAATACATCCTCTACGTCGTCGTTTGGGGCTTCACCTTCATCCTCCTCCTCATCACTGAGAGATGATATGCGCAAAGATTTGAGTTTGTCTCCTTCGAAATCAGTCTCCATATCTCTCGGGTAACCTTGCCAAGTTCAATTTGCAAGCAGTTTCAATCTGATTGGACAAAATCGAGCGTTTATCACCGATGAAGATGTTAGGGTTTTAGGGTTTTGCGCCCAGTTTCAGTCGGATTGGACCGTAATTTTTTATTTTTGGCAAAAAGGACTTGAGTCCTCGAGTAGCACTCTGGTGCAACCTCTTGCAGCAAACATGCGATCCGGTTGGGTTGGATTGACCCGATTAACTTTTTTTTCTTTTTTTTGGATTATTTTTTTTAATTTCAATTTTTTTTCTCAGCTTCGTTCTCGTTCCGATTATTAATATAAGGATAATTATCGGATAATAATTTGGATTTTTTCGGCTCGTTCCGAGGCCTTCGGCTCCTCTCGCTCGAATCTTGATCAAAGAAGAAGCGGCAAATAAAAAATCGAAGAGGCAAATAAAAAAAAGAAAGGTGGAAAAAAATGTGGAATTAAAAAGAAATTGAAATAAAAGTTGAAAAAAAAATAAAAATAAAAAACAGAAATTCATAAAAACGAAATTAAAGAAAATTGGAAAAAATAAAAAAAATACTGGCGCGTGTATTACACGTGCCACGAGTCGGTCGCATGCCAAGAGACCGGTCGCATTCAAGTTATTGCCAAAGGACTTTTTTTGGATGGCCTTGAAAAAAGAACCATACCCGCAATTTTGCTCATTTTTTCATCCCAAAGTGAGTTTAATGAACTTTTTGACATGTCATGTATACGTGTACATGCTAAATAAGTAATTTTGCCACATTAATTTTTTTTTGCTTTATTTTGCCACGTACAAGCCCAATATATTAAAAATGTGTTAAACCATATAGGCAATATACACAAATAAAATGATTAAATTCAACAAATTTATTGTTTTTTTGCTTAAATACTGAATGAAAAATTAATTTTTACACAAATAAATAAGCAAGAATATCAACTTTTCAGTCTATATGGCTACCTGTGATTGTTTTACACATTAAAAAGAAAATAGGAATATTATATGACAAACTCTAAAAACACAATATGATGAAATATGATGACAAATTCCATAATCATAGCCTTTCTTTCACAATCTTGCCGCCTCACTCTCACTGGTATTAGCGTGAATACTAGGGTTGAAAATTTGGGTGAATAAGTTTTTTTTTTTTTTAATTTTTTATTATTATTACATATGTTTAAGTATAAAAGCAAAATAAAAAAAAGAGGTGACAAAATTGCTTATTTGGCATGAAAACGCGTACATGACGTGTCAAAAATGCCATTAAACTCACTTCGAGCGGGGAAAATTGGCAAATTTGTGGAAAAAATAAGAGTTATGGTCTTTTTTTTCAAGGTCCGTCCAAAAAGTCATTTTTGCCAAAAAATGAAAAGTTACGGTCCTTTTAGGCCAGTTAGCTCTATTTTATACGTACTAAATTTAGTCCCGCGCCTGCGATAATTAGTGTTTTAACTACTCTCTCCGTCCACGAAACAAAGTCCTACTCTGTTTTTTGTACATTTATACCCACCCCAAACAATAAAGAGGTAATTGTGCAAAATAGCCCTTCTTCTAGCAAAAAGTGTTAAAATATCACTCACATTTTAAAAGTTGTAGAATAACCTTTTAGTTTATGAAATGACATAAATACCCTTAATGAGTATACAAGAATACTAACTTCAATTTGAATCATACAAGAAGACTAGTTTCTTGTATGAATTTCCGCCGCAAATTTTCGGCCGAAAATTTCCGACCAAAAAATTCCAACGAAAGTTTTCCGGCAAAAAATTCCGGCGAAAATTTGAATAATACACGAAGCCTAACTTCATGTATGCATCATACATGAAAACTAATCTTCGTGTATGCATCATACACGAAGACTAACATTCATGTATGCATCATACACGAAAATTTTTGCCGCCAAAAATTTCAAATTTAAATCATACATGAAGAATAGTTTTCGTGTATGCATTATACACGAAGAAAAAAACATACACGAATGCATATCTCATTCAAGAAAAAAACGCACAGAAGAACGATTTCATACACGAATGCATACACATATACACGAATGCACACATACATACAAGAACAATTTTATACAAGAAAAAAAATGCATACAAGAAGAAGACCGTTGTCGCCGGAGAAGACGACCGCCAGAAAATTTTCGCCGGAGAAGACAACCGTCGGAAATTTTTCGTTCAAATTTAAATCATACATGAAGATTAGTTTTCGTGTATGCATCATATACGAAGAAAAAAACATACACGAATGCATGTCTCATACAAGAAAAAAACTCATAGAAGAACGATCTGATACACGAATGCATACACATATACACGAATGCACACACACATACAAAAACAATCTCATACAAGAAAAAAAAATGCATACAAGAAGAAGACCGCAATCGCCGGAGAAGACCGTCGTCGCCAGAGAAGACGACCGTCGGAAATTTTTCGCCGGAGAGGTCGACCGCCGGAAATTTTTCGCCAAAAATTCATACATGAAGTTTAG
This sequence comes from Schizonepeta tenuifolia, assembly GCA_029490685.1. Classification (NCBI taxonomy): domain Eukaryota; kingdom Viridiplantae; phylum Streptophyta; class Magnoliopsida; order Lamiales; family Lamiaceae; genus Schizonepeta; species Schizonepeta tenuifolia. The sequence goes on from CM055958.1 coordinate 74,022,114, forward strand.
TCTTCGTGTATGATTCAAATTAATGTTAGCCTTCTTGTATACCTATAAGGGTAGAAAAGTCATAAAAGAAAACAAAAGGCTATTTGAACAACTTTTTTTTCAAAGTGACAAAATTTATCTTTTGTTTTTAGGAATGACTATTTTGACTTTTTGCTCAACAATAAAACCCAACCTAATTAATTCACTAATTATGTAGCCATATAAACCACCCCACAATAGCCCAAATCCAACCCAACCCATTCCTGTCCTCTCGAAACCCAATTTGGCTCCAATTTCTGGCCTCTCTGCAACCTTAGATCCAATCCTCTCTTCTTACAATTTCTTCGCCGATCTCTCTCATTCTCTGATGGCTAACTCTCAATCTCACCAACTCACTCTCTCTGCAACTCTATATAGTCCTATTTTCTACGAGGATCTATCGATCACAATCGCAACTCATTTATCTCAAATAACGACCTATTCATCATGGGAGTCTCCATGTTTGGAGAGCGATTCGGCAGACATCGTGTCGGAATCAGATCTGACCGGCGTCGAATCTCAACCACAGGCATTTGCCTCAGTGAATCTGAGCTCAATCCTTTTTTTGAATCGATTTCGGCCACCGAGGACTATGTCTAGATCTGCGAATCTTCTGGTGGATCTGAAACGATGGTGCCGGAGACATCGTTGTTGGCCGTGGAATCTGAATCGGAGATGCACGACATTCTCTCTGATTCTGATATGCCCAACTTTATTCTAAACGTGTGGAAGAGCAAAGAGAAAAGGGTGAGATATCTGCAGTGCTTAGGGATGTTCTTCCCTAGCGTGTTATCTCTCATATAATCAGGTGATTAAGTTCTTATTTTTTTAGCTTTCTCCAATTCAGATGCATGCGAGTAGGCTGGTGATGCCATTTGTGATTGTGTTTGGCTGATTTTATTTCAGATCTTTGCTCTTTTTGGCTTTGTGATATGATCTATTGATGACTGATGATTACATGATGATGATGCCCCTACTCGATTATTTACATGATGATTATGTTGGTGGGTGGGCTGGTGATGCCATTTGTGATTGTGTTTGGCTGATTTTATTTCAGATCTTTACTTTTTTTTTTTGCTTTGTGGATCTGATCAATTGATGACTGATGATTACATAATGGTGATGCCCTTACTCGATTATTTACATGATGATTATGTTGGTGGGTGGGCTGGTGATGTCATTTGTAATTCTGTTTGGTTGATTGCTGCTTTGAGTATTCTGTTATGGTGCATGTATATTCCCTTTGATGACATTGTGGCTTAGTTTCTGTCTAAGGGATGAGATACTGATGCATTTCTATGCTACCTGGAAATTTACTTGATGCACTTCTAGATATTTATGCATTTCTATTTTGATGCTACACTTTATGCATTTCTATGTTGCCTGAGAATTTACTTGAGAATTGTGTGAGAATATGTGATTATAAATGTTGCATTAGGTCTGTCCAAATGATACCACCATTAGGTGATCCTAGTTTTGGAGGTTGACTGAGAATGGTTAAAGTGTAAAATATGATCCCAAATTAAGTCAATGATGCAAAGAGATATTGCTGAGACATTTCTTACTAAAACAACCACAAAAATACAATTTACATTCCAAACAACAAGGATACATTCTTGGTTGTGTTTGTCCCCTGTAAACTTAAGGAAAAAAAAAGGAACCACGTGGTTCTCTAATCACTGATGTCAACTAGGTTGTCCACATTGCAGAATGCATCTTTTTCAGTTTCTTGCAAGTTTAACTTTAATCTGTCCCTTACAAGCTGCTCTTCAACTTCTATGCATTCTGGTAGAATTTCAAGTCTTTCAAGTATTTTTTTATTCATGAGGAATCTTGTAGTTATTGCCCCCTTTTACTTTCATTATCTCTCTGTAGCATCCTTGCAGAGTTAGAAAAATATGATTAATCTTCTTTGGTGGGTACTCTGCATAAGCATCTTTGATATTTTTCAGTAGCTCTTCAACATCTTTTGTTGGTTTCTGATCTAGTGTTTGAATGGCTCTAAAGAAGCCAAGGTCGTTGATTGGTGTCAGGAGAATTAGCAGGTTGGCAGACAAGATGGATATTATATCTATCAGCTCTTGCAACTGCTACAAACTCTGGAGCATCAAGTTGAATGTGTGGTTTGACATTATTGTGTTGGATAAATATGTGTTTGCTTAGAAACTGTGAGAAAATATTACCTCTTTGATTAGGGAGTCCTTGTGATTTGTTTTGTGATTGCTGGAATTGGTCTCACTTCCATGGTGCCTTTAAGTCTGTTTTATGAATTCCTCTGAGTTGATTCATCTGTTACGAATGGAAAGATTCCAAACTTTCCATCAAAGAGGATCTTTCCCTTTACATCTATTATTAGCCTAGAAACAACACAATTGAACATAATTTTGAGAACAAATCTCTTTGATTTGACTGTTCTATAGGGTTCAATCTCAACTGGCATAAGGTAATATTGTCCTTGTGTCTGGTTAAGTAAAACCATTTCTCATCTATGTGTATAGTATTATACATGGTCTGAAATTTGATGAACCCACCCTCACTTATAGAATTGAGCTGACTGAGACTCTAACTTAATCTACACAACTTATTTTGAGGGGTTAGAAATGGTTTGACTGCATTGGTATATGGTTTAAGCTGTTTTTCTTTCACCCACTCATGAATTAAAGATTTACTAACACTAAGGTTAGCTAACAAGCCTGACATAACCCTCAAAGATGATCTTTGTAGCACAGATAAATGCTTTACATTGTCTGAATCAATTGTCCATTTATCTTTGTGTTTCTGCCCTTTCTTTAATGATTTCAATTGGACAGGAATTCCCAAAGCTTGTTGTGTTGTTGTTGCCTTCCAAATACGCCATATGGTCCTCAAATCCACATGGAAATGTTGGGCTGCCTGTTTTATTGCACCATATTCCACTTAGCCGTTGAAGTTGCATTGGAGTATGTTGGGAAATTTATTAGTATAAGTTTTGATGAATTCCAAAACCGGCTGACCCCAACCGAGTAGATGTTGTCAGGACCTAATGTTATAATTTAGGCTCGCTGTTTGAGTAATGTTAAGATTTTATCTTTACAGGTCTCCGGCTGAAGATGGCAACAAGACGTCACTCAGACAGAACATTAGTTGTGAAGAAAGACAACTGAGAGTTCATTTGTTCAGATGCAAACAAGGGAAAGTCTTCAGAACATCAGTTGAAGGAAACCAACTGAGCGTTCATCAGATGAGAAACAGTTGAAAGGAAGAGAACATCAGATAAAAAGGAAATCATCTGAGGGTTCAAACCCAACTGAGTAAATACAAGGAAGGCAACTGAGCGTTCAGTTTCAGAACCTCAGTTATAGAATCCGAACAAGGAGTTCATCTGTTTGAAGTTCAAAGTCAGCTGAGAGCTCGACAGATCGGAACATCAACTGAAGATCACTCAGATGAAGGTCAAGACTTTCAACCGACAAACCGAAGTTGACTGTCAAAGATTTGAATTTCAAAAGGAAGTCACATGAGGGTTTGACCGTTCAGTCATTACCCCATCTGGCCCAACACAAGGCTGTCTCAGATGGAAAGCAGAAGAGCACAGATGACATATCGGGAAAGTCTGCAGAGATGAGAAACAAGCCATCGCTTTCAACCGATCAGAGATCAACTGCTCCTCCAACGGCTAGTTGATTCTCTCCGCCTATAAATAGAGGCATTCTCTCATTCGAGCAAAAAAAAAAACACACATGCAGATAGACACATAGACGACGAAAAATTCAAGAGCTTTCTCGAGAGAAATCAAAAGCAAATCTGCAAAATCATCATCTAAGAGCATCAGCAGCTGAGAGTTCAAATTTGAGAGAACATTAGTAGCTGAGGGTTCCTAGAGATCGAAACTGTTTTTTTATCTTAGGTTGAGTGTTTATTCGTTCAAGCCTTAGATCCAGCTCTCATTCGTGATCGAGCTGTAGCTGGAAATCCTACCCTTTCTCACACCCTAAAAAGTGTGCTAGGACCTTACTCTTCCTATAATTGAGTAGTTAGGTCGTCAAGTACCCGCAAACTTGACTTAGGCTGTTTAGTGCCCGCAAACTAAACTGTAACGGTTGCTCAGCCCGCGTAAGTTGAGTGGAACTGTCCAGAAGAACTTGGACTGAGGTGTGTGGACTCACATCTCCCCGTGGACGTAGGAGTTCTCTCCGAACCACGTAAATCTTGTGTGTCGTGTTGATTTGTGTTCAGTCATTATTTTGCATATCTCAACTGACAATCTAACCGCATACAATCTGCATACTTTCACATCAACAGTTTTGGTTTTGACCAACCGTGCACAAAAGCGTGAGTTTGTTTTTACGAGTACATTTTCCACCACATTCTGCACAGCACCACTCTTCCAGCTGAGGTTGCTTACTCAGCTGTGAGATCCCAACTGAGTCCTTTTACTCAGTTGAAGTTGATTTCAAGTGTTAAGTTTTTAGAAAGTTAAAAAATCCTAACTGGTGTATTCCCCCCCCCCCCCATACACCAGTAACTCGTATCGGGACCATCAAGTGGTATCAGAGCAGTGGTTCAAAAGACTACTGTCTCTGTTTCACGAGGTGTGAATTCGAGAATTTTCTTCAGTGGTCAACTGAACAGATCTTCTCACGCTAGTGCATTCTTGCTCGCATTTTTTTGTTGTCCTGTTTTTGTTTGTGCAGATGGACGTCAAGGACAAGATCACAGTCATGTTCTCTGTTGTCAACTATACATCATGGAGAACTCGAATGAAGAAGATCCTTTTGTCCAAGCATCAGGATGCAACAAATTCTCACATCTGGACAAATCGTCATACGAGACAGAATACTTCGTACTCCCACAAATCCCAACGATGGAGATGCAGTGGTGGAGTATGTGGAGAAACAGCCAGAGGACTACACTCCGGAGGAGGCCAAGGTGAGCCAGCTGGATATCTGGGCTCAGAGCACAATAATGTCCACGGTTGGACAAGATTATCTGCCCTGGATAGAGGAGTGTGAGACCGCAAAAGAGATGTGGGACATCCTGGCCTCGCTAAGTGAAGGAAGCGACGAAACGAAGGAAAACAAGTTCTCGCATGCATGTCAAGATTTTGACAATTTCAGTCTGCGACCTGATGAGACTATCGATCAGCTAGAGCTCCGGTTTATGGACATCATCAGAAGAATCCAATCCATCCGGAAAGGAAAATACACTCTAAGAGAAATAAACCTCAAAGTGTTGCAAGCTCTACCGGCTGAGTGAGATACTTTCACAAATATCCACGAGAGCCGAGCTGACCTTGGTGAAATGGGAACTGAAAGATTGTTCTCAATCTTGAAAGGGAATGAGTATAAGGTCAATAGAAGGAGGTCGCAGCCCTCAAGTCAGAAAAATAGAATTGAGGATGTCGGCTCAGCATCAAAGTCAGTTGCCCTCCGAGCTGACTACTCAAAGTCGAGATCGTCAAGGCCAACCAGGTCGGCTGACACGACTGCAAAGGAGCCGAGCAGAGAAGAACTGCAACAGAACATTGCAGCGTTGTCAAAGAAGTTAGCCGATATGGATACTCGGTTCGGCAAATATAAACGTTTCTATAAATCAAACCGAACTCGAGACAGTTCGAAGCCAGTCACCAATGGTTGCTTCGAATGCGGCAAGGAAGGACACTTCAAAGCCGATTGCCCAGACCTCTCAAAGAAAGAAAGAGAAGCACTGAGGGCGAAGCAAACTGCAAAGAATAAGGCCATGGTAGCTGAAGAGGCAGCTGACGATATGGACATCTTCACAGACACTGAAGATGAGGATGACCTGACCTCTACCAACAAAGTCATCAGTCCGGATCAATGCCTCATGGCACTTGGAACCGACCAAGATGATATTGAGGTACAATCTAATCCTGCTCGCTTAAATTCTTCCAATACTTCTAACATGCAGGAATCTATGAACGATGAGTTGGAACCCTCCTGGAATGATTTTCAAGAACTTAGTGAGGAACTGCATCAGCAGTCGGTTGAGTTTAAGAGTCTTCAAGCCCAGTTCGCTAAGCTTGAAGATTCCTTAACCGAAAAGGACGATCTGATCAAGAGACAAGCTGAAGAAATTGACCAGCTGAAAAGTCAATTGAGTACAGCCAACCAAACTGAGGTTTCAACCGATGAACAGTTGAAGGAACAGATCAAGGCACAGAATGAACAGTTGAACAAGAAAGAGGCTCAGATCGACCAGCTGATGAAGACATCAGATGCCCAGACCGAGCATATAGCTGTTCTTCTCAAGGATCTTCAAACTGAGAAGGACAACCTGACAAAGCTATATCAGTCATCCGAGATCATCGAGAATCTCATCAAATACAGACGGCAAACGGATGATGTGTCTGGACTCGGATACGACGTGGCAAAGGACACTGGAATCCCACCAGCTACCTTCACCAGGGCTGAGGAAGTCATGGTTGCCAAACCTAACACAGTTGAGTATGCAACTGAACAAACACCCTCACAACCGATAAAGGCAACTACGGCTGAGAAAGGCAAAGGAGCTGCAGATGGAGCACCAACGAAACAGTCCCTGGAGTCTACAACCGAGGGGGAATGTTCCAAGACTCAACGGAGGAACCGGAGACGTCGGAGTCGCAATCAGAACCGAGCTCAAAATCAACAACATGTCCAAGCTCAGAACCGACGTGATAACCGACCAACAAACCAACCACAGCAGAGATGGAACCAACAGAACCGACCGAGCTTCAACCGACATAATCAACAACGGTTCCATTACCACAACAATCAGAGGTTCCAACAGAGTCAACCTATGTGAAAAAGTTTCGACAGTTATGGTTACTCATGCCACAACATGAATCAACATTCGGGCATGAACAACTATCGTCAACAGCCAAGGCATTGGAATCAGAATCAGCCAAGAAGAATCCACAATGGCGTCCGACCTCATAAATAAACTCAACAGGATAAGAATCGCCATCAAAACAGGGGGAAAGCCTCACCTCCTAAAGCCCAACATGGGAGAAATCCAACTCCTCCCAAGAAACAGAGCATCATTTCAAACAACAAGCCTAAGGATAACCGGGGTGTTGTTATAGTTGATGAAAATGGGCAGATCATTTGGAATGACAAGGCTATTCGAGTGTACAGAGAAAAGCGACGCACAGTTCCAGGGGGAACTGGTTCTAACCCTCCAGGACCCAACTGAAATTGGGGACCTAAGCGAGTTTCTCTTTGCAGGTACAAGAGAAACAACTGAGGAAGAAGAAGACGTCTACAACAACGTGGCACAAAAGGCTCAACCATCTGAACTTCAAGACGATGAACCGACTTGCCAGACAAGAACATGCAAGAGGCATACCTAACCGAGTGTTTTCAACAACACACACCTGCAGTGCATGCCAGCTGGGAAAGCTCGCTAGAACCTCCTTTCAGTTGAAGTCAACTCCCTCAACCGACCGAGTGTTGCAGCTGATCCATATGGATCTCTTCGGGCCAGTTACACCAAAAATCATTAATGGAAACGAATATACTTTGGTTGTAACTGATGACTACTCAAGATATACGTGGACCATCTTCATGCGATACAACAGTGAAACCCGAGATGAGCTGCCCAAGCTGATGGATCGGATATCGAACCAACAAGAGATGAAGATCATATCTATCCGATCAGATCGTGGAACGGAGTTTCTAAATGAAACCATCATTGAGTATTGCGAAAGGAATGGCATAACCCATCAGACATCAGCCGCACGCACTCCCCAACAGAATGGCGTAGCTGAGCGAAGAAATAGAACTCTGAAGGATGCAGCCACATCCATGTTAGCGAGCTCAGCACTACCTAAGAAATTTTGGGCTGAAGCGATCAACACAGCATGCTACACACAGAATCGATCTCTTCTCACCAAGCGATTGGGAAAGACGCCCTACGAGCTGTGGAGACGCAGAAAGCCAGATATTTCTTATTTTCGTGTTTTTGGATCTAAGTGTTATATTCACAACAATGGGAAGACTCAGTTGAAAACTTTTGATGCCAAAGCTTCGAAGGGCATATTTCTTGGATATGCAGCTCGGATCAAGGCATATAGAGTTTTCAACAACAGCTCTCGTGTTGTGGAAATAACACCTCATGTTAGTTTTGATGAGTCTACCTTTGAGTGCAGGGAACAGGTAAAGGAACAACACGCGGATCCAGCTGTTCTACCAGTTCTCACCAGATCGCAAGCATTTCGGGAAAAGAACCGAGCTGAACCACTGGTATGGGCAACTGAGGATGAGGACCCATACTCCTCTGAAGATGAATGCGAAGACCTCAGCTCGTCCCTAGGAGGAACTTCAGCTGATGTCCCTCCAACTGCATCAGCATCCGATGCCCAACCGAGCTCAATTCAATCTAGTGTAAATGTTGAGAATCCAGACTCAACAGCTGATCAATCACCAGCTCTGAAGACTCCAACTCACATGTCTGAACAACCACTGTTGGAAGAAGAAGGAAGACGCAACCGAAGATGGTATGAAGTTCATTCTACCAACGACATCATCGGAGATCCAACCGAGGGTGTGCGCACACGGAGCAGAGTTGCAAATCCAGAATCAACCGAGGAAGATTCCAACACTTATGCCCAATATGCTAAGGAATTGGCAGTTCTAGAGGAGTTCGAGCAAGCTGGAGATGTTGCCATGATTTCATGCTTTGTAGCTGATGTTCCAGAACCGAAGAATGTTGGGGAAGCTCTCAACTGTGTCCACTGGACAACAGCCATGCAAGAAGAATTGAATGAGTTTCTACGCAACTGTGTATGGGAGTTGGTAGAAAGACCAAATGGTGTCAAGGTGATTGGACTAAAGTGGATTTTCAAAAATAAGAGAGACGCCATTGGATTCATTGTGAGGAATAAAACAAGGTTGGTAGCTCAAGGATACTGCCAACAAGAAGGAATTGACTTTGAAGATTCCTTTGCACCAGTTGCAAGGCTGGAAGCCATCCGGATCTTTCTAGCTTATGCCGCACATCACAAGTTCAAAGTATATCAGATGGATGTGAAGTGTGCATTCCTCAATGGGGATATAAAAGAAGATGTATATGTTAAACAGCCTCCTGGTTTTGAGACTGGAGATAGAAGAGTGTACAAACTGAAGAAAGCTATCTATGGTCTAAAGCAAGCACCAAGAGCATGGTATGACACTCTTTGTGGATTTCTTCTGGACTCGGGGTTCAAACGAGGTTCAGTTGATAAAACTCTGTTCACCATCAAAGTTGGAGAAGATATACTTGTCGTGCAAGTTTATGTCGATGACATCATTTTCGGGTCCAAGTCGGAGGAGCTGTGCAAGAAATTCTCCGATCTTATGAAGGAAAAGTTCGAGATGTCAATGATGGGCGAGATGAATTATTTCCTTGGATTACAAGTGAAGCAGTCACCTGAAGGGATTTTCATCAACCAGTCCAAATATACAAAGGAGCTCATCACCAAGTTCGGATTGCAGACAAGTAAGACAACTAAGATCCCTATGAACACGAACTGGAAGATCGAACCAGGAGCTGAGGGAAAGCTCATTGATGCCAGCCAGTATAGAGGGATTATCGGTTCGCTGCTCTACCTAATTGCCAGCCGACCAGACATTTCATACTCAGTTGGAGTGTGTGCTCGTTTTCAAGTCCAACCAAGAGAAGCACACATGTTGGCAGCAAAGAACATCATTAAGTATCTGAAGGGAACTGTCAATGTTGGATTGTGGTACCCAACTGATGACAATATCCAGCTGACTGGATACTCAGATGCCGACCTAGCAGGAGATCGGTTGGACAGAAAGTCTACTTCTGGACACTGTCAGTTCATGGGAAGCAAGCTAGTTTCATGGTTCTCCAAGAAACAAGCGTGTGTGGCTACTTCGACAACCGAGTCAGAGTACATGGCTGCCGGAAGCTGTTGCATGCAAGTATTATGGCTGAAACAGCAGCTGAGAGATTATGAAGTCTCAACTGGACAGGTTCCCATTCATTGTGATAGCTCGAGTGCCATAGCTATCTCTCTAAACCCTGTTCATCAGTCTCGGACAAAGCATATCGATATTCGTCATCACTTCATCCGAGATCATATTGAGAAGAAGGATGTGTCCATGGAGAAGATTCCAACTGAGATTCAGAAAGCTGACATCTTCACCAAACCTCTTCCTGAAGCCCGGTTCAAGATGCTGTGTGATCTTCTAGGACTTTTGGATCCGAGCTAAAAACTCATCCGAGCTAAAAACTCATCCGAGCTGATAAGGATTCATCCGAGCTGACGAATCGGATATCGAATTAAGGGAGAAGCTCAGATGAAGGGGGAATCTCAGATACGAATTGCCAACTGAGTACATCAAACGTCAGCTGAGGAGATGAACTTGAGTCAGCTGATGGTATGCTGCAACAATGGAACAGACGTCAGCTGAACAGACGAACTCGAGTCAGCTGATGGTATGCGGCAACTGAGGAATTCAACTAATGAACACAGCTGATTCAGACATCAGCTGGCAGGTATCATTTATGACTGAAGGTGTTATGATATTAAATGAGAATGTTTGAAATAAATTCAAACATTCCTGAACATGTCAGCTAGACTAAACAAGCCATCATATCGCATTTAATGTAAAGTCTGGCTGAACACCTATAGCCTTACTTTATAGTGCGACTGGGCTGACACCTCAAACTATTCACCTTCTCACTCGCGCGCGTGGTATATCAGTCAAAATTACTCAACAGTCGCGAAATCACAGCCGTCAATAGATTCGCGCGATTTAACCCCAGTCGTTGATTTTATCCGAGTCAAAGATTATATAATACGGCAAATCAGGAAGTGATCCTTACCTTCTCTTTTCGTGCATATCTTTACTCACTATTCATCATCTTCTCAAATCTTGTTTCGCCATTTCCAGTAAAGTCTTTCACTCTTTCTTTGCATATATATCTCCTCGAGATGGCGCCCAAGTCAAAAGCTTCTAAAAAGATGATTTCCTCAGAGCCTGCAACGTTCCAGGAATCGTTCGACATGGTGATGTCGAAGATTCATTTCAAACAGATATTATCCAGAGCGGCTCTCTCATCGCCTGAGCTCGCTCTAATCGCCACCATCCTCTCCAACCACCGTCTGCTTGATTGGGCCACCCTCTCTCCGGCCCTGTTGCTCAGGAAGCAGATCGTACATTTCTACCGGAATCTGCAACGAGTCGCAAATGACGGGCTTGTCACGATCATCCCGTGCAAGCAACGCCACAGAACCTCCCGAACAGTAGAAGACTCCGTTGTGGAGATAAAGGTGTCGAAGGAGCTGGAGAAGCTCATCCCCAGAAACCGTGAAGCCACAGACGTGGTGGGGAACTTTTCTGACAAGGAAGCTGATGCCTTCCTTCAAACCATTCTTCTTGTTCCCGAACCATTGAAGGGGAGCATGCAAAGGACAAAGTTGAAGCCGGAGCACCGACTTCTTTTCGATGTAATCTCCAAATGCATCTTCGCATATGGTGGAGCCTTCGGGGACATCAGCCGTCCTAAGCTCAAGCAGCAGAAGGCCCTGGAAGAGATGCACCAGGTCGACTGGTTGGGATTTATAGAGAGCCAGCTGTTGTCGGAGAAGCAGAAGATATCCGAGACGACAGCTGAGTCCGAAGATGTTCTGTTGAGTGTCAAGGGGACTCTCAACTTCGGGACAAAGATATCAGCCCTCATCCTCCAAGCCACAAAGGGTCTGCCGCTGACATGGGAAGGGAGTGAGGACACTCCAGTCAGCAAGCTGTCACTGTTCCCCTCAGCCAAGAAGGCCAGGGATGTTGTAGAAGCTGTCTACACCCCCAAGGGTGTCCCCAAGCCAGCTGTGGAGGCAGCTGCTCGTCGCCCTTCGAGGACCAAGCCGGCGAAGCGCCAGCTAGAAGAGGTAGCTGAGGAGGAAGAAGGCGAAGAGGAGGAAGAGGAGGAACCTCTGCAGAAGAGGCCAAGGATAAGGATCATCCAGCCAGCGGCTCAACCATCCACAACAAGTCCAGTGGTGATCAAGCCGGCTGAGGCGAAGGAGTCAACCGAATCCAGTCAATCGGTTGACCCAGCTGGGTTTATTCTTCAACCTCGACAGGAGGACGTGGCTGAGGGGGCAGGTGAAGACGTGGAGGTCCAAGTGGTGGATGCCAGCTCCTCCTCAGATGACTCTTCTTCATCTGAGGAGTCCCACGACAGTCGGTCTAGAGCTGATGCCAGCCAGGTTAACCCACTTGTGACTGAAGAAATCCTCCAGCCAGCCAACTCTCCATCCAAAGAGGATCCAGTTCTCTCAACTGGTCCTCAGTCAGATATTCCGAGCCTCTCGCTCGATGCCAACGTTGTGACCACTTCTTCGGCCAACGTTGATGAAACCATCGAACCCATAACCTTCGATATCGACCCCCCTCAGATCGATGAAGAAGCCAACCGCTAGGCAATCCTGGCTGAGTATGAAGGAAGACTCAGCTACTGCTTCCGCAAGCTGATTGGTATGTTCCCCGAGGCAACATCGATGCCCATTTTCTCTGTTCTCGGGACGGAACTTCTATACCAGTTCAGTGTCATATTCAGCTACTGGTACGTAAAGGAGGAGACCCTCAGGATTCATGGTTGGGACAAGTTAAAGGTCGAAGAGTCCAACCTGAGGGAGTACTTCGACTACCAGAGCCTGGAGGTGGCTTACAGTCAAAAAGTGGCTGTGCTCCGACGACGTCTGGACAAAAGCATCCAAGAAGAGACAGACACCAGGGAGCTGTGCAACAACCCTGAAGCTGTTCACTTTCTTGATGACATGCTCGCCAAAAATGCCTCCTGCATGGACGACGTCGACGCAGCTGATGAGACGGCCAAGAGAGAAGAAGACAAACTCAAGGCCTATCTCGCCAGCAGATCTGCCATGGTTGTCGCGGAGTCTGCTGCCCAGCCACAACCACAGCTTCTGCTCGGACCCTCCGATCAGCCAGCTCTCTCAACCGACGCCATCTGCGAGCTGATCTCGGAGAGGGTCAACCAGCTGAGGATGGAGATGTTGTCCAAGATCCAGCTGGGCAAGGAGGAAGAAGCTGACAGAATGCAGCAGCTGATGGCAGAAAATGCCAGCCTGAAGAATCAGCTAGATCACCTCTCCTCTTCTCTGCAGCACAAGCTCGAAGATCTCTCCACCTCTTCTAGCTCAGAGGTCTCGGCTCTAAGGAAGGCCGTTCAGAGCCTCAGCTCGGATTTCAACGTGTTCAAGACCGTTGCTGAATCTGACCTCGCAAAGTCCCAGCAGACTCAGGACCAGGAGTGGATGGCTCAGTTCGCCTCTTTCCGAGCTGAGTTCGTCTCCCTCCACAAAGAGGTCTCTTCAACTTTTGCAGCTGTGCAGCGAGCTGAGCAGGAGCGCCAAGACCTGGAATTGGCGAAGAAGGTGGAAGAGAAGGACGCTGTTGAAGAGCTGTTTTCCCGCATTCAACAAGCTGAAGCCAAGTTGACCTCTCTGGATGGCACTGTTGCCACTCTTTTGGATGATGCCAAAAAGGGGGAAGACAAGGAGCCAGCAGCTGGGGAAGACAAGGAGCCGGCAGCTGGGGATGGACAAGGGAAAGCTGTTCTCCAGCAAGGAGAAGGAGTGCCAGCTGAAGCTGAAGCTGAAGGGTCGCAGCCCGAACTGGAAGTCTCCCACGACCTCGTAGCCGAGCTCACAGCCGAGCTCGATGCAGAACTTGACGGGATATCCGTTGAAGACTGTATCGAAGCTGCCAAAGCTATGGAGGTGCCTAAGGAGAAATACTTGAATCCCTCTTGGATCAAGAAGTTCGCTGCCGATCAGGCCAAAAAGGTAGCCAAGTTCGAGAAGGAGCTCGCCAAGGTGGAGAAGAACGTCGACAGAAACAAAGCCAGCCGGAGTGTGCGAAGAATCAACAAGCACCAGATGAAGGCTGAGGCTAGAAAGTCGACGCATCAGCTGCAGAAGAACGCTCCGCTCCCGTCTCGATACCCACATGTTGACAAGTGGATGAATGCGGAGTGGAACGATGACTGGGAACAGTTCAAGCATGAGTTCGTCAATGACTTCTATTACAGGAAAGTTTACTCGACTGAAGACCCAAGGCTAGCCTTCAAGGAAGCCCTGTGGGAACTCAGATCTGGAGATCCTGGAATGTTTAGTCAGTTCAAGCGAGCTATGCTGAATGCTCAGCTTGATCCCAACACTGTTCCAGTTCCAAAGAAGTGCATATACCGCCCTCCGATGATCAAAGGCACGAGCACGCCAAATAGAAATATGATCTTGGCTAAGGCGAGGCAAGTATGCAAGGAACACGGCGTCAACACTGGGATTGAGTCGGAAGCGAAGAAGGAGATCTTCAACCGTATCTTCAGCAAGTACGGTCAACAGTATTTCTGAGCTGTCAAAGTTTTTGAGCTGATATTGTTTTTGGATGTTGTAGTTTTTGAAGCAACTGTTGTATCTTTCTATGTTTTGCGCTTAACAGTGTAACCTTCAGTTGTAACAAAAACTTCAAAGTATATAATACGATTCACCTTGATGAACAATTCCTCATTGTCCAAGCTCTGAATCACAAAGTCTTTCAATTTCATGTTATAACTGTGCTAACCATTTGATGTTTTATCTTATAGACTGTCTAGAATTTCAGCTGAGATTTTAGATAAGTTAGTAAGGTTTAGATCAGTAGTGGTTTCAAGTTATAAGTGGTTTTGGCATCATCAAAAAGGGGGAAATTGTTGGGAAATTTATTAGTATAAGTTTTGATGAATTCCAAAATCGGCTGACCCCAACCGAGTAGATGTTGCCAGGACCTAATGTTATAATTTAGGCTCGCTGTTTGAGCAATGTTAAGATTTTATCTTTACAGGTCTCCGGCTGAAGATGGCAACAAGACGTCACTCAGACAGAACATCAGTTGTGAAGAAAGACAACTGAGAGTTCATTTGTTCAGATGCAAACAAGGGGAAGTCTTCAGAACATCAGTTGAAGGAAACCAACTGAGCGTTCATCAGATGAGAAACAGTTGAAAAGAAGAGAACATCAGATGAAAAGGAAATCATCTGAGGGTTCAAACCCAACTGAGTAAATACAAGGAAGGCAACTGAGCGTTCAGTTTCAGAACCTCAGTTATAGAATCCGAACAAGGAGTTCATCTGTTTGAAGTTCAAAGTCAGCTGAGAGCTCGACAGATCGGAACATCAACTGAAGATCACTCAGATGAAGGTCAAGACTTTCAACCGACAAACCGAAGTTGACTGTCAAAGATTTGAATTTCAAAAGGAAGTCACATGAGGGTTTGACCGTTCAGTCATTACCCCATCTGGCCCAACACAAGGCTGTCTCAGATGGAAAGCAGAAGAGCACAGATGCCATATCGGGAAAGTCTGCAGAGATGAGAAACAAGCCATCGCTTTCAACCGATCAGAGATCAACTGCTCCTCCAACGGCTAGTTGATTCTCTCCGCCTATAAATAGAGGCATTCTCTCATTCGAGCAAAAAAAAAAACACACATGCAGATAGACACATAGACGACGAAAAATTCAAGAGCTTTCTCGAGAGAAATCAAAAGCAAATCTGCAAAATCATCATCTAAGAGCATCAGCAGCTGAGAGTTCAAATTTGAGAGAACATTAGTAGCTGAGGGTTCCTAGAGATCGAAACTGTTTTTTATCTTAGGTTGAGTGTTTATTCGTTCAAGCCTTAGATCCAGCTCTCATTCGTGATCGAGCTGTAGTTGGAAATCCTACCCTTTCTCACACCCTAAAAAGTGTGCTAGGACCTTACTTTTCCTGTAATTGAGTAGTTAGGTCGTCAAGTACCCGCAAACTTGACTTAGGCTGTTTAGTGCCCGCAAACTAAACTGTAACGGTTGCTCAGCCCGCGTAAGTTGAGTGGAACTGTCCAGAAGAACTTGGACTGAGGTGTGTGGACTCACATCTCCCCGTGGACGTAGGAGTTCTCTCCGAACCACGTAAATCTTGTGTGTCGTGTTGATTTGTGTTCAGTCATTATTTTGCATATCTCAACTGACAATCTAACCGCATACAATCTGCATACTTTCACATCAACAGTTTTGGTTTTGACCAACCGTGCACAAAAGCGTGAGTTTGTTTTTACGAGTACATTTTCCACCACATTCCGCACAGCACCACTCTTCCAGCTGAGGTTGCTTACTCAGCTGTGAGATCCCAACTGAGTCCTTTTACTCAGTTGAAGTTGATTTCAAGTGTTAAGTTTTTAGAAAGTTAAAAAATCCTAACTGGTGTATTCCCCCCCCCCCCATACACCAGTAACTCGTATCGGGACCATCAGAATAGCCATTGTGCAACCTGATTTTTGGCATCATCACTCAATTTTGGCCCGGAACCTGTTTCTGCCATGTTTCCCATCTATAAAATTTTTTGCTATTTTGTGGTTGGGAATTTTTTTTGGAACACAATGTTGTATTTTATTGTTATTTTTTAGGGTTAGATGTAGTTTAAAATTCCCCCAAAATATTTTGATCACTTCATTATACTTTAAGTAATTGTTTATTCAATGAAGTTAGTTTTGGCTTCAAATTTCAACTCCAACAACTTTTTACATTTTGTTTTGCCTCCAACTTTTCATTTGCACTGTTGTCACTTCATTTTCTTTCACTTGACTATATGAGATTGTTTCATTTATGATTTTGCATTTATTTTGTTTTGTGACATTGTTATTGAAACTTAGAAAAATTTAAAGCTATCTTTCATCTACAAATAATTGAAAGTCGAAGATAACAGGAAAAAAAACATAAGCAGAAAATAGTAGAAGAAAAAATCAATTACTAACTTGATATATCCAAAAATAGCAGAAAAAAATGAATTTCAGTTAAGAAAATATGAAAAGGAATAAATGCAGATGGATTAGCTATCTTTGTTTAAATGGTATGCTTTTATCCTAATGAAATCGCCCTCTTATCCCACTCACAACGCCTTTATCAGCTTTTTTTAATGTCTATGCCTAGCATGAAATGGAACTTTATTCTGTGAACGGAGGGGTACTATATAAGAAAGGATTAACAATTCAATTCATAGGTTTTGGATAAAATAAAATTCTTTGTGGAGAGAAAAAGATGAGTAAAACTTTGCGTACCCAAATTCACAATCTGGAGGAAGAATCGAAGATGTTGTTACGAAGGTCGTGCTTCGAGAATCTCGTCCTGAAAAGCGACAAGTTACGTGAGGAAATCATTCGATTTTCCCGTTTGAATCACATACAGTAGATAGAAAAACTTGAAGTTTCAAATTTCAATTGTTATTTGCAGAAAAATGAAAAGGTAGGAAATGAAGAGACGCGTTGCACAAAATGTAATACTACTAATTTGTACATAATTTTGATGCGCTTTTAATAAAGGAGGCCCATAATATCGGTTTATCAAGAAACGACTCAGCTTTAACCATTGCGATTAAAGTTAGTAATTTTAAAATAATAATAAAATATATTGTAAATGTATTATTATATCTTTAATTCTTTATAATCCCCAAGCTAAAATTAAATAAGTATTTTACTTTTTATTTTATGGCCCTTCAAATTCTTTCTTCTTCTTTTAGTTCCCGGTGAATAGCGCTCTCCCTCGCGGACGCATCACCATCTCTTCTATCTCTATCAAGTAGTCCAGATTTCCCCATCCTCTTCCTCACCTTTGTGATCGCGGCTATTGTTCATAACCCTGATTGATTTAGAGTTATGTTGTAGGTATTATACAACAATAGACAATAATCAATAGATTTCCATTCCCCATTACCAGCATAATCCAATTCTACAACTCTACCAATTCATTATTACGGTGGTTATGATTTGAGGGTACAACCAATTAAGGCAGTCCAAGCAAAATGAGAAAATTGTCAAAATAGGACACTATTTTAGGGGTTGTAAAAGTAGGGCACTTTTGTGTCGGGCTTGTAAAAGGACACTATCTTTTAAGTTTGATACAAGAAGGCCAAATCAAGACTTATGAAGGCTATATTTCACGTTAGCTGTAGCTCGAATATGACGTGTGACAATGAAAAACTTGTAGAAAAGATGTTTGACAAAATGTCACAATGACAAAAAAAAAGGACGAGCAACAAGCTGCTACACTTAATAACATATATTGTTTTCTCATTCAACTAACCTATCTTTGGTATATATTTTTTTGTTCAACTTCAAGAAAATAAGGTTATTTATTATTTGTTATCTGCTTACTTACTCTTTCTTTCGACCGACGCCGATGAGTGCTTCGGCGATAGTGAGTGCTTCGATGAGAGCAATGCGAAATGCAACAATTGTTTACTTGTTTCAGAGAATTTTGGTCAGGAAAATGGTTTGATTTGAGGAAAATCACGACTAGGCTCTTCGACGGCGACTAAGATTGGGGGAAGGCATTTAGGGGATTGTATCTTCAGCAAACCGCTGATGTACATCAACCACGTTAGATTCAAGCTACAGTCAGCAGTTCACGTGCAAGTTACATGAAAAATAGCCCACATAAGTCTCGATTTGGCCTTTTGTGTCGAACTTAAAAGATAGTGTTCTTCTTTTACAAGCCCAACATATAAATGTCCTACTTTCACAACTCCCTAAATATAGTGTTCTCCTTTAACAATTTCAATCTACTATAATATGTACCTAATATATGATGTGTACGCGAGGGGAGCCATAGAACACTCAACTGGCGAGTTTCGGACGAATTAAGAGAACACAAATTAGTTATGGGATTGTTTGTGCGTATGATAGGGGATAGAAAGGATGAGACAATTATTAAACAGTAAAATATTTATTTCATTAAATTTTTTAAGTTTGGGGCTATAAGGGTATTATACTATGTTTATTATTTACTTTATTATTATTTTAATTAAGAGACTATAGTAATTTGGAGGATGTGTTTAAAATTACCCTTAAATTTATTTTGAACCAGCATATTAGACGAAATAAAAATGTTTAAGCTCAATCGTTTTTTGAATGAATTTACCAGTTCTTTAATCATTTTGGACTAGTGATTAGTGACTTAAAAATTTAATAAGTTTTTTTAATATTCTTTTTTAAATAAGTTATGCTTACAAATATTGTGATATTTTATGGGAATGGTTCTCTCTTTATTTATAGTTTTCTATTTTTTTTTTCTTCTTTTCTCACTTGTCTATTGTTCACTACAAAAAACTCCGAGTTTAGAGATGGAATATTCCGTCGCAGATGTGAAATTTCGTCTCTAAATCAGTTTTGCATCAGATTCGAGTCGGAAGTGCAGCGCCGTTATTTTCCTCGTCGCCGTGAGGCTTAACGGCGGAATTCATTTCCGTCGCAAAAATTGGCTTCAGAATTGAGTCTGATATTCCGTCGTGGAGTTTCGGTTGTATTTTCGGCATCCTGCGTTAGCTACAGATTTGCTGCGGAATATTCCGCCACTAAATTCAAAATCTTTTGTTGTTTATGACAATATGATCAGATGCAGTTCCGTCGTTAATCCTGATTTTCTTTTTCCTGAACAAATTAATTTTATTTTTTTTCATGTTTTATTCTTCTAAAAATTAAATGGATGTTCAAACTGAAAATAAGTACATTTCAACTACAACATTTATAGAACCAATTGAAATTGTTCATAATATATATAAAATTTTTCAATCATCGTAACAAAGTTGAGTAAGTAGTACGATATTCCTAACAAAATAACAACGTACAAATTTGAGTAAGTAGTACGATATTCCTAACAAAATAACAACTTAAACTAAGAATGATTAACTTAAATTCTGCATAAGACGGTCAAGTTGCTCCTTCATTTTAGCTTGCTCTTCAGCTTGCCTCTTCAACTGCTCTTGTAGCTCGAGTTCCTTTTGTTGGCGCTCTCGTAATTCGATCAGTCATTCCTCTCTCTCAGCATTCAGCTGAGTCTGCAACTCGTTCAACTGTTGTTCCATAGCTGATTGGTTGAATTATGATGTCGCTGAAGAGTTTGCAGTTGATCTAGCAAATAAAACTGATCGACCTCCCGTGCCAAACATTCCGTTTCTGTCATCACTGATAGAAACATCATGAAATATCTGGTTCATGTCAACCTCTCGTGGTTCAGTATTTCCGGGGAGAGGCTGACTAAGCTCGGTTGCCCTGTTGTAAACACTCTCTTGCAATCATCCAGAACAAAGAAAGCTTGCAAGTCCATCTATATATGAAAATCATAATCAGAAGTAGAGATTTGTTCTCTAATTTCCAGTCAATAACAGGTCTATAGTTCCAGTAAAATCAACTAAGCAACA
Organism: Schizonepeta tenuifolia; assembly: GCA_029490685.1. Lineage (NCBI taxonomy): Eukaryota > Viridiplantae > Streptophyta > Magnoliopsida > Lamiales > Lamiaceae > Schizonepeta > Schizonepeta tenuifolia. The sequence goes on from CM055958.1 coordinate 74,042,350, forward strand.
AGTCCATCTATATATGAAAATCATAATCAGAAGTAGAAATTTATTTTCTAATTTTCAGTCAATAACAAGTCTATAGTTTAGTTCCCAGTAAAATCTACTAAGCAACAAGATCCAACTCAATTATAAAACAATACCAAATCATTTAATACATTACAAGACTTACAACAACGCGCTTTGACTTGGCATTAGTATAGTCTCTATTTTTTTAGTGGAGCCTCAAAAACACATCCCAATCGATTTTACTTCGGGGAATATTCTTTTCTTTAGCCTATGCCCTCAAAATAAACACTTCATTAATATAATGTATCTAATATAAGTTAATATAAAACAAAAATAATAATAATAATAATAATAATAATAATAATAATAATAATAATAATAATAATATTCACCATTGTCAATGCATACTGTTGTGCGCTTCTTGATCCTCCACAATGTGTAATAATTCCAGTCCCCACACCCTAGGGCTCAGATAGTCTGCATTTTTTTGCCGACTCTGCCCTCTTCTTGACGTCCTCTCTTTTCCAGTAAACCTTCCAGCCCTCCCAATCTGGCTCGGGTATGTAAGGAGGTTTTGATGCATTATCGGTCAAATATTTTCTGCTTGAACTTCGCAATCATATCAGAGTACCTCTTAGCAGCCTTTTAATACGCCATAGCCTCAAAACTTCTCTCTCCATTTGAGGAGGCCAGCTATAAACTTTCTGTATAATTTACACACTTACGTACAATTAGAGCAAAACGAAACAACATATAACAATTAAATATACACCAACTCTATTATGTAGCTAATAATTAAATATATTAAATAAAAATTATATTTGGAAATATTCCATCGTTAAATAATTAAAAAAATTCAAATAAATAAATAAAATATTGGTGTCCGAAATATTCCGAGTCGGAAATTCCGACGCTGATTTTGGCGCCAACAATTCCAGCCATATTCCTTCATAAAATCCGCCGTGAATAGGTAAAATCCTTTCCGCCACCAAGCCGTCGCTGTTCGGTCGCCAATTTGCGATGGAACATTCCGTCACTGTTTCCGACTATGATTTCCGCTTTTCTTGTAGCGACGTTGTAGTTGGAGAGTGTCTGCTGTCACATTTCTTACAAGCATGACAAATCAAATTTGGCATCAACACTTAAGAGAGACAAAACATGTTAAATAATGGGGGGTGGGTGGGGGGGGGAACTCGTGTTCAAATTCTACAAACGAATCATAAGTCGAATGAAGCATAGTGTTTTTGAAGTCACCACATCCATTCACATTGAAACCTTTTTGTATTTATAATTTACACAACCGCGTCCTACGCCGTAAACGAACAAGGTTACTCGTGAGCTACTTGGTGATCGTATCGGAAAGGCTTGCTCGAAACTTGATTCGATAACAAACTGAGTTGAGCATGAGCCTAAAATCGAGCACGATAAGTTTAGTGAGCCTATCTCGAGCATTGTGTCGCTCGACTCACAACTCATATTCAATTGAAAGCGAGCATGATTTGCATGCCTACTAAACTAGGTTTGTCACCAGTACTTAATTTATTCTACACATGGTTATCGTGAGAGATCATACTCATGAGGTTGTAATAATTAATGTTAACCAGTTTCTTAAACAGGATACAAATAATTTTCTAAGTACAGTATAAATGAAGGTACCATTTAATTTGTTTATTCCTCCAGCAGATAACTCTTCAAACTTGCTAGTACTTTCTGGAATCTTCATTCCCCCTTATATGGTAGTGATAATAATAATCAGGCACAAACACTTTTTCAATCAATGGCTGGTTTTAAATGACAAAAACTTGAGCACCAAACACACACACACACACTTATCCTCCAAAAGGAATCCATTACTCAAAACTTTTCTTAGCGATCAACTTGGAAAATCCCCATTCATAATTTGTAGCATGAAAGCGTCGTGCCTTTCCTGATCAAGTTTCAAACAACAATACAACATTACTAAGAAAGTAAACTTAATTAATTGAAGACCGATCTAGTTGCAGTGATTAAAGTAACTAATTATATACTAGTATCTGAGATGTGATTGTAGAAAAAGAAGTTGAAGCTTCCATTCACTCCCCAACCTGCTGGTCGAGATCAGTTTGTCCCAACCATGGACAATTTTACAGAAATATTGTGGCTACCTTCAATAAGATCGTTTATTACTTCCTTGCCAAAGTTCCATATCACATGCATTTCAGTGCAATCATCGCAATTTGATGCTACGTTAGAAGATGATAAGTTTAACATAATATATGTTCAGTGCAATCATCCCCATTTGATGCTACATTACTAGATGACACACTCAGGTGCAACTCCGATGCTAATAAGTGAAATGTAATTGAGAATTAATAATCGTAGTAATAAATGCGATTTGGGATTAGTAAATCTTAATTGCAAAGAATATAAAAACAAATAAAACGAGAAAATAATTAAAAATAAAAGATGGGTGCGTTATTTACGGTTTATCTTAGTAGAAGATCTTCCAACCGTATGATGAACAAACTTGTTATATACGTAAGCACAAAAACCATAAACATGAGGAAATTTTAGACAAAACTAGCGTTAACTCGTCAAAAATCGACGGGAAATTATAAGAATTAATAAAATTATTAAATAATACCAATATGTGATAGATTAAAAAAAATATTATTTGTTAATTATTTTTGGGCTAAATTATTCGATTATGCAATCTACTAAATTCGCTTAGAATTTATATCCCTTGAACACATCTCAAATTCAATTAAAAAGTAATTTTACCACATGTTTACGTCTCAAACTCATATAGTTATATCTGTTAAAAAATATAACTAATATATTTTCATTACTTTCGATAATTTTTAAAGCTCTATATTCTTCTACAGAACCGATGTGGATAAAAATATATTTCTCTCTCAAAGGAAAGCGACTCTTAAGTTGAATCTTTTAGCTTTTTATGAAGAAAAAGAGACAAGAGAAGGAGCGGGTATTGCGAGAGAGAGGAGAGATATAGATAGCGAATAATACTATATATGTTAAGATTGTCTATAAGATGAAAGTGACTCTAAATACACTACATTATGAATTCAACATAAGATTAGGAAAAAAAAAGTTGAACCACCGCTACACAATCATCCCGTCTACCACGACGGTTCTCACTTGGAACCAGCCTATTGACTACGATACTGATTTTATATTATATAAATAATTATCTTCCAAATATGTTCACAAAAAAATTAATGATAACATTTGTTTTTTTTACCTGAATTAATATTTAATTATATAAATAACTATATTCCAAAAATATTCACACAATATTCAATATTTAAAAATTTAATTATAAATTATTGTATTATATAAATAATCATCTTCCAAATATATTCATAGAGAAATAATTGATGATATTTGCTTTCTTTTTTACTAGGTTCGAAAAGAACTTTTATAACTGAGAATAGAACTTCAAGAATTGTTTGACTATGCACTTGGTAGTTTTTTCTTTTTACAAAAGTTTATGTGGAGTGATTGTGATTCGTAAAATTATTTAGTTAAAAATATAAAATAAAAGTTGACCATAAATATCCTTAATTTATGAGTTCAAACTTATGTAATATATTAAAAAAAGTTGTCCCGCCAGTACTGAATTGACCTATCTATGCGCACAATTCTTGATCGGAATTGGCTCGTTGACAAATCGTTAGTAATTTTTCTGCTAATTTTCCTACATATTCTACATTTTTCGATAGAGATGATTAATCAAACAATTTGAGACGGTGTGTTTAGGATTATTCAAACTTGTTTTAAATTTATATACTCGTATTTGTTTAAAATCCTATTAAAAAATTAGTCATGTGTGTTCCTTTCTGAAAAAGAATCCGTATATCAGCCTACTGCCACAGTTCCGCGTCAGAACCGACCCGTTGATCACGACTCTGATTTATAAGTGCATAATTTATAAAACTCGTTTAGAATTTATATAGATCAAAAATTTTAATAAAATTAATTGATTGTACTATTCGTTATCGTCCTTAACCATATAGTAATATTCGTTAATTAAAATTATAGATTATGCAAAGTTGGAAACCTAGCTGCAAATAACGTAAAGTATATTTCATGGATGACGATTATAGATTTTAGAATATACATGAAAAAGTAAAGCATAAAATGAAAAATTTCTCGAGTTGAGGTAACCGTCGGTTGGAAATTAGCTCGTCTACCGCCATATTTCTGGGTCAGGATCGGACTGTTGACCGTAGCTTTGATTTATAAAAGGAAAAATTTATAAAACCCGTTTAGAATTTGTAGACTCAAAACTTTAAAAAAAATTGATTGTACTATTTATTCTCATCTTAACTGTATAGTAGTAACATTTACTAATTATAATTATAAATTATGCAAAGTTGGAAACCCAACTACAAATAACGTAAAAATCAATTCACAGATGACGATTTTAGATTTTAGAAAATATATGAAAAAAATGAATAAAATGAAAAATTTAAAATTAATAAGAATAAAGAATGAAAATATGTCACGTGGAATCCCGAATTGAGGTACCTATCAGTTGGGAATTGACCCGTCTACCTAATTAATTGACAAATTAGAAATTATTTTTTTTATCAAATTAAATAAAAAATTATTAGACAATTTCAAAATTTAATTCGGTCAACCAATAAATTAGCCAAATTATTTTGGAACCATTTATTCTGTCAACGAATAAATTGGTTCCCTACAAAATATAATTATCTATTCGGCCAATTAATAAATTGACCAAATGAAATTAAATTAAATTAAACTAAAAAAATATAGTTATTTATTCGGCCGATTAATAAATAAATTGGTCAAATAAAACTTGTGGAGCAAAAGATGAGAAAATACATATTGATTCTAGGTATTTATAGGCATTTCAATAGTTGAAGTTTCATTGAGAAAATGATGTGGGATACAAGATTTTAGTAGATATTTAAAATCTATTATTTTATATTTAAAACTTAAAAATTTAAAAATTTAGATAAATATGAATGTAGGAATATAAGGGGTGTCACGTAAGATTTTTTCAAATCAAGAATTATTTTTCTTTTAGTAATATAATGATGATTGTATTTTGATTGAGGTACCGTACCATTTGTAGTCTCCAGCCTCAGATTCCGTTGATTCGAAAAAAACAAAAAACAAACAAATGAATTTTTTTTACAAAAAAAAAAGGAATATAGAAAAAAAAAAGAAAAAAAAGGAGGTAGCGTATCATGCATGCGACTGCTTTTTTAAACAAAGTGACCGCGAGCGCATGGACTCACCCTAATGGCGCATGATGTACACGCACCAGACTTATACTTTCGAAATGGGCGCCTGCGCATGGGCTCGGTTGCATAAGAGATCCGCCGCAGGAGAGAGTTTCATAAATGAAAGAAGAAAACCTATCAACTCAACAGATTGCATCCATTCACAATGAAACCTTTCTGTATTCGTACTTTACATACACTATCTCAATGAATTAATCACATCTTTCACACTTGTAAATTGTAATGGACAACTTCCTAAAAATATCCAGCAATCCATAATGCATGTTGGCCTATTTTCACAACAAATTAGTAAGAGAATATATGTATATTGATCGCAAAATACAGATTACTAGCAACTGGAATCATTGCTTTGCCTAAAATATCAATAAATGAGATGAAAAATGAAGGGGAAAAAAAATAAAAAAAATCTATATTCATCCTCAGCCCTGTTTTTCGTAACATAACTGTTTTTTCTTTTACTTCCTCAGCCCTGTTTTTCGTTTCGTTTCAGTGGTTTGCCTACTGCCATTCCTCTGTGGAGGAGCTGCAGCAGTTGCTTTTCGAGACGGTGAAGGGCCTCCTAACTTTGGGATCATGCTCCTGATTCACATTGGCAAATAAAAATAAATTTATCTGAAATCATTAGGATTTTAGTGCCAAAGATGAAATTATAAGTTTGAGTTTACCTAAGTTCTGGACTTCTTGTTTGTTTTGCATGAGATTTTTTGACATTCGGTCCAATCCCATTGCTGAAGCTTCCGAGTTTGGAATGGTTAAACTGCCAGAGCAAATCTTGCTCGGATGAATCACTAGTTCCGGCATCAAGCTCATCCAGATCATCAGTTGTGCTAACATCGAACTGATTGTTTGTGGGAACTATGGTGCATGGATTATCAGGGTAGGTGTTGCCATTGGTAGGATTCCAACATGTGAACGGGAACGGGTTTTCAATCACAACGGGCTCTTGCTTGTTCACCATTAGCTTGTCTACCCACTCACCCGAGCCTGTCTCTGTATCATCATCCCTGTTGTTTTGACCTTGGTTGCTGAAAGGTGGCCAGCTCGGGGAATTCCCCAGCAGGTCGTCTAGATCCAAACTTTGCTTCTTTTGCCTCAATTTCTTATTGCCGTGAACCTGTGAACACAAGAGATTAAATCTCAACATGTTCCATTAACGAGTTGAATGCTATTTGAGTCAAATACTACAAAAGTACTACTCCCTCCGTCCCGCTCATTATGTATAGATTTCCTTAAATGGACGTCCCACTCATCTTGTCTACATCCATATAAGGAAAGAATTTAACCCTTTCAAAATACTTTAAAAGTGGTAGGACCTACCCACTTTCTATCTTTTTACCCTTATTATTAATCTCCGTGCCCAACACTACATACACACAATGAGTGTGACGGAGGGAGTATGATTTGTGATCTATATTTCTCATACATCTGAGCCTGCATTTTCTCCAATTTATATTTAGTTTTCATATTGTTGTCATTGACATGAAAACCATCTCCAGCCATATTTTGACACGAAAAATCTAATTCATATTGTTGATAAACTGTTACCTCTATGTTGCCTACTTCTTCCATCGGCTTCCTCATGCCATTCGGAGATGCTACATTTCTAGCATTCATAGTAGAGTTACAAGGCGACAACTGGAAGCTACATGGACTGCCGGTGACAGATGCTTTCGGCTGCACAGAGACTGGCTCCCCGTCCTTCCTTGCTAAGGCAGCTTTAAGACTGGCAATCTATCACAGAGAGTGAGCTATTTTAGCAGTAATCCAACGAATCGAGCAAAAGAATGCTTATAAAGGACACGAGCAACAAAAGAGGAATATGAGAAAGCACCTGTTCCTTGAGTTCCTTGACCTCTGATGAATCCTTATTTACACGCGCAGCACCAAGTTCAACAGTGGCGACGCGCTCAGCAAATTTAAGTGTGCTGATGGTCTCTCCAACGGCATCAGCCTCAGGACTTATGTGGACGAACATCAATGTCTTTGCTTGCCCTCCTACATGGGAATTGGACACCACAGATTGAGAAAAATGTTAAAAGAAAGTGAAGAAGAAGAAGAAGAGAGTTTGGTTAGTTTAAGGATCCCAATTCTTACCAAGTGAATCTTGCAGCAGTTGTGTTAGTTTGCTATTTCTGTATGGAACATGTGAATTTTTCTGTGCAAGAGATGAGATCACATCACCCAATGCAGAAAGAGATCTATTAATGTGTTGAGCCTCTTTCAGTCTATCTCCAGTCACTTCGGATTTGTCAACTCTCTCACTTCCGGCCAAGTCAACAAGATGCATGCAACCTCGGACAATAGTTCCAGAAGTCAAATCTCTCCCTTGGACATGAACTGTTAAACAACTGTTATAAGGAAAAAAGTTCAGTCGACCAAAGTCTCTCGAGAAACATTAGTTTCGTTTCAAATTTCTCACCTGTGAGAGCGACTGCTGCGGTCATTAAGTGCTGTTGCACCAACTGTGCGATTCTTGTGTCCAAGGGTCATCAGATCAATGACATCGGATGTTGAAGAGACGTGGACCAGGCTAGCATCGGGTACACTGAGTCCTGTCTGAGAACTATTACGTATCTCTAACGTATTTCTAGTTAAGGAATCCTTGAAATGATACCTTATCTAAAAAATTCTACTCATCAGAAACTTGTATAAAAGATAATTCTGGTTAGAAGCTACAATCAAATATGATAATGGAGTTTATCAGGTAAGAAACTAGACAGAGAAAAGGATATCTTTTGTTTAATCCATCGGTAACAAGAAGATCCCTCACTTGTTCGTTGTAAATCTCAATCATCTGAACTGAGACATCGTAGAAAAAAGTGTCTTTTCTTTGCTCGGCAAGCATGAACAAGTCACCTAAGGCCCTGTAATTCACCCCTTGGCTCTTCTCTGTGAGATCCTTGGGCCCACTCTGGATAACATTCAAACCGAATAAACAATGCCGTTCATCTTCCAAACAGAAACAAGTGAAAATATCTCTAATGGAGTAAAAGGTGGCTGTTATCTTATACCATAGTGAATGTTTTCCCTGATCCCGTTTGACCATAGGCGAAAATGCAGACATTATAACCATCAAGAACGGATCTTACTAGCGGTTGGGTGTCTGAAAATACCTCCTCTGCATGGAGAAAGCAGTAGAATGTGAAGATTTTGTAAAACCCCACAGAGTAGCCAGGTGAATAAATACGGATTTTAAACCTACCTTGCGTTGCAGAAGGTCCAAACACTTTGTTGAAGTTGAACGATTTCCGCACTTTTCCACTCTTGGCCAAAGTATTTATTGTTATAACTCCTTCCTCAATATGATCCACATTACTTGTGAAATTATTCTGCCCTGGCAAGAACGGTCTGACACGACAATAGACCCTTATACTTCCTGATTCAATACAACATCAAAACATAAAGTTAAGATAAATTAATGGCATAACGATAACAAAAATACAAGCATACTATCAAGAAGACATGGTATTACCCTTTAGGTCCTGGACTTGATTATAAAGCTTTCGATTTTCCTCCAGAACTCTATGATAACTGGAAGCAGCATATGCTAGTCCATGAATATGGCGGCCTGTCAAGAACACATAAAACTCTCAGTGAAAGTGAAAAATCGTAACTAAAGATATTCTTCAAAACAACTCCTCGTCAGAGCCCTACCATTCACCCAATTTAAATATAAAATAAAGCTTACCAAGATTGTGCATTTCTTCATTGAATTTCATTTGCATCAATTGCACACCGGCTTTTGTAGTAGAAAGAGTTTGCTTTAGTACCTTGAACAAAATAATCCATGTCAAAATCGTACCAGCTTTAATGCCAGAACATGGGAAAGAAGATGATGGAGAATATATCTAATTCGATCGGTTCATACCTTCATATCCTTTTGCTGTTGGTTAACAATCATTTTCTGCTTCATGAAAATTGCCTCAGATTCTTTATCACAATTTCTATTTTTCTCCAGATCTTCATTCAGGATCGCAGAATTCTTCTGTTCAGCCAACAGTAACGTATGAAGAAGAACACATTAGTTAAAATTAAGAAATTGATCATCTACTAGTTTCTTTTTCTTTTTAGAAAAATAAAAATTACAAATCAATGATTACCTGTACATTGGATGAAGGCGGAGGCTTTATCATGGATTTGTTACTATCAGAAATATTTGAGTCTCTACAATTATCCTTCTTCTGTTACAAGAAAAAAGTTTCAATGCAATGAAGTTATATAGGAATTTTAACTTACAAGTTTTGTGAATACAAAATAATCAATGTGATCATTCACAAACGGATACAAGTAATTTAACCGCTGCTTGTGGAAAAGTAACATAGATTGCAAAATGAACTAACCAATCCAATTTGGCCTGAAACATGGTGTTCAAACTCCTCCATGACCTTACTCAATACAGATTCAACAAGCTGTAAAACAGAGGACGAGTCAGCTCAAGACGAAGAGATTATTGCAGCATACTTGTAAACTCGAACATATGAAATTATTCTAACTCTCGCACACAGAATTTCAACTATATCAAGTTAGTTCATTCATATCTTACATTTGGAACTTCTTCAGGCTTCTTATCCAATAGAATTGCACGAACAAGCTTGCTCAAGGAAGAACTCCGCTGAAGAAATGAGATTAAAAAAAAAAAAAAAAAAAAAAAAAAAAAAAAAAAAAAAAAACCAAGTTTAGTCTTATAAAAACTCTATGTGCCATGGTGCTAAAGGAGACGTAACACTCACTTAAACATACCGTTCTGTTAGAATCTTTCTCTATACACACATTGGTTAAGGATTTCTCATTTGCAGATGAACTCCTTGACAGAGAACTCATAAATGGCTCAGAATTCTTGCGAACAAACTGTTTTCCAGATGTAGTGGGCTTAACATTTCCACCAAATTTCCAAACCCCATTCCCACCCGATTGTTTCCATTCATAATATGACTTAAGTGCCAAAACACAATTCACAATCCTCGAAGATTTTCCTCCCTGAAAAACAATAAGCAATGTTCAACCATCTCATAGAAAAACTTGTAATCTTCACCAATCAGTTAAATTATCGATTCCATTTTTATGAAACAACAATTAGCAGGGGTATGAGTTAGTACCTGCTCCAGATCAGAGGCCTCGAAAGTCGGTATCCCCCTCTCTTGCACGGCTACAAGAAAATTCCTCACATTCTCAAAATACTGATAAGCTGACAATGCAGCACCATCAGATATAACTGAAGCATCGCATGGACTTTCGACTACCTGAAACAAATGGATCAATTTCAATTACGGAACTACACTTTCGGCAGAGCTCCTTGTTGAATTATTTATATAGTTTACTTACCTTTAGCACAGCTCCTTGTTGAATTTTATTAAGTACATTGCAGAGAATTATCCCACTTCTTAATCCAAGCCTAAATTCTTCCTCGGAAGGCTCTGCCGGTAAATCTCTTGCACCGACTACTCCGACCACTTTTCTTAGCCAAGCCGCAGCTTCGAATCTTCTGATTGCTGCACATATAGAATGCATCCTTTTAATAAAAATCAATAGAACTTTATCATAGATATAGAATTGTAACAGCCAGATCATAATTATCATTGTTATCATATTACTTCAGAAGTTAATTTACATCAAACAGATTAGATCAAAGAAGAACTAACGGTCATAAATCTTTTCTATTCAAAATTTTGATTTATCCATATTGTATCGTTTTTACACCAGAAAAATGATCATTATTATTTAATCGTAATAATATAATAATACTGGAAAATATAAAACATTAAATATCACCACCAACATCATTTCTTTCACGTGAGAAAAAGAGAGTAAAAGAAAAATAGGAAAACTTGAATCGGAATTACAGAACCAAGCTGGAAAAAGTCAAGAATTACCGGCTTCTTCCGCCCTCCGAGCATCGAAATCGAGATCACGGGATCGATTCTCGTGCTGTTGAAGAACATCCTCCACAACTGATGCCATAGAAAACGAAAATTCACCTTCAACCGCCGCCATTCCCAATTCCTTGTAGAAAATTCTAACCAAAATTTTCGATTTTCAATCCAATACGAACCAATCAATACATTCAGAAATAAATCAATTGAAATTCGTTGCAATATCTGCGGCCCACGAGAGTGAGAAAGCAAATGGAAGAACGCCCAAGGTATCCAAGATAATCTGATCAGTTCAACACCACATACATACAGAGAGATAATCGATAGCTTTTTTCTCACTCTACAACAACACCGCAGTTGTGAGTACGCATTCGGTCATGGCTTCCTCGCTCTCTCTCTCTCTCTCTCTCTCTCTCAAAACTCCAAAAGCTACTTCACTGCTTTATACCGCTACTGGTAACGATTGTATGAGTGTGTGTCACTTTTTGAATATATTTTTGCCACGTTCACGAGCCTCGCTCCGAACCTCCAGGCTTGGAGCCCAACCGCTAAATGTCTTCCTTCCCTCACTTTGAGTTTTGTTAACTTTCGCCTTCAACTTTTTCAATAATTATTAAAAAAAAAGGAAAAATATTTGAATTTTGTACCCCTAAATCAAATGTCGTCGGAGTATTGAATTTTCTACCCCTTGTAAATATTCTGAATGTTGAATATGATTATGTAGAGAAAACCTATCTACAACATTTTATGCTTGATTTATAGGACTACTAACTAATTAATTTCCTAATTTTAAAATCACTACATGGCATTACCACACTTTCCTTTAAATGGTTTGACCCGATGTTTACTACTTACACATGATCATATAGACTAAGGGGGTGTATTGGATTGGCAACATAGTGGATTTTAATGTAGTTGAATTTCATGGAATTGAAATCAACAAGTTTTTGGTGTAATTTAAGGGAATTGAGGGTGGTTTTTGGAGTATTTCAGGGTGAATTTTTAAGTAATTCGGGCGAGTGCAAATCCACAACCACGCGATCGCGTTTGAACAACGCTCGTGCACAAGCTCCCGCGATCGCGGGGTACGCACGGTCGCGTTGCTCAAATTGGCGATCGGGGATATTTTAATTTTCTGAATAATTATGAATATATGAAAAAACATAGAAACATTAGTCCAAATTTTAAATAAACAAATTCTCATCGTCACTAGTCCAAATAAGTTGAAAATTAAAAAACATAAAGTAGACTCCAATGATACATTAGTCTAATAAATTTTAGAAATATCTAACAAACTAATACAGTGTGAACTAATCAGCATTCTCATCATCGTCTTCTCCACCGTTGTTATACATTGGCTTGTTTTCCCACATTGCATTAACTATATTCATTCTCCAAGCATTTGCTTCATTTCTTTGTTGGAGTTGGCTTTGAGAAAGCTATTCTTCATCTTCCACGTTATCATGTCGTGGATCTTCATCGTCTTCATACCATTCTTCATCTTCCACGTTATGTCGTGGATCTTCATCGTCTTCATACTCTACTGGAAACTCATCAGACCGACACTCTTTCCGAAGAAAATTATGTAATCTAGCGCAAGCTAAAACCAATTCAGCTTGAGTTTGGAATGGAAACGGAGGTGCGGTTTTGAAGATTGTGAACCGAGATTTGAAAACACCAAAAATCCTCTCAATGACATTTCTTAATGATGCATGACGAAGATTGAATAACTCACTTGCATTTCTGGGGTGACGCTTTTGACCACCAAAATCCTTTAGATGATATCTCACACCGCGTAATGGTGCTAAAAATTGCCGACGATTAGCAAATCCACAGTCTACAAGAAAATATTTACCTAAAACGTGGAAAAATCCATTAATTAGGTTCACAATTTATTTAATAACCATCTAAGAGAGAAATATGATACCTGGAGGCACACGTAGTCCATTTTCTCTTGATAAGGCATCTTGTAAGATTTTTGAGTCGTTGGCGGATCCTTCCCAACCACTAAGCACGTACATGAACTGCAAATCAAAGTTGCAAGCGGCCAAAACGTTTTGTGATTGCGTTCCATGACGGTTACGGTAACTACTTGTTGGGAAATTTAAGTAAAAATTTTGATTGATTCCAAAACCAACTGATCCCAACCGAGTAGATGTTGCCAGTTCCTAATGTCAGTAGTTAGGCTCGCTGTTTGAGCATTGTTAAAATTTTATCTTTACAGGACTCCAGCTGAAAACGGCAACAAGGCTTCACTCAGATAGAACATCAGTTGTAAAGAAGATAACTGAGCGTTCATCATATGAAGCATTGAGAAAGGGAGAAGTTACACTCAACAGATAGAACATCAGTTGTGAGGAACACAACTGAGCGTTCATTCCATGTGAATTCAAAAAGGGAGAAGATACAAGAAAGACAACTGAGCTTCAGTTTCAGAACATCAGTTGTATAACTCAACCCAGAAGATCAACAGCATGAAGTAGAAGTCAGTTGAGAGTTCAACTGTCAGCAGTCAGATAGAACATCAGCTGAAGAACAAGCTAGTTGAAGATCGAAAGTCTTAACCGACCACTCCTTGTTGGAAGTCTGTTGTTAAGATTTGAATTTCAAAAAGGAAGTCACGTGAAGGTTTGACCGTTCAGTCATTACCCCATTTGGCCCAACACAAGATTGTCTCAGATGAAAAGCAGAAGAGCACAGATGCCAAATCCAGAAAGTCTGCAGAGATGAGAGACAAGCCATCGCTTTCAAAGAACAGAGATCAACAGCTCCTCCAACGGCTAGTTGATACTCTCTGCCTATAAATAGAGGCCTTCATTCATTCAGAGAAGATATAAGACACACAAGACAAGACACACACGCGAGAAGAAACCAGAGAGCGAAAGAAAGAGCAAAATTCTTCACGAGCTGAACTGCATTTAATCCTTTAGAACATCACTTGTTGAGAGTTCTAGAGTTAGTTTCTGTGTCTTTAGATCGAACCTTAAGAACATCACTTGGTGAGAGTTCGTAGAGTGTTAGATCAAAGCTCACCTTGTGTTCGAGCTTTTAGTTGGAACCCCATTTTCTTTCACCTGAAAAGGTTTAGGATCCTACTCTTCCTGCAACTGAGTAGATAGGTTGTTTAGTACCCGAAAACTAAACTGTAAGGTTGATAAGTACCCGTAAACTTATCCTTAACGATTGCTCAGCCCGCGTAAGCTGAGTGGTTTGTCCAGAAGAACTTGGACTGAGTTGTGTGGACTTACAACTCCCCGTGGATGTAGGAGTGTTATCTCCGAACCACGTTAAATCTCTGTGTGCTTGTGTTTTTCTTTATTCATTTATTTCTTGCATTTTCAACTAACTGACTAACCAGCATACAAACTGCATCTGTGCATTCTCAACTGTCTTGGTTCTTGACCGACCGTGCATAAAAGCGTGAGTTATTTTTAAACGAGTTATTTTCCACCACATTCCGCACAGCACTTTACTTCCAACTGAGTGTTTCTTCCTCATTTGTGAGTCCAGCTGAGTCTTTCTACTCAGTTGTGATTCCAGCCGAGTCTTCTTACTCGGTTGTGATATTTTTAGGGGGTTGTTTTTTTAAAAGCTTTATCTGGTGTATTCTCCCCCCCCCCATACACCAGAACTCGTTTCGGGACCATCACTGCTTACGTCCCGACCTGTTACCGTTGCTGGGATATGAGTCCCATCGATAGCGCCGATGCAATCCTAACGTAAAAATAAAATTCAAGTCACATAAAAAAATATAACATATGATAAATGACCAAAATGATTCATACCTTAAAGAATGGATTAAATCTTGTGCTTTCCCGTATTTTAGCGGGCATCTCGGTAGACGGCTTGACCATCAAGTCTGGAGCTATGGTGTTCAATGCATTCAAAGTCTTGTTGAAGTTCTTACTAGTAGCAAAATGCGAACGACCGAATCTTTGACAAATATTACAATATCAATCATTATGTCCTACAATGATCAAGAATGTTGCTACCATTTCTTCAACACTTATGAATCTTGTATCTTCTAATTGATTTTCTCTCTAATGAGAGAGCATAATTTCACAAATACATCCGGATACATCCGATACAATTGTCGAAATGTATGTGGATCCCCTTGTAGCATTCCACGTAAAAAAGATTCTCCAATCTTAGTAATTGGTCGACGCTTCAAAGATGTTACAATACGAGGAGGCATCGTAGCGATAGTTTCGAACAAAACTATGAGAGCCTTAATAGCCAATAACAACATCCTAAGATCGTCTTCTTCGATTTCCTCCTCCGCATCTTCTTCCATTTCTTCATCTTCTATTTCCTCATCTTCCATTTCATCATACATATCATTACCACGATCCATCTACGTTACCACAACACACAGTATATAAAATACTGCAAAATAAAAACAGTATATAACACATCACTGTATCAACAAACCCCGTGACCGTGCACATTCCGCGGTCGCTGAGAATATGTACAATAAGTTTTCACACGACCGCGGTGGCTAGCGACTTCGGGTAAGGTCAACAATATCCAAACATTCTGAACAGTATATAGCACTCACAAATCATTTAATCTTTAAATTCAACAACAATATTCAAAATACAACATTAGGAAGCATTAGCAAGTCAGCAATATCCAAAATACAACAACAATATCCAAAATACAAGTAGCTTAATAATCAACTAAGTGCCAACAATCATGCTAAAGCAAATAAGGACTATCCTCTAAGCTTGAATTTTATCCAAGATTCTCGCTCCTCGATAGTCATCTTGAAGAAACCATCTTTTTTGGACTTTGTGTTAAGTAAGTCAAATGCTTTAAGACGGGATTCTTCATCCAAATTTGGGACCTCTTTAATAGCATCCCAAGTAGTATATGCTCGTTCCTTTTCTCTCTTCTTTAATATTTCACTGACATCATCAAAAGTAGATGTTAGCTTGGTAATAGAGTCAGTGAGAATGTTTTGAGAGACATTCTCAGTAGAAGTAGATGATGCCTCAAACTGAACTCTAGTCCTTTTGGGTTGAGATTTTCTTTGAGTAGGGACTATGGGCACGTCATGTTCAACAGAAAGTGGTGTGGAAACATGTGGTGTGGAAGAAATGGCCGGATCATTTTGAAGTTGGGAAAGTCCTACAAATATCTCAGATTCAGCATCATATTCCAATTCATCTATGAGTACATCTTCTACGGTTAATGTCCTTGCATCAGTACTACTACCCAATCCAACTGAATTCCCCACCGCAACACCATTTTCTATAGCAATTTCTAATTGCTCATAATCAGGATGCTCAACATCACGCATGTTAATGTCTTTGGAGTGACCCTAGCATAAATAAACAGAAAATATAATTATTAACTAGATTCTCAAAATGAATTACATGCTATTATTGCAATATTTTAAGAATCTTACTGCTAAATAATCGTCCCATACTTCATCTGGAGCTGTGAACTTCTTAGTAGTATGATCATATCCAAAACCCGAGCTAAACCGCATAAGGTTGCAATAGGCTGCCCAACGTGATTTAAACCACATAACTCGGCTTTGGTAATTAGTATAGGTCCTATTACACTTCAGTTTTTCGTTAAGTATAGGAAGTATTCTCTGTTCAACAGTTGATTTGCTAAAAATACCACTATTATCACGCCATCCCCGGCGCACCATCAACCATTAACTCTAACAATAAATCACTTTGCTGCTTAGTCCATGCCTCATAAGATGTCTTTCGCTTGGTATCGTCTTGTGAATCAGGCATATCAACAATACTAATAAAACACAATCAGAAACATGCACTGTATTATTTCTCAAAAAATAATCATATTTCTCAATATTTCTCAATAATGTATAAAGATCCAGTATATATGAAAAACCTGCAATGCACACTATTTCTCACATTATCAACAACTATTCATGTGTACTTATCTAATTTTCATGCTTAACATAACAAAAATCCATATATTTCTCAATATTTCACCAACACTTGCTCAAACCAAACCAAACCAAACCAAAATGGAGCAGAAAACAACCAACAACAAAAAAAAAACTGAGCTTCAATCAAAACTGCAATGTTGAAGAAAATAAATACCTTTGTAAGTAGCACAACCCAAAATCACAATGGAGCTTGGAAGAGCTGAAGCTGCTATATAAGGTTCAAATAATATGTGGTAGAAGCCGTTGTTCTGTGAAGTTTTGTTAAAGTAACATCGAGACCTTTCGACTTCACGCGATTGCGACCATGCCATGGTTGCGCATTCATATCAAAACCAACGACCAAACATTCCACGCGAACGCGCGAAGTAGGCAAAAGACGCAATCATGGCATCCACGCAATCGTGTGAAGTAATCAAAACTAGCGATCGCGTAGTTGAGCGACCGTGGAAACGAATTACGTCGTACTCTCCTGTCCTGAGGCCGGAGTTCAGGCTGTGGTTTTTTCACTATCAATTACGGCAAAATCCATGCCAACGGGAAATACATGTAAATTCATGGAAGGTTGAATACCAGGTGAGTTTTAAGTAATTGAAAATCTAGCAATCCAATACACCATGATTTTGAGGGAGTTGACAGATTATGTTAAAATCAATCATCTAATACCCCAAAATTTTTAAGTAGTTTGAAATCCATCAATCCAATACCCCTGGATTTCAAACTTCTTAAAAATACTACAAACCCCACCATCCAATACACCTCCCTAAACTTCCAATTCCATTATATTTTAATTGTTCTTCAAGCACTCAGCTACTCTAGCGGTATACTCCCTCAGTTTTTCATTCACCATCTTATTATGAAATTTGATTTGTTCCTTAATAAATGTTCCATTTCATAAAATTTTTTTAAAAAAAATGCAACTTTTGAGGAAAAATGATGCAAAACTTTCTATTTTATCTAAGTAATAAATGCTAATTATTTATTTCTTAAATTTTCTCGGCCATAATTATTAATAAAAATAGTAATATATATTTATCAATTTTTTTGGTATATATATTTTGACGGTTGAGTACGCTTATACAAAAACAGAGGGGGTATATTATTCGCTCATTGAGAATGAGAGCAAAGTAATATGTCATGTAGTCTGTGGAAGTCACTCAACACTCCAACTTTTTTATGTCGAACAATGTAATTCATTTACAAGTTGTTTGATTAAATTATCTATATTCTTTACTAAAGAAAGAGTTATATGTGTTTTGTATAAGTATTTTATGCAATAATCCTCAACTTTTTTATTTAGGTATATGTTGTGTTTCATTGTAGACATGAAGATTATCAATTAGAAGATACTAGAAGATTCGAATTCATAAATTTTTAACAATTCCATTAATTAAGTCGATCATGGGTTTGTAGTGCCTTAAAAGGATCCACAATCATGGTTGTTTTCATCTAATCCACAAACAACTTTGTGGCATTAAAGTGGCAAATAGGATCTTGCATCCACATAGAATGCAACCATCCTGTCTAATCTGTCAACACGTGTCTATCAACAGTAAAACTTCCAAAATAAATCGAAATTTAAATTATTGAACTATAGTTCGGCTCTTAGGCTCTCTGCAGTGGCGATCACGCGAGCGCGCTCGCACCCTTAGCGAGCGTGCTCGCACCGCGCACGCACCACTGCCGAGTGTCGAGCTCGCGAGCGTTCGCTCGCTCTGCCGATCGCCAAACAAGGCGCTCGCTGTCAGTCTTCTTTACACGTGGCGATCGCACAATAATCGCCAGGCGACCGCTGGCGATCGCAACGGCACAAATTTAATTAATTTATTTTTTTTTTATTTTTTTAATCCTACATTTTACCCTATAAATACCCCCTTCCTCTCCCTCAAACATCACACCTCTCTCATTCTCCTCTCTTTCAAAATTTCTCTTTCGGCGATCTCCGGCGATCATCCGACGATGGTTCCTCATCCCTACACCGAGTCAAGATCACTTGCGGGCTCTTCATCGCGATGTACCGTCGAACCCGTGCTCAATCTCCGGCTGGCATCACTGAAGAGATGGTGCTAAACTCGACGCTCAATGAATGGGCGGTCATGCACGCCGAGACGTTTAGGCATTTGGCGGTTTGGCACCTCGTGAAGGATGTGCCTGGTTTTTTAGTGAGTAGGGTTTTTTTTTATTAATTATTTCAATGTATTTCGTATTAGGTTTTTTTTTAATATGTCATTATATTTTAGGGTTTTTTTATAATTAATTATAGTTGTTTTAATTTATTTATGTAATTTAATTTAATCTACAAATATAAAATAAATTTAGAAATTAAAAAAAATATATTATGACGAGCTCGCCGCTGCAACCGTAGCGAGCAGACGAGCTCGCACTGGCGTGGCATGTGAGCGCGCGCGATCGCCGCTGCTCACAGCCTTATATCAAGACCACCTTTTCCTTTCCGGTGGATGTTCGGCTGCAGTCATATGATTAAAAAATATATATATGCAATAAAGTTTTCCAACCATAACTAATATTTTAAATCAATTTTATTATGTCTTCATAAAGTATATTTTCCTAATTATTTAAATACGGCTGCTGGTGGTGTGTGTATCTGCAGATATTTTATTACTATTATTTATATTTTTTATCTAATATCTATATTCCTTACATTTATTATGTGTGACATACTATTACTCTCTTAGTCAGTTAATATTATAAAAGAGAGAAAATTTAATTAATTATAACGATAGTCAATCTTAACTAAAAGTCTTTAAATGGTATTGAAAATTTAAAACTCTTAACAAAATAAAAGCAAAGGATGGATTAATTAAAATGATTATATAAACAATATATATTTAAAAACCATAAGCATGCATGATATAAGTAATTAGTATAACGATGAAAAAAACACAAGTTAACAATTATCAAACAAAAACTAAATTATGAATTATCGAAAACAGAAGTATAATACTCCAATAAAAGAGGACGAAAAAATAAAAAAAGTAAATAAGTAGATGCCAAAAAATGTCGTTAAGTAGTAAATAAACATAGTAATTATACTATAGTTAATACCAATTGCACTATTGTATATTCAATTTTGAAGAAATTAAATTAAATAATCAATTTCACTATAGTTTATTAAATTTAGTCAGTAGCTGCCAAAAAATGTCGTTAAGTAGTAAATAAACATAGTAATTATACTATAGTTAATACCAATTGCACTATTGTATATTCAATTTTGAAGAAATTAAATTAAATGATCAATTTCACTATAGTTTATTAAATTTAGTCAAAATTAAATTGAATTAATACGAATTTTATCATTTAATAGTCAATTTAGTCAAAATTGAATCAAATTAGTGTCAATTGATCAATACTATAGTCAATTTGATTAAAACTGTTCCGATCAAGTTCGAGTGATCGATTAGCATATATATAAGTCAGAAAATTTAGTGAATCACTACATAAAATTATTTATTAATGTATCGATGGTTTCTAACTATTGATTAGCAATGATCTCATAAAGATAAGTTGAGATTGTCTATAAGAATTAAAATGACTCTGAATATCCTTAATTTTATGAATTTAATATAAAATTATTAGAAAATAAAAGTTGCCCCATTGATACTGAATTGACCCTTTTATGCGCAGAATTTTGGATTGGAACTGACCCATTGACAAATAGTTAGTAAATTTTTTGTCAAAAATTTTCCTACAAATTTGACGTTTCCAATGGAGAGGATAATCAAACAATTCGAGATGGTGTTTAAGATTATTCAAACATGTTTTAAATTTAAATACTCGTATTTGTTTCAAACCTGATTAAAAATTTGGCATCTGTGTTCCTTTCTAAAAAATCAGTATAGCAACACCCGTCGGATGGAAATTTGTCTACCGCCACAGTTTCGAGTCGAAACCAGTCTGTTGATCACGGCTCTAATTAATAAGTGCATGATTTATGAAATTCGTTTAGAATTCATATAGACCCTAAAATTAATTTAAAAAAAAAATTGATTGTACTATTCGTTCTCGTCCTTAACCCTGTAATAATATTCGCTAATTAAAATTATGATTTATGTAGAGATGGAAACTCAACTACAAATAACTCAAAAATTAGTTTATGGATGATGATTCTAGACTATAGAATATACATGAAAAAAAATGCATAAAATGAAAAATTTAAAAATAAATACGAATAAAGAATAGAGATGTGTCACGTGAGATCCCGAGTTAAGGTACTCGTCGATTGGGAATTGGTTGTCTACCTATTTAATTGGCCAAATTAAAATTAATTATTTTTATCAAATTAAATAAAAATTTATTAGACTATTTCAAATTTTAATTTATCTAACCAATAAATTAGTCAAATTATTTTGGAATCATTTATTCGGCCAACTAATAAATTTGTTCCCTATACAAAATAATTATTTACTGGATCAACTAATAAATTGGCCAAATTAAATTAAAATATTTAAATAATTATAAAATATAGTTATTTATTAGGCCGATTAATACATAAATTCGCTAAATAAAGCTGGTGGAACAAAAGATGAGAAAATACACATTGATTCTAGGTTTTTTATAAGCTTTTGAATATGTGAAGTTTCATTGAAAAACCTATGTGGAACACAAGATTTTAGTAGATATTTAAAACCTATTATTTTATATTTAAAAATTCAAAAAAATTGAGAATTTAGATAAATAGGAATAGAGGATTAAGATGAATGCCACATATTTTTTTTTTCAAATTGGTAACATATTTTCCAGTAATGTAATACTCCCTCCGTCCAAAAATTAAATGCCTACTTACCCATATTTTTTGGTCCACAAATCAAATGCACATTTACCTTTTTGTACTACTATACCTTCTTATTTTCCTTTATTTACTACCCTTTGTCATTAATTGTCCCACCTTACAACAACTTTCTTCCTACTTTTTGGTCAATACCACCATTTTTTGTTATTATTACTGTTTTTTGTCATTATCTCACTACCCTTACATTCTAATATTTACCCACCCAAAACAACTTTTCAGCTTTTCTTAATCTGCGTGTCGAAAACTAAATGGACATATATTATTTTTGAACGGAGGGAGTATAAAAAACGACGAAGCTGCGACAATGGCGCAAACAAAAATGTCGACGAGGAATAAACTCAACCATGAGATAATTCAACATAAAGTGGGGCCTACAAGGTGTATATGCGCCCGTCAGCATGAAGAAGGAATAATGCAAAACCATTCAACTAACTCTACCACGGTAGAAAACATATTACTAAAATAATGAAAATAAATCTAATAAAAAAATTCAAAATAATATTGCTTTTCCAGATGGACGGTGGATAGGTACTGAATGCACACTATGTGCATGTAGGATACAGGCTCTCCATTAAAGTTATGGTTTAGAAAATAAAATGGTTGTAGTCGAGATATTTTTAAAGAAGAAAAACGAACATATGTTTTTTTTTTTTTTTTTTTTTTGGGTATGATGCACATGTGATTTTATAATTTTACTGTGGTCTTTAACCATCAAACTGAGTTAAATTTTGATGTGTAGGTGTTAGCATTGTTTTGTATTGGGATTTTTTTAATGATTCCAAATTTATTTGAATATGGACTTCAGACATCGGGCCATTCTGCTCAGTGTTGTGAAAATACATTCATATTTACGAAGCAATCATTATTGATTAACCACTTTCTCTCAATTATTGTTTGATAAATTAATTTATTGCAGATATTATGGAAGGTGGGGATTCATTTGTCATATACTTGATTCTTCAGCTAAGCATAGTGGTTCCTACATTCAAATTTTGAGTAAAGACTAGTATTTCTTTTTTAGCTACATCATTATCAGTTCACTATTGGGTTTATTGTTTATTGATTTCTTAGCTATATATTGTCGCAACCAAATAATCACGTATTCGTCAACTCCATCTCAAAAAATACAACATAATTATATTTGAATCGATCATAAGATCTGTTAAATGCTCATACTGATATCTTACCTTAATATAACTTTATTTTAGATTTTCTATGTGCTAGTTGAATTATATATACAGCCCCATTTATCTTTTTTTTTTTTATTTATTATTATTTTTTTTACATTCACATGCCTCTACATTTTTTAATTTATTTCATTCACTTGTCACTTGTGAGTATGTTAATATGTTAACCAATATCGTGATAAATATCAACATAATAAATGTTAAATGCAAAAGGAAATACTACTCGTGTTGGTATTGTCCATACTCCATAGTTGGCAAGTGAATGGCCCATTACATTAGTTAGTTAGTTACATAGATCATTTTAAATTTAAATGCGTATTTGTTGAAATATCTATTTTACAATAAACAAATTGAGTGAACATATTGCAAACTGCAATAGCATTTTAGCCAAATTATGTGTAGCCAAGTGTAACTTAGCATTTGACCACATTCCTAGTTGATTATTTGAAATAAAATGGTTGCTTTGCTTCAAGATGTATTATTTGGATATAAATAAGTATTCTATTGGGAAGCAAAATACTTACATTGAATGAATTGGATAATGTGCATGTCACACTGTAGCAAATATATTTGGAATAGTAGCTAGCACTATCCCAAATATTTGTATGTTCTAAGTAAAATGTTTGTGAATTGATAAAATAAAAATAAGTATTGGGCTTAAATTGAAACACTTAAGAGTGAAACAATCCCCCCCCCCCCACCCCCCAACCCTCTTGATATTAAATATTCCTCTATTGCAATTAGCGTCAACATACGCATATATAGTATAGTATAGTATAATCCTATGCTTTTTTCCGTCCAGACAATATTGTTTTACAAGACGAAAGAAAATTATTACTACGTAAAATTTAATACGATGTTCTTCACATTTATGCAAAGATTTGGTTACTAACACACACCCTTTATATTGGATTTAAGCTTTCTTAGTTTTTTATTCATACATAATAATAATAATAATAATAATAATAATAATAATAATTATTATTATTATTATTATTATTATTATTATTATTATTATTATTATTATTATTATTATTAGTAGTAGTAGTAGTAGTAGAAGAAGAAGAATGACAAAAATAGTGTCACGGCCAGTTGCATTTAATTTTTTTGACAAAAATAGGAGTAATATGTTATCCCAAACTAGAAAATGGACCTAGAAATAAAAAAATACTCATGGCTGCAGAATAAACGTTAAAAAACAAAATTTGAATTTGAAAAGAAAATGGCCCCAAGTGTTAGGCGGAATATCATTATCTAGCAATTGTTTTTGGTTGAAAGCGGTTAACTTCAAAGCTGGTGTCAAAACTATGCAAGAATTTATTACAAGACAACAAACTATGGGATTCAATACTAAGTATCAATATTTTTACCAACCTTTTTTGATTTCTTTGAGCCAAAGGCACAATAAAAGAATTAAACCCCCTACAATTTTAGTTAAATATATATTACTTTGTTAGTATAACAAACATAGATTTGTATATTGTTCTCATTTATTCGTAAAAGCACATGATCTACTGAATATATAATATATTATGATAATTCTTTTTTTTATTTCCACAATTCACACTGATCAATTGACGAGACAATAAGAGTATATATGTAAATGTATGCAAATACAAACGGTTAGTAATTACTAAATGTCTTACATACTTTTACTAATAACTCTCTCTAGATTTAAACATCAAAATTTATGAGCAACAGCCTTATTGAACACTACTCTTTATTAAAGAGAACGTATAATAATTCTTTAAAAGGAGCCTCAAAAATTAATATAAGGTCGTTGGATTACGGGCGACTATTTTAAGTGAGAGGGCCTTTTCGTCCTTTCACGGCATCATGTATTTCTGAAACTTAACGTTCGAAAATTTCAAATTTCTGGTTCGGTGCCGAGCCTGAGGTGTAATGGTCCCACAGTGGCTGGGGTCCACGTCACGGCGAGGAGCTAAGATCACATGTGGCTGGCTGCATAAAAAACTAAATCTTTGGCCAATAGTTGTTCTGAATTGCACAAGATAGGAGGATTACAGCTTGGTAAGAATTTGTTGATTTCCCATTCCAAAAGGAACTTTCAAGAGAAGATATTTTATGGCACCTTTTCCTCAAATAGAAAAGGAGGTCCTTTTGTGGAGGCAAATTATAGTAGTATATATTTATTAGAAAAATTAAGGTTTCATCATGTCCACAATATTATTCATAATGCAAAGAAATCAGATTGTTCTGCAGTTTGGCTCATCTTTTATGGGTCTAACTGGCCTAAGATATTGAATCTCAAATCGGTCCAAATCAGCTCAATTTTGTCGGTTCTAGTATTTTGAGTAGATTTTGCAATATTATATTGAGGTTGAGGGTATGTATTATAGTTATGAAATCGTTGGATGTTACAAGTTAAAAGTATGACAACCTTCCTTTTTATTAGTTTGTTGCGCATAATCTTTGTAATGCAACTTGTATATTCTATTTAGTATGTTGATTATTGTATATTACATTTACATGTTGTAGAGTTGTATACTAATAGAAGCTAGTTTTTATTGAACATCTAAGCTCGTTCATGCTCACAACATCTATTGATTATATGATAAATGTATTGATATAAAAATTAAACGTGAATGTGCAACTTTTTTTTTAAAATAAAAAAAAAGAATAAAAATGATGAAGTGCATCAAAGATAAAAATAATATAGCATATGTGATGTCATCCATGTAAGTAATATTTGGAATATGTATTGATATGATCACGGAGGCCTATTGTATGAATAATTGTAGAGATTATCAGCTTATAGTTATTAAATAAAATAAAATAAAATGTATAGAAGGAACTATAACATTATATTTATTTCTCTTCATGAATAGCACGATATTAGATATTTTAGGTCAAATTGTCAAAATGTCAATATGAACCAGGGGTCCAAGCGGCCAAATAAGAGATGCAACTATTTAACTTTTAGGAAATAAGTGTGGTGGAGCAGCATCTATTCGACGCTACATTTTTTCTTAAGAATTAACGCATCAAAATATTACTGTAAGATTTATAATCTTATCTAAATTAAATTATCTACAACTACATATATCTATATTTTAATATAGTATTATTTCACGAGCTGGATCTTATCTCAATTTCAAAAGTGTACTTAACTTGTACTATCGCCGACCTCAAAGAAAAAATGTCACGAGTAATACCTTAAAATGACTAGTGTTTTATTTCTTTTCTTATATGAAAATAAAATTACCGATAAGGCCTAACTAAAGTGACTAGTTGAGGTACCTAAAGTTTCTCTTTAATAAGAGATATTGGGTTCAATTCCGTCAGAATGCAGTGTAGTATATTCCCACCATATTTGATATATAGTGGTACTGTCTGCGTGTAGAGTAGTAGTCATACCTTGTATGGTGTTGTAATGATTTATTTGATAATATATACATATACTAATCCTCAAAAAAAAAAGGTTTGCTATTAATTCTCACATGTTGAGAAAGTGCGAGTGGGAGATGGCCTGCCCAAAATAATCCAAACCACTCCATTTGTTGCAATCACACGATTCTTTACTTGTTAAAATCTCACTGTCCAAATTTTCGGAGCACGATTTATTTAAAATTGCTAACTACAAAATAATGAATTCAGAATTCTAATTAATGCGAAATAAAATCGTTAGATCTATCTCTTTATCTAATTAATACAATGCTACAATAAGTCAGTTAAAGAAAGATAATAAATTTAAACACGATATAAAAAGAGTAATCTGACTTGATTATATATCCAACATAAAAAAATTATGTGATTTGATGCTACAGAAAATTCAAAATATTGCTTTGTTTTCAATTATCCAACTTAATTCACTTTTTCGACAACTTCATGTTGCTGCTTAATCATTAAGAATGATTCTTTTTCCCAAAGTCTCACACGATTAATTTATATTGGTTTTCAAGATTATATGTGGTTTAGGTTATATCAATAAATTCAGTTTCGTTCTAAAACTTTCCCCTAAAAATATGAATATAAGAATATCTTTGACGCGTAAAGTGAACAATTCCAAACGATTAAATTAAAAGTTTAAATCCCATTTGTGCTTTATGCTCGAATTACTCAGAGCATACTCATAAGTATGTAATTTGGGAAAAAAATGTCATCCCATAATACCACTCGTTCTAACATACTTCAAATCTTGGAGCCACTTAATATAATGGAAGATAAAATTAAAAAAATAGATAGAAAATTTTGTCCGAGAGAAAAGATGTGCCTTGCCAATGAAAGATTGCACCCAATTAGTGGGTTTATTTTGTTTTCCTTCCTTTTTTTCTCTTTACTTTTTATTTTTTAAATTACAAAGGTTATGTCTTCCATCAAAAATATTTTTTCACTCGAAGATATTTTTCTCTTTAATTTCGTATCTTTTTATCATAAAATACTAACCATAAGATTTCCTAACATATATATTCCCTTCAAACTTTTAGCTCGAAACCCTATTCTATAATTTCTAACCGTAAGTCCATTATTCTAATATATCCACCTTTACAGCATTTGGATCAGTACATTTCTCCAACCTGCAACCCTTTATCGCTATCCAAATCTTGATTTTCAAGTTTAACTCATTTTCAATTAATAATCGATATCTCTTGACAACTCAGTTAGTAAGACTCCTCCAAGTTTAAGATCGGAAGTTCGAATCATGTATGTATTTTAAGATAAATCAATATATCTCGAAACTATCACAACAAACTAAAATAAAGCAGTCATCACTCGTCGTTTTTCATACTATTCAGATGAACTTGTAATTTCAGACTGAATCCACGTCCTTTATAAATTATTATTGCTCAAACTTATAATTGGAAATTTAGGACATTAAAATAAATTTTGGCAAAAAGCACAAAAAGGATAAAATCATCATCATATTCATACATTTTTTTTTTTTTGTAGCTTCAACTTTCAAAGAATGGGTCCATCACATTCCCTACGCATATCATGACACTCATTGCACACCTTAGGCTTTAACTTTTACAGCTGATCAAACTAATTATGGACATAAAATAAATCGTACCTATTTTTCTAGATGGAAATTATACTCAATAATGTTCATATCAACATTGATTTTGAATGTAATCGCACATAATTATGTGTTGTTAAATGTTAACGGTTTCTCTATACGAGAACCGATCTTAGTTGTGAGTACCTACCATTAAGCACCGATGGTTGCAGTCCACATTTTGCAACCCCTTTATAATTGGATTTATTATGTGTTCTTTAAAATAATTAAATTAACGTACATCGAGTATAGCATCATTTGCGATATAATTATTTCTCCATACAAACAGTTCAATTAAAGTTTACTTTTGCAAATATCTTTCGAGTATTCATCATCCACATTATTATTATGTCCATAAACTTGTGCCAAATTTAGTCCAAAATTTATTAATGTGTCTTCAAATATAAAACACGTATCTTAGAGTATTTTATATTCAGTTTTTTAACTACAATGAGTTGAAGGGTGAACCTCACACACGCACATCAGTTTAAAGTACAATTCAAGATTCATATTTCAAAACCTCATGTCAGAAAATGCTCAAAAATTGTATGTATGTACAAACTAATATCTCAAAACAATATAAATCTGCTCTTATAGAAATAAATAATTGAATTTTGTAAAAAACATAAATTTCCCAGCTTCTAAAATATTTCTGTTGGGCTGGATTGCCAGCGAACAGGCTCAATAATTAAGCTAAAGTTACGGATAAACCTCAAAATTTTGATGAACTTCTTCTTAAAGGGCCCCCCAAATACGAAACTAACCCTATTAGGCCCACATTCCACATTTAAAAATAATTCTTGAAAATAAAAATAACATATTCGTTCAGGTCGAGTATGGGCTTAAATGGTACCCATTATACTCTTAGAAGCCTGCAAATTGAGACTTGAACCGAAACTCGGAGACCTACCATATTAGGTAATGTATCCTTTTTTTTTTTACTCACCGAGATATAATCTTTTTGACAGAACATAGAACCTACAAAAGGGAAATATAACAAGATAAATCACAACTTTTATTTACAGATTTTGAACTTCTTAATCTAACCTTTCGGGTGTGTTCAATTGGGAGTATAAATTTATACCTCTAAATGGCAGGATAGTATTATGAAATATAAATTTATACTCCATTGTGGGGATCACAAGTTTTATATCTTGTTCACTTGGGATAAAATTGATGAATAAAAGAAAAAATATCTAAAACACATGAAAAATATAATATTAAACCTCTGTTTTGGAGGAGGCATAAATTTATACTCTGGGCAAGGGAAAAGGAATTGTCCGAAACTTTATACCTCCCGTCCGAATTTTTCTTAAATCAAAAGCAAACAAAATATAAGGAAGTAAAATATTATAATTATGTTCATTCACTAAAATTAAGTCAATGCAATTTAGTAGTATGTGTAACAACCCAAAATAGATGCGCACATTACTCAATAAGACCACAAATAAAAATATTGAAAGTTGAAACAAAATAACCTTCAGTATATTTACAACTGTCCCAGAGCCAAATACTATAATGAATTGCATATGATGCCACAAATCAAATTCAGGGGAAGAAAAAAAAAATACGATTTCCAGAGAAATAAATTGGAAACATTCAATTGGATGCTCCTATATCATAACTAATCATCATCATCATCATCATCAATCTCATTCTCTCATAAAACCTAGAATATTAGCCTAATTAAGAAAGAAGGGAGTTTCATTCTTCAACTTCACAGTGGTTGAGGGTGTGGATCAGAAGGGAACAAAGTGACGAGAAAGCGATGAATCATTTCAAAACTGGTGAATGTGATCACAGCAGCTGGGGTTGTCCTCAGCAGGTTAGTGGCACAGCCTCGATAAAAACCGGGGATGCCCTCTTTATAATATACCTTCTTCACGCAATCTACAACACCAGAATACCGTTTCTCTGAGTGGTGTCCTTGTTCTTGAAGCCTAGAACGAACAACCTGCATTATGAAGTCGAAGGTAGATATTTAAAATTCTCATAGAAGGAATGATTAGGAAATTGATTGTTGTTAAGAATATAGATGGTATATCCGCGAGCTCATAAATACAATTCTTTCAACCAAGTTCAATCCTAGGATGAAACATATGCCAATATGTCTTTGAATACAATGCCATAAGGTCTATAAGTACAATGCATTGGTTTCACCTATAACCGTATTGAAAAGCATACAACCGTATGCAGATATCATTGACTAGTTATTTGGCCAAAGCTCAAACGATTAATAAAGTATATTTGTTTGCATCAAGAGATTAGACTGGAAAAGGTGGCTTGCGTTGTAGCGTACCTCATGGGGATATGTCAAGGTGGAAGCAAATATTTTTGAAACTGAGGAAGCAAGAGCAACGTCACTTGCATGGAGTTTATCCGTTTTGGTGTTATCTATCATCATCACAAGAAGTGCAGCATATGATTTTATGTCGTTGTAGAAAAGAAATGTAACAGAAATACAAGAATAGGATGCATTTAAGGCAGAAATTAGCCACAACATACTTCGATCAGCTAAGTAACTTTTTATCTTCTCATATGTTGGAAACTGAATTGCAACATGACTGATACCAGCCAAAGCTGGCACGAGACCACTGAGCACCAAAAAAAAAAAAATACAAGAAAAATATTAAGAATTAATCCTTTAAAAAACAAAATTATATATATATATATATATATTCAAAATATACTATCTCATGATTCTGAGAAAGAGAAATTAACCTATACAGTCCACGGATCCCCTCCTTGTGCGCAATTGTGCTTAAGGCGGAGAGTGTGCCTCTATAATGGACCACCCCAGGTCTAATTCCTTGGGTCTGCAGGGAAGATAAAGCAAAAATAGTCTTAAATTTGTGAGAAGAGGTCACTAAGAAATAAGAATCCCCCTATCCCCACCATTAGCATATTGATCGACCATAAAGGTGAGAATCATATGATTTTCAAGCCAATGTGTCAAAATTGAAAACTAAACCGACAACATAATTGAATTTCAAGAAAAAAGTTCTTCATTAGTAGGTACAACCAATTTTTGGAATTGCTTATGAGCTAGAAAAATTAAGCATATCATTGTTAGCAATTTGACAATATCACTATTGTTGAATCAATTAGAAAAATTAAGCCTTTCAGCAATACTAGTGTCTAACTGGAGAAGTTATCATATTTAACCAATACATTTTTCATTAATCTTAAAAAAGCTTGACAAACAAGAATTTAGGTAGAAAATGCCTACCCTCCTGAAACCTCACAGAACTAAAGAATGTCTGTGGCAAATATCATTTCTCCCCTTATCTCCCGCAAGTATTGTAGATATTACCCTCGAAGGTCTAATGAAATAGAAAATGAATGTGAATTCTCTTAAAAAAAAATGCACACTGAGAAACTCGTGGTTCTTGATGTGAGGCATGAAACACAATGCAGAATTAGAAAGCAGAAGCATTGAGTTTAAAGAACTCTTTTTGAGTATCGTGCATCAATTAATTGGAATGCCAGAAGCATGAACAAAAAACACCCAAAAAACCTTGCACCCCAGCAGTTGACACCGCATTGACAATTTTTACAAATATTAGATAAAACAATATTTTCACAAAGAAAAAGATGAGACATAGTTATGCAGCAGACATACTTGAAACCTTGTCTTGACAACCCAAAGAGGATTTGTGACAATTGTTGTCGCAGCTCCAGCACCGGAAGCAGCAATCATATTTGCACCAATTGAGAGCTGATGATGATTTACATCTACAATTTCCAAAAAGGTAATGCATACGAAAATATATGAAACTAATACAGCGTTCATTTTTACATTCCTCCTAAATAAAAATACAAAACGTTTCTTATGTTTTGCTAAATAAGAAAAATCTAAGAAAGAAAAGCAAGTAGTTAACTAACCATCAGCACCAAGATAACTCTTTAATTGATCATAAATTGTAAAATACACCTGCAAAGTTGTACTGTCAATTATTTTCTGGCTAAAGTTGTCTGATGTGGCATCTCGTAAGAACAAAAACCAGAAAGTAAACAAAGCAAATAACTTACCGCCCAATTTGGAAGCAACGCAAGCACTGTAGGAGAAAGCCCACGGTACATGCCACGCAGACCCTCCTTTTTAAATATCTGTTCTAAGCTCCCAACTATAATACTACCTAGCCAATTATGAAGAAATGGATATCAGTAAAACTTCTTGCAGATAACATAAATGCAGGCTTACACCTCACACCCTCAACCTGGATAAACTCAAAATTGATTTAATAACTACTCAAATGTGAGATCTTCAATTTCAACTAAAGACTAAAGTGAACCAAAGATGAGTCGAACTTCTTCTTTTTCTAAATTCACAAATAATTATATCTACTATGAGTAATCTGACCTTTAATATTAGTATTAGTGAGCTGCGGAAGCCCATGGACCTGCAGCCTTGTCTTAATAACATCCAATGGACACACAAAGGTAGCTGCAATCACTCCTGTCAAGCATAAAAGAGTTTACACAATGAATTTTGTTTCGCAATCAATTTTTAATGTAGGCATGTGATTCAGACATGAATAAAAATTATAACTAAACAACTACGAACTCCCAGCACCGAAATATTGCCGTGTTCGTTTTCTGAATACAACCATCTGTTATTTTAGCTAAATTGAGAAGAGCGATTCTCGAACAATGATCAATACAAAATGTCTTGTTTGCATTAAGAAA
This sequence comes from Schizonepeta tenuifolia, assembly GCA_029490685.1. NCBI lineage: Eukaryota > Viridiplantae > Streptophyta > Magnoliopsida > Lamiales > Lamiaceae > Schizonepeta > Schizonepeta tenuifolia. The sequence continues at coordinate 74,075,125 of CM055958.1, forward strand.
CTGTTAGGTATCTTCATTAAGTGTATCACTGCAAAACTTTGGAATCTTAAAGGTTACCACAACTAAGATTCTTAAATTTTAATTCGCGATGAATGTACAAGTTTTGCTTAATACTTGAATCATTTACGAAGATGAGCACGAACGAGCTTAATCAATAAAAAACGGTAAATATTAGTATAAAATAAACCAAGAAAGAATGAGTATTCAAATTTCAAAACAAAAGAAAGCAGATTCACCAGCCGCGGCACCGGCGCCAGCGTTGCAGAGGAGCCCCCTCGAGGTGGGGACGTGCGTATCAACGGCCATCGTGAAATCTACAACAATCGGCTAATTCAGAAAAAATAGCAGCCAATACAATTTCAGCGCCTTGACAGGTGGCGGCGGCGGAGTCCTCTCTCAAGAGGGCGATCGTCTCCGACGACAACCGTCGCATGGCCAGTCCGTACAGATCAAATGTGTGAATTCAACAGAATCCCCTACCTTTCGGTAAATAATAATCCACAAAATAGCTCCCACCGGATTAATCAAAAGTATCGAAGCGATTCGAGGGTTCACGTATCAATTATAGCTAAAAACGAACTGTTCCTATTATTGCTTTCAATTCGAGCATATGCGGCGAAGGAATCTGAACAAAGATCAAATAAAGATCGAAGGAGAAAACGCAGATTAGGATCTCGCAATCGTTACAGAGAGAGAAAGAAAGGAGAAGAGAATAGGATTGAGTTGAATTTTGTGAGCGCTAATTCAATTCGCACGTCAGGCCCGCCCCCCCCCCCCCCCCCCCCCCCCCCACGAAACGAAAATGACAAATAATTAAGCGAAAATTTATTTAAAAATAATTAATTACTTACTCCATAATTTTGGTTACGAGTCGATTACGAATTCCGAACTTCTAACGATTTCTGTTGGGCTGAATTGGCCGGCACACGGGCCCAAGACCCAAGTCGAGTGTTTCAACGTATTTATTGTGTATAATTGCTTTAATGATTATTAGTATTTTTTTATTTTTTTTTATATATCGTGGGAACCTATCTGAGCTAGGATTTTAAATGGCCAGACAAGATTACGTTTATGTATTTGGTCATAAATTTGAATACATATAAAAGTGGGGTAAAAAATAAAAAATTCAATCTAAATATAGTTATAAAATAAAATTTGTTCGGGCTCTAGATCCGCCACTACCTACAGCGCTACTTTCGGTGCACGCTGGATAAATCTCGTCCTCATACAAATAGTCTATAAACTATATAAAATAGATAAATCACACTTTTTAAATATAAGTGTGTGGTGTATGAGAGCCGTTGTTTAATGCTAGATCCGTTCCCGAATAAGTGTTTATTTCGGTATTGAAAACTAAACCTACTGCAATCCATCAAGTAAATGAATCCAAACCTTGCTTCTTTTGTATTGTTTCATTTTAAGTCTTTTTTTTTAATTATTGTTTCATTTTAAGTCTTGAGAGCATGTATTTTTTATATTTTTTTTTATTTAATGATAAAATTCTCTAATTCATTAGTTTTGTTGAATACTTTTTTTTTCTTCATGAAGGAGGGGAAACGGTGGATTCGAACCTGATACCTCATTACTCACAGACTGAAGCTGCACTGCTTGAATGTCCCCGACAATAGAAATATTGGGCAATTATTACACACATACCTTTAAAATGGATTTATTCACGTGTTATTATGCTTACTTAGTAACCACGTGTTATATTTAACACCCAACAAATTTTTATCATTAACCTCTATGAATTAGGTGTAACACCATAGTAAATCACGAGGGCATATTACATGCCATAATGAGTAACAAACAAGCAGATTCATTATACAGTTTGGACTGCATTAAATGATTGTGGCTGATATTTTAAAATTTTTAAGAATGAATTGATATATTAGTATCTTATGCAATAACTTTTGACCACGAAAAAAAAAAAGAACTTTTGACCACGATGGCTAAATTGGGGTTGAAAAATTAATGAAAATTTGCCTTTCTATGGAACTTTACATATTTCGCGGAGTTTTAATAAGTATAGTTAGGTAGTCTTCAAAATCAAGAATCTTGGTCGATTTTATGACAAAATACATTTAATTTTTTTTGCAAATAAAATATAGATCAAAGTTATTGATAAAACATATGTGTTGTGGTTGACCAAATAACTCCGAATCGACTAAGTTCGATCACATGAAGATGTTGTTTTGATTACAGTTGTTAAAATGTTGGATTTTTTTTTTCCAAAAAACATCTAAATGATACTCTCTCCGTCCCATCAGGTTTGACCTGTTTCTTTTGGACATGCGGTTTAAAAAGAAAATAATTAAGAGTAGAAGATATGTTTAGTGGAGTTTTTAAAGTGAAATAAAGTAGATAGAGAGAGAGTGAATAGTGAAATAAAGTGGGTAGAGAGAGAGAATAGTGAATGATACAGAAAATGAGGTGTAAACGTAGTATGAAAGGTGTAAAGTGGATTGTTTAACAAATTAATTGAACCCTAATCATCTCCTAATTATTTTCAAATAAGGAAACATGACAAGAATAATGGGACCCAAAAAGGAATGCAGACTAGGAATAACGGGACGGAGGGAGTACTATTATTCAAAATTTACACTTCATGTAATTATAAAATACAATAAGTGTCTGAGACTGAGAGGTCTGATGTTTAATCCCCACTAACGCGGCTAACGCCTCTATAAGTTGAGCATGTCGCACATGTACTTAGAAGGTCATCAAAGGTAGCGTCTGCGGATTCCCACGAATTAAAAAAAAAATCTATATACAGAAAAATATATCCATAAAATGTGTGGAATATTGTCTCACCTCCCTCCATCCATGAATCATATCCCTATTTGGGTTCCGACACGGAAAATAAGAAAGTTGATAAAGTTGTTTTGAGTGGGGTAAAAGTTATAATGTAGGGGTAGTAGTATAATGACAAAAAAACAGTGGTAATGACAAATTAGATGTGGTATTGACAAAAAAGAGGTGATATTGACCAAAAGGTGGGAATAAAGTTATTGTGATGACCAAACAGTAGGAATAAAGTTGTTGTGAGGTGGGACCACCAATGACAAAGGATAGTAAATAAAGGAAAAGTAAAAGAGTATGATTGTATAAAAAAGTAAGTAGAGATTTGATTCATGGACAAAAAATGTGGGTAAGTAGGGATTTGATTCGTGGACGGATGGAGTATCTTACAATTTGGTGCCAACATTTATTTTTTGGCTTTAGACTATCTACAGTGGTAGTGTCTTTAAGGAATGTCTCTAAGAATTTTTTTGGAGATAGAGACAGTGAGCTGCAGTGGGACTGTCTCTATGGGGTGTCTCTATCTAATTTCTGAATTTTTGTATTTTACATTAATTTTAATAAGAAAATTTGAAAATTTTATTAATTTAAATAAATAACAAGTACAGTACATTAATTGAAATAAAACAAATAAAAACATTACATTAATTGAAATTTAAAAAATAAAAAACATCCTATTTCTCAACCGGCCCAAATCGACTCCAAACATGCTCGATCAAATCATTGGTGAGCCGATGGTGCTTCCTTGTATCTCTCAACGTGGCGTCCCGTTTGAGATAATTCTTTCAGGACAGCGGAGTGGGGACTCGGACTACATACTAGCCGTCGTTGTTTCTGTGTCCTCCCTCCAGTTCTCAGCATCCTCCCTATCGTCTTCAATGATCATGTTGTGCAAAATAATGCACGTAAACATGATGTTGCGGATGTGCTTTGTGTACCAGTTCCGAGCCGGATTCCGAATAATTCCCCATCGGGCTTGAAGAACACCGAATGCACATTCGATATCCTTCATCGCCGCTTCCTGCATATTCTTGAACCGCGCCACCTTCTTGACCGTTGCAAGCGGAGAAACATTGATTAGAGCCGCCCAATTCGGGTAGATCCCATCGGTTAAGTAGTAACAATCGTCGTAGGGCTTTCCGTTCACCATGAATTGGCAAGACGGAGCTCGTTCTTCAAGCACGTCCTCGAATAAGCACGTCCTCGTTGTTGGAGCCGGCTACTCCAAAAAAGGCGTGTCAGATCCATAAATCTTGAGACACCACGGCCTCAAGAATCATGGAAGACAAGCCAATATCTCCTCGTGTGTAGGCAGCCGCCCACGCCTTTGAGCAATTCCTGCACGCCCAGTGCATGCAGTCTAGACTACCGAGCATCCTCGGAAAGTCATGCCTCTCCTCGTACATTTGCAGCAGCCGAGCGGTGTCTTGAGCAATTGACCCCCTCAAGTACACGTCACCGAAGAGCTCGATGACAACTTTGCAGAACTTCTAGAGACAAAGACGGCCGGTGCTATCTCCGATCTTCAAGTATTCATCGAATGTATCCGGCGCTCCACCGGTGGCTAGTTGGCGAATGGTCATTGTGCGTTTTTGCACCGACGCGAGTCCCCATTTGCCGGTTGTATCTTGTTTCTGCTCGAAGTACCGCACATTCTGCTCCAACGTCTCGCAAATCTTCAAGAACAGATGTTTGTGCATCGGAAAACGCCGGCGGAAAAATATTGGGCAGTATGTCGGGTTATCGTTGAAGTAGTCGGCCATCAACTATTGCAGGGCCGCCTTCCGATCGCGGTGTACCACCGTCCTCTTCCCCTTCTTTTTTTTCTTGGAGGCGAAGAGTCGAGCGACAGCAGCTTGGAGGTTCGTCACCATCGACATAATCTCGTCGTCGGTGCCATGAGAAGAGTAGCCGGTTGAGGAGTCCGACGAGGAAGACATTTTTTTGCGAAAAATTGAGAGAAAAATAGAGAGAAAACTAAAGGAAGAAGATGAATTTGGAGTGGAAAAAATTGTGTGATGAAGTGGGGTATTTATAGGTGTGAATTAATAAAAAAAAAACGGCTAAAATAGCTGTTTTATACCCGTTGGCATAATATATCCGTTGCAGTTTTTTTTTTTCCCTTCCCGGTCTGGCGCGTGCAATGCATGCGCCGTATTTAAAAAAAAAGTCCAGTGTGTACAATGCACGTGCCGGATTGAGATTGTCTCGTGGTGGCGTGACGGGCTCGAGCCGCTGGCTCCTGCAGCGGGCCGTCTCGTCGCTGTGGTGTCTCGAGATGGCCGATCGAGACGCCCGCTGCGAGCCGTCTTATATCAGCACAACCCGTCGAGCATCGACGAAAAGGTGGGGATAATTGGGAAATTTGTTAAGTGATTAGTTTTTATTCTGGTTTATTTCTTACCCATTTTGTAAATGCACATGAATGAAAAATAAAAATAAAAATGAAACGTTTCATGAAAGTTTACTTAGCAATTTCAGAAATACAGTCAATTGAAAAAAAAAATGCAATTTTAGTATCATGAAATAGTACTACTAACATATTTATTTATTCATGCGTAATTTATATTATTATATAGATTATATCTAATGCTAAGCAGCTTAATTATCTGATAAAATGATTAGAAGTTCCAATTTAAATACTTAATCATAAGAATAAAAGAAGAAATAACCCATCCAGACAAGATTGTGGATATAATGCCGAAATAGATAAAGTTGGATGATATTCATTTATTAAATAGTATTTTTAATACATTTAATCTACAACATATTGTATAGTATTTTATCAAAAAGTATAATGCAATTCGGGAAAAAAAATAAAACTATTAATAAATTATTCAATAATTCTATTCGGACATACTATGACTGAACATACGTGCTTAAAATAGGAAAAAAAATTATCCGATTGCCTTCGAAAATCTTTCCTACTCAAACCCCTTTCTGAAATATCGATCTTATGCACATACGCTCCCAAATTTTACTCTTATCCACACCAACTCCTAAACTTGTGAATTTAAATTGGGATAAAACTTTATAATTAAAATTTAAAAAGTGTATGTTTATTACTAACCAAATTATCGAAACTATAAAATTGAATTATTAGTTAAAAAATCCATTAAATTTCTAATTTTACCCTTATATGTCTGAACATAATATGTCAAAATAGCATTATCCTAAATTATTTATAGTCTGTACTTTGATACCCCCAACAACTTTTCTTTACTTTCCAAAAGGACAGATATTTATTCTCAAAAAAAAAAAGGACAAATATTTCACCAAATTCACATAATATTGACAGTATATTTATCGCCTTATTTCATTAGAAGAAATTATATTTAATCACATCAGCAATAATTTGATTACGTTCATCACTTATAAGTAACTAGCATTATCTAGATGTATATTAATCACCATTTGAGCATTACAAAGTGAAAATTGCACTTAAGGCAACACCTCAATATTTTAAAATCGAAATTTATAAAAAGAAAAATGATCACAATAAAATCTAAACACCACTATCTAAAGCCATACTGATGAGATCCTTTCAAATGGTGTCATAATTAATGTATATTTCATATTACATTACAATAATATCATCATACATTATATTTTTTCGCATACATCTCATGTCTAATTATATATATGATTGATGATTCATATTATAATGTACTACTAGATTTCAAAATATAAAATGACGAGGCAAATATGATGAGATGCAACCGATGAGCCAAACTGTTCTTAAGGTAACAACATATGATATAATTTTGATTTTTTTTCTTTCCCCCACAGAATGATAGAATCCTATAGCTGACTGAAAAACAAAAATAGTAAAAAATGAATACAAATTACTACTAGTATTTTAATTTTTTTCCGCCTTATTTTCATAAGGGTTAATTGTCTCTAAATCCCAAAGGTTTTTTCAAATTCTGAAATTGTACTCATTTAATATTTTGGTTTTAAAAACCCAAACGTTTTAATTTTTCGCAGATTTGCCTCTCCGGTCATTTTTCCCCAATTTAAATCCTACGTGGTACTCGCCGGAGTCATGCTGGACACGCCGGACGACTGGGCAGAAATAAAACGACGTCATTTCAGACTTTGGTCCATTTTTAATTGTCTCTAAATCCTAAAAGGTTTATTCAAATTCTGGAATTGCACCCATTTTTAATATTTTGATTTAAAAAACCCAAACGTTTTAATTTTTTAATGAGGCGATTGATGGCGGTGGTGGTGGCGGTGGCGGGTCGTCGTTGATGGGATGGCTGGCCGTCGTTGATGGCGGTGGCGGTGGCGGGTTCTGTTTTGAATGAGGCGATTGATGTTGGGGAGATAGGTTTTGAAATGGTAGCCGAAGTGGAAGCTGTCGGAGGAGATGATGAGGACGACGTGGTGGGCAGCGAAGGGGGATGCAGAGAAGAAGAGGAAGGAGAATGCGACGGTGGCGGAGAGAGCGACGGGGGTGGTGATGACGAGGGAGAAGAATACGAGGGTGCTGGCGGCAGTTTTCTTGGGGTAGTGGTGGTGGGGGGCGGCGGCGGAGAGAACGATGGCGGTGGTGATGACGAGGGAGATGAATACGAGGGTGATGGCGGCGGTTTTCTTAGGGTAGTGGTGGTGGGGGGCGGTGGCAGAGAGAGCGACAACGGAGGTGATGACGAGGGAGATGAATACGAGGGTGCTGGCGGCAGTTTTCTTACGAAAAATTAAAACGTTTGGATTTTTAAATCTAAAATATTAAAAATGGGTGCAATTCCATAATTTAAATAAACCTTTGGTATTTAGAGACAATTAAAAATGGACCAAAGTTTGAAACGACGTCGTTTTATTTCTCTCCAACCGTCCGGCGTGTCCAGCATGGCTCCGACCAGTGCCACGTAGGATTTAAATTGGGAAAAAATGACCGGAGAGATAAATCTATAAAAAATTAAAATGTTTGAATTTTTAAAACCAAAATATTAAATACGGGTACAATTCCAGAATTTGAATTTTTTTTCGGGATTTAAAGACAATTAACTCTTTTCATAATTAAAAAGTGAGGCTACTTCCATTTTCGGCAACAACGAGGTGTAAAAGGCACCGCGGGAAATAAAATTGTTTAGAGGGGTAAGTCAGTAAAATGACAGCGCCAGAATTGGCTATTACGTGTAAGCATATTTACAGGTGGAAGGAAAATAAAATTTGGCAGCCTTCTTCTTTCTCCCCCCAATTTTACAACCAGCCATTAATTTTTAATTTTCCAGATATACCCCTGACTGAGAAACAATCCAAAACAGGAAAAACGAAAAAAAGCACACACTCGCACAGTAGTAGTAAGTCTCATAACCTTCCACACCCTCACACACACACACACACACACACACACACAACAACAACAACAACAAACCCTTTCAAAAACCTCCAAATTTCTCAATTCCCAAATTCACTTTAATTCAATCTCATTTCAATTACTTCTGGATTTCTTCAATCTTTCAATCGCAATTTGGTTCAAGTCAAAACGCATTCTGTCACAATTTTACCTATAAATAGGCGCACACATTTCAATTGCTTTTCCAGTCAAAATTAACTCTGACATTCAAGATTAATGCCAAGTAAGGGAGAGTACGCGGCGGCGCCACCGCCGCGGCAGGGCGGTGACAGGTTCTACAACCCGCCGGCGGTTCGCCGCCAGCAAATAGTTTTGCAGCAGGAGCAGGAACAGCAAATGATGCAGAGGCAGCTGTATCAACAGCAGCAGCAACAACAAGAGCAGCAGCTACAGCAGCAGGGGCAAATGCAGCGGAGGGGAGGGGCGAAGGTGAAGGCGGAGCTTTCTTCCTCAATGGCGGCGGAGAAGCTGACCGATGGAGATGATTCATCAATGGTGGCTGCATTGCCCGTGCCGCGTTCTGTTAGCCCTGCTCCGAATTCGAAACTCAGCAACTTAGATCGTTTGATGGAATCTGTTACTCCGTTCATTGAGGCGCGTTATTCGTCGGAGGTATATATAAGAAAGTTGGTTTTTGTTTATTTTCTAGTTTCCTTCATCTCGTCATTTCGGAGTTAAAACCCTTAACCGCTGCTTTGATCACAGGATTATGTTAATGCATGCAGGAAATGGAATGCAAACCTAGATTTCTTTGTGAATTTATGTTCCGTTTGATTTAAAAAATCAAGATTTTGCGCTAGGAAAGGCCATTTGAAATGATTGATTTTGAATATACATGTTCAATGTTTCTTCAAGTTCAATGTTAGTGGAAAGATTTGTTGCTTCCTTGTTTAAGTGGTTTGCGTCAGAGTATTTGCATGTTTGAATTGTTTGTGTTCAATGGAATTGAATGGAAATTTATTTGGGTTCTCGATCCATAGCCTAAACTAGATTAAATGCAGCCTAAATACAAACAGAGTTGATTGGTTGGAAAATGTGGTTTCTGAAATCTTGATTTTGGGTGGTGCTTCTGTTGTCAGTTCCGACAGAGCTTTGAAATGAATTATTAATGCCCTTGAGATTTTGGCTCAAATGCCTATCAGAAGTGATTATTGGAAATTTACAGTTTCCTTTAATGTGCTTATGCTATTGTATTAAAGATTTTTCACTGATACTAGAACCAATTAATTTATGCGATTGTTCAGAAGATTAGTGCTGTAGTTTCAAAAAGTTGTTATTGTTTGCGGTCCTTTTAGAAAAATTAGTTATGCATTTCTTTAAAAAGTCGTTAACCAATGCCTTTTTGAGAAATGTGTTTTGAAAAATCGTTATTGATGGAAGTTGTTTTTTAATTTAGCTATTTATTGGTTGCTGATTCGTGCTACCTTTCAAAATATTGTTACTTCGCGGGCTATTTTAAATATTTATGAAACCGTTAGTTATGGAGATTTCATTAATCTGTGGTTGCTTAGTTATAAACATAAGTTGTTTGTCGGCTGCCACATTTTTTGGTAAACGACAAAACTTTAAAGGAAATTGACAAAAAAACTAATTAATTGCACAAGTCTCGTTTTTTGACAGGTGTATGCAAGGGGATTCAGGAATACGGAAGTGGACCCACATACTTTTTTTTACTTGGAGGATCTATGGGATTCTTTTAGCGAATGGAGTGTGTATGGAAGAGGAGTACCTCTTCTGTTGAATGGAAGAGACCCTATCCAACAGTATTACGTTCCATTTCTCTCTGGCATAGAGTTGTATATTGACCCGCCAAAGGCTTCTACTCGGAATAGGTGCATTTATACTCAACTGAGCTGTGCTGTTATAATTTCAGTTCGTATATGGTTATATTACTAGTAACCATTTAATATTATTTAAAATGCCATCTGTCATGTCGCCTTAAAACCAGTACGGTTTACCATTGTTTGATGGCCAGGGCCAATTGATGCACTTCTTATGTGTATCATTGATGCTTTATATTCTATGGCCAATTCATCTTGCACTTCTTGACCATATAACACTTGTTCTACATCCAAAAATAGTTGTGTGTCATCGTAATTGCACTTTGTAACAACTTGAAAATATTGCCAATGAGGGTGTAAGTAACTTTAGAAGATAATTTATTGCTTTGTCGTCTTTTCACTCAAAAATTTGAAGATTCAAAATACTTATACATAAGTAGTTTAATTTTTATTTTTATTATATACACATTGATATTGGTTACCTTCACTCCTAGCTTTCAGTTTTATTGTTGTAATGGACAACCTATAAACCGGCTTAAATTTGGAGTCGGGACTTCTATGCATGTACATACTCTTGAGGTGAAAATGAACTGTTGGGTGAAGTAGCAAGTTTCACATTAATGTGCATACATTTAAAATTACACCAAATCCTAATATTGTTCCAAGTAGAAAATTAACTAGTCTTAAGCACAAATGCTTCTTATTACTCATAATTTATTGGGGAGTGACAGGAAAAGGGTAAATTAGATAGATTGGAATGAGTGGAAAGTGAAAACAGCAGGTGCCATTTGCTTAAGGTGCATTTACTTTGATGGAAAAGAATGGAATACATATATTTTCACCCATTTTCCATCTTTTTCACAAGTTTACTTTGATAGAAAATTTTCTCCGGGCAGGGTTGAATATTTTCTCGGGCAGCCCCTTTTCACTACAATGTTGGATAATATTATCTTTGGGTAGTGGTGTGAAAATATTTTCCAACATTTTCATCTCTAGTATACATGTGATAAAAAGGGAGAAAATGATAATATTTTCTCATCTTTTCTTATCCATCATTTTCAAATGATAACTTTATTATCAAAGTAAACGCACCCTTATAAGTTTGGCTTTTCAAGTACTCTGATACTGTTTGACTGCTTTGTCACTGACTAAAATTTTGACCTTCACTTACTTGCAAATTGGTATGCCCTCATAATTTTGGAATTGTTAGAGAGAGTGCAATTCAGATAGGGCAATAGTATGAAATAGAAACTTCGTATCCACAATAAAGCAACTTTTAAACAGGCTTCTAGAAGTAGATACAGTACTACATATTGTTCGTCCTCTGCATCTGCAAGCCTTCACCTTGAGCTTTATGAGAGATTTGTGCTGCGTAGCTGTGGTGGAAAGATTGCTAGATGTGTAGTTTCCTGCACGAAGTATACATGCTTACTGTATTATCTCTCTCTTTCTGAGATATTTGGCAGTTACATAGCTATCGTATAGCATGGGCCATATTTACTTAATTTAGTTTTTGCTTACTTTTTATGGTCAGTGTGTTCTTATTCCATAATTTATTCTGCTAATATTATGATACTATCTTTATTATTTTCTAGCGGACCTACTCTCAGGAGCAACAGTGAAGGAGATAGGTGTGGTGCTATATCTGTTTTTGATTTGAACATGCAGAGATTAAATAGGTTCTCGTTGGGAGATGGCATAAGTTCAGCTAGTTCTGTTGCTGATATTGCTGATTCTCCTGGCCTACCATTATTTCAGTTTCTGGAACATGAACAACCTTACAATCGCAGACCATTATCTGATAAGGTAAATATTCTTGGAATTTGAATGCTGAAGTGTCGTCATAACTTCCATTCCCTCAAATGATTGTGGTTGAAGATGTTGCCAACTCCTGTGCAGATATCATTACTCACTTCCCAATTCCCTGAGCTTAGTAAGTTCAGGAGCTGTGATCTACTCCCAACAAGTTGGATATGTGTTGCTTGGTAAGTTCTTTGTACCCCAAATTTTACATTGTTTTTGTGGAGTAATTGAGTTTCATGACTAATGTATGAACTCTAAGGATCAATAATAATACTTGTTGCAGGTATCCTATTTATAGAATTCCAGTCGGCCCAACTTTGCAAGATCTGGATGCATCCTTTTTGACATTTCATTCCTTATCAACTCAGTCTAGAAGTCTCTCTCTCTCTCTCTCTCTCTCTCTCTCTCTCTCACACACACACACACACACACACACACACACACACACAAAATCACTATCCATGCCTTCGACATTAGAGTGCATGTAAGGAGGGAAGGGAATGTTGGTGGTTCTATTCTGTTTCCATATTTCTGCACCCTACTTTATCTTCGGGGGTGTCGTGCTATGGGTGGTGAAACGAGGAAAACTAAGAAAGTAACTGTCTGTGTGATGAAGCATGCCATTATATGTTCAAAGCTATAATTCCAACTCTAGCATTCGGGCTAACTATTATGTGTCAATGCAGGTAGCTCCCCTCCACCTCAGTTCCATGAAGCAAATACAAGAACTGTTCGTGGCTTCGTTGATCCAACCGCAAGAATTTCCCTACCCGTATTTGCCCTTGCTTCATACAAACTCAAAGGATCGATTGTAAGTCCTTGCGGACCTCAGGAATGCGAGCAAGAGAACAGCCTTTTGCAAGCTGCAGACGATTGGCTCAGATGTTTGCAGGTTATGCTACCTGACTACCAATTCTTTCGCGCTCACTATGCTCAATGGAGATGACTAGATCCTAAATCCGAGCGCCCAATTTGACTTGTCATGTTTTGGGAACCACGGGCTCTAGAATACCCGTATCCAGACCACCATAATATCCGGTAAAAATGTTGTGCAGTGTTGTTCTAGCTTTTGCAATGTCATTAGTTTTGTATAATTCCGTGGTAAAAATAGAAAATTTCTAAAAGAACAAAAACATTGTTCTTGATAGAGTAGTATAATGATGCGGCCGGCTCGGTTCAGTCCGGTTCACAGTTGAAAGTAGTTAACTTCGGAATCTGGCAAACTTAGTCGAATGGTTGAGACCGGTTCCTGAGATAGTGGCGGAAGTTTGAAAAATTATATGTAAGTTGTACTCTTAGAATTGGGTATACAAAGCTGAAACTTATATACACATGTTTAGAATTTGTTCTCTTTTCTAGTCTTCAATTTTGTTCAGTATATAAATGTATTTGATTACTACTTTTGTGATTGCCAATTTGATTATTGGATACTTATTTTGTGGTGGAACAATGTCAAAAATTTATAATTGTTTCACATTAGATTATAATCGAAACTAGTTTTACACTCGTGCGTCGTGTGTTGGGTGCGTCGTATGTTGGAGTGTTATAATATTTCGAAGATCGAGACATTTTTACAAAATGCATCAAAATTCAGATCAAAAGTTCCGATGATTCAAAGAAAAAGATCAGAGATCAAAATAATCATTGTAATTGAAACATAACTAATCTATCTATCTAATCTAATTTATTATAACAAAGTCGGTTGGAGCCACCATAATAATTCTCTATCCCAGGTGGAATTTTCTAGATTTTTTATTTGAATTTATCTAATTTCCCAATTTTCAAGCATGCATGAAAGAATTTTTTGGGCGTTACAACCTTTCTCCTTTAATATTATTTTAATTTTTTTTTAAAATGATATATTTTAGTTACCCATTAATATTTTTAAGGAAAAGTTGAGAAAACTAACAACAATAGCGGTTAATTAGTAATCCAACTTAGAAACATTTATTAACCTATAAGAAAACACATATTTTTCAATCGAATAATATTTATACACAATTATTCTCATGCTTAGTTAGCATTTCTACAAATTTTATTTTAATTTCTATTTATCTAAAATCTGAATTCATAACACTATTCCAAATTATTCTTAATTTTCAACATTTAATGTAGTTTAGTTTGGTTTTTTATATATTTAATAATTTTATTTATTTTAAGAATTTGGATCCTATAGTCAATCGATCTTATCATTCAATTAACCATCAATATTGCAAAACAAAGTATAAATTTGTAATTTGTACTTTGGAAGATGTTCACATCAGAAAATGAAGAATGATAAATAATGAAATCTGCATTTCCTTCATTCTATGATTTTCGACTAATTTTTCAATATTGAAAAACTTGAAAGAATAATTTACAATAAGCGAAGAGAGAGAAGAAAAGAATGCCCTGAGAAGTAGTGATGGTGCATATCAAAGTAATGAAGTTGAAGATAGAAACTGTAATTTTCCATTCAATGTACGTCAACAGGAGATTACAATGAAACAACTATTTAGAGCCTATCTAGTATACTGACTCAGCAATAAGATTCTAAAAAGAGAAAATGCTAATGCGTCTTCGACTTTTGGGCCATTTGGCCCTATTTTTCCTATCTTTTTGTGTCTGTAATGTCTGTATAGGGAAGAAAGCAGTTGTTCGTAGGAAGGAAGTTCAGTCCAAGCCAAACGGAGAAAAGATGGTCAGAATGGGCATTACTGAAGCAATTCTAGCCCACTGCATGAAGCTGATTCCCCTAGGAGAAAGATACTGGTGTGAGGCCAACCAAAGCATGCAGCTAGTATGACCACGACCGATAACAACAGCCAGCCGCCGAAGCCAAATATGGAAAGACGTGTGGAGGAGATTTGCAAAATATCCGGTCGAGTCTCAACATCAGAAGGATCTGGAAGGCTTTCAAATTATCCAAATCAAGCAACAATCGGATCAATCAAGCACTCTTCAAGATCAAGCTAAATATGGAAAGCAATCAATCACGTCGAGATGGTCTGCCGGAGGAGAAGATTGACTGCCACAACCTCAACTATAAAAGTCCAGCAAGTGTGGCTGGCAAAACGTTGGTTACCCTAACATTCTCTAGTCATTCCGCCCAAGAAACAATTTACTTTTGAGTTCTTTTTTTTTCAGCTCAAACAATTTACGCTTTCAGCATTTTCATTCCTGTCGTGAACAAATCCAAGGTGGTTTGCCTTAGGTATTTTCTGAATTCAAGTTTCCGTGTTTCATGTTATTCGTGTGTTTATTTATTTTCATGTTCATGTCTTTAATTATGTGTGAGTAATTTCCCTGGTGAGATTTGGTCGGAGGAAATGATTGATTGTTGATATGTGAGATGTTCGTGAGGCATTTGCACATTCGGTTGAGTCCAATGGTTCCGGAGAGATCTGAGCAGAATTCATGGGCAGTCTTGATCCAGCTGGTGATCTTCCCTCTGTAAGGGTTGTACCATGCTAAGCAAAGGTCAGGGCATGACAGACAACAATGTTCAGTATGCCTATGACCGAGTAGTTGAGCAGCGCCTTCAATGGAGTTGTAGATCTTGAAGGCGAGGAACGGGCAAGGGGATACTGCGTCCTTCCTCGGCCTTGGGCTTCTCTAATGGCTATCCATCAACTGTGACGAGGCATAAAGCCATAGTTATTGACCAAGGGACTCACCTCACACATCGTAGATATATCGATGACCGGTTGGACGTGTTACCGGAAATGGATATCCCACAAGTTATATCTACTCTATAGGTGCGGAGCCGAGAAGCTTGGAAGAGAAGGTTGGTGAGGGTCATACTTGGAGAGATTGGGTATGACTACTATCTAAGGAGAAGTGAAGCACGGCCTTGTGACCGGGGTGAAGCGTGACCTGTGGACCAAGTGACCACAAGGGACTCAACCATCCCAAGTGTGGAGTATAGACTCTTGAAACGCCCCAATGTCTTTGGGCCATGCCTTGAGTTTATGCAAAGCATGGACGGATCTTCAGCATGCCTACGGCCGAATACACATATCTACAATAATCATGACCTACCCCAAATCTTACCCCTTTTATATTTGATTACCTTTAAGTTAATTGTGCAGATAACAGGATTGGATTGTGAAAACTAAACTTGTGCACCTGAAGAGTAAAGTAGTTCCTCACTCTCCGTGGGATCGACCCTAGCTACCGCTAAGACTAACAAGTCCGGTTGTGAGCATAGAAGCGTGTATTGTCCGTCTGGGGCATACACAAGTATTTTGATCGTACCATATGACGGGTGCGTGTCAAACGCACAAAACTAAAACATGCTTATGCTAATATGCATGTAAACCTGCAGCTAAGACTCTTTTTTCCTATTCTTAATACTCCCCCTCAAGATGAAGAGTAAATTCTAGTGAATCCCATCTTGCTGAGCAAAGACTTGAGTGAAGGAGAAGATAGAGGCTTGGTGAACATATCTGCCAGTTGGTAAGTGTTCTTGATGTGAAGAGGCTTGATTAATCCCGCTAAATAATAATATCTAACTGTGTGACAATCGATCTCTATATGCTTCGTACGCTCATGGAAGACTGAATTAGAAGTGATGCAAACAGCACCTTTGTTATCACAAAACAAGAGTGCTGGTTTAGTATGAGTAATGACAAAATCTGCAAGAATCTGTCTCATCCAAACCACCTTACATGAAGCTTGAGCCATTGATCTATACTCAGCTTCAGCCGATGATCTAGATATGGTGTCCTGTTTCTTTGACCTCCAAGAGATAAGGAAAGATCCAAGAAAAGAACAATACCAGTAATAGACCTACGAGTGTCTGGACAGTTGACCCAATCTGCATCATAAAACATGCTAAGATGAAGAGAACTCTTATTGTTGTAATGAAGTCCATCTCCAAGAGTGTCTTTCAAGTATCGAAGAATCCTCTCTGCTGCTTCCATATGGTCCTCACAAGGTTGAGCTAAGAATTGACTCAATCTGTGAACAACAAAGGTTATATCAGGTCTAGTTATACACAGAAAGAGAAGCCTCCCAATCAACCTTCTATACAATGTAGAATCTGCCAAAACTTTTCCTTCTTCTTTCTTTAAAACTTTGCCAGATTCCATAGGTGTAGAACCTGGTTTACAACCAATCAAACCTGTATTATTCACTAAATCCATAGCATACTTGCATTGACAAATAAAGATTCCTGAATCATTCCTTGCCAACTCCACACCCAAGAAGTATTTGGGCACCCCTAAATCCTTATATTTGAAATGAGATCCTAAAAATTCCTTGAAATCTTTTATCAAATTATCATCATTGCATGCAAGCATAATGTCATCCACATAAACAACAAGTCCCAAGAATATATCACCCTCTCTTTTGAAGAAAAAAGAATGATTTGAAGCAGATTGCTTCAAACCAAATTTAGCCAGAACTTGAGAAAACTTTAATTACCATTGCCTTGATGCTTGTTTAAGTCCATAAAGAGATTGATTGAGCTTATACATAGCTCCAGGAGGATAAGTCTCCCTCTGATTGAGCAAGCCCTCAGGAAGTTTCATGCAAATATCCTCATCCAACTCCCCATATAGAATTGCATTGTTGATATCCAAGTGGCATAAAGTCCAACCTTTAATAGCAGAAATAGCTAAAAGAATCTTGACAGTGACAAGCTTGGCCACAAGAGAGAAGGTGATGGTCTCGTTAACGAGTAACTGGTGTATGGAAGGGGGGAGGGGGGAGGAATACACCAGTAGCAATTTTCGTTTTGCTTAACGTCTTTTCACTGAGATATACTGCTCAGGTCAGTTTACTCACAGTTGGAGTAGTTCTCCAACTGAGTTGCTCAGTTGGAGCCAATCACACAATTGGTAGGTCAGCTGGCTCCTTTGCCTAAAGATAAGCTGAATTCACCAACTGAGGTTTTAAACAGTTATGCAATGCGGAGATAGTGGAAGGTAAGCTCGCTACAATAACTGAAACATTTGTGAAAGGGGAAGGTTAAATTCCCAAGTTAGTGCATTGCATAAGTAAGGTTAGTTAGTTAGGTACTGAATTTAAAATACTGAATGTAAGGTACATAAAGTAAGCACACAGTATTTTAACGTGATTCGAAGATCGACCTCCTATGTCCATGACTTTCTTTTTGAGGAAGTAATCCACTAGGTAAGCTTACGTGTGCTTACCAAATGCCTCACTTGGATTTCGCATTCCAAGCAAACATAACTAGTTTGATTCCGAGTTCGAACAAGACTTTACAACACTTTTTCGGGCAAGTGCATAGCATGTCTTAGTTTTTGAGTTCTAAGGGACCAACTCTTGGATTCCTGGTTCCAAGGGACCTCTGCTTGAATTACGGGTTCCAAACGACCTGGTATTGGATTACGGGTTCCAAGGGACCTGGTGACTTCGATTATGGGTTTAAAGTCAAATCTAAGGTTTGGATTTGGGGGAAGAAATCCAACAAAGAAGCCTGCTACACTTTAGGGGAGTGGAGGCTTCAACCTAAGACAACAAACTCGATCTCTTGTGAAAGAGTTTGCTAGGACACAAACCAAACAAGAACCTGCACTCAAAACTCTATCAAGGAAAGGCTTCTTGATAGGAGGGGGTTTTCTTGCTTGAGAGAGGTAGTCTGCTGCTGTTGCAACTACTCCTTTTCTTCTCTCTACTCTTCTAATGTAAAAATTCGTTTCATAGTGCTGAGATGTGGAGACCTCTATTTATAGAGAAAATGGTCAAAGTAGTCGTTGGAAAGAACTGTTGAACCTGTGCCAAAAGTATGGCACTCCACATGCTTTACTGGTAACTTTCCAGAGACGGTACATGTGACCATGATTTTTGCACGTCGCTGTTGTTGACCCATTTATGTTAAGTTTTCCAGCTGACTTGTGCTCCCAAGTAGGTTCGATTCTGAACTGCAACTCCTCAGTCTTCACCGTCTTCAAGATCTTTCTTCTCCGCTTCATAATGACTGGCAACTTCTCCTTGCGTGAACTGAACGTCTTCAGTTGCGTGGATCAGTTGGGGAGACAACTGAGTTGCTGTTCAGCTGGGTCCGTGCTTTAGTTGAGGTTGATGTCTCAACTGACTTCCAATCCCAACTGAGTCTGAACCCTCAGCTGAGTTCTGGGTCTCAACTGAGTTTTTCCACGAACTCCCATCTTTAGTCTGGCTGACTTCTTTTGCTTGAACTCTATAAAGATAAAATCATATGCTCAAACAGTGAGCTCTAGCAAAGAGCAGACTAAAGGCAAACACCTACTCTGTTGGGGTCAGTTGGGGTTTTGGTATCTTTCGAAACCTTTACTCATTTTCCCAACAGAAGGTATCAACATAATCTATGCCAGCAAACTGAGTAAATCCTTTAGCCACAAGACGAGCTTTGTAATGGTCTAAAGAACCATCAATAAAAAATTTTGTTTTAAATAACCATTTGCAGCCAATGGCTATCTTTCCAGTAGGTAAAAGAGTGATAGTCCAAGTATTGTTCCTGATCAAGGCATCAAGCTCAAGATGAATAGCTTTGAGCCACTCAGTATAGAGAGCAGCCTAAGCATAAGTAGTGGGCTCAAGAATTGCAGTGATGCAACAGATGAAAAAGAGGTAGGCAGAGGACAGTTTAGAGTAGGTGAGGTATTGGTTAAGAGGATATAAAGAAGTGGTGGAGTTGATGGAATTACACACAAAGTCAGAGAGGTGAGAAGGTGATTTTCTCACTCTGCCTGAGCTAGTGGTAATGGAGAAAGGAGGGATAGTAGAAGTAGGAGGTGTAGAAGAAGAAGGTTCAGCTGTTGGTGGAGAATGTGGTGTGGAAGAATTACCAGAAAGAGATGTGGAAGAATGACTTGGATGAGTAGGAGAGAATGTGATGAGTGAATCAAAAGTGAAGGGAAAAGAGATAAGAGATAAATGAGAAAAGGAAAACACAGACTCATGGAACACAACATCCCTACTAATGGAATTGGTGTGATCCTCAAGATTAAGAACTTTATAGCCTTTGTATCCAGTAGGATATCCCAAGAAGACTGATTTTGTAGCACGAGGTAAAAATTTATTTCTATCACGATCAAGGGTGGAAGTAAAACAAAGGCAACCAAAAACCTTTATATGAGAGTAAGAAGGAGGTTTACCAAACAACATCTCAAAAGGAGTGACATGAGCAGGAAGAACAGATGATGGAATTCTATTTATGAGATAAGAAGCAATGAGAATACACTCCCTCCAAAACTCAATAGGTAAATGAGACTGAAATAAGAGACTCCTAGCCACATTTAACAAATGTTGGTGCTTGCGTTCTACCCTTGAGGAGTGGCTACACAAGAGTGTTCAACTACAATTCCAAACTTGGAGTATAATTCACTCATTAGACTCCGGAGCATTGTCACTTCTAACACATTTGATTTTTGTGTTAAATTGAGTAGAAACAATATGGAAGAATTGAGTAAGAACATACTTTACATCAGATTTTGCTTTCAACAGAAAGGTCCAGATAAATCTAGAGTAATCATCTACAATGGTGAGGAAATAATAGAAACCTTTAGGTGTTGGTTTGTGGTAAAGACCCCGAACATCACAATGAATAAGGTCAAAAGTAGCAACAACATTATGATTGGAAACAGTAGTCTTATTTGCAGCAACAGAGTGACTAGTATCCAAAACATAGAGATTGCCAACTCTTCTACCCTTTCCAATCTGGATCCCCTGTGAAGATTCCTAAAGAACACAGGAAGAGGGGGTAAATGTGACTAAACAATTTGAAAAATATGTAAGAGAGCTGACATAAATGAGATTTTAGCTGAAAGAGGGGACAAAAAGAACATTTTCAGCTGAATGGATGAAGAAAGAATAACAATTCCCACCCTACTAACATCGACAAAGCTACCATTTGAAAGGTTTATAGAAGAATTATCAACATCAGTGGAGTGACTAAACAGACTTAGATCACAATAAACATGATGTGTGGCTCCAGTATCCAACAACCACAAAAACTGAGAATTACTCACAACACCAACAAAAGAAGAGATAGTAATGTTACCACTAAAAGCAGAATTCTAATTGGAAGATGAGATGAAGATGTAGAAGGATTAGCAGGAACTTGAAGCTGATTTTGGAGGTAGGTGAGAAGCTGCATACACTGCTCATTGGACAGGATCTGGCCTCTAGATGAAGAATGAGGCATACTTGATGAAGCAACAACTCATGAAGAAGATGTTTCAATAGCAGAGCTTTCTTCCTCCACTTGATTCACAGATTTGTGACCTGCTGAAGGCTTGACATAACCTCTACCACGACCACACACAAATCTTGGAGGATATCCATGTAAATCAAAACATTTATCTATGGTGTGATTAGGTTTACCACAGTTACCACACATAATACGATCCTTGCCTCTGCCATAACCTACTGCATTGGCATAGACACCAAGCTGTTCACTCAATCCTTGAGTAAACGGAGTAGAAGGAACAGAGAAACTACCATCAATCGAGTGTTGATGCTCTTCCTGAATTGCTAGAGCAAAGATCTTAGAGAGAGAAGGTAATAGACTAACAAAGAGAATATGTGAATGTAGCTGAGCAAATGAGGTGTTCAAACCAATCAAAAACTGCATAGAACACTCCTGATCCTGATACTCACTCCATCGTCTTGCTCTTTCACATTTGCAGGTAGTGCAAGTACACCAACAAACTAGTTGAAAATCCTTATACTCATCCCATAAAACTCGAAGATTAGTGTAGTACGTACTTACATCCAAAGCACCTTGAGTGAGAACCAACAATTGTTGACGCAATTGATAAATGCGAGCGAGATCACCTTGAGAAAATCGATCATGGAGATCGGTCCAGATCTAAGCTGTGGAGTCGATATACATCAAGCTGGAGCTGATATTTGGCACCACCAAGTTCCGTAGCCATGAGACAACCATGCTATTGCAGCGAATCCAGTGCGAATACAGTAGATCTCCAATATCTGGCTTGGGTAAAGTTCCATCAACGAACGCGATCTTATTTTTCGGGATTAGCGCAGTGAGCATCGATCGATGCCAAGTATTGTAGTTGGTGCCGGTGAGAGGTTGCACCAACACCACTCCTAGATTATCACTGGACGGGATATAGTACTGACTCAACTTATCCTCCTCCACCGGAATCAACACATTGTTTATTGTTGTTGTTACGTCGCGCCGCCATTGACGACAAAGAAGAACTCAGATGTGAAAGAGATACACCGGAGCGAAAGCGATTTGCGCTGATACCATATCAAAGTAATGAAGTTGAAGATAGAAAGTGTAATTTTCCATTCAATGTACGTCAATAGGAGATTACAATGAAGCAACTATTTATAGCCTATCTAGTATGCTGACTCAGCAAAAAGATTCTAAAAAGAGAAAACACACAAAACTAAAACACGCTTATTGTAATATGCATGTAAACCTACAGCTAAGACTCCTTTTTCCTATTTTTATTAGTGCAAGTGGACTGTAATGAGTTCTGATTACTTTTGTATAATAGTGTCACGCCAACAGCCGGCCGGATAGGATGAGGGCGACGGTGACACGCAATTATTGAGACTGCGTGAGAGTTTCACACAAAGAGACTGTTCAAATATTTAGGTAAAAGATTGTCAATGCTTCCGTTATTTATTTTATATAATTGACACTCATTAAGAAAATTAGGAAGTTTTTCAATAAAAAATTCCACAATAAAGCATGATATTTTATTAAGCAAATTAATTATTAATTAATATTTTCAATCAAACCTTTGAATTCAACCGTTTCAAATGCAATTATAATGCCAATCAAGTAATGAATTTTCTATTTTATATTTTTCTGTTCTTATAAATTCGGTAATTTTTTAGCAAAAATTTAAATATTCAAGTTCCACAAAAACTATAGTAGTATATGTAGTGTGTATTGAATTGGAAAAAATATGTGCTCTCCATTATTATTATATTAGAGGCCTACATATTTTGTGATGGATTATATTATTATTTTATTGTGTATTTTATTCCCATGTCGTAAAAATTATTTTTATTTTCTTCCTGTTGTGTACTTTAATGTATACTTCTCACAAATTAAATGGTTTTCTGACAAAATGCTAATTTATAAATTTATTAAATAAATATAAAGTAATTATGAAAAATAAAATTTGACAATTGCTACCCATTGAAAATTGCCACGCTACCATTGTTTCAAATATTTGTTGTATCAATAACCCATTTTAATGGAGCAATGATTGTTTCATTTTCATTTGCAATTACAAGTTTACTTTTAATTCAAGTTTGTGAGTTCCTTCGTATTTCTTTGCTCTTATTAAATTCTATTATGATTTATTTTACTGTGTTCATTAGATTAGGTTTAATTTCTTGTCTAGGTTTAATTCATGTTTAAATTTATCTTTTCGTCTAGTTATAAGCAAATCAAAACCCTACTTTTTACTGCTTTCCTTTTCTTTTCTTTTTGCAATACACATAATTTTCCTGTTAAGTTTTCCTTGAGAGACGACTTGGGTTGATTAATTTATGCTACTTTGATCTCGTTTAATTGCGGGCGACTTTAGGATAAATTTAGTCGAAACAATGATAAGCATAAACGAGATTATTAGATTAGTAAATACTCCCTCCGTTCATCTATAAGTGTCCAGTTTGTACTGGGCACGGAGATTAAGAAAGGTGATAAAGTGAAAGTGAGTGGGGTGAAAATAACCATAGGGGTATTGTTAATAAAGTGGTTTAGTTTCTTAATTATTTCTTCTCTTTTCCTTTCTTTATTCTGCTCCATCCACCACCGCTCCAGAGAGAGTGAGTGAGTGATATTGATGGAGAGAGAGAGAGGGTTAATTGGATTCCATTAGTTGAGACTTGAGATGACGATGAAGAAACTGAGATGGGCGTGGATGGGGAGTTCTGGAAGCTCGACTTGAGATGACGATGAAGAAGCTGAGATGGGCGTGGATGGGGAGTTCTGGAAGCTCGACCTATCGACGCCGGCGACGTTAGATAGGGTGGCGCGGCCGGTGTCGGACGGCGGGCTTCCTCTTCCGTTGGGGTTGAGCCATGGGGCGAGGATGTCGCAGCCCAAACAGATTGATTTCCTGCAGTGTTTCATGGCGGCGCCCTTGGCCCTTAATTTTCCGATGGAGTCGGCCTCTCTCTCCAGCGCCTCTTCTCTCTCCCTCTTCCCTTCTTTGCCCGCGATGTCTGGTTAGTTAGTGCCCTCTCATTCCAATTCCACACACATACACACACACATTGCTTACTGCTTCTCTATCTCTTGCAGTTTTACAACATTGCTGGGACAGTTCAATGTGCAAAAATTTGCAACTTCTCTCCGGCGGAATGGGTTTCGGCAGCAAGGCTCCGATGCCTCCTTTTTCCAGACTTTATGGAAACACTTGTCCGACCCCAAATTATACGCCCTCAATTTCTGTTCCGAGTGGCTGGTAACACCTCAAGAAGGATATTTGCAGATTAGGGTTTTGTTGTAGAAATGAGAGAAGAGAGATGATGGATCTTGGGCTGATGTAAATTTGGGCTTGTGTTGTAATGGGTTTGGGGTTTAATTTTCTGTTTTAATGGGTGTGAGGTTTAATTAAGTGGTTTTAATTAGTGAATTATAAATATAGTTTAATTAAAGGGGATTGATAAGTGAGTGGCAAAGGTAGTAATATTGGGTATGTAAAGAGGATAATATTGTACAAAAAGGTAAATTGGACACTTATTGACGAACGTGATTACTGTTCCAAACTGGACACTTATAGATGAACGAAGGGAGTACTTTTTACTAACATGGATTGTTTGAACTCCAAAGTTTGTTGGGTTAGTAATATCAATTATTGTTCATATGCATAATGTCATGGAGTGTGTAAAAAACGTTGAGACCGATCATCAATGAAAATTGTATTGGAGTAAAAATGTTAATTAATTCTTGCTCATATAGACTATGTAAAATACTATAGATATTAAATAGTTCATTAATTTATTCCATACATTAATTTTATAATATATATTGTAGTAGAAGATCTAGAAGTTACATTGTTAAAAATTTATGATTTCTAATAGAGATTTTAGTCGTAAATATGATTTGTAGCCTACAAATAATAAAATTTTTGTTTTAATTGGATTTGAGATGAGTACAGATAAATAAATTCTCATTCATGATAAGAAATAGTTAATGGAGGACACCCAATCTATTATAATTTCTAAATGAGCTCAATAGATATGAATATAAATTTAGCCCTAAAATCGACAGATCGGTCCAAATTGATCAAGAAAAAGTATGGTTAGAACCAAAAAATTCTAATCCCAAACAAATAGAGTTGGTAGCATATATTACCCAACAAATTTGAGATGAGTACAAATAGTGAAGTTTATTTTTCAATCGGAATTATAATATGAATGGATAAAGAAATTTTGATTCGTCTTGAAAAATATTTAATTAGTGGGTATCTTATCCATTGATAGTCATAATCGAACTGGATAGGTAGAATGATAATTTAGTCAAAATGGACGAAGTGGTCTTTATAGAATGAATAAGAGGGTTAGGACTGAAAACTAAATTTACCTCATTTGAGATTATTATATTCTTACTGTTTTAAAAAAATCAACATTAAGTATACTGAAAATAATTTATTATTATTACTAATAATTCTATAATGTTCAACTTT
The DNA here is from genome assembly GCA_029490685.1 of Schizonepeta tenuifolia. Taxonomy (NCBI): domain Eukaryota; kingdom Viridiplantae; phylum Streptophyta; class Magnoliopsida; order Lamiales; family Lamiaceae; genus Schizonepeta; species Schizonepeta tenuifolia. The sequence continues at coordinate 74,100,489 of CM055958.1, forward strand.
CAATGAGACAGATAATCATCAATTATTATTACAACAACTTCCATTTATTATTTAATTTTTTTAAATGATTTTGAATAATGAACGAGTATACTATACGAGTTTGGATAGACGAATGATAAAATTCTAGTGGAGGAGAGGATGACGACTGTTAATGGAGTGAAGACTAAGAGCATGAGAGAGGGTCGTGTTTCTTCAACTTCATGAAGAAATTACTGTGCCGCAAAAGACTGAGTTGGTTAACAATGAGCGGTGATAGTAGGGATGACAATGAGTTGGGTTTTTACGGGTACCCGTCTATACTAAACCCTTGTGATACGGGTTTGAAAATCATTTAATGATTTTGGAACGGATTTGGATTGAAACTTTTAAACACATGACGGTATTAGGTTGAATTTGAGCAATTACCTTTGGGTACACGCTACCCAAATCCATTTAAATATATGTAAAAACATTATATACATAATATCATAGTACAAAATAAATAGATAATTGGTCAAATATAGCCACTACTAAAAAGAAAAGTGCTAATATAGCCACTTTTTTAAAAACAATCAAATATGGCCATGCATACACGATCAACATACACGACCATGTATACTGGTCGTGTATGCAGATATGGTCGTGTATGTTAGTCGTGTATGCAGGTCGTGTATGTTAGTCGTGTGTGCATTGTTGTGTATATTGTTATGGTCGTGTATGCATGGTCAGAATACACGATCAGTTTAGGTCGTGTATGCATGACCATATTTGATCGTTTTTAAAAAAATGGCTATATTAGCACTTTTCTTTTCAGGAGTGGCTATATTTGCACTTCTCCCAAATAAATATTAGTATATATATTAACAATTTTGGGATATACTATGAAGATTTTAGTATTTTATGTAAATGTTGATTGATTCATCATACATTTTTTTAGTAAGTATTTATTTTGAGATTATTTTAATAAATTTTTCTATTGATACATATGTTTTTAATTACTATAATTGTTATAATTTATATTTTTACTATTTAGTATTGATATTTATGTTTTACTATTCGAGTTTTTAACGGGCAATTAGCAGGTATTATCCAATGGGTTTGAGACGGTACAAATTTAAAAATTATTTTTTAATCAGGCTTGGGACGGGTAAGAGTTGAGGAAATTATAATGGGTTTGAGTTTGAGAAATGTTTAACAAATGGGTACCCATCCCATTGTCATTCCAAGGTGATGGAGGTGGTTTTGTTGTTTTTGGATTTAGGGAGCTAGTTCAAAATAGACAATAACTATTAAAGATGTGAACGGTGAAAATTATAGGTCGAAGGCTTTGAAATATTTATTTAAATGTATGAGCACTTCATTTTCTCTTTTATAGACTGTATTGTATGAGTAGGGAAAAGATTTGGTTAATATCGTTTTCACTTACCATGAATTGCCGTAGAAAATAACTTCTATTCTTTTTAAATTTTGTTTCTGGAAATGACAATCATAATATAAGAAAAACAAGCGTATAATACTCCATTCGTTTAATTTATACAGGTCACATAGGTACAATACTCCAATGTTTCTTCCATGTTTAGGTAGGCATAACAATGAATTAGTTCGATTTATAAGTAATATTGGGACCTTATTTGAACACTACACGAGATATATCGAGTGTATAACACTCATGTTTAACGGGTATTATCCAATGAGTTTGAGATGGTTACTCAAATTTAATATGAGTATGGATAAAGAAAATCTAAATGGCTTCAAGTTTAAGAAATGTTTGATGAGTGGATACCTAACCCATTGACATTCAATAATTTGGGACAAGTATGTTGAGTTTGAGACAAGTATAAATTTGGTGATTTTAGTTGAAAAACGGGTACAGTGCAGTAACATTATCCCTTCTTGATTTGTTTTATATTGATATAGTCGTGTAACGCTCTTTTAATGAATTTCGCAATACTGTCACTTCGATATAAAATTATTTTTTTTAAGTTATACTATATAATTATAATGTAAAGTGATTTCACGTCGATGCTCGACGGGTCGTTCATTTCAAGTGTTCGGGATTGTTCAGTCGTAAAATCAAATTGAAAGAGATATGCATAATCATGCTAATTCGAAATATCAATCCGTCTAATGAGCTTTACAATGGCACGTGGATGATGGTAAGTAAACTCAGGGACAACCTAATTGAAGCCAAATTAATTTTAGAAAAGAAAGTTTCCAATAGTAAGAGTGATCATGAGCACCTCGAATTTTACTCAAGGCCAATCTCTTTTCAATGTGGACTATACTTGCCGAAACTTGTGTTAGTCATGACCAGTTGTACGTAGCTATCTCACGAGTCACTAGCAAAAAAAGTTTCAAAATTTCAATATGTGACGATGATGGTAAGACGCATGACACAACAATTAACACGGTGCAAGATGAAACTTTTGATAGATTATGAGGTATTATTGTATTAATTATTTTAAAAATTGATTATTGAGAAATTGAATATGCCATCTCTTTCACTTGAATTATTATCATTGTATATGTAACATTTCTTTTTAGTGATTGGTCGTCATACTATGACTTTAAATAAATATTTAATTATATTAGTAAAATAATGTATTATAATACTAACGGATCTCGTCAAATTTCGACTGATAACACACTAGTTTTCCATAAACAAATAAAAAGGTGATTGGTATGATGGAATGAGATGAGATAGGAAAAGAATGAGGCTAGGAATGGAATGGAGCTAGGAATAGAATGGAATGGGTAAGTTGAATCCTAAATTTGGTATGCACAAGGAATAAGTAAATGAATGAAATCGATATTCTTTGATGCATTGTGTATATGTGTGTAGTGTGTGTGTGTGCAGTTTGTGTATATATGTATATATGTGTGTGTATATGCATTTGTGTGTGTCTGTAATGTGTGCATATGTGTGTGTGTCGTTTGTGTATAAGTGTGTGTGTGTGTGTGTGTGTGTATCCAGTGTGTATATATATATGTGTGTGTAGTGTGTGTATATGTATGTGTGTGTGTCTCCCATGTGTGTATATATATATATGTGTGTGTGTGTGTGTGTGTGTGCAGCATGTGTGCGCGCGCGCGTGCAGTGTGTGTATATGTGTGTGTAGTGTGTGTGTATGGTGTATAAGTGTAGTGTGTGTATATGGTGTGCGCGCGCGTGCGCGCGCGTGCGCGCTCAGTGTGTATCTAAGTTAGAATTGATGGAAATAATTTTTTGATTTTTTTTTGGTAAAATTGACAAATTGTAAAATATATGAGGATAAAATAGTTAAAATATAAAAATAGGAGCATAAGGAATGACTAATACCATGATTTGAGTAAGAAATGACTAATCCCTTGAAGAATGGAATGACGATTCATAATCGTAAAACATACCAAACAAATGAATGAAATGGAGGTATGAATAATCATTCCATTTCACCCTCCATTCCATCATACCAATCTACCCTAAAATTAACGTAAATGAGAAAACTACATCTCAAGTGTGCAGCATGTGTGCGCGCGCGCATGCAGCGTGTGTATATGTGTGTATAGTGTGTGTGTATGGTGTATATGTGTAGTGTGTGTATATGGTGTGCGTATGCGCGCGTGCGCTCAGTGTGTATCTAAGTTAGAATTGATGGAAATAATTTTTTGATTTTTTTTTGGTAAAATTGACAAATTCTAAAATATATGAGGATAAAATAATTAAAATATAAAAATAGGAGCATAAGGAATAACTAATATGATTTGAGTAAGAAATGACTAATCCCTTGAAGAATGGAATGATCATTCAGAATGAAATTACGATTCATAATCGTAAAACATACCAAACAAATGAATGAAATAGAGGTATGAATAATCATTCCATTTCACCCTCTATTGCATCATACCATCTACCCTAAAATTAACGTAAATGAGAAAACTACATCTCAAATGTACAAGAAATAAAAGAAAAAGTCTATTATGTAGGTCCCTGGGCGAATTGCCCTTCCCAAATTGAAAAACCGGGGTTTTCCTAAAAATTAAAAATAAAAAATGAAAAACCGGTTTATCCTTAATCCGAGACGTACCTTATTCTTTCCACCCCAACCGTATTTTTGTTTTCCAAATCCCTCATTTCGATTTAACGGTAAATTCAAAAGGTGCGCAGATTCTTTGATCGAGAAATTTGTTTTTATTGTTTCTCGTCTCCCCTCTCGATTCGCTTTATTTTTTTTTTCCTTTTATTTTGGGGTGGATCTCGAAATTTATTTGTGTCGTGAATAAAATGGTAGGAATTGCTGAAATATGGGACGAAAAATATACCATTCCCGTATCTTTTTTCTGTACATTACCTCAATTCTTAGGAAACAACAGAACTCCATGGTTTTTATTGAAAGATGATGCATTTATCTAGAATTATCTAAATAAATATAAAATAGAATATTCTAGAATCAAGATTATATGAGTTGTATGTAGAATCTAGAAATATTCTAGAGAATTCAAAGTATAGGATATTAATGTAGGATCTAGAAATATTCTAGAATATTCATGATTAGAGAATGTATAATCTAGATTAGATGAATTTAGTAGTAATTAGTAAAGAATTCTAGATTCCTATGAGGATATAGAGAATTCTCTCAACACCTATAAATAGGAGTTTGTACCATTTGTAATGTAAGCCAAAAGCCAAAAAGCCAAGAGCAAATCAAGCAATCAAGTTAAGCTTTCTAACAAGTTCATACTCTCTATAGCCTTCTAGGAGACAAGAGCTCCATTCCAAAATTCATCTTCAACACACTACACTTACAATATTCATCTTCACCACTTTATCAAAATCATCCACCACACACAAATCACAATATAATCACCTTCATTTTCTAACAAGTGGCATCAGAGCCTGTTCGATCATAAGCGGGCGTCATGGCAACATCAAGTCTCTCAATATCGACTCCAATATTCAACGGACAAAACTACGACTATTGGAGTGTCCGTATGAAGACTTGCCTTGAATCTCATGATCTTTGGGACGTCGTTGAAGAAGGAATCACTATGCCTGAAGAAGGAGAAACCACGCCTAAAGGAGAAAGCAAAGAGGCATCATCGTCCGAGGTATACAAGAAATTAAAGCAACAAAATGCTAAAGCTCTTTATCTTCTTCAACAATCAGTTAGTAATTCCATCATGGTTAGAATTATTCAAGCTACTACGGCGAAAGAAGCTTGGAATATCCTTAAAGAGGAATTCCAAGGAAATACTAAAGTTCGAACCATTAAACTACAAAGTTTAAGGCGCGAACTTGAGAATCTAAAAATGAAAGATTCTGAGGCTGCAAAAGACTATTTCTCAAGAATAATGGAAATAGTTAATCAAATGAGATCTTACGGAGAAAAGATCTCTGATGAAAGGGTCATACAAAAGGTCTTGATCAGCCTCACCGAGAAGTACGATCCAATAGTAGCTGCCATTGAAGAATCAAAAGATTTGTCGACAATGTCCGTTACGGAGCTTATGGGTTCACTTGAAGCTCACGATCAAAGATTGAGTAGGCGATATGAAAGCTCACTTGAAAGCGCCTTCCAATCTAAGATCAACGTCAAAAGAAATGGTGGAAACTACAAGAATCGTATCAAGGAAGGAAGCTCCCACAATAAGGAGAACAAACGTAACTTTCCACCATGTGGGATTTGCAAGAAGACAAATCATATGGAGAAGGACTGCTATCATCGAGGAAAGCCACAATGCAAAAACTGCAAGAGGTTCGGGCATACAGAAAAAGATTGCAGAGATACAAAGAACCATCAGGCCAACTATTCTGAAGATCAAAAGGAGAAAGAACATCAATTCTACGCATGTCACTCTACAACAGAAGTGAAAGACGACGAGTGGTACATCGATAGCGGATGCAACAACCACATGACATCCAATGAGAACATCTTTCACGAGCTCGATGATTCCATCACAACAAAGGTCAAGATGGGAAACAGAGAGCTGGTGGAGACAAAAGCAAAAGGTACCATTGCTATAGAAACTAAGAAAGGCCGCGATTTATAAAAGATGTTCTCCTCGTACCACGTCTTGCACAAAATCTACTAAGTGTAGGCCAAATGATGGAAAATAGATATACCCTTCATTTTGAAAGAGATTATTGTCGAATTTATGACATAAAAAATAATCAAGAAATTGCAGAAGTAAAAATGGGGAAAAATAGAAATTTTTCCATTTTCAGGCGATATCCACAAAATGCAATGGTGGCTCAACTCGATGATACAAGTCTCTGGCATCGAAGATTTGGGCATTTTAATCTTAATGCCTTGAGGCTACTTCATCATAAAAATATGATGAGAGACCTTCCTCTTCTCAACAAAAGAGATCACGTCTGTGAAGGATGCATGTTGGGAAAGTAGCACAGACAACCATTTCCAAAGGAGAAAATATGGCGAGCGAAGGAAATATTGGAACTTGTCCATACCGACGTCTGTGGGCCAATGAGAATGCCTTCAATAAATCAAAACAGGTACTTCATCCTCTTTATTGATGAATATTCTAGAATGACGTGGGTATATTTCCTTCAAGAAAAATCAGAAGTCTTTAGAATCTTCAAGAGATTCAAGAACTTTGTGGAGAATTAAAGTGGTCGGAAAATCAAGAAGCTGAGAAGTGATCGAGGTACCGAATATAATTATAGAGAATTTGACAAGTTTTGTGAAGACGAAGGCATGGAGCATCAACTAACGGTAGCGTACACTCCACAACAAAATGGAGTGTCAGAGAGGAAGAATAGAACTGCCATGGAGATGGCAAGGTCCATGCTCGCGGAGAAAGGAATGCCAACAAAGTTCTGGGCGGAAGCAGTCTATACATCAGTCTACCTGCTAAATCGGTGTCCAACTAAGGCAGTTTTAAACAAGACTCCAATCAAGGCATGGTCAGGACAGAAACCTTCAGCCAAACACTTGAAGGTCTTTGGAAGTATTTGTTACATTCACATCCCCTCCGTCAAAAGGCATAAACTGGAGAATAAGACGGAGAAAGGCATCTTCCTCGGCTACAACTCCAAGTCCAAAGGATACAGAATCTACAATCTCGAGACTAAGAAGCTGGTGACAAGTCGAGACGTGGAGTTTGACGAGCAAGTTTCTTGGAATTGGGAGACAGAAGATGTCGAAAGGATGACCACAACTATACAACTCGAAGAAATTCCAGATAAAGATGAACAAGTTCAAGAAGGCCCCATATCTACGCCAAGATCCTCCTCAGAAGCTAAAACATCAAGTGAAGCTGACTCTTCACCAGAATCTCCACCTCGCCGAGTAAGAACTTTATCAGATTTATATGAATCTACTAATACTTATGAAATATGCAACTTTTGTTCTTTGGAGCCAAGTAATTATGCAGAAGCTTCAAAAGAAAAAGTTTGGATTAAAGCAATGGAGGAGGAGATACAAATGATTGAAAAGAATGATACTTGGGAGTTGGTGGGTCTTCCAAGTAATAAGGAAGTTATTGGAGTCAAATGGGTATTCAAGACGAAGATGAATCCTGACGACTCAATCTAAAAGCATAAGGCAAGGCTTGTTACAAAGGGATATGCTCAAATACCAGGAGTCGACTACACAGAGACATTCGCTCCAGTTGCTCGAATGGACACAATTCGAGCACTCATAGCTCTTGCAGCTCATAAGAAATGACATCTTTTTCAACTGGATGTCAAGTCGGCTTTTCTCAATGGAGATCTGAAAGAAGAAGTATACGTGGAGCAACCAGAAGGATTTATAAAAGAAGAAGACAAAGTTCTTCTTTTAAAGAAAGCACTCTATGGGCTCAAACAAGCGCCACGAGCTTGGTACAGTAAAATTGATGGATATTTCACTCATCAAGACTTTAAAAGGAGCAAGAACGAGGCCACTCTATACATCAAAACCCAAGGTACGGACATCCTAATTGTCTCTCTTTATGTTGATGACTTAATCGTCACAGGAAATAATGCCATACTAATCGAGGAATTCAAGAGAGACATGATGAATACCTTTGAGATGAGTGACTTGGGTTTGATGCATTATTTCCTCAGAATGGAGATAAGCCAAGAAGAAGATGGCATCTTCCTATCGCAAAAGAAATATATCGAGGATATACTTAAGAAGTTCAAGATGCAAGATTGCAAGCATGTCGTCACTCCTCTAATTCCAAATAAAAAGCTAAAGAAAGAAGATGGAGCAAGGCCTGCGGATGCTACCAATTATCGGAGCTTAATTGGAAGTCTACTTTACTTAACGGCGACGAGGCCAGATATCATGTACGCTACAAGTCTTCTATCCAGATTCATGGACCATCCAACGGAGACGCACTACGGAGCAGCAAAAAGACTCCTCAGATATCTGCAAGGAACACTTAACCACGGTATTTGGTATAAGTTAAGTTCCGACTCACAACTCGTTGGATATTGTGACATTGATTGAGCTGGATCACAAGATGATATGAAAATCACCTCTGGCTATGCGTTTAAGCTCAGATCAGGAGTTTTCTCATAGGGATCGAAGAAACAAGACTCAGTTGCTCTATCATCTGCAGAAGCTGAGTATGTTGTAGCAGCCGGAGCGGCATGTCAAGCAATATGGCTTAAAAGAGTATTGGAAGACATGGGAGAACTACAAAACTCGGCAACCGAGATTTAATGCGATAACAAGTCAGCTATCGCAATGGCCAAGAATCCAGTTCAGCACAATCGCACAAAGCACATTGATATCAAGTATCATTTCTTAAGAGATGTCCAAGCAAAAGGGCTTATCGAGATGAAGTATTGTCCAACGGAGGAATAACTAGCAGATATCTTTACCAAGGCGCTACCAAGAGATAGATTCCAGTTCCTACGAAGGATGCTTGGAGTTATCGACAAATGCACCAAGGAGGAGTATTGAAAGATGATGCAATTATCTAGAATTATCTAAATAAATATAAACTAGAATATTCTAGAATAATCAAGATTATATGAGTTGTATGTAGAATCTAGAAATATTCTAGAGAATTCAAAGGATAGGATATTAATGTAGGATCTAGAAATATTCTAGAATATTCATGATTAGAGAATGTATAATCTAGATTAGATGAATTTAGTAGTAATTAGTAGAGTATTCTAGATTCCTATGAGGATCTAGAGAATTCTCTCAACACCTATAAATAGGAGTTTATACCATTTGTAATGTAAGCCAAAAGCCAAGAGCAAATCAAGCAATCAAGTTAAGCTTTCTAACAAGTTCATACTCTCTATAGCCTTCTAAGAGACAAGAGCTCCATTCCAAAATTCATCTCTATATTCAACACACTACACTTACAATATTCATCTTCACCACTTCATCAAAATCACCCACCACACACAAATCACAATATAATCACCTTCATTTTCTAACAATCTTTTTGATGATCGCACGCTTTTGTTGATCAAGTTTAAGGGGGTGTATTGGATTGGCAATTTGATGGATTTTAATGGAGTTGAACTCCAGGAGTTTGGGGTGAATTTTTAAGGAGTTCGGACGAGTTCAAATTCACGAACACGCGATTTCGTGTCTTTTTCGGTCGCTGATGGCAGCCCCGCGATCGCGGGACATACACGGTCGCTGGCCTCGTTTTGGGGATCGGGGGTTAAAATTAACACCCCAACCCTAATTGCACACACTCATTCCACATTCACACATTCGAACCTCTCCTCTACCGCCGTCCCTCCACCTCCACCTCCTCCATCGCCGACACAGCTCCACTGTCGTTCCTCCTCCACGACTGCGAGATCCCCGCGCTTGCACTTAGGTGGTTTCTTTCGTTTTTATTGACGCTTCCTCAACCCCAAACTCAAGCCCAAACTCTCTTAAACCCAGTTCCACCACCGACGCCTTCCCTTCTGTGCCCCTATTGCTGTCAAGAAGGTCGCATTCCGCCGCTCCAGCTGCAGTTCGCCGTCGTTCTCCTTCCCAGCGGCGCGGCATCCCAACGCTCGCTGGTATTATCCATTTCACATGGTCGCGTGTTCACCTTGGTCGCGTGGAGGATGGTTCATACCAAGAATGCCGGCAGTTCTACTGCATCTGCACACCCCTGTAGACTTCACAGTGAGGTATGAGGCTCCCTTTGAATTGAAATCTGATTGGGAGGGTCAAGTTTACGTTAAGTTTACTGAGAATCATGTGTCACGTCCGAGATATATTGACCGGGCTTTGATTAGAGAAGATCTTCGGATTGAAGCAAAAGTGGTTAAATATTTAAAGGTTTTGGGTTTGGAATCTTTTGCTAGAGATAAGTACAATGCTTCTGCTTATGATAACTTGTGCATTGAGTTTTTAACTTCACTGAAGATGACCCCTGATAAAAGCAAGATTTATGTTAGCATCCCAAGTAGTGCATGATCGTTCTCTCTCTCTTCTGTAACATTTGACTCACTGTATCAAAGGTGGTTGTTAGTTTGGTAATAGAGTCAGTGAGTGAGAGTGCTTTGAGAGATATTCTCATTAGAGATAGAAGTTGCCTCGTACTGAGCTCTACTCCTTTTGAATTGAGATTTTCTTTGAGTAAAGACCACGGGCACGTCACGAGTCACAAAAGGTGGTGTGAAAACAAGTGGCGTGAAATGGGATTAGGCTAGACTGCTATTTGGTTGTAAAATCAATTGCCTAGCTCTTTACTTTATTTTTTTCATATAAACTATGTGAAATGGGATTAGGAGAGGGAAGCAATAATTTTCGAGTTAGGACAGTTTGGACTCCAGAACTTGATAGATATTTTATTGATTTGATGTTGGAGGAAGTTGGCAAAGAAACTAGGAGAAATGATCATTTTTTCAGCAAGAGGGGGTGGAACAGCAATGTTTAATGCTAAGTTCGATTCCGAGTATGAAAAAGATGGCCTAAAGAATCGGCACAAGATGCTGAGGAATCTGTACCGAGGATTAAGTAACATCCTCGAACAGAAGGGGTTTAGATGGGATGAATCGATAGAGACGGTGACAGAAGATACTGGAGATTGGGATAACTACATTTAGGTGCAAGTATTAGAAGTTGAACATGGTGGCATGTTGATGATGCTGCATTGCTGCTGCTCTAGACTTATGTTTTGTATGTGCAGGGACATCCAAATGCCCGTACTTACAGATTGAAGACTGTCACTTATTTTCTTGATCTTGTTAAAATTTATGGAATGGTAGGCTTTGGAGGTGAAAGTACGATTTCTAGGACAGGTGCATTTTGCAATGGGAGTATGTTGAGATCTGATGTGGATCCCTTGTTGGCAGGAGAGGAAGTTGTTGATACGGGTGTAGATGATGACGAGGAACTTTGCAGTAATTTGTTGAAATATTCGCCAAGTTTGGGTGAAAATGTATTATTTGTCAAGTGGGTACTGAATCTCTTCATGACACTGATTGCTGAAGATTTTGGTGGAGAGACGGCTGATGAGACGTGCCAGTTCCTTTCGGATGTTGGGTATGCTGTTGGTGCTCGTCCACGGACATACTGGCAGCCCCCGATGGATCATTACTTCATTCAGCTTATGCTGGAGCTAGTAAGGAAAAGGAACCATGTAGATGGTCTACTTAGAAAGCAGGCTTGGAGGGAGATGACCTCGTTGTTCAATGCTAAATTTGGATTCGACTATACAGTTGATATTCTCAAGAACCGCCACAAAACTCTTAGAAGGCAACATAACTTATAATGAATCTTCTAGAGGTGGACGGATTTGCTTGGGATGATATGCGGAAAATGGTGGTTGCTGATGACTGTGTTGGGCAGAACTATATAAAGGTGAATATGTTATAAAACATGTTATTTTTTAAATCTATAATGCTGAGATCATAATTCTGCATTCTCAATTATTTGAAATGTTTCTTACCTAGCTTTTTGATGTTAAGTTATATGTTTGTTAAATACTAAGAATCAAGATTTTGATACTGATTAAAAGAGTTGATGAAAATGCTTAGATTTTCTCTTATCTATAAGATACTAGATAAGAGCAGTTTGCTTGCAGCTTTGATTTTGTGCAGGCTCACACAGGCACTCGGCGATACATCACCCGGCCCGTTCCACACTACGGGGATCTGTGTTTGATTTTGAGAGAACTTAACAGTGATGAGAAAGATGGTATCTTGAGCCATCAGAACTTGGAGATTCATGATGAAAGTCCAGCTGCATCAGTCTCCAGTTATGAGCAGTTTCCCATGAAGCGAGGGTCTTCTGGTTCGTGTCTGAACACAAGTGCTGCTAATGAGTTGAGCAAACGACTGCTAGATCCTCTGCCACCCACAGGATCTTCCAAGAATTCACGTAGTGAGACTTGGAACACAAGTGCTGCTAATGACACGAGCAAACGACTTGCTATCCGTGAGATGGCAACTGCTGTTTCGTGTCTGCCTCGTAAGAGAAAAGAAGACGAGAATGCGAACACGATTCCTGTGGAATCTGTTGTTGCTGCAATCCAAGCCTTACCTGACATGGATGAAGAGCTTGTTTTGGATGCTTGTGATTTGTTGGAGGATGATAATAGGGCGAAAGCATTTATGGCGCTGGATATGAAATTAAGGAACAAGTGGTTGACGAGGAAGCTCCGCCCTTCGAACTTGTAAATTTTTGTATTTATATTTATTTATTTTTATCGGACTTCCAGTTTTTTTTTTTTTTTTTTGATATCGTGGGAACCCGCAGCCGCTATTTTCGGTGCGCACTGAGTCAACCCCGTTCCTTGACTTCCATTGTTTCTCTATGCAAGGGCAATTGTATTTTAAGTGTTTGCATTTCATTTTTCTCATGCGCTCTGCAAGAGTACCATCTGACCAATTTTATGATAATAATTTTAAATTTCGATAATTCATACATTACGTTTCAACATTCTTAGGCTATCCACATCCCTTAGAGCACCCTTAGGGTGCTCTAAGGGGTGCTCTAGCACTCGAGCACCCTTAGAGCACTCTACCCCTGCAACGCAAGGGTGCTTTAAGGGTGCTCTATCTTTAATATTAAAAAATTCCCCATTTTCATTTATTAAATTAATTCATAAAATTCCATTAATAAAAATAACATTAAACATTACATTAATTAAAAAAAAAACTAACATATTACAATAATTAAAATAAAAAACATTACATTAATTAAAAATGCTAGACTACTCCCGAAGAGGACCAAATTTTTGGTAGAGGTGCTCGGTGAGATCATTGGTAAGCCGATGGTGCTTTATTTGATCTCTCAAGTCGGCATTCCGTTGCATAAATTGCCGAAAGCAGATCGGAGTTGTCCGCAAGTGTACCCCGCTACTGGACGGAGAGTCGGAGTCCTCTCTCCAATTCTCCACATCTTCCCGCTCGTCTTCGATGATCATGTTGTGCAAAATAATGCACGCGAACATGATGTCTCGGAGATGCTTCTTGTACCAGCACCGACCCGGAGCGCGGATTATTCCCCATCGGGCTTGGAGCACTCCAAAGGCTCGCTCTATGTCCTTTTTGGCAGACTCCTGCATCTTCTTGAACCTCGCCGTCTTTAGGTCGGTTTCAAGCCTCGGCGATTTTATCAAGGTAGGCCAACAAGGGTAGATCCCGTCGGTCAAGTAGTACCCCTTGTCGTAGCGGTGTCCGTTGACGGTGAAGGTGCACGGTGGAGCTCTATCCTCAAGCACGTCGGTGAACAAGGGCGACTGGTTGAGGACGTTGAGGTCGTTGTTGGAGCCGACAACCCCAAAAAAGGCATGCCAAATTCACAAATCCTGCGACGCCACCGCCTCCAAGAGTAAGGTAGGCACGCCGTGATCGCCCGCGAGTGTGGACACCCGCCCACCCTTTTGGGCAGTTCCTCCATTCCCAGTGCATACAATCCAGGTTCCCGAGCATCCTGGAAACCCATACCGCAACTCGTGCATTTGGAGCAGACGCGCAGTGTCGGCAGCGTTGGGCTTCCTCAAGTACCGCTCGCCGAAGAGGTCGATGATTGCCCGGCAAAATTTTTTGAGGCAAAGCCGGCCCGTGCTATCTCCGATCTTCAGATACTCGTCGAACGAGTCGGCAGCACCACCGGTCGCCAGTTGTCGCACTGCCATCGTGCATTTTTGCACCGCCGTTAGCCCCCATCGCCCGAGTGCATCTTGTCGATGCGTGAAGAAGTGGACGTTTTCCTCCAACGTCCTGCAGATGCGCAAGAACAGATGCTTGTGCATCCGAAAGCGGCGTCGGAAAAACTGCTCGCCATAGGTGGGGTGGTCGGCGAAGTAGTCGGCGTGGAGGATCGCACACGCCACTTCTCGGTCGCGGTCGACGAAGTCTCGCGCCCTCTTCTTCTTCTTTTTTTGCTCCGCTTGGTGTGCACGCATGTAGCGATCCACGTCTGCCATCATCTCCAGCACCTCGTCGTCGGTGCCGCCCTCGACATATTCCTCCGACGAATCGGAAAAAATAAGTTCCTCCGATAAAGACATTTTTTTAGGTTGAATTTGAGAGAGAAAGAGGATGATAAAATGGTGTGAGATATATGAGGGGGTGTGGTGGTATTTATAGGTGAAGAAAAAAAAAATTAAAAAAAAAAATAATTACGGCATAGCCGTTGCCGCAACGGGCAAAATTTTTCGAATATATACGTTAGGCGCGTGCAATGCACGCGCCGTAAATTTTTTTTTTTTTTTTCCCCTCCGCCCTCGCGCGTGACAAGCACGCGCCGGACTCGAGCTCGTCTCGAGCGCTCGGGCACGCCTCGAGCTCTCGCCGTCTGCCATGCGGGGTGCTCGAGCCACCCCCTGCTCGATGTGGTCTCGAGCACCCCCGCTCGATGAGCGTTGCAGATAGCCTTACAGTATTGTCACGAGTCCAAATATAGATATCAAACAGTTTACATTTCGGTAATTTTGGCGTGAAAATAATTATCAATTGATGATCTACACCGTGTTAGCCACGATGAACAAACACCCATACCAATCTTGTCATCGGTCGAACAAAAATAAGAAACTATTACTGAATTTCGTTACATTATATTGCAAACCTTGTGACAATACATGTCTTGCTCTTTAAAGAATATAAAAACAAAGTTTGATCATCAATCGCATCAAACAGAAATTTGAGACTAAATCAACATTTTCTCTGATTATTAGAGTAAATCAATCAAGTCAACAAGATTGCAAGACAATGCTTTATCAATAACATAAATACTCAAATCTGGAGTAAATGCAATCAATCACAAATTCAAATTACCCTTGAAAATGTCTCTTGATGAAAATAAACTACAAGAAGAAAGCAGGCAATATAAAACTGAGCATGGTCTTATCACAATACATTAGCTGCTTATATTATAACTATACACTAACAGCTCGTGAAGATCGAACAACAGCAATAAAACGAGCTGCATCTAACTGACCACCGAAACAGTTTCTCTCTCTGATTCACATTCAATTGCACAGGCAAGATATGGTTAATATTGCGAGCAGAGTCAGTGCACGGGTTCAACAATCGCCTCTTCTGTCAATAATTAGTCATCACAAAGTGAAGCTTCGGGCATATTCACCTGATTACAAGTCATCGAGGATGGTGGATAACAGCAATCCTTGTACGAACTCAGACCTTCTGGCCATCTCGTTGTTCCTGTCTGTTGACAGAGACGGTGGAAATCTGCAACCATGATGAGCACAGAGAAATATATTACGAGTTCTGAAAGCAGAACCGAGTGCTATTGCAGTGGCAAATTCTGATGCACTACAAAGTAAAAAGTATCAAATACAAGAAAGGTACATAATATGCTACTTGTGACATCCTCTTTGTTTATGGCAATAAGAAAAGAAGTCCATAAAGCTGCCAACTTCGCAGTTTGCAAGGATGCGAGAAGTCGCTGAGTTGGCGGACCGCACAGATTTTATCACATCACTTAGTAAATCTTCACTGATGTTATTTCAATTGTTTAGATACTATTAAGTATTAACTGATAGTATCACATTCAAATACTGGCACAATGGTTCAAATAAGATATGCCCGATCTTCAACTATGAAAGATCTTCACAAATCACAACCACGACATACAGATAAATCACTGAGTAATGATAGGGAAAACAAACAAGATAATTTCTATTCAACTACATATATGCAGCACCTAATGACCTGCTCGTAAAAAAATTATGTTCCTGGTTAATGCAACTCCTAAAGTGACAAGGATACTCATAAGGGTTTTACACGCATAATGTTGCTCTCTAGAGAAGAGACGAGGTGAAGGGTGGAGGAAGGAAACAAAGGATATCTCCCACAGCCGTAAATTTGGAATAGATGCAATATTGTTTTGATGAAGAGAGCTGAACTTAGAACCTTATGGTGTTTGGTGGCTGAGGTATTACGGGCGGAGCACATTGCATGTAAGGTTTGCTTGAAGCTAGCTAAAAAAAGAGGTTAAAGACTGCTAAAATGAAAGTTTCAATACCAAACAATAAACCATCAGCAACAGAAACTTACTAGAACATTTCTAGAGGGCTTTTCGAACTATAAACCAAATTCCTTCATCAATAGTTATACACAACATAACACCACCTAAGTTCTACATCTAATTTTCAAACTATAAACCCTTTCAGATTTCAATCCTACGCGACTGCTAGATACTACGGAAACCGGATGAAATTCACAGCATCAAAAACATTATTGCACTTAGCAACATCTAACTAATCGACATGTCAGTCAGCTGTATCTCTCACTCCATTAGGTAATCTGCTAGATCAGTAAACAGGCAACTTATGAAAATTTAAACAATAAATGCATATATTACGTCTCAACTTATGTACTAACTTGAATAATCATTTTCTCAATTTACTCATATGATTATCTTTCGCCGGAAAAAGCACATTGCTAATTTGGATTGGGTTCCATATACAAGAAAATTTGAGATGAAAAGCCATTAACATACCTCTCAACAGAGTCATCATTGACACTCTTTCCTGATAAGCTTGCTTCAGATGGAGAAGCAGCTTCAGTGATTTGAGGTCTGTAAGCTGGTTGAGGGCAATTGACAAATGACAAAAGCATGGAATCCGCTGCTGCATCAGAGGAAGAACCAACAGAAGGAGACTCCTTAACAGCACGTAAATGTTTATCTTGCAATTCCTTCCTCAGTAGATATATCGATGAACGAGAGCGAGTGCTACGATGCTTCTTATTGCAGAGAGCGTATAAGTGAGTTAAGGTATATGCAAAACCAAATGTCAATTCACAATGATTAAGTCTTCATAGATAACTCAATAATCAACATGGGAAATTCAAATACGATAATAAAAAGTGACTCCTTCTAGTAAATATAGTTCAAAGGATATCTTCAAAATACTCTCGTGCTGAGTGATCACGTGTGAAGCCATGTTTATCCGCACCTTTACAGCACAAACAGGGCAAATCTGGAAACAGAGGAAACAAGAGCTAAGACACAATAAAGATTTCTCTTTTAACACAATATAAAGTAGCAAACATTGCATGACTCAACTTCCACCTAATATTCAGCAAGCAAGAAACACACTTCAAAGAAAAGAAAAAATGTATCTATCTATTGGAAGCTCAGTTCTCCGGAACAAAGCAAAAATGTTCACTTCCACCATTAGCAGCTAGAAAATGCCTTGAGTCTATCAGCTCTCTTTCTTCTCATCTCACATTATTTACTATCAATTGGATGCCAAGCTTCAAAAATTTTTGGCCGTCTTCAACACTCAAACAAAAACCAGCTCAATAATCGATCCTCAAACTAAGACTACAACTTAAAACACACATCATTAAATTACTAAGCTGTTTCTCCAACTAATTATGAACCAAACCACCCCTTTAAGCATTCAAGATTCCTGTAAATGCCCCACGACGTTTGTCAAACAAAATAAAACAGCTATCTTGTTCTTAACTATTACGAACTCACTAGTACGACTACTACTGCCACTAGTAATACTATGATAATCATTACACCTAAAATGTTCCAAAATAAACTTGACCAAGAACCAGAAAAAGAGGAGAGTCGTCAAATTACCCCGGGCTTAACCTCCATGCGGTGGTCGGCATCAATATGGCAGCACAATCCCAGAACATCAAAATCCTCTGAGCAAAAAGGGCACGCCAATTCTTCCGATTTTCCATCAAATTCGACATCGTTGACCTCTTCCCCCTCATACTCTCCTTCGGTCTCCTCATCCTCTTCATTGTAATCGTCTACAACACATTCAGGAAACATGAACGAACATCAATGAATCAGCCCAAGAATCGTCAATCCAAAAAAAAAAAGATTAAAGGTGAACCGCAGATTTACAAGCTCACCGTTGCTGGGTATGGAATAAGAAGACAAGGCAATTTCCAAATCATCGTAAAACCGATCGGCCATTTCTAATTGAATTTAAACAAATTAAATAATCCCAGCTGAAACTCTACAAGAATTATATGTACGCGACAAAACCGGAATCGGAATAGAAGGGAAAAATGGGAAATTATACGCCAGTTCAGTAGGGTTTGGGGATGGTTTTATTGGGCTTTATCTCTTGTAAGAGCGAGAAAATTCAGAAAAAAAAAGAGAAAAAATAAACGTGGAAATTCGAGAATTTGGAGTCGGCGATTTGGATTTTGGAACAAAATTAGTAATTGTGGTGGAACTGGACGCGGATCGGCTTCCAAATACTCGTCCACTCCCGCGTTATTTCATCAACGGCCGCCACTTTTCTTTTGCTAATTGGTATTAATTGGGTTCCTGCACTTTTATTTATTTATTTATTCATTCATTCATTTATATGTTTATGTAATTTATTATTTTTTATTTTGACAGAAAGGATAGCTGTAGAAATTGATGCCAAGCTTTTTTTTTTTTATATATCGTAGGAACTCGCAGCCGTTGTCTTCGGTGCACACTGAGTAAACCCCGTCCCTTGTACAGTAACCTGCAAACCACACATGACAAGTAAATCACACTTTCCAAGTATAGGTGTGACAGGCAAGCTTTCTCTATTTACATATTTATATATATATATGATCTATCTTACCAGCTGAATGCTCCAAGAGATAAATGTAGATATAAATTGAATTATTGTTACTTTTAAAGTCTGTTGTAATTTTTGTATGACTTAAACTTAATCGTTGAAATTAAAATTTATTTTTTTAGCAATTCACATTGCTTTACCAATCTGTGAACCATCAACTTGTTGTATTTAATTTAGCAAGAAAACTTTTAAGTACGTAGAAACACGATTGATTAGTCTTGTGAAAGTTGTAAAATTGTGTAAAGTTACGTTAAATCTGCAATTGATCCATATAAATTTATATAACTCCGTGTTTTGGGAGAAATGTGAATTTCCATTATAATTATTTTCTAAATATTTTTAAAGATGCGTCTCAATACAATTTTTAGAATTTCTTTTTAAGGAAATGTAGTTTTTCGAATTTCTGGAAAATATAGGGCTAAGGTTACCTCTCTTCCTGGGTTATCTATCTTTTCTCTCATTTTAATTTATTTGTTTTCTTATTTGGTTGGTGGTGTGAATGGAAGTCAAGTTGAATCCTTTAATATATAGACAATTCCCATAGCTGCCGCCCTTCACCCAAAAAGGAGAAATAATAATTTTTTAAGATAACCTAATTTTATTTTAAGGGTGTCTTCAGATAATTCATTACTTTATAAATAGAGCAAAGCGATATCAGCTTCTTTCATAGGTTATAGCTACAAAACGTAGAGGTTTTCGGTTGTAGAAATTTTCGTAATCGAAAAAAACTTCTCATCTCCACAAAACTTTGTTGCTCCTCAAGTGTCATTCATACATGTACGTGTTACTGTTCGTATAATTTTCAAATATCGTTCGAAATCTTGAAATTTATAAATAGGCTAGAGAACGGTACAAGAAATCCATTGTATAGGTGAACTTTTTATTCCCCAGTCTATAAATAGCATGATTAGTTTTTTTCCGTGCGTTCACGAATAATATGATTACAATTTAGAACATGACCTACCTGTTCTCTTACTTTTTAATCATTTTTCCTACTCACAAAGTAATCCATTCCCTAATCAATTATAACTACCAAAGTTTTTATTAAAACTCGTGCTTTTCAAAAATAGTCATACTATTCGCAGACGACGGGTGTATAATTTTATACCTCGAGAGAAAACGATCCAACCTATTTTCGAGCCATAGTCATACTATTCGCAGACGACGAGTGTATAATTTTATACCTCGAGAGAAAACGACCCAACCTATTTTCGAGCCAGAACCACTCTATATTCTCCGAGGTGTCGTCTTTAGCCCACCCATTTGACAACCCTACTTTTCAAGTGTCATTTGTACATTTACTGAAACATGCTTTTCAACTTTCAAGCCTATATTTAAGTAGGAAAGAAGCATATGAATAATGATTGAATTTTGAGCATAACATCTTAGTCCAAAGTCCAAAAGCCAAGAGAATATGAACCCACATTTATTTCGACGGCATACTGAAAAAATAGCGAAGGGCTTCCATATTTATTATTGAAAGAATCTGACATAAAATCTTATTGCAGCAGTGAGGTAAGAAAATGTGAATCATCTATACAGACCCTTGCAGAATAAAATAAACCATAAATGGACCTCAAGACAAGCTCAACCTTCGAGCTTCAAACATTATACAACTATGAGACTTCATCTCATATGACACTGCCACATCATCGAGCCGAACACCTTCCTTGCTGAAAAACCCCGGGAAGGGAAGCGCTGTATCCACCAGAAGAACCCAAGTTTTGTCATCTGCAGGGGGCGGGAGACCTACTTTCTCCGACTTATCAGCTGCATTGAAGGCAAGGAACAAGTCGCCATAGCTAGATCGACTAGCTTCTTCATCAGCTTTCAGAGTCATGGCTAAGAATTTGCAGGCTGGATCATCCCATCTAGGTGGAAATTGCTGTCTTCCATGCCATTCAATGTTATCTTCTTCAAGAAAGCTCCTCCTCTGGAGAAGATCGCCCCGTCTCATCTTCAGTGAGCTCAAGAATGAGACGAACTGTGTGATCTGAACACCGAAGCTTGATGTCAATGCGTTCCAATCCAGAGGTTTCCGGTCAGCATATGCTATGGAGCCTCCGGTGGATTGGCCACACTCATCTCCCATGTTAAGCACGGGAACACCTAAAGAGACGAACAATGTGAAGACAAGATTGCGGATTTGTTTAAGCCGTGTCTCAAGCACAATAGTTTTGCTCGTGGCTCCTTCTTCCCCACAATTCCAACTCAGCTCCGATTCAAGTTCACTACGGCTGAAGCTCACTAAGTCCACTAGAGTGAGTCCCGTGTTTCTCGTAACATAATTAAAAGAAAATGCAGGTCCTCGCCCAGCCAAGAACAGATCACCACTACCACAGAGACGCGTAGCAAGCTCACTGATGAGGCCACGACCCCTCAAGAAGTTCTTCACGTCGTTGCTGAACATTGAGTTCATCCCTGCCCATCTCTGCCAGTGAGGAAACCTAACTTCATTTGTCTCCATGTCAAGTGGATCCAATGAGTCTGCAATTATCTTGACCCTTGCAAGCAAAGGGTCGAAAGCAATCGCCTCAATCAAAGGAGGGCGGGAAAGGAGCTCAAAATGGAGCCCTCTAGTCAGAGAAGATGCATTGATGAAAGAGAAACCATCAATATGAAACTCTGTCACCCAATAACGCAGACTCTCTAAGACTAGTTGTTGGACAATGGGGTGATTGCAGTTCAAAGCATTTCTTGATTTCAATATTTCTCCTTCTTGAATGTTACAATGATAAGAACTGTCAATCTCTTTAAGTGCTCCATCCTCACCAGTATGAGTGAAGACAACTTCCAGCAAAACCTCTATTCCGTTGGCATGCAGCTTCTTGACCATCTCCTTCATGGATTTAGCAACACTTAATGGGTCACCAAAAGGTCCGTACGAGCATGCAGGAGAAAAGAAATGCCAGGGAAAATAGGGTCCATTTTGCTCATCGAAAGGGAAAACTGGTTCTAATAAGATGGCATTGACACCAAGATCCTTGAAATGCTGCAATTTCTCAGAAATAGCAGTGAAACTTCCAGCAATACCAACAGGTAACTTACTCGACTTGTCTTTAGTAAAACGTGCAACATTCAGTCTATACACAACCATCTTCTCCATTGGTAAGTTAGGACGAACTTCGTCTCTCCAATCAATTGCAGGCTCCTCACACAGCTTCCCGAGCCATTTACGAGGCTGATTCAAACCAAATGCTCCAATAACCTTTGCATATGGATCCAACAGGACGCGATGGTCTTTGTTTCCAGCACCATTTCTGCAGCGATAACCATAACTCACAAAGGGCCCGGAACTACATAGCAAAGCATGCCAAACATCACCCGAGCGGTTGATATACGGATCAAGATCAATCTCCAAAGCAGGTTTCTCAGCTTTCGCATCTGCATACAGACACAAAACAACACTTTCAGCACTGCATGAGACAAAGGCAAAGTTCACTGATCCATCGCTTGAAAAGGAAACGCCCAACGGAGAGGGATGTCCAGCACCAAAACCTACTGGCACTGTGAAATTTGTGCTCCTATGGCTTCTGATGATTGAAACTTTTGCATCAGAACCTAATTTAGACCTCAGTAGAAAAGATATGTAGAATGGTGCTAACTTCGCCTCAAAATCCAACTCAACTGCACATCCCACGAATTGGGTTTCACATTGGCCATCAACGCTAGATTGCTGAAAATCTAACGGCATCAAACTTGTTGAATCTGATGCGAACAATCCCCAGATCATGACTATTTCCCCCTGTACACCACATAGCTGCAACGGCTCCAATTCGATGTGAACTCCATAGCTGTTATTATGCTTCTTTTCGATTACTACCTTTAATCCACCACCAAATTCCGTCCTAAATCGATACGTTGCTACTTTTTCCGAGGTTTTGACTACAGAAGCATCTGGAGTGGCCAATGCTTTCAGATTTTGACGATCATAAGGAATCCTTTCCACGCGTTTCATGAATCGTCGGCATACTGTTTTCGGTTTGAAAACCAATTCAGTAAAATTCCGAAATTTCTTATGACTGCAGGCGAAAAATTTAAATGATTCAGAAGCCTCAGCGCTCACACCATGCGATGCCATAACATAAGGAACTGGCAACATAGCCATATTCCTGTATACAAAACTAATTAAATTCAACAACTAAAGGAGCCAACCAAATTATCACCTCTCTCTGTAAAAAAGCACTGCGCATACAGATTTTTGCCTGAATATTATGCTCTCAACAGAGGCGATTGGTGCACTCCGCTTCTGCAACGGAGGCGCTACGGCCGGGGGGCGGCCATTCAGCTCATTTTTATATCCATTTCAGCTCCAGTTCACCCATGACGGCGGCTGGTGGATGGCGCGGCGGTCTTCTCAAAGATGAGGCTGAGAGAGTGCGGTGATGCGACGGGAACCAGTGACCGGTGGTTAGAGGATAAGCCAATATGGAGGTGGAATTTGGGAGGATTTTTCTACCACTGTAAGACTGATTGAGGGAATTAGGGTTTCGATTCGAAGACTCAATTTAGACATTTGGATCAAAATTGGAAATTCGCTCTACTTTGGGCTAGAATGTAATTTCGAGAATTCCTCAGTTGATTTTAGGGTTTGAAATGGATATGATACTCCTTTTTGTGTTGGATACTAATAATATATGGTCCAAAAATCATTATATTTCAATTAAGCTATTCAAATATTTAAAAAGATATAGGGATAAAGTTAGACTCATGGTTTAAAAAACGGTAGTAGTTAATTTGTTAAACAATTTACTTTTATTTTATTTTTTAATCATATTTTTTTTGTGTTATTCATTATTCCTTTTTTTTTACTCACTTTATTTCATCATTCATTATCTCTCTATCTACTTTATTTTACTTTAAAAATTCCACTAAATATATATACCTTTGATTGTTAATCATTTTTCCTTAAACCCGTGCTCAAAATAAATAGGTCAAGTCTAGTAGGACGGAGAGAGTACTTCGGAGATTATATTTTAATTTATTAAATATATGAGATGAGATTTGAAGAATAAAATTGGAGTGATGTATCAGGTGAGAATGTTATATTAGGTGAGAAATGAGAATAAATTTGGACTTTGATCTTTCTTAATCAATGGCTCAAATTTAACGATGCATTGTAATTTATGTCATTATGATGTTAATGGCATTGCAATTTATGCATTAGAATATGTATGCATTACATTTCTGCAATATATGCAGTTCCATTGCGATAAAAATACATTAAAATATATCATTCTCACGTTCTTATATAAAATTTATTTTGACTAGATCTCTACCCTATTTAACTTCATGCTTCGCATGAAAATAATCTTCCTCCATTACCATTTTCACATAAATTAAGAAGAGAAATTCGCCCAAACTAGCACTTCTTAGATAGTTTTTTTTAAATCTAGCACTCCTTATAAAAATTTAAAAATTTAGCACTTTATGTCTTATTTACCCTTACTTTATATTTGTATTTCCAATCTTGTCCTCTTTTTTTCTTATCTACTGTCATTCCACATCTCCCTCTCTCTCCACATCTCATCTCCCTCTCTCTCCACATCCCCCCTCTCTCTCTTTCTCTTGTATTTCATGCACTCCACAGCCACCTCAAATCCTACCCCTCCGCCGCCCTCTTCCTCTGCCTCCTCTCCCTGTCGCCGACAAGGGCGGCGTTCACCTCCACCGCTGCCTACCTCCCCACCAACTTCACCATCTGGCGCCTCTCTCTCTCTAAAAACCCTAGTTTTCCCGCCGCCGCCACCTCCTCGCCGCCTCGCTACCGCTACCGCCACCACCACCACCTCGCCGCCTCCACCTCCGATGGTGTCTCCTCCTCCTCCACTCACTCTCTTTTTCTCTCCGCCAACCTTGCTCTGCAGATCATGGAAATCCTCGAAATCGACGACTTTGAGAAGGTTCTTCGACGACTCTGACTGGTGGATCACGACGCCGGGCTTCGATCTGGTGAAATGCAGCATGGCGAAGTAGGGATCGGAGATGAGATCCAGCCACTGCTTGCAGACGGATTCGCACTGAACGATGGATTTCTCGGGGAGGCGGGAGAGGATCTCGAAGATGATGTGCGGCGGGAGGGTCATCAGAAAATCGTGGCCGGAATCGGAGGGAGAGGCTGTGAAGACCATTGTTGAAGAAGTTGCAGAGATATGAAAATCATTGTTGAAGAAGTTGCAGAGATATGAAGACCATTGTTTCTGTTTCAGTTTCTGATTATTTTGGAAGAGCTCTGTTATTGCTCAATTGCGTAAATTGTGTATGATTTAGGGTGACATTTGATTGCATTTTTGGTATAATACTACTGGACATATACTACTATTTGGGGTGACATTCTTTCAATTTGCCTGCAAATTTTTGTGTGTTGATGTTTGATGAAAGAGGCCTGTTTTGATTGTGTTGGTTGGTTTAATGGAAGGTTGCTGGGCCTTCCCATTTTTTTCGGTGCCTTCACAAACTTTTCAATATTTTTTAGGTGACTTCACAAATTTTTTTGACGTCACAAATTTTTCTAAGTGACTTCACAAAATTTTCCATTTTTTTTTTTCTGACTTCACAAATTTTTTCACTTTTTTTTGTGACTTCACAAAATTTGTGCCCGCCGGCGACAGTGACGGCTATACTACGGTTGCGGTGGTGGCACGGCGGCGGCGGAAAAGTGGTGATTGAATTTTTTTTTTGTTAAGTCAAAAAAATTTTTTGTGGCCGCCGACGACAGTGGCGGCGGCGGAAAAGTTGTGGTGGAATATTTTTTTTGTGACTTCACATTTTTTTTCTGACTTGACAAAAAATTTGTGGCCGCACGCGACTGTGGCGGCACGGTGGCGGCGGTGACGGCGGCGGGTTTGTGGTGGTGGAATGTTTTTTTTTTGTTCACTCACAATTTTTTTTTGTTACTAGATAGGTGATGGAAGGGCAAAAATGTCAAAAAGTGCTAAATTTTTAAATTTTTATAAGGAGTGCTAGATTTTAAAAAAACTATCGAAGAAGTACCACTTATAAAATCTTCTCAATTAAGAAAGTATATTTAATTTTTTTGGAAACACGTGACTTTTATTCAATTGTTCAAGTTTACTGATCTTGTTTATTTCTCCACACTTCAATTTTCACAAATATTGAATAAAATTATATCAGTAAAATAATGTTATAATACAATTCTTAAAAAAAAATAAAATTGGACTATATTGCGAGAACGTTCTTAAAAGGACAAAAAAAAGTGTGTGTCTATTTTCATTTGACAGAGGTAATAATTGATAAGCGAGCAACTGGAAATTTCCTTGCACTTAAAGACTATTTATAACGTGGAAAAGTTTATCTCTTCTCCAAATTAAATAAAAAGATGGAAAATTTTACATTCAATCAAGTTTGATTTTGGACTTATAAGTGTTACTTTCTCCTATTTATTGAAATTATCATGTTACTGTTTCACATGAAAATTAAGAATAAGAGAATAAAAAGATAGAAAGTGAGTAGGTCTTATTACTTTCGAAGACTTAAAACTTTCTTTATTTCGGAAGATGACAATATGAGTGAGACACCTAAGCGAGGAAATGATGATAACATGAGTGAACAGGGGAGTTTATTATTATTGAGCTTACTTTACAATCATATACTCCCTTCGTCCAGTTTATTTGTACCTACTTACCCTTTTTTTGTCCAATTTATATGTATCTACTCTAACACATTTACACATATACCCTCATTCCTTCACCCTATTTTCTACCATTTGCCACTATGAGGCCACCCTTAACAAATAATCTACCCAATTAACATGTTAATTAAATCTGCTAATAACCCACCTAATTAACCCTACCCAAAACACCCACCCCACCCCATTATCGACCCACTCTCTCTTCTTTCAATTGTCTGCATATCTTTCTCTCTCGATTGTCTTCTCCCCCAAATCTGTTTGCCCTAAATACACTGCTATACTACTCTTCTCTCCCAACAATATCTCACTTATCTCTCCCTTTTCTCCGCCACCGCGATTCCCACATAATTTTAGACCACCATGAAGTGGCACCTTCCCGATTCTCCCAACTTTCATGCCACATTCATGGGCTCCGATGCCGACCACAGTAGCCCTGAATTCTTAGAGGATTTATCACGGCCGGAAGGTTACGAATCTTCCCCAGAATCCACCGTTTCAGAGCAAGCTATGGATGACGTCGTGCCGGTAACTGAATTCTCCGATGAATCTGGACGAGCGGCGGCGGAAATCCTAGATCCATACCAGATCTATTGCGTCGCCAAGATGAAGGGTGAAATCGATTCTCAATCTGAATCGAATTTGCCCCGTTAGTCTAAATCTGAATCCGAAACTCTAGATCCAAATCTTCCAAATCAGGTGGTAATTCTTATGTTGGGGGGATGGCTGGTGATGCCTTATCTGCTGTGTTTTTATTTTTTTGTGGCGTGGGGGATGACTGGTGATGCCTTATTTATATGATTTTTGATAAATGAATCTCTGAAATTCATTTGGTGATGGCTTCTGCTTCTGATTTTTGCTCGTGATTTTCTGATTCATTTTTTGATTCAAATGATAAGTGATAACTGAGATACTACATGTGATCTATGTCTGAATTTCATTTACTGATGGCTTATGATTCTGATTTTTGCTCGTGATGTTATGATTTTTGCTCGAAATGTCTGAGAATGATGCAAACATTACAACAAAAATCATATATTGGGACACTTATTTTGGAAAATTTTATATTTAGTGCCTCCAAAAATATTCTTGGGGCACTTGCTAATATACATCAAAGTTTATATACCTGATGTGTCACTTAAAATTAACGCGCTCAAAATTACGTAATTAAACTCTTGCAAAATAATTGGCGGCAAATCCCCCGCCAAGGCACGTCGCGCCACCATTTTTAGCCTACCACATCATTTAATATGCATATCGCCCCCACCCAGTCCGCCAAATACGATGAATCTTTGCTAAATGGAAGAAAGGGAAGGCTCACCACTCGTTACCCAGCCGCCACTGTAATCGGTAAACCTTCAATTGTTTATTTCAATTTTCAGCTTTTAAATATGTAATAAGTTGTTCAAATTGTAAATCTACATCCGTTGTAATGAGTTAATTCGAGCTTTTGTATGACTACATGAGTTAAGCTAATTCATTCAACCACCTTCTCAGGCGGTTGTGGTTTTGGTATGCTTTTTCCGATTGAAATTGTATGAGAAATTGTTGGAAGCTTGATATTTTTTTGTTGATGTCTTTCTCATGTTTTTAATACTTGTGAATTCCATTCCCTCAAAGAAGGTCGAATCTGTGCAGAAAACAAATTAATCGAGGTCTAGTTGTGCAGGTAATTACGGCAACAATTTTAACAGAGATAGTGAGATTTAAATTATTGAATCTCACCTTTTATTTCTTCTACTTGTGTGTATTTGGAAAAATATTTCAAGTACACAATTTTAAGGTTTTCCTTGTGATTGTTTAATACTAATTTTTCTGGTTAGGCTCTGAGATGGAGGAAAAGGTTACGAAACTTGTGTTTGCTATTCAATGTGGTTTTCTTGTGATCATACAGCTGATACAACTTCGAGATTAGACAAGTATATAGACCTTTTTGAAAGAACTGTGGAACAATTATTCTAAAACGTGATCAAGATAGTTTAGGGCTATAAAGGGTTTTTTTTTTTGGTAATTGTAAGTTTATATTTGCTCTAATAGGCGGCTTAACTCATGTTAGGATGTTCTTGATGATGGAATATGTGATTCTTGTGTTACTTGTTAGTACGAATAATTTCAATTTGAAAATGCTCATTTCCTACCAATGTAATTATATTTTTTATTTAGCTTTTGAGATTTCTTATTTAGGGTTCAAACCTATGAGATTTGTGATGGTTTTGATCTCATATACTCTTCCTTCTACAATGCAGGAGCTCTTTGTCACGTTAGTATGTGTAAAAGAATATGTTCATCGCACCTCTTTAGACCCATTTCTATTTCTTTTGTGCTTTTGTTGTTGTCTATTGTTATTTCATTTCTGGATATCCTCACCTTTTACCAGGAAAAATGAAGTTTTAGTAGGCTCTGTCTAGAAGGATGTCTCCACTATTACTATTGTTCTCCATCATTGAGATGAGTATGTATCTTATTAAATTATCCTACAACTTCTATAAGCTGAAACACTATTTATCTCGTAACTTATTTTATATCATCTTATATTTGTTGTTTTCATCTTCTCTTGGTATAATGTATTTTTCTTCACTTAACTTTTTGTTGCTCCTACGGTTCATATTCATTATCCCATCTTGATAATGTTCTATTTTTTGCAGGATGACAAATCAACTCTTTGCTTTTTGCTAAATAGCCAAAAATTTATTGAGCTTGTTCGGGTAATATTTTTTTTTGGTGGTGTCTAATGATAGACATTGATGTGTTCTATATTTCACCTCTTTTTCTCAGTTAGTATAATTAAATTAGTACTATATCTGAAATGCTCATGAGATATCACCCACATACTTCTATTTAGGTAGAAATAGTTACATATGCTCTTCTCCAAAAAAAATAAAGTGCATTCTCTCTTTCCAAATAAAATGATAAAATGGACTCTAAAGCAATCTAGACTACGATTAGGTTAGAGTTACAATTTTCTATGTACTTCTATTTATATATCTTAGAAAGTGTTATTATTTTTAAGAACTTAAGGAACATAACTGTTATTATTTTTAAGAACTTTAGGAACAAATTTGGTTATGTTCGTAGTGTTTGTACGGAGCCAAAATTAGCTGAGATTAGCTTGGGGGTACAATAACAAGTTATTTGAATGAGGGTTGTAGAGTAAGCAAAATGAATTATGTTATACTTAATTAAGTTAAGCGACACACATAGATAGTGCCATGTTAGTTTTTATCTTTTTATCTTTACTCTTTTTCATCTTTCACCCTGTTAATACTTTTCTACCTCTATTACTTATATGCCGACTTTAATTATTTCTAGAAAGTTGAACATCATTCTTATTGTGTTCTTGTGACATGTTTGTTTCATGTTAGTGTAAACTCTTTTCATCCAATATGCATATTCTCTAGGACGAAGATGAAAAGTGATGCAAGAATTTGTTGGAAAGATTGTTCTACCTCGAAGGACCTTTCGTCATTTAGATGGTGTTGTTTTTGTATTTTGTATTTTTTAGAAGATACTTTGTGACTATTTAGTTTCTTTTGTGTGTATTGTCTTCGTAATGTAGATGGTGTTTTTTTGCAGTTGGATTATTTAGTTATTCAAATGTTGATGGCGATACTTATTTTTTAAATAAATTTACGCTCAATATAAATTGCAAAATGAATTTTTGTTACATGAGTTATTAATATGCCATATTTGTATTTAAAAATAGTATAGGTCATGAAAATTTATAGTTACGAGGCACTTATATCAGTTATAATTAAGGGATTGTTAAGTGCCCCAAAACATAAATATAGGGACACATAAATATTTTGTCCCAACATCTGTATTAGAGACACAAATAAGTGCCCCGACATTTTATTTAAAAGCACAAATATATATCTCTATAGACTTAACAATGTATTTTCAAAACTTTTATAGGGCATTTGTATGTGCCTCGAGAAATCAATCTCGGGGCATATTAAAATGTATGGAAAGCTATTAGTATAGAGGCACTTAAAAAGTGTCACAAATCCTATTGGGACACGATACTTGGAGGCACATTTTATAAGTGCCCAACAATAAGAAGTGCTCCAATAAAGCACATATTGGGGCACTTTTTGGTGTTTAGAAAAGCCATTTGTTGTAGTGAAATGATGCAAAAATGATACCTATGATGCAAATGATGCAAATGATCTTTGAGTGATTATAGTATTAGGAAAATGTTGTTTAACTTCTGTGGTGGATAATTCTTGTATGCTTCTTGGACATTATGCAGCAACTCATCAACATTATTAGCTGGTTTCTGATCTTTGAGTGATTATATGCTTCTAAAGAATCCAAGGTCATTCACATTTGTGTCTGGACTGTTGACAGGTTGGTTGATGAGTTGGATGTGGAATCCATCTGCTCTTGCAATTGCTTGAAATTCTGGATCATTATCCACAATATGGGGTTTAGCATTGTCTTGTTGGATGTAGATGTGTTTGCCTAGAATATGAACCGGCCACTTGGCTTTAATTGCTGGCACCATCTACATGATAGTGTATTGTGATAAGTCAGATACTACTCTTGATCCCTTGTTGATGTTGATGATGCAATTGTTCTTATGCTTGTTCTTATGCATAAGCAAATGATGCAAATGTCATTGCCGATGCTATTTTGTGATAAAATGCAGTTGTTTGATGCTTATTTGGTTGTTAAATGATAGTGTGTGATGTTAATTCAGATGCTATTGATAAACATGGATTTTCTCATCTTTATAAGCTTAATTGATGTCAATGTGTATTGGAAAATCATGTTTGGAATGAGTTTTGTGCTTAAGAATTGTTAATTTGTGAAATATGATGCTCGTTCGTGTTTTGTTTGATTTTGCAGAAAATTGGAGTCAAAATAATGCAAATTGAACATGATAGGATGAAAGTACAGCTCGATAGGAGTTCGTAGGCGAAAACGGATCCAAAATCGGAGTTGTAATGAGGAAGAACGAGTCGAACAAAGTTTGCGCGCGCAAGGAAGAAGAATGCGACCGCATAGGCTGTCGTATAGGGGTATGCGTAGGAGACCTCATACAGTTGTATTTTCACTACTGCGGCTCTCGAATTTTTATGCGGCTGGGTATGCGGCCGCGTACATTGTCGGGATTTTACGCGATTTTTCCTATTTTGGCTCTAACTCTTTCCTTATTCTATTTTCTATTTCCATTCGACTTTTATTTGTTTCCCTAGTATAAATAGACCCTCTAGGGCTTATTAGCAGCATCTTTTACACACATTACAACTTTGGAGATTTGGAGCTTTTGGAGAGGACAAGAAATTTGATTTCTTCACTACGGTTTTTCTAACTTTATGTTTAGAATTGAATCTTTGTTTTGTTTTGCCATGATTATGTGTGGCTAAACTCTTTATTATCTTATGGTTAGAAAGTAGATGGATATTTGTTCTTGAACTCCTCTTTTAGTTGATTAATCATGACCTTTTCTCATTTTCTTTATTCTTGTGCTTCTTCATGCTTGATTGCTTGATCACCAATTGTGCATTCTAGTTGTATTAATTTGATATCGAAAGAAGATAATTAATGCTTGAACTGAGAATAGGGAACATCCTCTTCAATAAAGTTGAAAGATCTTGAGATTAGGGTGAAGATAAAGAATCTAAGGAGCTTGTAAGAGTTAAAAGTTAGTAATTGATTGGACACAATGGTTTCTAACTTATAATCCACGGTTTATTTGCCGCGACAGCGGGCTTAAACTAATTTTGTGATTGTCTTAGGGAGAATCGAGTCCTTTAAATGATTAATTGATTAAAATGAGTTTGAGTTCGAATAACCATTGAAATCGAAGCTATAAGATAATATCTTCTTTATTTGATTCCAGATTTGCTCTTTGCTTTGCTTTAGTTAATTTCGTTTTCTTTGGTATAATTAGTTAAACTAAAATCTTTTTAATTAAGAGTTTAAATAGTGGATGTTAATTGAAAACAGTACTTGTGAATCTTGATTTCAATCTCTGTGGATTCGATCTTATTTACTACAATTAATCTGTGCACTTGCAGTGTTAATAAAATAGCGAACAAGTTTTTGGCTCCGTTGCCAGGGATTGATATTAAGATTTATGATATTGTGATTAATTTGATTGAGACTAGTTTAGACATTTATTTTCAGTTTGTTTATTTTAGTTTAATTTCTGGTTTCTCTTTGCTTTGCTGTAAGTAGTTTATGCTCACGCGTGCTAGTGACGAAGAACTAGTACCGTTTGATCCTGAAATTGAAGCTACTGCTCGGCGTAACAACGCTAGGAGAAAGAAAAAGAACATGGCTACAGCTGAAGAAGTAGCAGCTCTCAGACGGACTATTGATGAGCTTGTGGCTCGAGAAGAGGAGCGAACGCGTCGTCCGACGCCTATTCAGCAAACTTTTCAGCCTACTCTGAACGCAAGGGTCATACCTGGACCAGGACTCAATGCCACTAGTTTTGAGTTGAAGACGGGTTTGATTCAGATAGTTCAGGCAAATCAATATGGAGGGCATGTGACGGAGGATCCTAATGAGCATCTGGCTCAGTTTTTGGAGATGTGCAGTACTACTAAGATCAATCAAGTCCCTGAAGATGCTATCAGAATTCGTCTTTTTCCTTTTTCATTGAAGGACAAGGCGAAGATGTGGTACCAAACCTTGGAGCTCGGGGCTGAAACAACTTGGAATGACATCGCTCAGAAATTCTTGTTGAAGTTCTATCCTCCAAGCCTTTTTCTGAAGCTGAAGATGGAGATAGTGCAGTTCCGTGAGCTTGATGGTGAAATCTTCTACGAGTGTTGGGAAAGATTCAAGGAGAAGCTCCGTAAATGTCCCAACCATGGATTTGATGCTCAGAACCGCATTCTTATGTTCTACAATGCTTGCTCGATGGATTCAAGGCAAAAATTGGATTTTGCTGCCAACGGGGCTATTTTGGCAAAAGAGGAAGTGATGAGGCTCTTGAGATTATTGAGAGATTGGCTGCAAACAGTTATCAGTGGCCAACGGAGAGGCTTCAGGTTAGGAAGGTGGCAGCGACTCAAGGGGCTGATCCCTTGGAAATCTTGACGAATCATGTTGTCAACCTTACCAATAAGATTGATACATTGAGTTTGAGGCAGCCCGAGCAACAAACTGTGGACCATATGCAGTTGGAGGAAGCGAATTGGGTGAATAATAGGAATGGAAGCAACTTTCGTGGCAATCAAGGTCAGTGTTATCATCTCAATCGGCATCCAAATCTCTCGTATGGGAATCTGAATAATGCACTGCAGCCCCCACCTGGATTTTCTGTAACTAACGAAGTTATTAATGAGCTGAAGAAGGAGAGCACCGATGATTTGCTCAGAAAATATATAGCTATTAATGATGCTAAGTTTGGGAAGATGGAGTCTTCGATTGGAGCTTTGGAGACTCATATGAAGATGATGGAGACCCAATTGGGCCAGCTAGCCACTTCAATTGGCGGCCAACCTCAACAAGGCCAATTCTCGAGTAATACAGTTGTCAACCCGAAGGAGCACTGCAAGGCCATAAATTTGAGGAGTGAGACTTCTTATGAAGGACCAAAGATGCCAGTTGATGATCCAAAGTCAAGTGTGGAAGAAGAAGTTGTGGATGAGGAAGTGCAGGAAATTCCAAGAAGTAAGATAGTGGACGAACCGACTCCTCACTTGAAGCCAGTTGCAATACCACCAACTTCGTCTACACAAGTGGTAATTCCGTTTCCTCAGACGCACCAAAAGAAGAAAGATGATGCACAGTTTTCTAGGCTCTTGGATATTTTTCGGAAGGTGCATATTAACATTCCACTGGTGGAGGCTCTTCAAAGCATGCCGAGCTATGCCAAGTTCCTCAAAGATGTGATTTCTCGGAAGAAGAAATTGGGAGCGTATGAGACAGTGAATCTGAATGAGGAATGTAGTGCTATTTTGCAAAGGAAGCTGCCGGCGAAGATCAAGGATCCGGGGAGTTTCACTGTGTCTTGCATCATTGGGGGAAAGCCATTCGAGAGAGCCTTATGTGACCTTGGAGCGAGCATTAACTTAATGCCTTTTTCTATCTTCAAGAAGTTGGAGATTGCGGAGATCCGGCCTACTACGATAGCTCTTCAGATGGCAAATAGATCGGTGGCGTATCCTCGAGGCATAGTGGAAGATGTGCTCGTGAAGGTTAGTGAGTTTATAATTCCAGCCGACTTTGTGGTGCTCGATATGGAGGAAGACAAGGATATGCCTCTTATTCTTGGCCGGCCATTCTTGGCGACGGGATGAGCGCTTATTGATATTGCCAATGGAGAGCTCACTTTGAGAGTAAATGATGAGAGTCACACGTTCTCCATTTACAATGCTTTGAAGTTTTGTGGAGAGCTGGATACTGGGCCGATGGACGAGTGCAAAGTAATTGATGTAGTTGACTCTTGCGTGAAGTCGACTGTTTGGCGAGCAACACTCGATCTATTGGAGGCTTGTCTTTCTTACTCTCTTTTCTCTTCTAATTTTGATTCTTTGTCTACTAATGATGCGTTTGACCTTGATTTGTTTGAGTGTTGTAGTATTTTAGATGGTGGGCAGGAGTTCAAAAAGGGAGGAGGAAGATTCTTACCCTTGCGAAGAGAAGATGATCCCAAACCGCACAAGGAGGGACCGTCTGTGCTCGAATTAAAGCCACTGCCGGAGCACTTGAGATACGCATTTTTGAGAGAGAACTAGTCTTATCCGGTAATTGTATCGGCTTATCTCTCTTCTTCTGAGCTTGATAGTTTGTTGCGTGTTTTGAGAAAGCATAAGTCTACTATTGGTTGGTCAATTTCTGATTTGAAAGGGATTAGCCCATCAATATGCATGCATAGGATTTTGTTAGAAGATAATGCTAAGCCTAGGGTGCAAAATCAAAGAAGACTAAATCCTATTATGCAAGAAGTGGTTAGGAAAGAAGTTCTAAAGTGGCTTGATGCAGGTATTCTCTATGCTATTTCTATTTTTTTTTTTTCGAGCGTATATGGATAACAACAATTCATAACAAACTAGCACAACCTCATCTTCGTAACCTCTCCTATTCAATCCCGCTCCATCTACCCAATTTCCAAAGGTTTAAGAAAGAAAAGGCTCAAAAGCTCAAACTGGGCAAACTAGGATTATTTTAATACTGGACAAAACAAAAAGCAAAAACAAGCTAAGAAAGATGGCCTTAAATCATTTCTTTATCCAATAGCACACTATGCAACCTTGAGTTAGAAACCAAAGCAAGTTCTAGAGACTTCCAAGCATGCTTGACCAATTCACACACAAGAAAGAATACACCGTGAAAATATGCAACGGTTAAAGGCTCAAACTCTCACACGGGATAAACATGATTCAAGCATATGAGGCCAAACATCTAGAACTATCAATCACTACTCAACAAATCATCACACAATCACAAGCAACCAATTTCATATCCCAAAATTTCATCATAATCCAAGTCACAATATCAAACCAAAAACCATGCTTATTTCACAAACAACTTTAACTTCTAAGACTCCACTTTAAAAACAAACTAAAACTACTAAAATAATAATTAAAAAAAAACCTAAAAATTTACCTAAAAAACATTTAAAAGAAACAAATAATCGTGTTCTCCATCCCCCCAAACTTATTCAACGATATAAAATAAAGTCGAATAAGTTTGAAAATAGAAGAGGGAATTGTTTGTACTAGAACTCACCAAATCAAACCGACGGTGGGAAACGGTCTTGTTGGGACCTCATCCAATCGAGCATGCTTGAGACTCCTTGTTGCATCATCTCATAGTTTTGACGCATCGCCGCATTGTATTGCAACGTTGCCTCATATTGGCGACGTGCTTCCGCCTCTTGCCTATCAAAACGAGCATACACCTCCTTTGCAAAATTATCTAACCTAGTGTTAGTCGCCGCAAAATGAGCGTTGATGCATTGCTCATATTCCTCAAAATAAGCGGCTTCAACATAGCGACGGCGAGATGACGGCCCGGGAGCATCATCATTAACTGGAGGAGCAGCTTGAAGCTCATCCACATCTTCTTCTCCTTCAACTACGGGGTATAGTACATCTCCCAAAATAGAACCACAGCTAGGCTCCATAATAATGTATCTCTTATGTACCGGAGTCACCATGCGTAAATGATCATTAGTTGCATTCCAATCATCAACATTAGTCAAACTAGGACAAGGCAACAAAAAGAGCTCATCTTTCTCCATTCTCCAAAACAAACGGTGCACACCCTTAATCATTTGATGAGTACGAAGCAAAAGCATATCCACCAAAATACTAGACGAGGACACCGGATCACCAAGAGCAACTCCAAAATATTGAGCAATAGGAGTGATCATACCTCCAATACAAATAGGGACATTGAAAACTTGAGATTGAGATTCCAATTGCGCAAACATATAAGCTCCAACATTAAGATGAGTACCGGTGAACATTCCATCGAGAAAAATCAATTCATCGGCACGAAGAGCACCAATATTATCACGGGCAAGGAAAGTAAAGCCAAGGACCCTTTGAATATAACGGAAGACAGGATTACGGATAGCAAACGCTTTGGACTTGCCCGGGTGGAAATTACTTTCAGCCTCATGTTTTATAAGCACGAGACGACACCACAAGTGATTCGCCTCCAAGTTATAAGGGTTATGAGCACGGCTCTCCGGTAGAGAAAAGAAAGCATTGAGCTCTTGGGTATCCAACTCGCGAGGTTCGTCTCCCAGCTGAAATTTTATGCGAACCGGAACTTGATCCTCTTTTTCCACCTCCACTGTGCAAAGGAACTCCAAAGTTATGCCTCGGTAGGTAAACCAATTACCAGCCAAAATGGGGCGCAACCCAATACGATCCATAAGTCTCCACACGGATGCCTCAATCCCCAAAGCTTTAATAGTCTCCGAGCAAATATATCGACACGGCTTAAGCTTCAACTTACTTAAGATCTCCCACTTAGCACGAGCAGTTTCCGTACGAAGTTGAAACTTATAACCTCCGGCATCATAGAGTGTGGGAGGTGCATTACTCGCTTGAGCTCTAGTGTGAGAGTAGCTTTCTCTTTTCCGGTTACCTTAGCCTTTCCGGTGTCTTTTCTCGGTCCCATTAAACCCAAACAACCTACGCACACGAAAAGAAAAACTAAACCAAAACTTAGAACCTTAACCAAAACTAAAATAAAATTAAACAAATAAACTACAATAACACCATGCAATCCTCCAAATAAAATCAATCCCCTATAATAATCACACGCATATATAAAACTAATCAGAGAAACAACTCTTCTTCCCCCAAACAAATCAAAATCAACTAATAAAGTATATGTAGTACTAAATCCGTAGATTTAATAAACAAATACTTCACTTAAATCACAAGTCAATCACTAATCATATTAAAATTAAATAAAACCTGGGAACTTGCAACAAATAAGCCAAAAACCTCCCACCATGCTAACACAAGAATACACGTGTATATTCACAAAAAAAACCACACTCCAAAGCCAATTATCCAAGAGAGGAACAATGGGACTACCGACAATCTCAACATAATTCTCACGAAAATTAGCAAATACAGCCAAACCCATGGCATTAAAATCAAATCGAACCAAGAATTTCTTATGAGAATCAAGTAATTTGGCAAATACCCACGAGCGAGTCCGATATGGGTGTAAACTAAATTATGGAGTAAAACCCAAAACAAGCGGCCAATATTTTTTAGAACCGAAATTGATAAAGAAAAATGAAAGAATTTCATACCTTGGCCAAGCTTCAATGGTGGAATTAGAGGAAGAAAAGAAGAAACTTGGAGAAAGGAAAGGAAGTATGCGTGTGTGTATGCGGGCAGAGGGGAGAAAGGGAAAATAGAAAAGAAATTTTAAAATAACAGGAAACTTACCTTAGACCGGGTTAAAACTCGGTTTTGGGCTTAGATGGGCTGAATCGGCAGGCCTATACGACCGCATAAGATACCGCTCAAATGACCGCATAAAATTCCCAGAGTCTCTGTTGTTGACTTGATGTTGGTATGCGGCGGTTTATGTGACCGCATAGAGAACCACATGATGTTTTTTTTTTCTTTTTTTGA
Organism: Schizonepeta tenuifolia; assembly: GCA_029490685.1. NCBI lineage: Eukaryota > Viridiplantae > Streptophyta > Magnoliopsida > Lamiales > Lamiaceae > Schizonepeta > Schizonepeta tenuifolia. Next base: position 74,139,141 of record CM055958.1, read on the forward strand.
ACTTAAAACACAAACGAAAACGAAAAATATAAATCAAAAGACAAAATTTTAAAAATAAAATAAAATAAAACAAACCTCGTTGGGTTGCCTCCCAACTAATGCTATCGTTAACGTCGTTAGCTCGACGTCATAGTGAGACTTCAAGGGTCTTGGAAACGGAGGCACATCACCTCCTTTTGCTGCTCCGGGCTAAAATACGCCTTAATGCGTTGAGCATTCATCATGAAAGTAGCTCCCTTCGGATCCAACAATTCCACTACTTCACTTGGTAAGACCTTATGAACAACAAACGGCCCCGACCATCTTGACTTTAGTTTTCCGAGGAACAACTTGAGTCTTGAATTGAACAAAAGAACACTATCCCCCGGACTAAACTCCCTCTTGAGAATCATCTTATCATGAAAACGCTTAGTACGCTCCTTGTATAAGCTCGAATTCTCATACGCCTCCATTCGGAATTCATCCAATTCATTGAGTTGAAGAACTCTCTCCTCACCCGCGGCTTTGAAATCAAAATTCAACTTCTTAACCGCCCAAAACGCCTTGTGTGCGATCTCCACAGGCAAGTGACATGATTTCCCAAAAACAACTTGGTAAGGAGACATACCTAGAGGAGTTTTATAAGCCGTCCTATACGCCCAAAGAGCATCATCAAGTAGCACAGCCCAATCCTTCCGGCTTCCAGTCTTCTCCAACACTTGCTTGATCTCTCTATTGGCCAACTCGGTTTGACCATTGGCTTGAGGATGATAAGCTGTAGTAACACTATGTTTCACCCCATACCTCTTAAGCAAGTTGCCCAACCATTTATTACAAAAATGCGTACCTCCATCGCTGATCAATGCCCTCGGAGCTCCATATCTTGTGATGATATTCCTTTGAAGAAACTTAAGCACCACCTTGGAGTCATTTGTAGAGGTCGGAATTGCCTCCACCCATCTAGAAAAATACTCCACAACCAAGAGAATATAATGAAACCCAAAGGACGCGGGAAAAGGACCCATGAAGTCGATCCCCCACACATCAAATAGCTCCACTGAGACAACAGTATTAAGAGGCATCTCATGCCTCTTCGTTATACTCCCCGTCCTTTGGCATCGATCACAACGAGAAACAAAGAGATGACAATCCTTGAAAATCGAGGGCCAATAAGACCCACTTTGCAACACCTTGAAAGCTGTCCGGTTGGCCCCAAAATGACCTCCACTAAGAGATGAGTGGCACTGCTGCATGATCGGCTCCCATTCTGCTTCGGGCACACATCGTCGGATAACCTTGTCGGCACATCGGTGATACAAATAAGGCTCATCCCACATGTATATCTTCACATCATGATAAAACTTTTTCCTTTGATATCTGCTCAAATCGGATGGAGGATGAGTATTGGAAGCAAGATAATTGACAAAATCTGCATACCATGGAACCTTGGCGGCCACACTCAAGACTTGTTCGTCGGGGAAGCTCTCATTAATAGGAACATTGAGCTGCTCCCCTTCCATAGGCTTCTCCAACCGAGAAAGATGATTGGCCACCACATTCTCACACCCCTTGCGATCCTTGATCTCAATATCAAACTCTTGCAGCAACAGAATCCATCGAATCAACCGAGGTTTGGCATCTTTCTTCTCAAACAAATAGCGAATGGCAGCATGGTCGGTGTAAACAATCGTCTTCGTTCCAATAAGATAAGATCGAAACTTGTCAAAAGAATACACCACTGCAAGCATCTCCTTCTCCGTTGTGGTGTAATTTGCTTGAGCCTTGTCCAAAGTTCTAATGGCATAGTAAATGACTCTAAACAACTTATCTCTCTTTTGCCCCAATGCAGCTCCAACAGCTATATCGCCAGCATCACACATTAGCTCAAACGGCTGCGACCAATCCGGCACCACAAGTATCGGAGCACTCACCAAAGCCTTCCTAATGAGCTCAAACACCTTCAAGCACTCCTCATCGAACTTAAACTTGACATCTTTCTCCAACAATCTGCACATGGGTTTCACAATTTTGGAGAAATCCTTGATAAAGCACCGATAAAAACCGGCATGCCCTAGAAAACTCCGCACTCCTTTCTCACTTGTTGACGGTGGAAGCTTCTCAATAGCTTCAACTTTAGCTCGATCTACCTCCAAACCTGCACTGGAAACTTTGTGGCCAAGCACAATACCACTTCTAACCATAAAATGACATTTCTCCCAATTGAGCACAAGGTTAGTTTCCACACAACGTTGTAAAACAAGAGTAAGATTATCAAGATAATGATCAAAAGAGTGGCCATAAACAGAAAAATCATCCATGAACACCTCCATCACATTCTCAATCAAATCGTTAAATATAGCCATCATGCAACGTTGGAAAGTAGCAGGAGCATTACATAAACCAAAGGACATACGCCGAAAAGCAAAAATACCATAAGGACAAGTAAAGGCAGTCTTCTCTTGGTCCTCGGGTGCAATTGCAATTTGGTTATATCCAGAGTATCCATCAAGAAAGCAATAAAACTCAAAACCTGCTAGCCTATCCAACATTATCAATAAAGCGAAGGGGAAAGTGATCTTTTCTAGTCACAGCATTCAACATGCGATAATCCACACACATTCTCCAACCCGCAGTCACTCTAGTAGCAATAAGCTCATCTAACTCACCCTTATCTACCGTCATCCCCCCTTTCTTAGCCACAACTTGAGTAGGACTAACCCACTCACTATCAGCTATGCTTGTCCTTAGGCATAGGCATATGATGCAAATGTCCTTGCCGATGCATTTTTTTGATTGGTTTCTGGTTTCACCCCTTGACTGATACTACATTGTAGTTTGATGCTTATTTAGTTGTTCTGTGATACTACATGATTTGAATTCAGATGCTATGCTTGTTCTTATGCATAGACAAATGATGCAAATGTCCTTGTTGATGCAGTTTCATGCAAATATAAGGAAAATTAACTACCTCCATGAGTAGTTGATTTTTCATAATTGGCCTTGTAAATGTATGCATTGGTTTGGTTTCCATGGTGCCTTTTTGTCTGTTCTTTGAATTTCTGATTGTTGGCTCATCTATGATGAATGGAATATCCCAAATTTACCATCAAAGAGTACAGTTCCATCTTTTTCAATGATGGGCCTTGTAACAACACAATTGAACATTATTTTGCTGATGAACCTCTTTGACTTGCATGACCTATGTAGCTTTATCTCACCTGCACAAAGGTAGTACCTATCCTTTGTTTTGGTAAGGTAAAACCATTTCTCTTCTACATGCACTGTGTTGTGCATTTTCTGAAATTTTATCTTCTCACCCTCAATGATGCTTCCAAGCTGATGAGGCTCCAATTCAAGCTACACAACTGATTTTTGGGGGTAAGGAAAGGTTTTATAGCATTAGTATGTGCCTTGATCTTTTTCTCTTTGTACCACGTATGTACCAAACTCTTACTCACTCCCAAATTTTCTTCCATTTGCCTCAGTGACGTCCTCTGTAGAACTGAGAGACGTTTGACCTTTTCTTCATCAAATGACTTTGTTTTCTTGTGAACTGACCCTATTTTTCTGCTTTGGATATTTACAGGAATTCCTTCAACCTGCTGAGATTTGGCCCGACTCCAAATGTTCCAAATTATCTTCAAACTGACCTGAAAATTCTCTGCAGCTGCTGCCTTTGCTCCGTAGTTTAATTTGCCACCGCTGCTACGTTCGAGTAGCCATTTGGAGTCGGGTCAAATCTTAGCAGGTTGAAGGAATTCCTGTAAATATCCAAAGTAGAAAAATAGGGTGTTTTGCTCATGTGATGTGAGATCCTTTTTGCGCTCTCATTTTGAGCTTGACTTTTTCTGATTTTTAAGTGTTGAACTGATCTAAAAATTTGCATGTTCGACAGTATTTATAGGTGTTTTAGTGGGGTAGATTAGTTTGAATTTTCCCTCCTTTGTGTTTTGATCACATCAATGTGTATTGATGAATTGTTTATTGAAAAGTAATGCAGATTTGGCTCCAAATTTCAGTGTTTTGCCTCCAATATTTGCCTCCAAATTTACTGTTTCAGATTCTCATTTTTTCAGTATGCAGCAACTGTCCTTTTTTTGCCTTCTTTTAATTTCTGTTTTAATGAAATGCAACAGGAAAAAATGAGTGACACTAACAATGACAAAATCGAAAAAATGAGTGACAATGAAAAAATCGAAAAATCATTAACACTATAAATGGAAAAATCGAAAAAAGCTCAAACACTAATGATGCAAAAAAAACGAAAAATCGAAAAAATGAAGAATGAAAAAATTGAAAAATCGAAAAAATGTGTAAAGGAGGAAAAATGAGTAATGTGAATGTAAGTTTGTTTTATCAACTAAAAATGAAAAAATGCTTAAGACAATACATTTAATTTACCCACTCGTTAATCACAAATTAAATACATAGATTAATACTACCCTTCAAATATACTTTTATTTCACCAACTACCACTTTTTCAGTTTTCTTAAAACTTGTGTCAGTACCTAAATGGGAACAAATAAACTGGATGGAGGGAGTATTTTGTATCATCTCAAATTCTGTTTTGCACTCGACGTGTTAATGGGATTTGAATCTAATGCTTGACACATATTTGTGTTTATGGGATTTGAATTTAGTTTTTGACTCGTATTCATTAATTTAATACGGGACCCATCTCCAGATATGTAAATATTACAATAGTATGATACGTGATGCTGTTAAATTAAACGAGTATTTCACTTCTTTACACTAATGTAAAACCTTTAATCATGCAATAATTAACAATATCGAACCACAAAAAGAATAAACAAAAATGAGAACAATGTACTAAACAAAATCTGAAACAATCTTTTTCTCTACCAAATCTACTTCCCAACAAGAATGAAAATCGGTATTAGTGAGATCAAGCTGCTAAAAACAGCAAAAGCAGCACCTTTTCTACTAGCCTTACTTGGAAGTATTGTCGGAAGAGAGCATTCTTCCCCATTGAAGTAAACTTTTGTTGGAAATCCATCTCCGCCCGCGACATTGATCAACGGCGTTTGCTTCTTGGTAAAATATATCAGTGTTTGTTGTGATCCGGGCACCGGTGGATCCCTTCTCGGATTCGATCCGTTTCGTTCAGCAATGAGATAGTTCAAGCCTGGGAATCCTTGTAGAAAAAGTGTGTCGTTAGACAATACTTTCCCATCCATGGAGTAGACTTTCTCGTAACCAGGCATTGCCCTGCTTAGTTCAACTGAGGCGAACCAGTCTACTATGTCTGCTTCGCCCCAGTTGAATAGGGTGACTCTTGCAGTCCACCCTTTTTCGAAATCTGATACCAAGTGCCAATTGAGGCTGACACCGCAATTGTCTGGACATGGCAGGGGATTTGGGAGTTTGTGCCTTTTCAAATCAGCAAACTCCTTAGCAAACTTTGTTCTGTTGTTAAAGGGCACCAACAGTGCCTCAGCCGGCAGGAGCAGAGCCGGCTCAGTAGCACTGCAGGTGCCGGCTGGGCTGTCACATCCACAGGCGCAAGTGTTGCATGGGACAACAGAGTCATTGAAGAAAGATGAGAAAGTAACACAGCACGTTGTCTTCCTAGACTCCACCTTGGTGATGTTGCAAACCACTTGCCAGCTGGCAATGGCCGCCGTCTGCGAGGGCATCCCGGATGGCTCAGGGAAGAGTGTCGGCGCTACACGAATAGGCTGCCCGCACTGGTACTCTGGGCCAACCGTGCTGTTGATTCGCCAATTGAGCGGAGGCGAAAGCTCCGTCTTGTTGAGGTATGGGGGCATTTTGTACACTTGGATTTGGAACGACGAGTTGGACTTAGTGGGATCCATTGCAGGTGACAAAATGCTCCCATTCCGACAACAGAAAGGAATCAGTCCTAGATTTGTATCGTTAGCTTTGGACAGAGGAAGATCGATGATTGTCGGCCTTGGGTCGCAATTCAAAACCTTAGAGAAATCGAAATTATCTTTGTAGAATTGCCCTTGCCTGCCGAATATGCAGTTGCCGGTGTCGATGATTTCTGGATAAGCTCCTCTCATGGAGTTGATGAACTCGCTTTGCATCCATTCCCAACTCAGTCTCCAATTGTCAAGACGACCGAGTTGATTTTGATTCGAGATTGTGACTTGAGCCCAATAGTTGGTGTCGTATGTCATGAGGACATCGTACATGATCATCAAATCGCCCGTCGAAGCTGAAAATTCTTCGTCCTCTGTTGTGTTTGTTTTCGTGTTCGTGTCTGGTGTGCAGCAAGTGCTCATAATGTTTCCTGCACGGGCAATCAAACATGTCATTTCAAATATCTCGTATTTTTAGATAGATATCATGTTATCAGCAGTGCCATTATATATTAATTACATGCATTGCATTGGTCCCTCACACTCATTGCAACATTACGAGAATTGACTAAATTTAATTTTAAACGGAAGCCTAAATTATTCCATAACTACTTCTTCATGGAGTATAAAATAGTACTAGTTCACTAAATTAATTATGCAATTTATAAAACTTTCCATATTTATTACCTTGTGTGGGAAGATTACGGCACAAATAGCCATCATTAGCAAGAGTGATATTTCCCGGCAAAGAAGCACTCGGCGGCGCCACCCCGAACTCCGTCCCCACCAATTCCACCACCGCCCGCATCTGTTCAACATTTCCGGCGGTTTCGATCGCGGTTTTCAGGTCGGTCGCCGCGCTGCCAGAGAAAACAGCGCCGCCGCTGACGTTCGCCGGCATGAAGGCGCCGTCGGCGAGCACGGCGTTCGCAGCCGACACCAGAAGCTCGCCGTGATTGAACCCTACGAAAACGCGCCAATTCTTCAGCTCCTGCCGCCCGTTGTTGAGAACCATCAACGTCGACGTGAACCGGTACGGCTGGTCGGACCGGTTTTCCGGAGAAAGAATCGGCGGGATTATCTCGGTTGTGGTGTGGTTGTATGTGATCGAAACGCCGTCGTTGCACAGAGGAGATTGAGAAAGAGAGGTGGGGAGGTAGCAAAAAAGAGAAATAGTAAGCGCGAAGATCGTGAGCGCCGTCAGAGTGGAAATAGGGAAGAAAGGAGTGGCCATGTTCATTCTGGATGAGCTTTCGAGTTTCGATCATCAAAGAAGATGGAAAATATAATTGGATTTTTTTTACAAAGGGAGGGAGAGAGATGGGAATCATGGAACGGTTATTACTACGTAAGAAACATAGGGAAAGATGTTTGAATTTTTCTTGTCGGAATTTATAAATTAGTTGATCGAGTAAAATGAAGTATATCTATTGAAGTTGGCGTGCCGGCTTTGAGTGAGTCTTTAACTAGAGAGGCGCAATAAGCATGAGCAGAAAATAAGAATAAGTCTTCTATTTTGCTTTTCTTTGGTTTCATTTCGATTTCATGCAACTAAGACTTTTCTTGTCACCTCCATTCCTTTTTACAGTATTTTAATTTCAAACCTTAGTTTGCTTGTATAAATCATATGTTTTGTCTGGTATCAAATGTCGAGATCCTGAATTAAACTATGCGATTGGAAAAAAACAAAGAGATACTTTCTCATTTGAGTGGAGGGAAGGTTGAAGATTATGCTAACAAACTATATAAAATGTGAACCGCGCGCATTATAAAAAGGAAAAATTGTACGACATAACAAGTACGAATTAATTAGAAAGATAAATCTTCTATTTCCCATGCTATAGATACCCGAGTAAGAAGGAGCAAAGTAATGCAGGTATTGTAGTAGCCAGAATTGAGCTACACTCCAGCGCAACGCGTCTCACTAAGTGAGACCGTGCGTGGCGCGTGGTGTGCACACGTCCTATTATTATTATTATTATTATTATTATTATTATTATTATTATTATTATTATTATTATTTTGCAATAAGTCCATATGCACACCACCATATATTCATATATACACCATTTAATGTTCATATGCACACCGAAGAGTATCGATATGCATCAACTTTTTCCAGTTTTTTTTCATTTTTTTTATTTACAGTTTTTTTTTCCTTTTTTTTCCTGACGGAGCCTTCGGCTCCGATTTTACGGCTCCCCTCGCTCGAATCTTGACCAAAGAAGAAGCGGCAAACGAAATAACCAGAGGCAAACAAAAAAAAAAGAAGTGCAAAATAAATTTGGAAATTTAAAAAACAAAAATTGAAAATTAATTGTGCATATGCAAATACAACGTGGTGCATATCAACATAAAGTGTAGTGCATATTAATATATAGTAATGTGCATATGGACTTATTGCCAAGAAAAAAATCGAAAAAAAAGTTAACTGTTAATCAGGTCAACCCATGTAGAACCCCAAAAATTCAAGCCTAAAATTTTCGTTTTAAGTATATAAAAATTTATATAGAATTAATCGGATAATAGAACGGTCATTTATTCCCGACAAATTTTATACGTCTAAATCATAAATTCTTTTTAAGACGTCATATGCATTGCATAGCACGAGCATTCATATTTTATTATTCGAGTGAAATATGTCGATATTATTGCCTATGCAATAATGTGATTAATTAGAAATAATTAATCAAAAGATGATATATATATATATATAATATATAAATATGAAGCGTTTGTTTATTTAATTTTGTAAAAGAATTAATTTATAGAATAATATGGATATTGGTCTCGTTAAGACCGAAATAATTAGTTCTATGTATATGCTCGATCGAAACTTTGATCGGATGAACGAATGTCGTATTACGGAAGAATAATCGAAATACTATATAAAAGAAAATTATGTAATATAATAATATATTTATTAATATATACTCCCTCCGTCCCTGATATATCTTCCTATCTTTTCTTTTTGGGGTGTCCCCATATATCTTCCTAGCTATTTTTGGACATCATACCACAACAAATTATTACTCCCTACCCTTACTTTATCAACTTATTTATCTAAAATACCACATATGGTCCACCACTATCTCAATTAATTAATGTATCACTCACCACTATCTCAATTAATTAATATATCACTCCTTCAATGTGGGCCTTTTCTCCACTCAATACAAACTCAACCACCTTTTATCCACTCACAACTAACTCATCAACATTTTTTTTTAATCCCTGTGACACTTCCTCCTAGAAAGATATATCAAGGACGGAGGGAGTATGTAAGAGTGGTGCGCGTGAGTTGTGTGAGTGTGTGCGTGTGCGTGTGTTTTGTGAGATTGTTAGGATAAGTTTAATTTATTAACAATAAAAATAAATAAGTTAATAGGGATCGAAAGAAAGAGAGAAAATCAGACAATATAATTAATTAGGATTGAAAGAAAGATAATATTTGACTTGACCGGAGTTTAACATAAGATTTGGCTAGGTTAATGAATATCAACTATAGCAAATAGTACCCAAAAAATATGAAGAATTTTAGCACTAGCTAAGGGGAAACAAAAATAATTTATTTGACCCTTTTCTCATTATAAATATTATGAGTAAATAGTAAACAAATGAAAAAAGAGTTATATGTATAAACTATAATTTATTATAATTGTTTGTTCTTAAGCACTGAACAATTTTATTAAAACCTTAAAATCATTTTAGAGTGTTTGAACTTTGAGGTATAAAAATCGAAATTGCTATGAAAGTAGTGCATTGGCTTTCTATTTTTATGATGACTATCTTTTATTTGGGGAAGGAGAAGTTCTTGTGATGACTTTAAATGATACAATTTTAAGCTTATTATCATCGTAGTTATATAATAGCGAAGTTTAATTTCGCACTACGTAGCGCATTCATAGTTCTCCATTTCTATTTGTTATGGTCCAAAAAGTTCAGGTCTTTCTGAGAGACCTTAATCTCTATCCTATTTATAGGAGGCAGGGAGATAGCTCATCGGATATAGGTCAGGCAACTGAGAGCCAATAAAGAAGCAGACTGATGAGTGAACTCACGAGCTATCAATGCTAATAGCATGGAGAAGGACTCATTTGGCCAAGCATGGCCAGGTGTCATAAAGAACCTTTACCCGCAGTGATACGGGTTTAACAGATAAATGTCAGGAATGTCCACCAATGGAGTGGGTTCGTACCAAAAATGTATAACAGATCCTTAGTTCATTTACCGATGTACCCTTAAAAGATCCACATATAAATATCATTTCAACCATCTCTAAAACACAAGTTACACACACGCACACTCCATACTCACGTACTCTTCTCTCCTTTTCCTCCTTTTCGTTCAAGAACTGACTTGAGCGTTGGAGAGGGTTCACTGGGAAATCTCCGGTCCCTTTCTTTTTGCAGGATCTGGAGAGACCTCGCCGCTGAGTTCGAGATTGGATTTCTACCTTTCGAGTGGTTCCAATAGGTGAGCTGGAGTTACTTCACTTGAGGTGTGCTGTTTGTGAAGCTCAAATGTTGAGTCATGATTTTGGACACAACATTTGGCGCCGTCTGTGGGAAAACATCTGTTTTTCAATTTCGTGTTTTCTATAAAATTTTCATTTCCTTAAAGCTGGTGGGATTTTTTACAACTAGTTTTCTCTGTTCGATGTATTTTGAAAAGGGGAGCTATAAAGCGCAGAAAAGTTCTTCATTATCGTTTCTTCAAAACTCTCCAAAAATTTTCCTTGCTATTTCCCCAAGCATTTTAAAAATATGTATATATATATATATATATGCACAAAGAAGGGGCAGAGATTCCAAGTCTGGGTCTGTCCCTCAGAAACGTTGTCAGAAATCTGTTGGTCCGGAAGTATGGATCGTGAAAGTTCTCATGATATGAGAAAGGAAAACATAGAAAATATAATATTCCTGAAGTGAATTTTATACGACCTCTGTAGAGGTGGAAAGAATGATAGGGGGAAAGAGGGGAGGAGCGAGATAGATCTTGCTCCTTAGTTCCCTCAGCCCCCAGGAAAGCTTTGCCATAGCTTGCCTGAGAAAAATATAGTGTTGAACATTTATGCTTGTTTTACTGATAATTTTGCCTAATGGCGAGTTAACTGTTGGCAATTCTGTGTTGGCAGTCATGGATGACATAGTGGTCCGAGATTTGGGACCTTCCCTTGATGGGCCGTGGGAGATGATAGCTCCCCAGAGGGGCACAGTGATGAGGAAAATCACGAAGTCCCGAAAATAGCCGCTCAGAAGCCTATCACACCTCAGAAGGATAGGCCCTCTAAACCTCTGAGTCCCCATAAGGAGAGAGCTCGCCGAAAGGTGGGGGAGCAAGGGGATGAATTTCAAACCCCCTCGCAGCAGAAAGTCACGTGCGTAATCTCAATGGACCAAATTAGTTCTATGGTGAAACAAGCAGTATCAAATGCTATGGTTTCTCCCGAAAGTCATAGCAAGAAAGTTAGTGGCAAAACGAAAGAGAAAAGAAAAGAAAAGAGGTATAAATGTGTTTGGCAGTAAAGATGATAAGTTAGCTTGCATGTGAGTTGAACTCCATATGAGCAGAATGCAATGGTTTGTAACCTGAATGCTCTGTAATTATTTTCAGGGAGAACCCGAGGTCGAGAATCACTCTGAAAGTGAAGGGCAGCAGAGTCCTCAAACTGATTCTGAAAATGAAGGTGATGAACGGATCTCAAAATCTCTGGATAAAGCCGCAGCCGCTGAGATTGCAGCTCTCAAGCAGCAGCTTAAGGACCTCCAGAAGAAGGCCTCTTCACCGAAAAAGTCTCCCAAGAAGTTTGTCAGGATAAAGGATGACCAATCTCCTTTCTCTAGAGATATTCATGATGATCAATTACCAGCAAATTTCAAAACACTAACATTGGAATATGACGGCTCTACTGACCCGCATGAGCACATAATGAGGTTTGAAAATGGAGCAATGCTCCATCAGTACACTGAGGGGGTAAAATGCAGAGTTTTCCTAACCACTCTTTCGAAGATAGCTCAGCAGTGGTTTCCCTAGCTACCTCCACGGAGCATCAGTTCCTTTGGTGAGTTCAAGTCCATGTTCTTGCATCAGTTTGCTAGCGCGAGAAGGCATGTTAAGACGTCCTCCTCACTCATGGCGTTGAGACAAAAATCTGGCGAGAGCTTACGACAGTATGTGGGACGTTTTAATGCTGAAGCATTGCAGGTGCCTTTGGCTTCGGACGATGTGAAGGTGCAGACGCTGATACAAGGATTAGCCCCAGGATTATTTTTCGACTCATTGAACAAGAAGCCTCCTGTTTGTTTTGAGAAATTACAGCAGAGAGCTGATAAGTATGTTAACCTGGAGGAAGCTCATGAGGCTAGAAGAGCTAAGGAGGGATCTCCTAAGTCTGGGAGGGAGACCTCAGAGAGGAGATCAGTCCCGGTCAATAGAGGCGATCGAGACAAAGGGGGGTTTAAGCCTAGGGGGACCCCTGAGAGGTTCGACAGATACACACCTCTCAATGCATCTTTAGTACAAGTTATGGAAGCAGCTTCTAAATCCCCTCATTTCCGATTTCCGAGTACGTATAAGGAAGCCCCCCGTAACCCGAGATCTGATTTGTACTGCAAGTATCATAATGATTACGGTCATGATACCAATTCGTGTCGGCACCTGAAAGACGCCATTGAGCAACTACTAAAGAAAGATGACTCGCTACTCCAGTTTGTCAAAAAGGAAAGAGAGAAAAGCTACAAGAGAAAGGAACCCAAGGCAAAAAAGCCGGAACAAAGGGAAAAGAACTCTCCAAGGAGAGAAGAACCCCCGTAAAAAAGAGGAAATATCAACATGATTACGGGAGGAAACAAGGAGGGCGACTCAGGAAGAGCTCGTAAAGCTCGTGTGAGAGCTGCCAAGGTTGGTGTAAGCAAAGAAGTGCAGGAGTTGGCTGGCACAATGGGTATGGAAATTGATATTGTTGATTCTTTCCTAGGGGAAGAATTGTCTGGAAAAACAAATATTACGTTTGGGCCTAGTGATGTGGTCAGCACAGGACCTCACAATGATGTGCTGGTCATCAGTGCTGAAGTAGCTAACTGGAGGGTCGCAAGGATCTTTGTAGACACCGGTAGTGCGGCTAATGTGCTTTTTTGGGATTGTTTTAAGAAAATGCAAATCAATGCGGAGCTGACTCCGGTTAATACGGCATTGTACGGTTTCGCTGGAGGAGAAATACACCCAAAATGGGAGGTAACCCTCTAGGTCACCCTGGGAAATGGAGAAGCATCGAGCACAAGAATGGTGAAATTCTTAGTAGTAGATACACCATCAGCATACAATATTATTTTGGGGCGGCCAACTCTCAATGATTTCCAGGTGGTGGTGTCCACTTACCACATGAAAATGAAGTTCCCAGCGCAACGAAAGGGGCTGATAGGAGAGGTCGCGGGAGACCAGGAGGTATCAAAGGAGGCATATGTAAAGTCCATTAAGCAAACCAGAATGGTAAGAGGGCTCAGGTGACAGATCACCTATCCCGAAGTAAAATAGAAGGTACGGAGGATGCGGGAGAGGACATGAGACCTCGCATGCAACCCGTAGAGGAAGAGTTGATGATGGTGGAACTTTACCCGGATAGAGTGGGGTCAACCACGAAAATGGGTAAGTCGATGACTGCTGAGCAGCGGGAAGCCATAATAAAATGCTTGAGGAGGAACGCTGACCTATTCGCATTTGTCCTAGAAGATATGGTAGGAGTGGATCCATCTATAGCCATGCATCGTTTGAATTTAGATCCTAAGGCAAAGCCGGTAAAACAAAAGAAAAGGTCGTTTGGGCCGGAAAAAGAAAAAGTCATAAGAGAGGAGATCAGGCGGCTTTTGGATGCAGGACACATTGTGAGGATACAATATTCTGAATGGTTGTCAAACGCAGTAATGGTGGCAAAAAGTAATGGTAGCTGGAGGATATGCATCGATTTTAGAGACCTTAATAAAGCATGTCCAAAAGATCACTATCCTTTGCCATGTATTGATCAGTTAGTTGATTCTACTTCGGGATGTGAACTGCTCTCTATGCTGGATGCGTATCAGGGGTACCACCAGATACAGCTTGCACCAGATGATGTGGTAAAAACAGCCTTTGTAACGGTGTGTGGGACGTTTGCCTACGTAAGAATGCCTTTTGGTCTGAAAAATGCAGGTGCCACGTATCAAAGGATGATGGATTTAATATTTGAAAATCAGATAGGGCAAATTTTGGAAGTCTACGTAGACGATATTTTGGTCAAGAGTATGAAAGCTGAACATCACGCTAGAGACCTGGAAGAGGTAATGACAGTCATCAGAAAGTATAATCTTCGTTTAAACCCGACCAAATGCACATTTGGAGTGAGGTCAGGCAAGTTCTTGGGATACATGGTAACCCCAAGAGGTATAGAGGTGAATCAAGCTAAGGTAAAAACGGTGCTCGAGATGACAGCTCCTGCTAGTATAAAAGAGGTCCAACGGTTGAATGGGAGAATCACGGCTCTTAGCAGGTTCATTTCCACCTCTGCGGAGAGAAGCTTTCTGATGGTCCCGAAACGAGTTCTGGTGTATGGGGAGGGGGGGAATACACCAGATAAAGCTTTTAAAAATCAACCCCCTGAAAATATCACAACCGAGTAAGAAGACTCGGATGGAATCACAACTGAGTAGAAATACTCAGCTGGACTCACAACTGAGGAGGAAACACTCAGTTGGAAATGAAGTGATGTGCGGAATGTGGTGGAAAATAACTCATTTAAAAATAACTCACGCATTTATGCACGGTCGGTCAAGAACCAAGACAGTTGAGAATGCACAGATGCAGTTTGTATGCTAGTTAGTCAGTTAGTTGAAAATGCAAGAAATAACTGAATAAAGAAAAACACAAGCACAGAGAGATTTAACGTGGTTCGGAGATAACACTCCTACGTCCACGGGGAGTTGTGAGTCCACACAACTCAGTCCAAGTTCTTCTGGACAAACCACTCAGCTTACGCGGGCTGAGCAACCGTTAAGGATAAGTTTGCGGGTACTTATCAACCTTACAGTTTAGTTTTCGGGTACTAAATAACCTATCTACTCAATTCTGGGAAGAGTAGCGTCCTAACACTCCTTTTGAGAGAAAGTGTGAAAAAGATTGGTTCCAACTAAAAGCTCGAACACGAGGTGAGCTTTGATCTAACACTCTACGAACTCTCACCAAGTGATGTTCTCAAGGTTCGATCTAAAGACACAGAAACTAACTCTAGAACTCTCAACAAGTGATGTTCTAAAGGATTAAATGCAAATTCAGCTCGTGAAGAATTTAGCTCTTTCTTTCGCTCTCTGGTTTCTTCTCGCGTGTGTGTCTTGTGTTGTGTATCTTCTCTAAATGAATGAAGGCCTCTATTTATAGGCGGAGAGTATCAACTAGCCGTTGGAAGAGCTGTTGATCTCTGTTCTTTGAAAGCGATGGCTTGTCTCTCATCTCTGCAGACTTTCCGGATTTAGCATCTGTGCTCTTCTGCTTTTCATCTGAGACAACCTTGTGTTGGGCCAAATGGGGTAATGACTGAATGGTCAAACCCTCACGTGACTTCCTTTTTGAAATTCAAATCTTAACAACAGACTTCCAACAAGGAGTGGTCGATTAAGACTTTCGATCTTCAACTAGCTTGTTCTTCAGCTGATGTTCTATCTGACTGCTGACAGTTGAACTCTCAGCTGACTTCTACTTCATGTTGTTGATCTTCTGGGTTGAGTTATACAACTGATGTTCTGAAACTGAACGCTTAGTTGTCTTTCTTGTATCTTCTCCCTTTTTGAATTCACATGGAATGAACGCTCAGTTGTGTTCCTCACAACTGATTTTCTATCTGTTGAGTGTAACTTCCCGCTTTCTCAATGCTTCATATGATGGACGCTCAGTTGTCTTCTTTACAACTGATGTTCTATCTGAGTGAAGCCTTGTTGCCGTCTTCAGCTGGAGTCCTGTAAAGATAAAATCTTTAACAATGCTCAAACAGCGAGCCTAACTACTGACAATAGGAACTGGCAACATCTACTCGGTTGGGGTCAGTTGGTTTTGGAATCAATCAAAACTTTTACTTAAATTTCCCAACACTTTCCATTCTTCAAAGTATTAAGAAAGGCGAGCAAGTTTGAATAGGATAAAAGTTTCCAAAAGGCCTTTGAAGAGCTGAAAAGTCATCTGGCTAGCTTGCCGATATTAACTAAGCCAGAGCCAGCTGAAACGTTATATTTGTACATATCCGTGGGAGAGCACACTTTGAGTGTTGTCCTCATACGAGAGGAGAGATCCCAGCAGCAACCTATTTATTATATTAGCAAGGCTTTACAGGGGGCGGAATACAAATATTCTGATGTGGAGAAGGCTACTCTTGCTGTTATGATAGCTGCCAGGAGGTTGAGGATGTATTTCCTGTCTCACAAAGTGATAGTAAGGACCAATTTGCCTTTCAAGTAAATTTTGAGTAAGCCAGACCTCTCAGGGAGGATGGTAAAATGAAGTGTGGAATTGGGAGAATACGATGTGGATTTTGAACCAAGGACAGCCATTAAGGCTCAGGCGTTAGCAGACTTTATTCAGGAGACCACAAGGCCAATGCAATGGCCCGAGTGGAAGGCCTACGTGGATGGGTCGGTCACAGTAAACGGGTGTAGGGCAGGTATTGCCATCATAACACCTGATGAAGAAGAGTTGAGTTTTGCTCTAAAATTTGAGTGTAAATTGTCAAATAATGAAGCTGAGTACGAAGCCTTTGTTAAGGGTTTGGAGATGTTAGCTGAGTTGGGTGCTCAAAAGGTCGTAATGCACTCTGATTCTCAGTTGGTGGTCCAGCAACTGATGGGGCATTATGAGGTAAAAGATGAGAGAATGGCGCGCTATGTCCAGAGAACAAGGGATTTGGAGAAAAAAATTCGTGGATGTGTGCATAAAACAGATTCCGAGAGACCTCAATAGCAAAGCAGACCACTTGGCTAGAGTAGCAAGTTCAGTGGGCGAGCTGGTGCCTGAGAGGGTGGTATTGCTGAAAGTATTGGCAGAGAGTGCCAAGGAAGGGGAAGTAAGTGCAATAGAAGCTAGAAATGATAGGAGGGCTCCCATATTGCATTTCTTGAAGACAGGAGAATTGTTGGAGGGGGCGAAAACCTACAAGAGATGGATTTATGCTAGGTACTGCATGGTGGGAGGATACCTATTCAAGAGAGCTATATCCCAGCCATTGCTTAGGTGCCTAACAGAAGAAGAGAGTGTGAAAGTCTTGAAGGAGGTGCATCAAGGGAGAGCTGGGTGTCATTCTGGGTTCAGAGACCTGGCTAGACAGGTGCTCAGGGCTGGATACTACTGGCCTACTTTGAAGAAAGACGCTGAAGATTTTGTGAAAAAATGTCCTAATTGTAAAAAACATGGGCCATTGATACATGCGCCTGCTGAAGAGCTGGGAGTGCAATACTCTGAATGCCCCTTTGATAAGTGGGGCATAGACCTAGTTGGAAGGTTGCCTATGGCTAAGGGAAAGAAGTGTCACCTGATAGTGGTAGTTGATTATTTCAGTAAGTGGGTAGAAGCAGAGCCACTTTCCTCAATATCTGAAGATAGTGTAATCAAGTTTCTGTGGAAAAACATTTGCTGCAGGTACGGCATACCAAAGGTTCTGGTATCGGATAACAGTACGCAGTTCTTTGGCAAAAGGACTCAGAAGTGGTGCAGAGCGAAAGGAATTGAACAAAGGTTTGCTTCTGTAGCTCGGCCGGAGACATGCGGTCAGGTGGAAGTAATTAATAGAACCATAGTAAACGGCATCAAAGCAAGATTGGAGGGAGAGAGATCTCAGTGGTTGGATGAGGTGGATTCAGTCCTTTGGGTTTACAGGACTGGTCAGAAGACCGCTACGGGGGAGTCGCCTTTCCGTTTGGTGTATGGATCAGAAGCTGTCATGCCAGTAGAAAGTGAGGTCTCAACATATCGAGTGTTGATCTATGATGAGAACTCGAATCAGGAGCTCAGGAAGGAGAATTTAGACCTGATCGAAGAAGTCAGGGAGAGAGCTCACCAGCGAGCTTTGGCTTACAAAGCCAGGATTAAAGCAGCATTCGATCAAAAGGTCAAAGTCAGGAAACTGGAAGAGGGAGACCTGGTATTAAAGAGAGCTGATGCAATGCACCCCATGAGGAAATTTGAAGCGAACTGGGAAGGACCTTTTGTGGTAGCTAAAGTCCTATCGGGAGGAGCATACGAACTCATGGATCAAGAAGGAAAGTTGGCCCCAAGACTGTGGAACATCAGCAATTTAAAAAAGTATTATGTTTGAGCATTTTTCCTTTTGAAAATGGAAATACTGTTTTGTTTTGTTTAGAGGATGAGAGCTTACGTGCCAGGTATCTCAACTCCTCTTTTTTGGTAGAATACTTGTCCAGCTAGGTGGGTATTCCTGTAACGGCACGTTGAGAGCTTACTGAAAATAAATAAAGGCTGGAAAGTTTTGGTTATTTCGTGCGTTGTTTCAGCACACCAGTTAAGTCACAAATTGAGCCGAGTGCATGAAATGTAATATACTCTGAATGATTCGGAAAAGGAATGTTGTTTGTTCAGAATCATCCAGAGTAGGGGGGAGTAGGGGTGTACCCTACACCCCAAGGGGGGTCGAAATACCTCATGAAAATGCATAAAAAATGCGAAACACAACATGAAAAATGCGAATAAGAGAAAAGTAAAGTCAGAAATATGAATAGCAAAACATTTAAACACAATAAGGCTCAAAGCGAGCTCAAAGTTTAGATAGCGAAATGTATAAACACCATGGAGTTAAAAGTGTACGGTAGGCAGAAACCAGAGAGTGAAAGCGGATAAAAGAGTCAAGCTCATACAAAACAAACATCGTTCTAAAGAAGCAATGAGTTGATAAAATACTATGCTAAGAAGTCAGTAGTATCTTCTTCCATAGTGGTGTCTTTGTCGTCAGCATTATGAGTAGAAGGTGGAGCTATGTCTTCGGAGGTCTTGCCCAGGAGACTGGCAGCTTCAACTTGAGAGGAGGAAGGAGGAACACCTGCCTCAGAAAATAAAGGAAATAGCAGTAGCAAACACACGTTAAAAAAAAAAAAATTAAGGGAAGAGGTGCAAGGTAAAAATATACCTGAAGAGGTAGCTGGACCAGGGGGAGTTTGGAGAGATAACTTCCACTTTGTCCTACAACCTGAAGAAAGTCTTCAGGAAAAAAATCGTAAATAGGATCAGGAGGATTCGCAAAAGCAGCAAGGAGATCACAGGGAGCAATCAAAGCCTCGAAAACTTCTCTCATCACAAGAAGCCACCAGGGTGTACCAGGCTGGGCCCTTAAATCTCCTTTGAAAGAAGGAGGCAAAGGCAAGCGCATGACGATAGGGTCTACATCAAGAGCCTGATCAAATCCCATGTTGCGAGCTGTGGCCAGAACAGTCATACCACACCTTTTCGCTAAATAAGCAATATCACCACGAATGGTGGCAAGATACTCTGGCGAAGCCTTAAAGGAATCCAAAAGACCCTCGTGCAGGATTTGCAGAGCGCGCTGACCCATTGGAGTACGCAAGATGAAGCTGCGGCATCCTTGTACCCCTTCTATGTAGCCTGTCTGATAGGCGCTGTTAGCATCCTGAGCGAGGTTTCTGGCCTCAGCAAGCTCCTTAGTAACCTGATTCAATCGACAGCTAAGATCCGCGTTGACAGCACTCAAGGAAGCATTTTCTGCTGAGAGATTAGATAGCTTTTCCACCGATTTGGATAGCTCATGATTCTGTTTCTTCAGATCGTCATTAGCCAGGGATAGCTGACTGCTAGCATCCAGAATGTCACGGTTGCTTGCTTGAAGTTGCTCCGCTGTGTGGGTAAGCTCTCTCAGCTGCTGTTGATAGCTCGCGACACTCTCTTTCAACTTTTTCATCTCCTCTTTGTGGTTGTCACTCTGGAACCGGAGAAGTTTACCATGAGCGCTGACTAGCTGATAAGAGGAGAAAAGTAGTCAGCGGGATAGGAAGATGATAAGAAACTCAAAGTAACAATGAATATGTATAAAAAAAAAATAATAATATGTATGGTTAACTGGTTACCCGGATGAGGCATTGTGCGCTATCCTCTTGCAAGGGAAGTAAAGAGGGAGGAGATGAAGGTGTTTCCTCATCAGGAGAGGAAGGCAGGGATTGCAGCAGAGTGAGGCATTCAGAGGAGGGTAGCTGTCGGAGAGAACCTGATGTCTGCCCCCGGAAAACATAGCCTGGAGAGTCAGAAGCTCTCTGAGGAGATACCTCAATACGGGGAATGTGTTTCCCTTTCTTAGAAGCTGTTGTGAGCAGGTCTCTTGGGCCCTGTTGAAGGCAAGGTAGCCTTTTTCTCTCGTGCAACAGGAGGAGGTAAACCTAGAGAAGGAGGATGTGGCCGAGTCAGGTCTCCATCAGAGGTCACTCTCACGGGTATGCGACCAGATTTAGGTAGTATGGAAGATTCCAATGGATCTAAAGTCATGTTGCTCGGCGTGCTGTCATCTTGGGCCCTGCTTATCCCTTTACCAGCTTGCTCTTGAAGGAGAATGTTAAAATCAAACTCTTTGTCATCAGGAAGCTTGACATCTTCAATCCAACTCATCTCTGTATAGGGTATAACCAAGCAAAAGACAATGTCAAGAGGAAGGCGCATACACCTACTCATAAATGGAAAAATAACAAAAGAAAATTAAAAGAGAATGGGCGAGACCCACCCTCAGGGGAGAAAGAACACCCACCAGGGAGAGCTAGCTCAAAAAATGAAAGAATCGATGGGTTAGACAGTAAATCGTTGAATTTGAAAACACTGAAGCGAGCTTTAGCAGTGAGCATGTCCAAAACTTTACGCTCGACGGGCTGAATAGCCTTGACATTGGGGCGAGGCTGTTTTAGGTGTAAAACTTGCCAAGGAGCATAGGGAAAAGGCCAATTCCCATCCTTAGGGGTAATCACAAAGTATTTATCCTTCCATTCTTTCCCGGGGCTACGAGCATTACATAGATGCTGTGCTGGGCCTTTAGGTCTAGCGCTAATGTAGTAAAAGCCATCTATGGGTTTGATGTCATATATTGTTTGAAAAAGAGTAGGAGTAGGATGACCTCCATTCCCGCGCATAAGAATAAAGAAAGTAAGCAGAACTTTAATTGAAGAAGGCAGAAACTGGTTAGGCCACAGATTATGTAGGGCACATGTTTTCACAACGAAGTCAGGAAGGGAAAACCTTAACCCTGCTTCAATATGATGATACCAAAAAACTACTGAAGGAAAATCTATCGAGTGGGGGCGTTCATGAGACAAAGGCATTCGAATGTCAAAAGCATCATAGCAGTTCAACCACGTCTTCACTAATTCTAATTTCTCTAAAGTTAGAAGGGATTCACCTGCGAGAGTGTCGGAGGTAGGGAGAGAAGCAAGGGATTCACCCCCAGCAGCAGTAAGCGAAGTAGATCTCTGTGAATCTGGACGAGGAGATGCTGAATCATCTTCTAAATCCACAATATCTCTCACGTCGGAGCCGTAGCCAGAAGAGATAGTGCGCCGGGAAGAGAGGCGGCGAGAACGGCGGGTAACCGATTTCTTCCTTTGAGTTTAAGTACGAGAAGAAGTCTCAGAGAAAGAGTCATCACGAGGAGGTGATTCAAGGGGAATATCCCCAGAAAGACATCGCTGCTGATCGGAAAGGGTGTTCTCTTCGGAGAGTGAGTCGGAATTAGCCATGTCTGAATTCTTCTCAAAAGAGCAGAGAAGGGTGAGGAGAGTAAGTTTGGAAAGTGAGAATGAAAAGTGATGATAATGAGAAAATAATATATTAAAAATATGCCAACGGTTGAGAAAAAGGGAGGGAAAACCGAAGAGGCGGCTGTTCAATCCCCTCTGAAAAGGCGAGGGAGAGATGACGTCATGGCCGATAGAGACGAAATTTTTTCAAAACAGCCAGGTCTCACCCAAGGCCCCTGCCTTACACGTGTCCCTGGTGGTAAATGTCTGTTAAATTACACTTTAAATTGTCCTTATAACTACTCTACGTGTAAAAAGATAGAAGACCTTTTTAACTAGAGTAGGGGGGAGTAGATGTTATGGTCCAAAAAGTTCAGGTCTCTCTGAGAGACCTTAATCTCTATCCTATTTATAGGAGGCAGGGAGATAGCTCATCGGATATAGGTCAGACAACTGAGAGCCAATAAAGAAGCAGACTGATGAGTGAACTCACGAGCTATCAATGCTAATAGCATGGAGAAGGACTCATTTGGCCAAGCATGGCCAGGTGTCATAAAGAACCTTTACCCGCAGTGATACTGGTTTAACAGATAAATATCAGGAATGTCCACCAATGGAGTGGGTTCGTACCAAAAATGTATAACAGATCCTTAGTTCATTTACCGATGTACCCTTAAAAGATCCACATATAAATATCATTTCAACCATCTCTAAAACACAAGTTACACACACGCACACTCCATACTCACGTACTCTTCTCTCCTTTTCTTCCTTTTCGTTCAAGAACTGACTTGAGCGTTAGAGAGGGTTCACCGGGAAATCTCCGGTCCCTTTCTTTTTGCAGGATCTGGAGAGACCTCGCCGCTGAGTTCGAGATTGGATTTCTACCTTTCGAGTGGTTCCAATAGGTGAGCTGGAGTTACTTCACTTGAGGAGTGCTGTTTGTGAAGCTCAAATGTTGAGTCATGATTTTGGACACAACACTATTTATCTTAATTCTCGTATTTTTTGCATTATTAATTCATATAAATATATAATTCTATTCTATATATATATTCATATAATCATAAAAATCAATATCAAATTCTAAATTATCTCAATATATATCAGATTGTAGACCGCATATTTATCTTCATATATAATTCTATATATACATTAATCGATATGATACTAATAGATAGATACATATCAAATTCTATTCATAATTCACACCTTAATTATATTTTATTCTTTACATATTGTGCTTTAAATTTTTATAATAGCGAAGTTTACGTTCGCACTACGTAGCACGTTCACAGTTCTCCATTCCTATTTATCTTAATTCTCGTATTTTTTGCATTATTAATTCATATAAATATATAATTCTATTCTATATATATTCATTTAATCATAAAAATCAATATCAAATTCTAAATTATCTCAATATGTATCAGATTGTAGACCGCATATTTATCTTCATATATAATTCTATATATACATTAATCGATATGATACTAATAGATAGATATCAAATTCTATTCATAATTCACACCTTAATTATATTTTATTCTTTATATATTGTGCTTTAAATTTTTATCAATTAATAATAGAAAAATAAACGGTGCTCTCTCCTCGGTGCTCCGTTTCGATTTTTCATTATTCTGGTATTTTTGACATTATTAATTCATAATAATACACATATATTACTTCATGTATATCTGTATTACTATATTTATCTCTATTCTTTATATTTCTTTAAAGCTTTGTGTATTATTAATTTATAATATTAATATTATATACTATCTCAATTCTTAATGGATATATATTCTCCACCTTTTACCAATTTTTCATTTATATCCTGACCTTTTTAAATTAGGCACCTTTTAAGTTTTCGCAATTCGATACTTCCAACCATTTTCCCCCAATTAGCGCTGACATGAAATCTAGAAATGCTTACATCGCAAAGCCCGACGGAAAAACAAACGACGTAGTTTTAAAAACACAAAACGTCGTCATTTTCTCAAACACAATACTTATATTTATATTTATTTATGAATATTAGGGTACCGATTGAAGAACAATTTATTCTTTTTTAAAACTACATCGTTTTTTTCTATCGGACTTTGCCATGTATGCATTTTCGGATTTCATGTCAGCACTAATTGAGGGGAGAATGGTCGAAGGTATCGAATTGCGAAAATTTAAAAGGTGGGAAATTTTCATTTAATTTAAAAAGGTGGGGATATAAACGAGAAATTGATAAAATGTGGAGAATTTATATGCAATTTAGCCATATATATTCTCAATTTCTAAATACAAATTATATAACTTATTTTCATTATTAATTATGTGTTTAATAATTATGAAAAGTAAAATTATTTTTTAAGTTAGTCTACAAGTAGCTGTAATAATTAAATTTAAATCAATAAAACAAGCAAATTAGCATTTAAGAGATCAATAGAAATTTTTTAATCAAAAATCTCTATGAAAATTAAATAAATATATTTAATTAATATATCTATATGGAATTCTTTTTATCTTTCATTCATATTTTTCTAAAATTTTCTATTAGTATCTACTAGAAAATACTACTCATGTCACATTGAATCTAATGTATGAATAGATAGCTAAAATAAAATATCTTGAAAATTGTTGGAAAACTTAGTAAAAAGTTTCGAAAGATACCAAAACTCCAACTGACCCCAACCGAGTAGTTGAATGTCTTTAGTCTGATCTTAGCTAGAGCTCATTGTTTGAGCTTAGGAATTTTATCTTTACACGATTCAAGCAGAAGAAGTCAGTCAGACTAAAGAAGAAAGTTCGTGAAGAACTCAACTGAGGCCCAAACTCAGCTGAGACCCAGAATCAGCTGAGGTCCAGAGATTCAGACTCAGCTGAGACATCAACCTCAACTGAAGCACGGACTCAGTTGGACAACAGCTCAGTTGACTCCTCAACTGACCCACGCAGCTGAAGGCATACAGTTCAAGCGTGAAGAGAAGTTGTGTAGAAGTCACTGAAGATGGAAGAGTTGCATTTCAGATTCAAATCTACTCGGAAGCACAAGTCAGCTGTAGAACTTACTATAAATGGGCCGACAACAGCGACGTGCAAAAAGCAAAGGTCGCAGTTACCATTTTAGAAAAGTTTCCAGAAAAGCAGGTGGAGTGTCATACTTTTGGCAAAGGTCAAACGGCTATTTTCAACGGCTAGTTTGATCACCCTCTATAAATAGAGGTCTCCACACCAAAACTCAAAACAGACACAAGATGAGAAAAAGCACGCAAAAGTACCTAGAGAGACAAATTCAAGAGTGATGAAGCAGCAGCTTATCGCCTCTCTCTGTCTCTCCAAGCAAGAAGACCTCAACCGAAATTCAGTCGAAGTAGAGTATTCACTCCTCCTCATGTTCTTCTATCTAGCCTCTCATAAATTCCCCTTTCTTGATCAAGTCTAGAGAATAAGTTCTTGCTTGTATTGTGTCTGACCGAACTCTCTATCAAAGGATTGAGTCTGACGCCTTTGGTCGAAGCCTCCACTTCCCTCAGTGTTGAAGGCTTCCTTGTTGGAAATCCCTCCATCCCAACCCTTAGATCTGACTTTGAACCCGAAAGCAAAGTCACCAGGTCCCTTGGAACCCGTAATCCAATACCAGGTCCCTTAAAACTCGGAATCCAAGAATAGGTCCCTTAGAACCCGGAATCTAAGACCAGGCTGTGCACTTGCCCGAAAAAGTATCGTGAGGTCTTGTTCGAACCTATAATCGAACTGGTTAGATTTGCTTGGAACCCGTAATCCAAATGGGCATTTGGTAAGCACACATAAGCTTATCTAGTGGATTACCTCCCCGAAAAGAAAGTCGTGGACGTAGGAGGTCAATCTCTCAGCCATGTTAAAATAATGTGTACTTTACATTCTGCATTTACATTCAATATTTTACTTTCAGTTTACCTAACCAACTGGCCCAACATATTGCATACAAACTGCATATTCCAAACTGCACTAATTTGGAAAATTGACCTTTCTCATTTTCACAAAGGTTTCAATTTTTGTAACGAGTCTAATTTCCACTATCTTCCGCAACCCAAAACTGTTTTAAAACCTCAGTCGGTACATACAACTGACCTTCAGGCATAGGAGCCAGCTGTGCTGCCAATTGTGTGAACAACTCCAACTGAGCAATTCAGTTGTAGAGTAGCTCCAACTGACTTTTCCAGTTGTCGAGCCAACTCAACTGAACAGTATAACTCAGTGAAAAGACTTTTAGCAAAACGAAAATTGCTACTGGTGTATCCCCCCTCCCATACACCAAATACTCGTCATTGGGACCATAAAAAATGTAAATAGATCTTTCTCGGCCTTTGGCTAAGATTAGAGATCTCAATTTACTACAAACTAACGAGACGATTCAAATAGACATAAAAAGAACATTTTTTTTCTAATTTTAGTTAATATAACTTTGTAGTGTTCAAATTTTTATCGAGTACTATTACCCAACAGGTTTGCGACGGTATATGCAATAAAGTCACAATTTTAATTAAGTAGAAAATTTCTAAATAAATTTTGAAAAATACATAATGAAAATGCAAATATATCTTTCTCGACTTCTGGCTAAGATTAGAAATATCAATTTATAAAAAAACCAACGAGACGATTCAAACCAAATAAATGATTCAAATTGACATAAAAAGAAGAATTTTTACTAATTTTAGTTTATACTCTCTCAGTCCCGCCAAATACGGCCTAGTTCATATGGGCACGGAGACTAAGAAAAAGGGTATTGAGTATAAAGAAAGTGTTTAGTGTAATGTGAATGCAATATTTTATAATGTTAATAAAGTTATAGTTGGGATGATTGAGTGTTTAGTGGGAGTAGGTTAGTGGAGTTTAGATGGGATGTGGACCATGTATATAAACTAATGAGACATATTTTGAAATAGCCATAATGAACATTAAAATATAAATTTTGGCCCACCTTCTTCAAAAATATAAATTTTGGCCATTTTTTTCAATTTGGGACGAAAATACCCTTAATAAGACGCGGAACGGGTCGGGTCGGATGCGGGCGGTCGCGGGTCGGGTCGAGCGGATATAAGGCGTTTGGTACTTCTGGTACAAATTTAGTTATATTAGTACCAATAGTTCTAGTACTTCTGGTACGAATTTAGCCTTATTAGTGCCAATAGTTCCAGATTTTGTACAATTGGGACGAATTGTCGAATTAGTTCCAGATGTTCCAAGTTATGATATGGTACTCTTGGGACGAAAATTCCAATTATTTCAAGTTATACCGCTTCGATTTTGCGGCTCCGTCTTCGCTTCGATTACTAATATAAGGATAATCGTCGGGCAACAATTTAGATTTCTTCGGCTCGCTCCGAGGCTTTCGGCTCCCCTCGCTCGAATCTTGACCAAAGAAGAAGCGGCCAACAAAAAAAATGAATAGGCAAAGAAAAAATAAAGAGGCAAACAAAAATTTGGCAATTAAAAAGAAATAGAAAAAAAGAAAAAATCTGGAAAAAAAAAAGAAATAACAAGGAAAAAATTGGAAAATAAAAAAAACAAAAGAAATCTGAAAAAAAAAAGAAAAAAATCTGGAAAATAAGAAAAAAAAAACTTGGAAAGGAAAACAAGTGTCAATAAAATGGATCAAGGATTGATGGATCAAAAATAGAAGAGAGAAAGGGGTATTTAGGTCCTAAGTTCAAAAAAATGGCCATAATTTATATTTATGAAGAAGGTGGGCCAAAATTTATATTTTAATGTTCATTATGGCTATATCACATGATATTCTCTAAACTAATTGCGTCAAGTATAGTGGGACGTCCCAAAATGAAAAACAGGCCGTATTCGGTGGGACGGGAGGAGTATTAACTTAGTAGTATTCAGATTTTAATCAAGTACTATTACCCAATAGGTTTGCGACGAGTATATACAATAAAGTCTATTTTAATCGATATGTAGAAAAATACTAAATAAATTTAAATTTGAAAAATACATAGTATTTGGTCTATTATCAAATCATAATTATAGGTTTAGATACGTGAAATATAATTAATTTACCAAATCTGATAACACAAACAACATAACAACTTCTAAATAAGATATACGACTATTTTTAACTATAAGTCGGTCTTTGGATAGAAATTCTAGAGAGAGAATGAGGGAGAGCGTTGAGAGAGAAAGACAAGTTTTTTTTTCAAAATTATAATGATATAATTTGTTGTTTGGTTGTTTTATCATTTGCAAGATGTTTGTATTTCTTCTTTTGCTCATATTGGTGAGAAAAAATATTATTTACCAAAAAAAAAACTTTTATGAAAATATATTTATATAAATAAAAATATAAAATTATTTTCCGTCGAATCTCGACGTACTACTAACTAATTTTATAATATAGTATGAAATATTAATATAATAAATATATTTTCTCGTACATCACACGGGGTGATACTAGTATTATATATGCAGCAATCATAAATCAATAAAGTCTTTTTTTTTTTCTTTTGTAAAGTTACTATTTTGATATTTAAAATAATACTGTTACATATAAATTATTACTACATTTTTACGCTGTAATAATGATGGTAATTATTAATTGCATATCATTTATTTTATATATACTTATACATCATACAAATACTATTATAACATTATTTATAACACATACAGTTACTACGCACCTGTGATCAATCATTAGAGCAATGAAAGAGAAGGTTAGTTTACTAAGCCTATATTATGTAATAATAACGTACAGTGCTTCTTAGTTTATGATACAATTAATTGATTTTACGATACAACAATCATAACCAATTATTTGAATAATTAAACTACGTATAAAATACTAACATGTTACATGTTTAATTAATAATCTGCGTTACGTATCAGATCTTTATTTATTCGACCGTTGAAATTTTAAAGCTGCATTGCCCTAACTTTGCTCCTCTCCTTTGTTGACTTCAATGCCAATATTTAAAAGAAAAAATACCTCTGCCACGTCGGCGGACCCACTTACTTAAACTGACCGTTTTAGCTCAAACAGTAGCCGTAGATTTCTACCCATCGACGGATCACAAAACCCAGATATTCGACCGTTGCATTCAAAATCTTTCATTAAAAGACTCCAACAATTTGTAGCCAGAAAATACTTCAAATTATCATATCCGAAATATTAATAAAAAATAAAAAAAAATGTTTCAAATTTTGAAACTTAGCCCAGATTAAATCCACCTTCTTTCCTTCTTCAGCTTCTTTGCTTCATTATTCGATTCACCAATCTGCTGAATTCTCCCACTTATTCATATTTTAGAGGAAAAAAAAGGCAATAAATGGTGAAAATGGCAGCAAATTCTCCGACGTCAACTCCGGTGACAATAACGGTCACTTCCTCCGGCGGATCACGAAGCGCCGGGCTAACAAGCCCGATGCCGCGCCGCCAATCACTCTCAAACACCGCGAATTCCCCCCTCACCGGCGGCGAGAGCTCCCACCGCCGCTCAAGCGGCGGCGGTCGACGCCTCGCATTCTCGAAGGAATCCGGCGACGAATTCGTCGCGTACACGGTTCAAATCCCATCAACGCCCGATAATCGCCTCGTCTCTGATTCTCACAACAGCCCCCCTCTCAGCTCCAACAAAAGCAGAAACAGAATCCCAAACGAGGGTTTCATTAAAGACACCATTTTCACCGGCGGATTCAACTCCGTCACCAAAGCTCACATGAGGAAAAGCTCCGACGACGTCCCGTCGGCGGCGAAGTCGAAATCAATCTGCGCAATGGACGGCTGCGATGAGAAAGCAATCAATGGTAGCTTCAAGAGTTACTGCGAGTGTGGGTTTAACATCTGCCGCGATTGCTATTCCGATTGTGTCGAAAACGGCGTCGGCCATTGCCCCGGCTGTAAGGAGCCATATAAAGACAGCGGAAGCGACGAGGAGGCCTCCGCCTCGTCACTGCAGCCGGAGGCGGACGAGGAGGAGGATCGAGCTAATCCGCTGCCGGAGTGGGGCAGAGGGGTTAAATTAGACAAGAATCTCTCCGTTGTGCAGTCTTTCAAGAATCCGAACCACGATTTCGATCACAATCGTTGGCTTTTCGAGACGAAAGGAACTTATGGCTATGGAAATGCTCTTTGGCCTAGAGATGGCTATGAATTTGGGAGAGAAACTAGTAGATACGAAACTCCCCCAGATTTTTCAGACAAAAGGAACAAACCTTTGACTAGGAAAGTTGGGATTTCTGCAGCAATTCTCAGCCCTTACAGGTAACATTCCATTTCTTTCAATAATATCCTTATTTTCTTTCTCATTCTTGATTTGGGACTGCAAATTGATGAGAGAGAGTGTTGTATATAATGCAGATTGTTGATGGTTATTCGTCTGAGTGTTCTCGGTTGCTTTCTTACATGGAGGATTATGCATCCTAATCGTGAAGCAATCTGGTTATGGTTGATGTCTGTAATTTGTGAAATTTGGTTTGCATTTTCATGGCTACTTGATCAGTTACCAAAGCTCTGTCCAGTTAAGAGAGTGACTGATCTCACTGTCTTAAAAGATCGATTCGAATCATCGGAGCCTAACCTTCGAAATCCGAAGAAATTCTCGGATCTCCCAGGAATAGATGTGTTCGTTTCAACAGCTGATGCAGACAAAGAGCCACCTCTCGTAACAGCAAACACGATCCTCTCGATTCTTGCGGTCGATTATCCTGTCGAAAAGGTGGCTTGCTACTTATCCGATGATGGTGGTTCTCTGGTAACGTTTGAGGCTGTGGCTGAGGCAGCTAGCTTTGCTCGAATTTGGGTTCCGTTCTGTCGGAAACACAAGATCGAGCCTCGGAATCCGGAGGCCTATTTCGGGCAGAAACGAGATCCCTTGAAGAACAAAGTGAGGCTTGATTTTGTGAGGGATAGGAGGAGGGTGAAGAGGGAGTATGATGAGTTCAAAGTGAGGATCAATGCGTTACCGGAGACGATAAGGCGGAGATCGGACGCTTATAACGCGCAGGCGGAGATGAGGGCGAAGAAGAAACAGATGGAGCTGGGTGGAAATCAAGCGGAGTCGGTTAAGGTTCCGAAGGCTACTTGGATGGCCGACGGCAGCCACTGGCACGGGGCGTGGCCGTCGGCGGAGGACGGCCACTCGAGAGGCGATCACGAGGGCATCATTCAGGTACCTATGACTACTACTACTAGTTTTTATTTTAAGATAGGCCTGATTTTGTGAGGCAAACTCATTCATGTATTATTATCGTCGTTGTAGATAATGTTGGTCCCGGCTAGCCCTGACCTACTATTCGGGCAAGAAGCCGACGACGACAACTTGATCGACACGACAGACGTGGACATCCGGATGCCGATGTTGGTGTACGTATCCCGCGAGAAGAGGCCGGGGTTCGACCACAACAAGAAGGCCGGGGCCATGAACGCGCTAGTCCGTGCTAGCGCCATCATGTCCAACGGCGCCTTCATCCTCAACCTCGACTGCGATCACTACATCTACAACTCGGTAGCCGTGAGGGAAGGAATGTGCTTCATGCTCGACCGCGGCGGCGACAAGATCTGCTTCGTCCAGTTCCCGCAGCGATTCGAAGGCATCGACCCCAACGACCGTTACGCCAACCACAACACCGTCTTCTTCGACGTCGGCATGCGGGCCCTCGACGGCCTCCAGGGCCCCATGTACGTCGGCACGGGCTGCATTTTCAGGCGCATCGCCCTCTACGGCTTCAGCCCGCCCCGCGCCACCGAGCACCACGGCTGCTTCGGCCGCTTCAAGAAGAGGAAGCAACTCCTCAGAAAATCCAAACACAGTCAGAATCAACAGGCCGAGGACGATGAGATGCTGTTGCCTATAAATATAAATGGCAATAATTACGAAGATGATGAAACCACACGAGCCTCACTAGCTAAGCAATTCGGCAATTCAATGACCCTTGTGGATTCAATCGGTGTAGCTGAATTCGGAGGCCGTCTCCTCCACGAGCTCCGAGGCAGGGGCAGCCTGGGGCGGCCGTCGGGGTCGCTGGCCGTGCAACGGGAGCCGTTAGACGCGTCCGCCCTGGCGGAGGCCGTCAGCGTGATCACGTGCTTCTACGAGGAGAAGACGGAGTGGGGGAAGAGAGTGGGCTGGATCTACGGGTCGGTGACGGAGGATGTTGTGACAGGCTACAGAATGCATAACAGGGGATGGCGGTCAGTCTACTGCGTCACAAAGAGGGATGCTTTTCGAGGAACCGCTCCGATTAATCTCACGGACCGGTTGAACCAGGTTCTCCGGTGGGCGACCGGTTCGGTCGAGATCTTCTTCTCGAGAAACAATGCCTTGTTTGCTAGTCCGAGGATGAAGTTCCTACAGAGGGTGGCCTATTTCAACGTCGGAATGTATCCGTTTACTTCAGTTTTCTTGCTCGTTTACTGCGTGCTGCCGGCGCTGTCCTTATTCTCCGGCAAGTTCATCGTACAAACGCTGGACGTGACGTTTCTGGTGTTTCTGCTTATGATCACGCTCACGCTATGCATGCTTGCGCTTCTGGAGATCAAATGGTCGGGGATCACGCTTCACGACTGGTGGCGGAACGAGCAGTTCTGGCTGATCGGCGGGACGAGCGCGCATCCGGCGGCGGTGGTGCAGGGGCTGCTGAAGGTGATCGCCGGGATCGAGATTTCGTTCACGCTGACGTCGAAGTCGGCGGCGGCGGAGGAAGGGGAGGAGGAGTTTGCGGAGCTGTACGAGTTCCGGTGGACGACGCTGATGATCCCTCCGATCGTGATCATTATGTTTAATATGATCGCGATCGGAGTGGCGGTGTCGAGGACGGTTTACAGCCCGTTCCCGCAGTGGAGCAAGCTGCTCGGCGGCGTGTTCTTCAGCTTCTGGGTGCTGTCGCATTTGTATCCCTTTGCAAAGGGGATGATGGGGAAGAAGGGGAAGATTCCGACGATTGTGTATCTGTGGTCGGGATTGATCTGCATCGTCATTTCCTTGCTTACTGTTTATGTTTATCCGCCGCCGGGAAGCCATGGAAGCTTGAGCTTTGCGATGCCTTGATGATGTTTTGAGTTGCAAATTAGTGTGCGTGGGGGGGGAGAGAGAATGAAGTTATGCTCAACTTCATCTCGAGTTTAGTTGTTTCCTTTTTGCTACTCCTATTAATTTGTCTGAACATATCTTATCTCTGTATGTTGGATTTGTTTTTCTATGATATATAGATTGTTGGGTTCAAGAATGAAGAAGGTGCAAGTTTAGAGGGTTCAAATTATCGCATCACAAACAGTAACGTTTTTAGGTGGGTTTTGAGTTTGAGTTGCACAATTGTGTGTGTGTGTTTGTGTGTGTGAGAGAGAGGAATGAAGTTATGCTCGACTTCATCTTGAGTGAAGGTTTTGTTTTTTTTTTTTTCTATGAATTTGTTGAATATTTTCTTAGTCCGATTATTTTTTGCAGAGATAGCTCTCATCAATTTCACTCTCCATCTTATTAAAGCTCGTATCTTCATCTTGTTATGTTCATTTAACAAGGTTATGTTTTCATTCATCAGTTCATTGATCACCTCTTTAATACCCACTCAAATATCTGTTAGGAATCGGGTACTTGCTCGTATAGATATCAATGAACAATACTTCTTTTTTATTGATGAACTTTGAACAGAAACAGAATTTGTAAGAATTACAATGGAAACTGAAGAACAGAGATTAGAAAACCAGATCGTCCGAAGTTAGACTTCTGCCCGCAAGACGAAAATACGCCCCGGTAGTGCTCACGGTAAGGCGGCTCATCCCCAAAGGTTAAAACGATCTAAACGTCTCGGCTGTAGTAGCACCACAAACAGAACCGAGCTCCGGCGAACTGAACTAGAACGAAGACTGAACTGGTGTATGATATGCTATGAAATGCTATGCTGCTTTGAGAGAAGAGAAGATTGCTTTTCGTTTCTGTCCAGAATGCAATGACAATGCCTCCCTTATATAGCAGCTCTCGGACATGTGGAGGGGCTCGTTGCATTAACACAACCATTCGTTGCATTAATCGAATTGGGCTTGTGGGGTTGGTCCAAAAAGATAAGGCCCAAACACCAGCCCAAAACACCAATTACCAAGATCCAAGTCTCAGGCCCGCCCGTCCGGACGGACGGCGGCGGCGCGCGCGTGTAGGCACCCATACACATCCATACACACCAACCCAACAAGCTATTAAGCCCATACAGACATAGCCTTAAATACTAGTCAAATCATCCACATATAACCGATGTGGGACAACTAACATTTATTATAATTAATAACATGTTAATTACTACTTCAACATCCAACCTTTAGCATACAATATCTCACTCACCAGAAATCGGTTTAGAGATATTAAATATACCACGTTCATCTACTCACGGCGTAGATTAACATCCAATAAATATTTTAATTAAATAATAAATATTTAATCAACAATATTTATCCTCAATAATGGTTAATATTTGGTTAATATTTAAACCATTTCCAACAATCCCCCACATGAGTGAGAATGTCAATGCAAAATGAATGCAAATGCAAAGTTCAGTCCTCAAGAGACAATACTGCATTTGGCTAGGTAGCTTGTGACCTTAAACCTATCCATAGTCAACATTATCGAGTATACCGGCGGCATAGTGGTTATGAAAACCTTGAACTAGTCCTCCATGGTGTATACCGAGACAACAATATTGACATAATATCATCTCAATTTCGTTCGTTCTAACGTTTTGTGTCCTTTTCGGCCTTGGACACCCCTATGGATTCATAAGTGTATCAATTGAAGCGGCCTTCACTTCACACTTATATAGGTGATTCTTATTTCCAAGTATCCTACTATACTTGACCTCTCCGAGGTATCCAAGAATCATTAAAAGTCATAAGACTTAACCTCACCACTTGTAGGTAAACAAACACTCACTGTTCTCAAAGAATAGGTATGTTCGAGTGTGTAACACACGAATTCTTATAACTTCGTTGTCCCATTGAACCAAGCTCTTGGGATCCTCCAATCTGCAAGGTTGGGTATCCACTATAATCATCCTTAAGATGTGGATTTAACACTCATTCCCTCTAACAATTTATACATTTGATCTCGATTAATGCTCTTAGTCAGCGGATCCGCTAGATTATCTATTGACCTCACATAGTCAATTGAGATAACCCCACTCAAGATCAAATGTCTTACGGTATTATGTCGTCGACGAATATGTCGAGACTTACCGTTATAAAACATATTCTGTGCTCGTCCAATAGCAGATTGGCTATCACAGTGTGTCAACACAGACGACACAGGCCTCGTTTAACATGGAATATCCTCGAGGAAATTTTTAAGCCATTCGGCTTCTTCACCAGCTTTATCCAAAGCTATGAATTCAGATTCCATGGTAGACCTGGCAATACAAGTCTGTTTCTTAGACTTCCAAGATACTGCACCACCCCCAATAGTGAACACGTATCCACTCGTAGAAAACGAGTCTTTGGAGTCAGATATCCAATTAGCATCACTATACCCTTCAAGTACAGCAGACTCTCTTGAATAGTGAATCGCAAAGTTCTAAGTATATTTCAAATAACCCAGTACGCGCTCTAGGGCTCTCCAATGTTCCTTACTTGGATTAGCAGTATAACTACTCAACTTGTGAACCGAGCATGCTATATCAGGTCGGGTACAGTTTGACAAATACATCAAACTCTCAATGGTCTTAGCATATTCATCTTGACCCACAGGTTCCCCCTTGTGCTCACTTAGATGAACATTCAGTTCCCAAGGAGTCTTAGCAATATGTTTCTCATAAGCGTTGAATCTCCTCAACACTTTCTCAACATAGTGAGATTGCGACAATACAATTTCATTGGGCGTTCTTAGAATCTTAATTCCAAGAATAACGTCAGCTAAGCCCATATCTTTCATGCTAAAATTCATACTTAGCATCCTCTTGGTTTCACCAATCACACGAGAGTTACTACCCATGATTAATATGATGCAATCACTAAACGGGGGAATCTTGCCCCTCTTATGTCCAGCGAATTTTCCTTCAATCATTTCTTTCATGGCAACTATTTCGCGTGCCATTGTGTTTTGCCAAGTCATGCCCTGGTTATGAATGTCATCGCCTCCCGACCTCAGGGACGGTTGCGTTCTGTAATACCCTTGACCACAGGGCTGGCTGGCGGAATGTTCTTTCCTATCCTCGACCTCACCATTTTGTTGGCTTTCGTCAGCCTTCTCTTCCATGTCTTTCTTCTTTTGATTCTGCAACTGAGTAGCTACTGCATTGTTTACCACTTTTGTTAATAATTCTTGTAATTGATCAGGAGTTATGTATAAGGCTTCTTCGGGTCTGGCTCCTATTTTTTCCTTTCTTTTAGATTGATTAGGAGTGTCTCCGTCAGCTCTTATTTCACTATCTCCGCTGACCTCCACTCCATCTCGCAACTCCATATCTTTCTCATTCGTTGCCATTTTGCTGAAAATTGCAAAAAGTAATAATTCAGGTTTTTTGTTCAAACATTCTGGGTGCAAGATATGATGGAAGTTATCGCTTAACATGAATGCATGTGATGCTTTATGCATTTTCTGTAGAGATTTCGGCGATCGGTTCATCGGCAGAACTTTAGGTTGGAGTTTCGCAGGACTCGTCTGGCCCGTTCATCAGAGCACAAATTCATCCGGCAAAGGTGCATAGCTCATTCGCAGCACTTCAGGCTGGAGCTCCGCAGAACTCTGCCAGCCCGTTCAGCACGACATAAATTCTTCCTGCAGAGGTGCGTGGCTCACTCGCAGCGCTTCAGGCTGGAGTCCCGCAGAGCTCTGCCGGCCCGTTCAGCACGGCATAAATTCTTCCGGCAGAGGTGCGTGGCTCACTCGCAGCGCTTCAGGCTGGAGTCCCGCAGAGCTCTGCCGGCCCGTTCAGCACGGCATAAATTCTTCCGGCAGAGGTGCGTGGCTCACTCGCAGCGCTTCATGCTGGAGTCCCGCAGAGCTCTGCCGGCCCGTTCAGCACGGCATAAATTCTTCCGGCAGAGATGCATGGCTCACTCGCAGCGCTTCAGGCTGGAGTCCCACAGAGCTCTGCCGGCCCGTTCAGCACGGCATAAATTCTTCCGGCAGAGGTGCGTGGCTCACTCGTAGCGCTTCAGGCTGGAGTCCTGCAGAGCTCTGCCGGCCCGTTCAGCACGGCATAAATTCTTCCGGCAGAGGTGCGTGGCTCACTCGCAGCGCTTCAGGCTAGAGTCCCGCAGAGCTCTGTCGGCCCGTTCAGCACGGCATAAATTCTTCCAGCAGAGGTGCGTGGCTCACTCGCAGCGCTACAGGCTGGATCTCGCAGAGCTCTGCCGGCCCGTTCAGCACAGCATAAATTCTTCCGGCAGAGGTGCGTGGCTCACTCGCAGCGCTTCAGGCTGGAGTCCCGCAGAGCTCTGCCGGCCCGTTCAGCACGGCATAAATTCTTCCGGCAGAGGTGCGTGGCTCACTCGCAGCGCTTCAGGCTGGAGTCCCACAGAGCTCTGCCGGATTTCTCTCCACGATTAGAGTAGATCCAAGTTGTTCTCGTTTATTGATCTTATAAATTACATCATACAAGTGCTTCGTTCGGTTCCTCATTTTTCGTTAAAAGCAAGGGCTATAAATTCGCATGAAGAAATTAAGGACAGTCTCTATCCCTTCTCGAAAGGCGTCCAAGCATATTTTCCGAAAACGTTCCCCAGCGTCATAAGACCGCGAACAGTTTTCCTTCAGATCTATGCCTGGGCTTTTTCGTCGGTGTCATCGACTCAATTTTACAGGCAAAACAGAGAAAAAATATACAGTAAAAGAAAATGGAAACTCGACGCCTCAGCTCAAGTTTCCCACAGACGGCGCCAGTTGATATGGCCGGATTAACGCATTATCAACAGAAGAGAATATACAAAATGGTATAGAATTAGTAAAAGTGCTATTCTCCTCGAAAATGAATGATCTACCTCGCCTTTCTCCTCAGATCTCCGGGAAGTGGATTTATACGTCCCTGCAAAAGAGAAAAAGTCCTACACCGGTGTTTTTGTCCGGTGAGGACCCTTCGACGCTCAAGTCAGTAAACTTGGGCGAGAAGAAAAGGTGAGGTAAAGAAAAGTATGTAAAAAGCGAATGAGAGTGAAGATATCTTTAGCTAAAAGAGAATATGTTTTTATAGTAGTTTAACCTAGGGGTAATTTGGTCTTTTGTCCTCAAAGATGGGTACTTGGGCTTTGGGTATCAGCCCAAGCCTATTTGATAAGGCCTTTGTTAGCTGTGACCTAATTGGACTTATTAATCTAACGGGCCACGACGTGAAATGAGCCAAAGGTTAGATTCTACTTGATAGAGTATCTTATACGTACTACTTGTTTCAGTGAATCAACTAACCCTAGTCATTGATTAAAGCTTTTGGGTTGAGCTGCAGTCTTTGTCTACAACTGTTATTGTTTCTGTTTTTGCTGCAAGCATAGTTGCCTTTCTTTCTTTCTTTTCTGATATGAATATTACATGCAGCATGAATATTACCTACTTAAACAATGTATGTATGCTATCTTTTCTACAATCTTTCCTATTATTTTCTCTTTTGTTGTATTCTTTCTTCACAGTGAAATCCAATCAGCATAAAATTGATATGGCCAAGCTTATGTTTTTATCAGTCTTCAATTATATTAATAATAATAAATTAAGAAAGAGATTTTAAAAACTCAATAGTTTGTTGTGTTGACCAATCGCACGGTATGGTCGTCGTACGGAGTGTGCCTCTAAATACTCCTCCTCCGTCCACGATAAGTATGATTCTATTTTTGTTTTTGACCGTCTACGATAAGTGTGGTTCAGCCAAAATAGACATGGGAGTAAAGTAAGAGAACCAATGGATAGAGTAGAAGTAATGGTGTTAAAATGGTATATAGAAAATGGAGAGGAAATGAGAGAAGAGTTGAGAAATGGTGTATAAAAAAGGATTAAATGGGTGTATTTGTAGGGTAGGAGGAAGAGAAAAAAAGAAAGAAAGAAAAAAATTCTGACCGCTGCCGCCGCCGCGACCCATTGATGCAGCCGGCGAGCCGTTGGTGGCGGAGTCCGGCAAGACATAGTCGTTGGTCGTTCAAAATTCGAATATTTATTTTTTTAAGGCGAGCGCGTGCATTACATCAGTCTCTCGAGCCGGCTCATCCACGAGTCGGGCTCATTCTCCCTTGGCTCAACATCAGGCGCCTCATCCGTCAATGCGGCTCGAGCCCGCCAATGAGCCGCCCGATGTGGGTGCTCTAATTATTTTGTATGATGAATAGCTTCTGCCAAGTGCCTAATGGCTACCATTAATTTTCTGAATGGAATAAAAGAGTCCTTACGGACAGGGACAATTTCACAAAATACTAGTAGTAGTATTTACTATTTACATATTTTGCGATTATTAATGATATATTAGAGTGAAAACAGAAGTAAATATGGGAATTTTACCCTTTTTTAACTCTTCACACGCACTTGAAAAAAACCATTGATTCACCTAAAAAAAATAAGGCCCAAATGTTCGTATCGCATACCAACATCACCATCCATGTGAAACACCTAAAACACACACTCTCTCTCTCTCTCTCTCTCTCTCTCTCTCTCTCTCACACACACACACACACACACACACACACAGAGACGCACACACGCACGAGTATTGTAAATCTACCGTTGGATGGCCAGTCCCAATCACCACTTTTTTTCATTTGACGTATACAAAATGTACATTACATAAACACATAGTATAAGATAACATAAATCAAGTAGTGGAAATTAGACGTGCCCAAATTTAATTAGTCTTTCCTAATGAACATAGAGATGTAGGATTATACCTGGCCACGTGTGGTGCCAGGGCAATTGGAATCGCCCCTTCCCTTCTTTTTCATCCCTGCCTCCACACAACAACCAAATCATGGGCTCCATATCGGATACCCAAATCCATATTTAACTAAATATATACCTATATATATATATATATATATATATATATATATAATCCCTACACTTCTTAGTCGTAAGTGGCCTTAAATAATATAGTCGTCACCGTAAAACTTAATGGAAATATACGACGAAAATTCAAAGTAAATTAAGATTCCAAAACAAATACAGTATCTAAGTATCTTTGATTTTTCCGGGAATGCACTATGCTTATTTTCACAATCATACAAACAAAAATAACAAAATATGAAGTGGCAAAGCCAAAAA
Source organism: Schizonepeta tenuifolia (assembly GCA_029490685.1). Lineage (NCBI taxonomy): Eukaryota > Viridiplantae > Streptophyta > Magnoliopsida > Lamiales > Lamiaceae > Schizonepeta > Schizonepeta tenuifolia. The sequence continues at coordinate 74,178,909 of CM055958.1, forward strand.
CTGAAGGATCCATGTGGTATTGCGTTGTTCCACAATCAATCAGCATCAAAATATTTATCAAAATCAGTTTTCATAATTTATTGCAAATTGCAAATAGATTAACGCTGCACACAAATTAAGTTATGGGCAGAAACGTATGCCGACATCAAGATCATCTCAAGAAACACTTCGTGTTCAAGAAATCTGAAAATGATATAGAACAAACCACATCTGACAGAAACAAACCAACAAACAGTATTATTATTGTCAGGAAAAGATATAAAAATGGAGGTTGGAAAGAAGGGTGAGATCATAAGATATCTGCAAAAAAACATAACTTTAATTACAAATGAATCCCGTGGACCTTTTTGTGCTCCAAAATAACTGGAGCTAATTTTACAACTGCTAATATCCGCAATTCAACCTACTTCACCAATGGGAATATATCCAACAATGGTAGTCGGCTCTTGCAGCAACAACGAAATCCTCAAATCTTGCTCGTATTTCATGCAATAAGCTATAACTCCTCCTTGCATTATATTTTTCTTATCAGCACAAGTAGCTCTGATCCATATTGCAAATTTTCACTCTTACTAGTTACTACATGTAGTTTTATATTGTCAATAGGCCTATGATTCAAAAGTTTCCAATTAATATTATATTATATGCACACTACAAATATTCTAACTCCACCAACATTTGATAGATTTGTCCGGCAGCACCCAATTTTTTTCGACATGTTCAAATCGAACTTAAGGCTAAGAGAGTAGAGTATAATCCGATAGACCTACCACAAACTAAAACATTAACCATTGATTTTTTTTACTAAAAGACAGTTCTATAGTCATTATCTTCATAGACCCTGACCCACCCACTATATCCAGCTGTCACTATTCTACATACAAATACATAAAGCTATAGTAAACGAAGCGACAAATATTCATTCACAATACGACGTCAGCTTGCAACTTCAAGAAACAAAGTACCACTGAAATTACTAAACTAGACGCAAGTAGACCGACAACATAGACTTAGAGTCCTCATATAATTTGGAAATAGAGCTGTATCCAGAGGCAATTTCGTCATTTTGTTAGGTCCCCCTCGCCCCGCCCCGCACTATTTTCCAGTAATAATATCAACAAATCAAAATCATTTTTCATCCTTTACTAAATATTGTTATAATATTGCTGTCGGTGTGCATCATTGCCCTACTGTGTAAATTTTAATTGAACAACAAAATTTTGATAGAAAAGAGTAATTTGTAAAAACAGTGACATATGGGAAACCACACAAATAAATTAGAGTACTTGTGCTACAAGAAAATATACATCTTTCCTCTTTTACCTTTTATTTTTCAAGAAACAGGGAATAATAGAATATGGTACAAATCGATCATGACAGGTAAAGTAACGAGTCAATCATCAAAATAAACAAAGTTTAAGAGAGTAAATAATAATTAAACAAAAGGGAAGAAGAAGGGGAAAAAAAAGCTATAATAAAAAAGAAAAAAATGTGAACTGTAGGAAAAAAATCATGAAGTAATTGTAACAAAGACGAGGAGCAGTAACTGGAGGAATTTACCGGCGGAGAGAGAGAGCTGCTACGGCCAAAAAGAAAAAATTGAATTCTTTTCACTGTCTTGTCTTCTACTGTCCGTACAAATCGAACGGCGCCCAGAGCGAGTCGAGCGGGCACGGCTGCTTGGAGTCGAGCCGAAGCCACGGCTTGCCGCTGCCGCTCCAGTGCAGCAGGCTCACTGGACCGGCGTGGAGGTCCCGGCAGCTCCCCCGCACATTATCCCCTCCCAAACCGTGCTGGTTCCACCTGTGCTCGATCGGCGCCACGTGTCCGGCGAAGACCAGCAGGAACGGCGGCAGTGAGCCGAGCTCGTAGATCCGGCTCACGCTCGTTTTCTGTATCTCCATCCACCGCTCGATGCGACGCGTGTAGCCGAGCCGCCGCCACCTCGCCAGATCTATCACCATCACGCCGGTGTTGAAGTAGCACGGATTTCGGCCGGCGAATACGCCGGATAAGGTGGAACGCGACCAGAAATGCTCCGTGAAGTATTTCGTGAAGTTGGCGTGGCAGTACTCCGGCGCGCCGATCGTTTTCTTCCCCAACGCGGTGCTCCAGAGCTTTAAAATGTCGTCGACCACGACGAGATCCGAATCCAAGTAGATGACCCGATTCACACAGGCTTCTAGAAGATCCGCGAGATAGTTTCGGGCGTAATTCAGCGGTTGTTCGAGCGCTTGTCTAACGGAGCTCGAGATCAAATTCCGCACTCTTTCCGGGTCGAAATAGTAGACTTTGAACTTCAATTTCGGGAAAGTGGATCGGACTACGGATTCCAGACCCGTTTCCGAGACCAGGAAATGGAAGAAGACGCTCTCTGGACACTTGGAATGCTGGAGAATCGAATGGACGGCGGCGATCGAGCCACGGAGATATTCAAAATCGAGAGTGATCGCTACGTGCACCAGCGACGGGTCGCAGACGCTGAATTTCTCGAATTTCGGGGCGCGGCATTCGTCGGCATTGCGGAAAACCGGCGCTCGGCGGAAGGAGAATCTGTCGGCGGATGTCGGTAATCGGAGGTAGGATTCGCCGCCGTGAGACGACCGAATCGCCTCCGCCGGGTGGAAGGATTGGAGAGATGGGGAGAGCACGATCATGACCATCGCGGCGGAGAAGAACCCCGAGAATCGCATTATCCACAGCATTTTCGATCCTCTGTAGAAGAATTTGTGCTTCAACCGCCGCGATTTGAAATGGAAGCTATCGGATTCGGAGGCGACCGAGGAGATGAGGAACGCTAGGGTTCCTCTGAGGTCCGCCAGAGTTGGAGAGAAACTTATTTGGGGGAAATTGGATAATATTCCAAATCCCAATAGGCAATTTGTGCTTTGCTTTTTTGGTAAATTTATTCTCTCTCTCTCTCTCTCTCTCTAATGGTATGCCTATGCCGTGGGAATAAAGCGAGGTTCCATCAGAGAGAAAGTGGTAGAGAGATAAACAATCAATCCATTAACGGAAAATGGAAGTTGATAGAAGGCGAGAAAAGGTCTCTCGATATGCAGCGACGTGCGTTGCAGTCCCCCACTTCACACAACACAAGCTCTCTCTCTCTCTCTCTCTCTCTCTCTCTCTCTCTCTCCTTCCTTTGGGGAAGATGATGATAAAGCAAAGACTGCAAAGCACAAAATTTTTACACCAAGTGAAAGAGGGAGAGAGGGGAAGAGATTGAGACACAGTTTTTTGGAGGGGTTTTTTTTGCTTATTTCTATTTTCTTTTCGATCCTCCCCTTGTTTTTGGTTTTCCATTCTAGAATATAAACATTTTTTTTCCAATTAATTTTAATTCATACTCCCTCTTTTTTTTTTACAAGGGTCTCATTCTCATACCGTCAGAATCATGTACCAAGAAAGTTGATAAATTTTTATCTATAAACTTTAAAAAGTAGATGATATCATTTATGATTGAGGTAAAATTGAAAAATTTGTATCGTTTTTTTTTTAAATTTATATCATTTTTTTAAAGTTATGAAATAGAATATTTATTCGGCAATAAGAACAAAAAAATTAAAATAAAACACTTATAAAAAAACGGAGAGAGTATACTCGCATATAATTATAGATTATAAAAATAAATTTCGTAGTTTCACCTGTCGTAACATTCTTAGAATAATAAAAAGTAATGCATAGTTCACTAAGTGCGGCAATTTATTTACCTAAGTAGCGTTATTTAAAAACAATAAATTTTTCGCCAAAATAAAAAAAAACAATAAATTTAATTACGAAAATGAAATGATATAATAATTTGAGAAAATAAAATAAAAAGTGACATAATAGAAATGCCAGTTGTCGTTGCCTAGTAGCAGAATAACGATTGCTTCCCAACACGTCCATGTTCCATCCAAAAAATCACACATCCTTTCTGTACACATGGGCTTAATTTCGCATACATCATCATCTTCAGACTTCTCCTCCTTCGTCCTTTTTCTTTTTAATGTCATATTATAAATGCAAATATTATGTATATATTACTCAGATATTTTCATAGATGGAGGTTGCTTTTGGAACATATCAATTGTTAATCGTGAATTTTTTTGTTGTTGGTCGACATTAGATGGTTTGCTTTTGATTTTTTATATCGAATCTACGTCAAGTGTGGTGAGTGTATGATGAATATACATTCGGAGTACAAATAAAAAGTCTCAAAAAAATGATTGTTCGAGCAGTTGTTATTCGTAAAAAATAAGACTAATCTTTTTAGACTAAATCTAAGTAAGAATATCGTGTAATTATACACCCGAATATTCGAGTTTCGCATTTGAACAATAAAAAAAGATCATGATTGTTCATATAATAATTTAACAAAAATACTCGACTCCGTGGCCTTACGGGAGTCTCTTTTTAATGTCACTTATTTCAAGTATATAATTTTAAAAGAAATTAACTTAAATAGTAGCTCCTTGAGCAAACTTTGAAGAGCTAAGATTAACAATTTAAATTTAAGAAAAGCATTTCCTCAAAAATAAAAAAATTAAAATTAAAAAAAAAAGTTCTACATAAAATCGTGAAAATGGGCTGGACCGGCATCCAAAGCCCAATTGTTGTGGACTTTATGGCACATCACAACTTATTGAAAATCATTCACTCTTCAGTTTAAAAAATAGCCCTTGAACACTCCAACAATATATTCATGTAAATTCTGCAACGCTACAACACTTATATATTTGGTTTGAAAAAAGAACACGAGACAGACTACAACACTTATAACAAAAAACAAACTAGCTAAATCCGAATATGGTAGCATTATTAACTACCTATATATTGATGCTAATCAATTACTAGCTACATAGTATATTATATTTCATCAGGTACTCGACAATTCATCTCGTTTCTCCACGGTTTGAGTTTCGGGCTGAGAATTGGCATTCCTAGCTTGATGATGTTGGTTGGTAGGAATGTTATGTGAGGCCGAGAAAAGGTCGGTGCATTCAACGTCGGCAATTTTTCCGGCTTCGAGCGGTGTCCCTCCGACGTAACCTACTCTGAGAGATTCATCTGGTGATACTTTTGCCTGAGCTGTGCCGTATTTTATGTCGTCCTTGCTCTGCGCCATCTTCTCTCTCTCTCTCCTAATGTTTTTGAGATGATAGTGGTTCTGTATTTTTTATGTAGTTGCTGGGGACTACCACTAGGATATCTCTTGATTTATGTAGGATAGGCGGCCAGGAGCCTGACGTGGCACTTAGATTCTTCATTTAGTGACACGTAGTGTGAACTGGTGGCGCATGGCGGTGAATGGATAGAGGAATTCTTTAAATCAAACTATCTAAATTAATTTCTTAAAAGTTAGTTTGCTGCCCTCGAAATTGGGATAGACTAATTATATAAAATGCCAAAAATTTATTTGACATATGTATTACATGTTAATTAATATGTAATTTAAGTATCAAAACAAGTAACACTTTTGTTTTTCATTTTTTTTACATTAAGTAACTTTTTCTACTTATAAAGAAAAGACAAATGTACTATTTTATTCCGTTTAATAAGTTTTATTTTGTCATTTGTGTGTCACTCAATAAGTTTCATTTTCTTATTTGGCAAAAATTAATGCACTAAAATTTATTTTATGTCACACTCAAATATGAATAGTGTTGTTTATTTTATTGTACAATATTTTTTCACTCAACTCACTTTAACATCAAAATATTACTTTAATCACACTATTTATTATTTAACTCTCTTTTTCTTAATTTCTGTGCCCATTTCAAATGGAACTTATTGAACGGGACGAAGGGAGTACATATTTAGCTTGATAAATTCACTTATGTTAGTTTTAATCTGAAATTAAGTAGCATAATACCAATTTTAACTCTGATAAATATAAATTTATGATAATTTTAGAGAATAATTATTTTCTAGCTCATAAATTGGCGCTGACATCTTTAATTGACATATGTCGCCACGTATATTAAACGACATCGTTTCAATTTTTTTATGTGAATTGATTAATTTTATTATAAGAAATTATACAATCCACATGACTCATTTAAAATCTATATACATGTACTCATTTCAAAATCAATTAAAAAATTAATCGTTACCATGTGTTTCTTGTCCCAAGCACTCTTTATATGTTAGAGTTACGATGAAAAGTGAAAGATTTCGACATTGTTTTGGTGTTTAGAGTTCGACATTTTTGAATTTGTTGGTGTGTTGGGTAGTTCGACATTTGTTGTGTTGGTTTGGTGTTCTTATGGGGTCGATGGAGGTGGGGAAGACGACTCTGCCGTGGTCAAGGTGAGCAACCATCGTGAGCTCACGATGGGCTTCCAATCGTGAGGTCATGATGGCAACCTCATCGTGACCTCACGATGGGAAGCCCATCGTGAGCTCACGATGATGACGGTTGTCGTGACCACGGCAGAACCCTTCGTCGTGGTCATGCCAGTCCTCCTCCTGTAGTGATCATGGCCACGGGCTGTCCCCCCGTCCTTCATCTTCTTATGTTATATTGGTTTGTTGAATTATGACACGTTATCACGCACTTAATACTTGATTTTATTGATTTTGTAGGAACATTATCAATTTGTTAGACCCGTCATGCTCTATACATCTAATAAAGTGAACCTTTACATGAGGGTAGACGTGTTTGATGAAATTAGGAGAGTTTTGTTTGAAATTTTCGGTGATCATCAAGCCGAGGCATTCCTAAGAACCGGTGTTGTTGAACGGTTGATTGATGCGAGAAGAAATCAGAGTGCAAGTAATGCGCTAAATCTCAATAGCCCGACAGTTGCAAGGGATTGGTGCTAATCCGCTACCAGAGAACAAGCTTTGATTTTATCTTGGTCATACGACCATTTGTATGACGGCAGTGGAATATGCTCTTATCACCGGGCTTCACTTTGAAAACTCTACATTTAATCCACATGCAGTTCATGTACCTCCTAGAACAGGCATTCACTACAGATTTTTCAATGGCTGAGAGGTAAAGACCAATGAGTTGCGCGACGTCTTCAACAGAAAAAGATTTGGTAGAGGCATCGAAGACTATTTGAAGGCAGCCAACTTGCTCATTTACTATTATTTCCTCCTATGTCAGGACAAGCCCACCATAGAAAATTGGGCATGGACGTTAGTTGAAGACTTCTAGGCTTGGGATGCCTTCCCGTAGGGCTCGTACACATGGGGAGCACTGTGTCACTATGTAAACAACGCGAGGACAGTCCCCAAGGACGGCCACCTCTATGGTCCGATTTGGGCTCTACAGATTTGGACTTATGAGATGATTCCGACGTTGGGAGATTTATGTGGAATCATAGATCGCATTGAAAGAGTGCCTCGGTGCTTGAGGTGGACCACAAGATAGATGAAAGGTGATTTCACTCAATTCTCCGACAATCCACGGGTACATTTATGATCTTATAATGTTTTTTATTCATTCAATGATGCTATCTATATTAGTTTCTAAAATTCTAATATTACGTTTTCATTACCTTTGCAGCTTGAGGTATTGGAAAGTTTTGAAGCTACGGAAGTAGCCGTTCAGAGTATTACATGCTGAGCTTCGAAAATGGAGATCCTTTTGATGTTAAATACATACCTGCTAAACAAATTGCTTCCAGGAATAACCTGACTACAAAGAATGCAAAGTAAATGACAATGGGAAAGTTGAAGCAGTTAGCAGCAAAGGTGGTCCGTGGTGACCCGGCACGACAGATGGTGAACCGTCGTCTGAGGGTACCCCACCTCTTCGTACACCATCTCACAGTTCACCATCTCGTACATCACAGTGGGGGCCCTCGGGAGAGCCAGACAAGGTCTGTTGTTTGCACAGATGACCATGCCCAGACCATGATGAGGGCACGAGCAGCAGGGGGGACGAGATTGAGCGCCGGTTGAGAAGAGTGTTGGACAAGGAATCTGACAACGACTTCCTTGCTAAACTGACTAGGAGAATGACTCAGTTTTTTGTTATGAGACGCCCAAACAGTCCTCCACAACAGTCACATAGGAGTCGTAGGACGACATTGGACGCTCACTGTCACTCTACCTCGACATTCGACGATCAGATGCGGGCTGGTAGGGTCGACCAGGACTTGGATCCGGCCCGTCACTCTTATGCTGGAGGTTTTAGTCACATGCAGACTTCTCCAGTTCGGTCCCACCACTTTTCACTTCGGTCACACCATTCTGGAGTTGGGTCCCATCACAACGAGAGACAGACTTCTCACCACTCTCACCGGTAGACTTTCAACCACGATGAGAGGCAGACTTCTCACCACTCTACTTCCCACCACGATGAGAGGCAGACTTCCCACCATTCTCACTGGCAGACTTCCCACCACTCTCACTGGCAGACTTCCCACCACTCTGAGCCAGTGCGTTCCCACCACTCTCACCGGTAGACTTCCCACCACTTTGAGCCGGGTCCTCCTCACGACTTTGTGACTCGTTCTCATCACCCTTAAATCGGTGTTACAATCCATGATGAGCCTTTCTAGCAGTTTGGGCTGTTCCAAACCGATCAAGAGGCGCAGTCCTGACAGCAGATTGGTCCGAACTTATTTGTCCAGCTCTTTCAGGCGATGCCAATGCCGGCCCTTACGAGACACCGCAACAACCTATTGACCAGACGTCGCAGCAGCTTCCTTACCATACATCTTTGCAGCTTACCTATGGTCCGAGTGAGCACCAAGGTTCTAGCTCACACACTCCCTAGCAGCACGTTGTAGATGATCCGGTTGATGAGGATGATGCTCACTATGAGAAGCCGGATGAGGGGGTGGTGAGGAGGCAAGTGAGGAGGTAGGTGATGCTGTCTTGGGTCCTCGGCAACGTAGACCGTCTGCTGCTGTCCGCACCCCTTTTCAGAGTGCAACTCCAACTAGAACAGAGAAGTTGAGGATGATGTATGCTGACTTTAGGAGGCAGGGATATGAGTGTTATGTGCCTGTGATTGAGACGGGTTATCGTCTAACAAACAAATTCTTTGATCTGGTGGAAAATCCGATGGAGGACTTCGTTCAAGAAGTAAGTTAGTAATTTTCTATAGCAAGTTTATACTTATATTGAAATTGATTTGAAATTTATATTGTCTCAGGTGGTAGACAATTACGTACTTTCGGTTCGCATGAGGATCCGAATGCATAATAGGACTGCTCCAACGATTGAGCCAACTAACACGATCATCATCGGCACTCAGTTACTTGTAAGTTTTTAATATATATTCTTTATATTGAAATTGATTTGAAATTTATATTGTAAGTTTTTTTATTATAAATATTGAAAAATGATATTTATCTTATATGTTGTCAATTTGATAGCAAGTTTTGCGCGCTGAGCTGCTACTCCTCCATAAAGATGATCCAGAATTCATGCACATAAAGGGAAAGCCCTCGTATAAGAATTGGAAGATACATCCGGGATTAGACGACATGGTAAAAGGGCTAGACTCTGGAAATTCTATTACATGGTCAAATTGCAAACATGTATGTGTTTAATGAAATATATTTCAAGTTTATAACCATTCATTGATTTAAATTATTCTATTTTTGTATTCAAACAAATTTGCGTTGTATGTAATGTCTTTGAGAATCATTGGGCCACGATTCGGATAAGTATTGGTGATTGGACGGTTGAGTTGTACGACTCAATGTCACACATATATAATCAGTAAAGGGTCGCACCTATTGACTACGAGCTCAAGCCCATTACTCGTCTTGTTCCTCGTCTACTAGCTCTCTCAGGCTATTGGAAGAACAATTCAACAATGACGAAGCGAGATGGTGAAATGAAACTTTTGAAGACGTCGATTAAAGGCCAGTTTGCCCAGACAAACAGTCACAGTTGCAGCCCCTTTGCATGCATGTATTTGGATCGTTTGATTAGTAGTAAGCTAAGACACTGAGGTTAATCACCGATAACTACATTCAAAGATATCGGTGGCTCGTAGCGACTAGGATTTATTGGCTTGCAATACTTAACAACATCTAGTTATGTATTGTGTTTGAAACATATATTTGAATCTTATTCCCTCATATAGTTTGTTAGTTTATGTATTTTATTATTACTTTATGGGGTAGTTTGTTAGTTTATCGAGTTTATAGTGTTTGAAACATGTATTTGGATCTTATTTTATGATATAGTTTCTTAGTTTATCGACTACATGAATGAAATAGTTTTGAGCAGGTATTTTATCATACATTCGGGTTTGGTCACGACAGCCCTCACCATCGTGACCTCACGATGAGGGTACCATCGTGAGCTCACAATGGATGCTTGTGAGGTCACGATGCAAGCCAATCATGACCTCATGGTGAACACGCTGAACCCCGTCGTGATTTTAGAAATTTTTGTCGAATTATGGTGTTTTAACCGGTTATATTAATTTGGTACGTGTTAAATATGTCCTACTTAACATTGAAATACATCAACAAATGAAAAATTACACATTTAAACACACAATTATAGTGTTGGAGAGATTTGTGACACAAGAATGAATACATAACTATATGTTATATATGCAATGATTGTTGCATTTGATAAATAATACGCCTCTAACATTAACCTATTTAGTATTTCTTTGATATAAGAGCGCAAAATATGATGTGCAAATGTTGTTTAAGACATAATATAACATTACAAGACTAATTAATTAATATTTTCGGCATAATCGATCCGGTTAATTAGTTCATAACGGGATAAACACATGGTCGTGAACAAGTTATCACGATCACGGTAACCATGCCCACCGTGACCTCGCGATGGAGAAGCCACCGTGAGGTCACGATGGATACCAATCGTGAGGTCACGGTGGATAGCCAATCGTGAGGTCTTGATGGGTAGCCAATCGTGACTTTTCCAAAAACTCAAAAAATATCCATTTTCATCAAATTAGCATAAAATAAAACATCAAATTAAACACTAAATGAGTCTAGTTTAATGCCACTAGTGGCTAAATTCATACACATCACCAAATAAGTCTAGTAGTTTGATACCAATAAAGTTTAAACATAAGCAGTCCTCACATCTAAACTACAACCACACTCTAGTCGACATCTACCGCCATGGAGGGTGTCGCACCATCCCGTGCTGCTTTAATTCGAGCCTCAAATTGCTGCGGAATCCAAGCCGTGTCCTTCATGATCAGAGTTCGGAGTCTAATAATTTGCGGTGTCGACTCCATCACCTCAAAGATCACATCATCATCTACTTTGAGGTCGAAAGTGCGCGTGAATTGTTTCTACCCTTGGTACTCAAACTTCGGTTCTTCAAAGCACCAAGGTACATCATATGACATTCGGTTCCCATATGATTAGCAACCGTTGGCACATTCTCACGAGGAAGTTTAAAAACCACATGTGTTGGTATATGCTATTATTGCAAATAAAGAATCAGTGACTCATCGTGACCTCACGATGGTGATCATATCGTGAGGTCACGATGGTATTGTCATCGTGATCAAGGCAGGAAGTCACCAAAAATCATCCATGTACGCAGATAATACATATCTCAAATATTCTGAACATAAAAACAGATATTAATGGTCTAAAAAGGTCAATAGAATGCCATAAACTCAACAAGTTCTGCTACTCCTATATTTCATCTTCTTTTCCTCCGGCGCTGTTGACTTGATTCTGCTCCCCCAAAATCATGAAATTTTTGTTCATCCTCTGTTTCTTGGAGAGGGATATTCAAATCGATTCCACCCCGGGGGATAGATGTCGTGCATTTCTTTTCTGTTGTGCCCAGATCCACCACACACCTTGAGTAAACTTGAGGATGTCGTGCTCTCGTGCTTTCAACTGCTGACCGAGCACAACTCGACCTTGGACAACCGGCCTGGCGTACATCTTCTGGAGGGTAAACCCTAATTGATTTGATCTCCGGCGGCACATTCCACTCGCAGGGGTGTGGTATTTGATTGATATGCCCAGCATAAGTTTGTCTTAGGTCCTTTTGTTTGAAATATCTATGTACAAAATCGTACACATTCAAATGAATGTCAGGCCGCCTATTAAAATAGGAAAAATGGAATTACTTACATACAAAATGAATATAAAAATAGTAGAAAATTCTAACAAATAATATAAATTTTACCTTATAGCGGCAACGACATGCTTACATGGAATCTTATCCTCATCAAAGACACGACAATCACACGTCCAATTTTGAAGATCAACTTGATATTGTTGATTATTTTCGTCTACTTTATAAACATGTTTGGTGATTGCTCGAATAGGAAGATCGAGGCTCGCTTGCACTGATAGAGAAAGCTTGTTGAATGTAGTGACAGTCAACACATGATCTCTCGATTTAGCGTCGGTACGCCGCTCGTCAAACTAATCCTCCAAAACGTGACGAAATGTTTCAAGTAGTGAGCACACTGGTAAACGTCTACCCCACCATAAAACATTGTTCATGGATTCGACAACATTGCATGTCAGTAATCCATAGCGCCGCACATGACACTTTGGCCTAGCCCACATCTCTGGTCCAATTTGAGAAAGTCGTCTGTGAGCACCATTAGGACTTACAGTGTACAATAATTCGAAAAAAATTTCAATCACTTCGTGGCGATAACTATATGCTGCTTCATATAAGAGTGTGGCCACAACTTTGCCGTATGGGGTCAAATTTTCCTGCAGATGGTGATAGCACAATCCGTGGAATGTATTTGGATAGACCGTTCGAACTGCATTACTAATGCTCTTATGTTGGTCACTCACGATCAACAAATCTTCGGGAGGATTGAAGCATTTGCGTAGGTTATAGAGAAAATAAGTCCACGACTCATCGTTCTCTATCAGACCAATGCCAATTGCAAGAGAAAACACCTGCTCGTTCTCATCCTTTGTCACCACAACAAATAAGGATCATTTGTTTCTACCCTTAAGATGAGTCCCGCCTATTATAAGAACAGGTCGAAGACACTGCTCAAATGCTTTAGTACACTGTCCAAGGGCAAGGAACATGTGACGGAACACTCCTTCACTAGTCGTCTGCAAGTCGTATGCAGTCCCAGGATTACGTTGTTTCAACCAATACAAATACGACGAAATTTTCTGATATGATATGTGAACGCCGTATCGCATGCGCATCTCTGCCATCATCTCCTTTGGCCTCAGAACGACTTTCTCATCTATCAGTTTCTTAGAAAAATAAAATGCGGCCACCTCACCACTCACCGACCTTACATGTGCAGCACGGTTCAAATCTGACTGGCAACTGTGATCCAATGTCAACTTAGTAATCCGAAAAAAAGTTACAAATTCCACTGCACACAACCTAAACGTGCAGTTCTTTCTACCACTCCTACATAGGTACACTGCACGATTCGAAGCGAGCGATCAGTCTTACACTCTACAAAGTGCTCCAAATGATACATTCCTACAGCTATCCTCAACTCTTGCACTGATCAAAAGATGGACCTTACCTCAAGACTACCATTGATGATGATAGGCGCTCAACCCACCACGCCAATGGTATTGCGCTTTCAAGGTCTGGATGTGGAATGATCCAATTGCGCTGTGTACGCTCATGCTCAACCTCGTTTTCTAATTGATGGTCCGATGAAAAGTGTCGCTGCCCCATGAGCCTATCCATTTGTGTTGGCTGTCCAATCCAAGCATAAAACTCTTTTTTCATCGATTCAAGCAAATCTTTATGATGATCTTCCTCTTCGTCTTCGGATGTAGACACCGCTTCATCCTCCTTATAATCTTCATCATATTCATCATCATCATCATCACTATCATCTTGTGCACCCGAGGTGCTACCTCTCACATTAACTTCGGGGGCGGAGTTGACGCCGTTTTCAATCACATAAACCTTCGGATCCTCTTTAGGGTCCGCTAACCATCGAAGTAATTCTAAATCGCCCCGCAATAGCACTTTTGCTTTCATGCCGTTAATGTTTGTGATGTACCATAACACATATTCGGTTTCCTTCCAATCATTCACACCCTCTCTAATGAGTTCCACAAGGTTAGCACGATTAATCGTGCCAAGGTCGATGTAGACAAGAAATAAATCCCCGTCCATATATGTCGATCGCTCCCAATGACCGCCGTGATTATCATAATACGGCGTAAAGACATCTGAAATTAACAAAAGATACAAAAACAAAGTGTAAATAATCAATGGAAATGCTTGTTTAGGACACATCTGTAGTAGTCACGATGGTGATCACCATTGTGACCACGATGAGCTTCACCATTATGACCATGGCGGAATTCATTGTGAACTCAATACCAAGTATTTCAACTCCTTTTAACCCCCCGATAACATGAAGTTTTTAATTTAATACACCTTTATATGAACAAAATAACACATTTCATGACATAAGATGAAGTATATCTTATATTATACTTTGAAAACCCTAATATCACCATAAGAATACCATAATTTCAGCATCAAATATTTAACAAACATTTTACATATTATGCTTACCTTTGTATGAAGTAACAAACACGACGGAGCGCCCTTTGATGCTTTCGTTCTTCTTGGGCGAGATCTTGGATGCTTGGAATGATGATTCGTTCTTTTTTTTTTTTGTATTTTGAAGAGATGAATAATATGTTGAATGTGTTTTAATGGGGTGAATAATCTAAGTATTCTTCCCATTACTACCACCACCAACCTCTTACTAACAAAATTTAAGAAAAGTGTCTTCATTTATTATTTAGTACATCTGAAAATATTCACCAAATTGAACGTGCAGATGCAATTAATAGGTTTCACATGCATTCTGCCTTGGTCACAATGGGAAGTCCATTGTGACCTCACAATGGGGGTGGCCATCGTGATCACGGTGGGCTTTTCTATCGTGATCACCTCATCGTGACCACTGGTGAGCGTCGTATACTCCCAAATAATTCCTGCAATTCCTGCTCAGAATTAAAATGAGTATAGCAATAAGCAGGGTCGAACCACAAAGAACGGGATAATAACTTATTTTTTCTATGAATCAATTTTGGTGTAGCCACCACGCCTTAAATTTTGGTTTTATAATTATTAACTAAGAAAATAAGAAATTAACTAAATAGCAAACTAGATATAAATCAAAAGAAAAGTAATTCGGCTTCGAATAAATCCACACTAGTCTAGGCGTTGATCATCGACGCAAAGATTAATTAATTATTTAGAACCAACCAGTTATAGGGTATCGTGAATGCAGCGGACATATCCCAATTCCTACTTACTTTATCGATAGTTAGCTGTAGACGCCAGACCTAACTATTTTCCTTATTAAAACATAACATAGCTGGAAACGCCAGTCCTAGATTTAATGCTCTAATAGCTTTTAGCTTTGAAGGAACCCAATTTAAACGAATTACCCAAGAACGCAAGTAATAACCCGTTTACCAATTTATTCCTACTACGAACATGGTAGCTTTATCACTAATTAGTCCTATTCCAACAATTATGCATTGGGGAAACTAATTGACTGTAATCCAATTTAATCTAAGTTGATCAGGCTTAAACAAAATCAGAATTAACTTTAAACTCAAGGAATAAATTGAAATCCTAACAAATTAATTATACGAACAATTAAATCTGACAGATTATTAGACTAGTACTGCATTATTCTCGCCAAATTAAAAAATTAGCTACACATACTAATAAATAAAGCAAAAATAATAAAACAAGAAAGCATAATACTACTCAATTAAATTGAAGCGAAAGCAAGAAACTGTCACTAGGAATCGATCTCCAAAAGCTAAACAAGATAAAACTAAGCTAAAAACTCCAAAAGTAACATGCTCCAAGATACGTCTTCCCTAATCTCGGCGGCTGAAAAATTAAAACTAACTAGGAGTATCTCTTATATCTAATAACTAAGCCTAATTTAATAAGGAATTAGAATTCCTCTCCAAGTCAGCCGCCATTCTCCAAAGAATATGGGCTTAGAGAATTTTAAATTAGCCCATAATTCCAAATTATTTAGACTTAGTAATAATAAATATTAAATATAAATATATCCCATAAAATAATGTCTTAAGGAAAATAAAATCCACTCCATCCATTTCTCTTTATCTCCGACTTCTGCTAAAATTGCATAGAAATTCTTTCTTCTTGATTTCTCCCGCCCAAATCTCTATGCTAACGAACTCGTTAATTCCTACAAAAAAACACAACTAAAAGTGCAAATTATATCCAAATAAAGTTATAGAAAAACTAATAATATGAACAACCAAAATACACACATCAACCACGTGCGGATTTTAAAATTTGACACGGTTGACTTTGAAACTTAAGGGTATTTTAGTACTTTTACACGATTTTAGTATACAAAAGAATGTTATTTAAAGAGAGGCTATAAAAGAATGTTTTTTTAAGTTTTGGTATTTTTTGTTAGTTTCCTCTTCTTTAAATCAAATTTTCTAAATCATTCTAAAAATTTCACTCTTTGAATTTAATTTTTATTAATTTTACGTGTTTAAAAAATGTTTTCCGGGAAATGTATTTATTGAACTCAAAATGTAGACAATGCATCTCTTTTTTTCCATTATTTTTATTGTTATTATGCTGTTCCATATATCATTGTTGTTCATTTTAATACACAATAGTACCACATATATGACCATATTAGTCGAAATATCTTAATGAGAACAGCTAATTAATAAATAGAGTGAAGAAAAACTCGATGACCTTTTAACTCAAAATTAATCAGTTGAGGATTATTTCCAATTATGAGGATTATGACGGAGAATTTGGAATATTATTTGAAATGAATTAAAAATTACAGAAAAAAATTAATTAATTTCGAGTAATTTACACTGTTCAAAAAACATTTTATTTGATAAGTAATTATAAACATAGCCCCTATTTTATTATTTGTAGCCTCTAAACTATAAAAATAATAATAGAAATATTAATAAGTTTACTATTTTATCATTCTAGCATCTAAATTAAAATTTTAATAAATAATTAAATTTCTACAGCCCTCAAATCTAAACTACAAGAAGTTGTAAGGGGCTACAAATTTTTAGTGCATCTCTAGACACACTACATACTGTTTTACACACCTCCATCATCTTCGTCTTTCACTCATCAGTCAAAATAGAGAAAGTGTCCTTGGACAAGAATTGAAAAGAAAATTATAAGGATTTCAATATTTGAGCTAAAGGTTCTATGTATTTGCCTATGAATCTCGCCTATGAATCTCTTGTTCACTTATTTTCCTTTCATGTTTATCTTTGTTGTGGATATTTATTTTTTATTATGATTAGCTAAATTTTCGTATAGTAAATGGGTTTGTGATGGATTGACCTTTATTTGAATTAATATTGATGGGTGCTTTTTATCTCATTCTGTTTTTTGATTTGTTTGAATGTTTGATCATTATTTGAATGTGTTTATGTTGTATTGATTTGAGGCTAACAAGTGAGGAGGAATCGATACTAAAACTAAATTAAAAATAAAATATTACAATAATCCGAGAGGGTGAGTGGTATGGTGATAGTATTTTGATCCTAGGTGCTTTTAGGAGTTACTATAAGTTACTAACTTTTAGTTGGAGACAACATTTCTAGTTGTAGTCTATCACTTTAGTCGGCAGAGAAAGCTCGAGTGAGCAAAGAAATTGCCTGACACCCTAGATAATTAGAATTCTATTAATAATTGAATATTGGAGTATATTTAATTGATTATCCATGGAGATCTAGCCTCTAAAATAGCTCCTTACACATGCTTTTATAAGTTTATTAGTTTAATAATTATATTAGTTTAATTACCTCTTTAAAATTAAATTTTTAAGTCTAAATAGATTAAAATAGCTTATTACTACTCACAAGAGTTTCGAATTAGTCCTCATAAAATACGAGCTTGCTTGTCGAGTATTGCAATAGTCCCGTACTCTTGCAGATTTGAAAAGTTTGATTTATCAAATCAAATTGAAATTTTTATTAAATTAATCAATTTATTTAAATTGTCTCCGCGACTAAGTTCTAGATATTATATACTCAGATTCAGAAAAATGCGATGGAGCCTACTAAAAACTTATTGCAAACTTCCAAGAGCAGTGCAAGTTCACCAACATAATTCAAGTGAAATACCTGGATAATTAACCTAAAAAATTCATTTTTTTCCTACAATAACAATGAATTAAATAGATCGACACAAGAGCGACAACAATCGTTGATGCTAGAGGTGAACTTCTGACATAGCCTTCGAACCCCATCGGCGATGGCAACATGAGTGAAGCAACCATGCTGCAATTCTTTTTTAAAGTTTCCGAAGCTAATTGTCATCAAATAATTCAGAAAATATTCATTTAAAAATAAAAACCCTGCAATTCGTTGTTGAAGGGGCAAAACTTGGTGCCAATTCAAATAAATTGATTAACAATAATATATTCACTTTGAATTGAGAAATTAAACTTTTGTTAATCGCCACCAAAAGTTCATAGCCCTCGTACAACTTATTTTTGGTTCTTTAGATTTGGAGCTATAAAAATTTAATTTGAATGTTATAAGAATAAAATTGTAAATTTATACGTTTTTTCATTATTTTTTAAACTTGGAGGCTACAAAGAGCAGAAGCAGAGTTACCTTAGAACCACCCTTTTTTGATACTATATGCTTTTCTCCGTAACTTCGAGCATTCTTTTAATTAGTTCACTTCTCTTACACTTTCTATTTTTGTAGTATAATAATGCTATTAGACGTATAGAAGAAAACATACATACAGAAAATTCACATATTTACGATATTATTCTATTTGATAATATTATACTACGATAATTTGGAGTATTGCTTTGTAGTAGGCGAATCATTTTATCGCATATTCAATATTGCTCATTAATGTCAACAAAATTCTATCTCCTGTTCTTTTTCATTTTGGGGGTTTTAATTACATTAATAGCCTTTTATGTCGGTTCATATCGGTGAAATTCATGAGTTAATTTTATTATTTTAAATTTAATAAAAATGATAAATTTTTAAGTGGTTGTAGGTTCTTTCTCGTTTGAATCATTCCTCTATAAATTCAAGAAAAAAGGATAAATTTCTACTATTTAAATATGATATATAAAAGCCCTCTGTTAGTATTGGACCAAAATTATGGGACCTAATTTTGGTGCGTTAAATTATGTCATATCACTAATAGAAAAATAAAAAATGGCCACAATTATAGATACTCCACAGATCGAATTTCCTACTCTCACTTCGTGTTTTATTCTCTACTCTTTTAATTGGGTGAACTACATGTGGCAGTGACCAAATCGAATTTCCTACTCTCATTTTGTGTTTCATTCTCTACTCCTTCCATTGGTTGATCGACATGTGGCATTGACTAGGGTTTATTCCACCCAAATATGATATATTATTATCTTCAAGACAAATGTTAAAAATCCGACGAATGAAATAGAAGATGAAACGAATAGGAAGTTGAAGATCTGAATTGGGCAGTGACTATGGGTCATTCCACCAAAATAGGGTATATAATTATTTTCAAATCGTCAAATGTTAAAAATCCGACAAATAGAATAGATGGTGAAACACCATAGGGAGTAGAAGATTCGAGGTAGTGTTCGCACTTTTCTTTAACACGCCGCAAGTGCACGGGTGCTATTGTGTATATGGAAGCAAGGCCGTATTCCATAGAGACTGATTTAATCTAACAAGTACTATTTTCAATCATTATCCTCTATTTAAACTCCGAACTTTAATTTTGGGTGTTTAAACTTAAATTAACTAGCAATCAAAAAGCAAACAAAAGTAATTAAAGATTCAAATATGATAATGAATATCCTAAGATTTCGATTTCAATGGATAATTAAACTCAAACTATTATCAATCAACCAATTAACAAGGGACTCAACTCTTCTTAAGACAATCACAAAATTAGTTTAAACCTACTCTTGTGGTGCCTAAATCGTGGATTACTCAATAGAGTTTTCGTCTCCGATAAACATCATAAGCAAATAACTCCAAAAAGATCTTAAGATTAAAGCCCTCACACAAAGCCTTTCCCTCTCGGTGATTTCGCAGTGTGTGTCCTCTATTCTAGTTCACATGTTAATCCTCATCTCTCGAATCTCGAATTAACACAACTAATTATGCTAAATTGGTGATCAACCAACTAGCATGCAAAACAAATCAAGAATATAGAAAAGAAGAGAGGTTCATAAATTGGTCAATTGATAAAGAATTAAAGCTAATTATTCATCTACTCTCTAACCCTAGGATATAAAAGACTTAGCTACTCATAATTAAAGCAAACACAAAATCAAAAGAAAAGAAATTCATAATCATTAAATAAGAAAAACCGTAGTCGAAACAATAATCTTGAACTCTCGAACAAGTCTTCAAAAGCTCCAAGACAAAAGCTAAACTAAAGTAAAACTAAGAAAAAATAATAATAGGTGTGTCTCTTCTATGCAATAAAATGAGTATTTATAGCTAAAAATCTAAGACAAAACGTGTAGGAATTAAATCCTAACTAGGAAGGGAATTAAAATCGAAGCAGGAAAGTTTTTGGACCAAACCGCCTCGCCATGCAATCGCATGCATGACCACATGAGAGACTGCATGGAAAATGCGAGACTTTCTCAATTTTTGGAAGAACAACGGTCTGGTCCCGCGTCATGCGGCGCACTTCACCCTTCATGCGACCGCATGAAGGGTTTCTTCAATGCTCGACTTCGTTTTCTCTCGATTCTAAGTCATTTCTCGAACCGTTTTCTCCCACCAACTCGTATGAAGCCGAACTTCTCTTTAATATGCTCATACATCCACATTTAAGCTTCTAAATATCTTCAATTTCACAATAAAACAAGCAAGTATCAAATTCTTCAAAACATATCAATTCATATCTTTAACTTGCTTTCTAACATGAATTTCCTCAACAAATAATCACTTTTAAAACCGAAAAACAAGTGAATTGAAAATCCATGTTTATCAGGTAGATACTCCAAATACATAAAAGAAGACACGTCTTATAAAAATCTTAGTGGTTCTTAAGGAATTGAATCATTATTAATTTTCCCTAGCATTTAGTACATTATATTCAATTATGAAAACATGCATGATTGTGATTGCAAACGAAATCATCAATCGAGTTTGCATGTTTCGTAGTTTTAGAAAAAAAATGAATTGTTAAAAATGACAAAAATAATTTAATGAGAGTTGAGCTGTTGACCCTTAGGATTTAGACAAGCAGTTACAAGTACTAGTCCTAACCTAAGTATACGGCGGCATTAAACACAGTTTATCTTTATGTGATAACTTCACATATTAATTCTTAATTTTTGTAATAATTAACGTTTAAAACACATTAATATTATTATTCTTATTCAACATCAATCGTCAAAGATTAAAGGGTCGTATTAATACACGTACACCTCTTTAATGATTTAAATGGTAAGACGTCATTATTTACTTGATGATTGAGTTTTTATCATTATAACCTTAAACGATAATACTTTTCAAATTAAACTTTATCTTAATACAATAACCAAACTTAATGGTAACTTTAATTGTAGTATAAGATAAATAATAATTTAAATATTTATATTTATCTCTCCTATATCTATAACACAATAATTTCAGGTTTTTCATCCTGACACTCCGAAATAGTTTAACTTCAAGTGTTGTGAAATACACGATTGTGTTATGTGAAATGATAAAAAGTACCATATGAATTAAGACGTCGCACAATTGTTTGATTACTACACTCCATCTACTTTTGCAAGGAATATAATCAAAATCATTACTTGATTGTTTAATTTGTTTCACAAAAACCCCAATTGCTTTGCACATTCGTTTGTTAGGATTTCATTGTCTAGTTTGGTAAGAGAATTTGATTTCTTGTATACGTGCATAATTTCGATAATACACAATTTATTCCCCTCTAAGCATTTCAATTTCTTATTTAATTTCTCGATGTATGTATATACTAGTATAAAGGTTTCAAAAGGGTAAATGATATTTATAGTAATTAATTCATGCTTAAAAGCATTAGAATGGAATATAATACTAATAAATAGAGGAAAAAGGCATCAGCAAAACTTTAATTGATTAGTAGAGGCAATAAAAAAATTAATGCCTGCACAGCAATGAGAAATTATCTTTTAATTGATGCTGATATTGCTAGCTACACATCAATAGTCATTACAGGAATCAGTTGCTTACATAAAAGCACAACCAACTTATGACTACATTAAATTACCTTTTAATTTTCGATTTAAAATCTTTAATATGGAAACAAAATTAGTCTGTATGGTTTCGCGGTAGATTGTGTAATTGTCATGCTATATTCAAGCATTTAATCGTTTTTATATGAGATAATAAATTAGCATAAAATTTCCCTCTTTTTTATTCGAACTTTCACCCCACACAATGATTTTGGATTGATAAACAAGATAAGATAATCATTTTAGAGACAGAAATTCAATTCATTTCCATAATACAGTACATATGCATACATACAATTTCTTCTTGAAGAAAAAAAAAGAGAGCAGATAAAATCCGCATTCTGCTATTTGCAGGACGTAAATTAGAGTTAATTATGCAAAAATAATAGTAAGATGAACTCACATTTCCCTTGTTTCAAAAGAGAATCAGACTTTACTACTCCTACTTTTGAATCTAGAAGATAAGATAAGCTGTGTTTCGCTACGAAGAGATAAAACTGCACTCTCCACATAGCAGATTCGCTAGAGAGAGAGAATGAGATAGAAAGAGAGAGAGAGAGAGAGAGGATGAACTGAAACCGAGATTTATTGATCTGAAGTTAAATCGAAATCGGAATCGAAATATAAACACCACCTCATACGAATTTCTACCGAAATAAATAAAAAAATTACCGCCGGCAAGTAATTTCGGAGCCAATCCACGCTGCGTCGCGGGGCACTAATTGTCCCTGCGCCATCACAATCGATTTGTAGATCTCAACGATCATCCTCTCATCGTACTCCTTGGTCGGCCGCACGCCGAATCCGGCCACTCCGTAGCCGGCATATCCGCCGCCGATTCCGCTCCCGATCATCCGCGTGTTCGCAATCTTCATCATCATGTTCACATACGCATCCCGCAGCCCTAGCAGCAGCTTCTTCGGCGAGAACCGGAGCTTCAGCTTCAGCCGCGGCGTCAGCTTGATCCGCCACGACCGCCGCCGCCGCGCCGAAGCAGCAGCCGCGCCGCCTTCCGTGGCGGATCCTAGCTCCACAACACGCACCTTCCTCTTCCGGCCGGCGGCGTCGAGGCGCTCGTAGCCTTTGCGCCGCCAGTAGCTAGCAATTCCTTTGTAAACGCTGGCGGAAACTCCTTCCATTTTGATTGATTGGAAGTGGAGTCTATCTGTGGAGATTTATTTAATCTGTTGGCTAGTGGAGGAAAACGGTGGTGAGAAATGGAGAGTTGGAATTCATGTTTGGGGTAGAAATACAGAAACAGGTGGGGGAGAAAGAGTGATGAATATATTAATAGGGATTGAGGAAAGTGGGGAAGTGGTGAGTAGTAATTAATGCTTTCAATCTTCATTGTATAATTTGTGGTGTTTTTCATGATAGGAGGCGTTTGGTTGGGGCGAAATTCAGTGGCAAACATAATGCGCGAGACCTCCTCCCTCAGTCTTGATGTGATCAACATTAATGCCAACACGGACCGTATTATATTTATATTTTCAAAATTTAATAATAATATGACTATTTTTTATTATTTTTTTATTAATAATAGGAAAATAAATGGTGCCCCCGTGGTGCTTCTTCTGATTTTCCTTTATTATCGTATTTTTGACATTATTAATTCGTAATAATACACATATATTACTTATTATATTCATATAATAATTTCTCATGTTTCATTATTAATTCATAATAATACACATATGTTACTTATTATATTCATATAATAATTTCTCATGCCTCATGTATATCTGTTATTACTATCTTTATCTCTATTCTTCACACTTCCTTAAAGCTTTGTGTATTATTAATTTATAATATTATTAATAATATTATGTACTGTATTTTAATTTTTAATAGATATATATTCTCAATTTCTAAATAATATTATTCTAAAAAATTCATAATATTAATATTATATACTATATTTTAATTTTTAATAGATATATATTCTCAATTTCTAAATACAAATTATATAACCTCATTTTTATCATTAATTATATGTTTAATAATTATAAAAAGTAAAATTATTTTTTAGGTTAATCTATAACTAGCGTCAATAATAAAATTTAAAGCAATAAAATAAGTTAATTAGCATTTAAGAGGCTAATTAAAATTTTGTAATCGAAAATATTTATGAAAACTAAATAAATATATTTTACCAATATATCTACATGAAATTCTTTTTATCGTTCGTTCATATTTTTCTAAAATCTTCAAATAGTGTGTGCAATACTCATATCACATTGAATCTAATGTATTAATAGATAGCTAAAAAAAGAAAAAGAACACATCTTGAAAATATAAATATATCTTTGTCGGTCTTTGGCTATAAGATTAGAGATACTATAAATTTATCATAAATCAACGAGACGATTCAAACCAACGAGATAATTCAAATAGACATAATTTTTTTCTGAAATGTAAATATATCTTTCTCGGCCTTTGGCTAAGATCAAAGGTATCAATTTATCATTGTAGTTGATATTATCTTTGTAGTGTTAAGATTTTATCGGGTACTCTCCAACAGGTTTGCGATGGGTATATAAAATAAAGTCACAAATTTAATGGAGATGTAGAAAAACTATAAACAAATTTAGATTTGAAAAATTTATAATCACAATGCAAATATATATTTCTCGGCCTTTGGCTAAGATTAGAGATGTTAATGTATTATAAACCAACTAGACAATTCAAACCAACGAGACAATTCAAATAAACATAAAAAGATGATTTTTTGTTAATTTTAGTTAATATTAACTTTGTAGTGTTCAGATTTTATGGAGTACTATTACCCAACAGGTTTGCGACGAGTATATACAATAAAGTCACTATTTTAGTTGAGATGTAAAAAAACTTCTAAAACAAATTTTAAAAAATACATAATGAATGAGTATGTGGTTTATTGTCATTCATAACTATAAATTTAGATATGTGAAATATAATTAATTTACTAAGTTGATTTATAATTAACGCAAACAACATAATAATTTCTAAATAAGATATAAAACTATTTTTAAATATAAGTCCGTTTTTTGAGAGAAATTCTAGAGAGAGAATGAAGGGGAAGCGTTGAGAGAGAAAAACAAATTTTTTCAAAGTTATAATGGTGCGATCTATTTTTTGGTTTTTATCGTTTACAAGATGTTCCCTTACTCACATTGGTGAAATACAATATTATTTACAAAACAAAATTATGTTCAAAATATATTATATAGATGAAAATATAAAATTATTTCCCGTCGAGTCTCAACGGGCTACTTACTAGTATGGAGTAATAAAATATTAATATGCTAGTTATATGAATATATATACAAAAATAAGTTCCAAGAAACTCAGCTGCAATAAAAATAACATAAGTATTTTATCTCTTCTGACTGCTCATGGCGCACGTTAGCGTGAAAGACTTAACGTGCGCGGTTTCCATGGCGAAAGGACAAAGAAGGCGACCTAGGAAGGTCGTTGTCACCGGCGTTCCTGTGTGAGCTTCTCCGACGGGCTCAGAAGGCATGCCTAACGAGAATAGAAAGGATTCAACAGAGATTGTGGAGCCAGGATTGTCAACAAGGATATTTCCTATGTAACAGTGGTTTCAAACGGGAAGGATATTCCTGAATCTTCTGAGACTGCGAGTGCTAGATCGAAAATACACATTCATAAGGAGATGGAACGAGGTAAGGAGCAGGATGATCGCAGCAAGATCGCCCCAAAATGAGCTACCAAAGGTATGTCGCTGAACTTCATTGCCCCAATTTTGAAAGATGGCATACCTACTACATGTCTAGATGAATCTATGCTTAAGAAAGAGAATAAAAAATGGATGAATGCAATTATATTGTATGTAATTGGGGAGTCTCCTTCTATTAGTTTTCTGAAAATGTATTTTGTTAAAGAATGTTGCATCAAAGAGCCTGAGATCTATTATCATAGTGATGGATATTTCATTGTGAAATATCAATCTAATGAAGATAGAGATGAGGTTTTGTTGTCTGGACCTCATACGTTTGGGAGTAGGCTAGTGATTGTAAAGACTTGGAAGGCAGATTTCTCATTCCAAAATGAAATTCTCAGAGAAGTGCCTCTCTGAGTGAGACTACCAAATCTCCCATTAAGCTGTTGGGGTGGAGATTCTTTGAGTAAGATTGTCAGTGTATTGGGGAAACCTCTTTGTGCAAATGAGTTTACTTCATCTCATAGTAGGATCTCGTTTGCACGACTATTGGTAGATATAGATATAACTCACACTATTGGTGGATATAGATGTAAGGAAAAAACCGTTATCTATGTTATTTTACATTACGGTTCGAACAAGATCATATTTTGATTAATAACTACACATACTATGTTAGAAAATATTTGAGCACATATTTAAATACCAGTGATGACAACTGAAAAGTAGTCGTTGCAGCATTTTCAAACCCTTTGATGATATCTCTCATGAACCGCATCACGCAATAGCCACATTGCTTGTTATCCGGTTGCATAGGACCCAATATAGTAGAAATAAGACATGGTAAGTGTGTAAAAAAATTAATAAATTGACCTATAAATGAGAATATATACCTTTATAACTTCCCAATTCGCTTTTTTGCATTTCTTTCCCTTATTTGCATGGACAATACTTAACGCACTTCAAAGGAAAGTTATTAACACGGTTAACATTAACATCCATTAACATTAAAATAAAAGAGATATGATTAATTAGTTGAAAACTTTAAAACTTACGTGTAGACGACAGACTTCCATACGGTGTCCTTATTACGATGACAAAGAGGATCCATCAGAAAAACTTGATTATTTTCAACTTGGAAGATTGTGAGAATCCGATTGCCTTCAGGGAGCATTTCGTGTATTAAATATAGTAAATCCTTGAAACTCGTGTCACTCTAACCATATTTTGCCTTCAAGTTAAATATTTTTATTGTGGCCAACAGCTTGGTGAAACGGCTACAATATTCATATAAAGGTTTTTCAGCCTCTTCAAGCAGTGTCTGAAACTGACTTAGGTTATCTTCATAGGCATCATACTCATCATGAATCATAGCTATTGGCTCATCAACACTGCAGCTTGTATCACCTTTCCCAACCCAATATGTATCATATGTTGATTGTGACAATTTCAGTGCTTCCTCGTGCCATATCCACTGCTGATAAGTTATGTCCATACCATTCATTATGATATGACCCTTTACAAGACTAAGTTTGTGCTTCCTAGTGTTACCACACTTTACACAAGGACAAGACATTCTACTATCATTGCACCCCCTCTCTACTGCGAACTTCAAAAAAGCATCAACTCCATCCTCATACTCATCTGATAATCTATACTTAGACATCCATGATTTATCCATCCTAATTTATAATACTAAATAATTAGTTAATTAAGAAACAATATCATATATACATCGTGCTACTGCAGGTTTTCAACAAATGTGATATTATAGATGTTTTAAAAACAAGCAAGCAGAGAAAAGAAGATTAACTCAGCAGAGACACAAGAAATGGACCTGTCTAGAAGCAACAAAGGCCATATTTCCAGATTTGGCAGCTGATGGGTGCTTTTTTGGCCCTGTGCAAGTATGATTTCAGTAAAAAAATAGGCTGAAACTGATCAGTAAGCTCAAAAGCAAAAGCCAAATTCACAACATCGATATGCCTTCAATTCTTTATCAGCACATCTATCACACTTGAGAAGCCATAAAATCAAAATGTCAATACAAAGAAGATCCATGTTTTGAGAACTGGAATTTTCTAAGAGAATTTTTTTGACCAAGTAGCAATTGCAATTTCTTAGAGAAAACCCCAAGATCACGTGGAGAACGAGTGCTATCAAGAAGATAGCTTCAATCGAGTGAGCACTAAGGATTTAACTAACAAGTTTCACACAGGGGATTCTAGGCTAAACTCCAATGAAGGTAAATGCATGGTAGTTCATGAATTGAATTCCAAAAACACGATAATACCAGAAACTGATGACAAAAGTTCAACACGAGCTACGGCCAAATGCAAGAAGTCTAACTAGGAATATGATGACTCGAGAAGCTTCAATCCACGTGGACTAGAGATCTTGCCTTTGGAACCTGAACTAGAAGCAAAAAAAGTTAACATGAGGCATCAAGAACTGGATGCAAGGAAAAATGCTGATGAATGGATGGTAGATTATGCACTCACACAAGCAGTCATAAAAGTTGGTAGTTCTAGCAAGAAAAGTTGCATTGCTAAATTATATATCATCTTTAATTTGTGAGCCACTCAAGAATGTTTTTCCCCATTTCATACTAAATTTCAGCCATCTAAGTTCTATTTTCTCATCTAAACCCCAACCAATAACACAAGAAAAGAAAATATTGCTTTTGTGCTCATGCTTATGGTGTCCCTGGGCATGTGCATCACTTTGGGAAGAATTCCAAAACATTACAGAACTCATTAACATTCCAAGTGTTGGAGCCCATTTCAATGACATGATTTAAGTATGAGATGGGGGTTATAATTAGGTAATATGTGATCCAATATGTGCACGGAAATATTCAATAGCTACCATAAATTACAGAGACATCACATGTTACAAGAATATATAGAGCTAGAATCATAAAATTTCTGCACAATCTCTTCGGCAAGGAAAAGGCAAATTTAAAGAACAATGCTTCATTTTCAGGTCCTGTTATGTGTATCAGTGAAGCCAACTCACAAGAAAAGCATAATATATATATGCTCGGGATTGAAGCAGAGACAATATTACGTAAGTGATTGCTGTTAGAGAGATTCCCCTGGAACTCAAGTTGATACATGTTGCACTAGAAAATACAACAATTAGCCAACAAAAAAGTGAAGCTTGAAAGAATGGAAAGAACGAAGTTGACCTATACCATTGTGGCTTTAGCAAATAAGACTGTTAACTAGTTCTTGATAAAATTAATAACCTTAAATGGAGTACAAGAATTTTCTTCGCTCTTAACTGTAGGGTATATTAATAATTTTGATTAAAACAATTATCTATAATAAATTATTAAAACAATTATCTATAATACTTTTCAGAAAATTCAAACAAAAACAACGGTGGTAACAACAAATGCAGCAATAGCTCAACTCAAGCATCACTAGAAGTCATTCTCTCTATTACTCTATACTCAAAATCACTGCCCAACCAACTAAAAGAGTAAAATCGATAAAACAAGCAAGCAATATAATCAATAAACACAATGTAATCGCTTTAAAACAGACCCATTACATGCAAAAATAAATGTAAGTAGATTAAATCAATTAAAAACTCTATTCCAAAACCAACACTATATGCACTCAAATCAAAACGCAACGAAGACAGGTTGAATGAACTGTGGGATAGGCAGAATTACTGAATTAGCCATTAAAATTCTCATATTTGCTTCAACACAATTCAGTCAGAACATAAATTTAGCATCCTCGACAAATCGAAACAATGAAAACACCAACTATAAACACATTCCATTCCACAAAAGCATACAGAAACCCAACCCCAAATTGACACAGAGAGATAAACAAACACAAAACTCCTCACATTGATCGATCGCCGCAGACACATGCCAAACACAACTCAAACCAACAAAATTAACCAAAATCCCTAAAATTGAGACCCACTCAACGAAAGCCCGTGAACAGATAATGTCGGAGCAAAAGAAGGAAAAGCAACAATACACAAAATTAGTGAATTACCCAGCGAGGATAGGCGAAACGACGGAGCGTGAGAAGGCGGAGAGATGAAGAGGGAGGAACATGAGTTGCAGTCGAGGGAGAAGAGATAATATGGGCTAGCGAAATAGATGGATATAGAGAGAGACAGAATAAAATAAAAGGGATGTACGAATTTCGAATTAGGCACTATTCTCCCCCAAACATTTGGGGGATTTGGGGGATATCAAATTTGGGGATTTCTAGGGTTCTGTGAGTGAGAACAAATGGCGGTCGATGGCGGCGAACGGTCAGCAGTCGGCGGCGGCGAACGGACAGCAGGTAGGGAAAAGAAGTGCAGACGGGAAGAAGGGAGAAGAGAGCGGGAGGAGAGAAGAGGGAGCGGGAAGAAAGAAGAGGGAGTGGGAGAATTTATTGTTAAGGGTGGAAAATTACAAAATATTGGGGAATTAAAAAATAAAGAAAAATAAATAAATAAATAAGCCTTATACATAACGGATGTATTAAAGGTGACGGTTACCGTTATTATAATAAGTTCATAGATAACGCTCCGTGTAACGATTACAAAAAAGCGTTATTATATATATACATAGATAACACTAATACATAACATATTATATGATTACGTTATATATGATCATAGGTAACACTTTTCTCATAATGAATTTTAAAAAATGCCTTATCTATGTAAAAGTGTGCTCATAGATAACGGATTTTTGAAATCTCCGTTATGTATGAAGTGTTATGTATGAGAGTTTTTTTGGTTGTGTCAACCAATAAGATATGAGATACAAATGGAAGGGGAAAATGGCAAGAACCTTATTCAGAAGGTGGAGTATGATTGGATTCACCCGTTTTGTAAAAAGTGTCAAGTAGATGGACACGACTGCTTTTGGAAGGAGAGAACGGGCAAAACTCAAACAAAGCCTCTGAAACAACAATGGGTGCTAAAAGAACAAAGGAAAGAAGATGGGAAAAATGAACAAAGGAAAGATGATGGGAAAGAAGTAGAAGTTGTAGTGGATTCATCTCAAAAGCAAAATGCAGATGTGAATAGCACCAAATCAGCATGAGAAGTTTGGACTTGGCCTAAACGGACTAGTACAAGTTGGATCCAAGCTAGTGACAATAGAGGCATTGCTATCACATCCTTAATGAAGCTGAATATGACAAGGAGGTGGAAGATATGGGCAAGGACCTATTCCCCTTGGGGGGGACTATGAATTTAATGCTCTGGAATGTAAGGGGTTGTAATAAGCCCCTTAAACAAAAGGAGGTTAAAGCTTACAAAGGAATAAAGTAGACATGGTGGGTTTGTTGGAGACAAGAGTGAAGAAAAATAAAGCAAAGAAAATTTCTGAAAAACTTAATAAAAATTGGGAGTTCTTGTATAACTATGAATATGCTGAAAATGGAAGGATTTAGTTAGGATGGAACCCTAAGAAGATAATAGTGCTCTTGAAAGCTAAGCATGCACAAGGAATGTTGTGTGAGATAAGAGAGATCAGACAAGATGGAGTGAGATAAGAGAGATCAGACAGGATGGAGCTTCAATCTGCTAGCTGTTTATGCTTTCAATACTTGTGAGTAGAGAAAAAGTCTATGGAGTTTTGTGGAACAATGTTGCCTACAAGTCACTAGCCCCTTAGTAGTGGGAGGTGACTTTAATACTATTTTGCATGCTGAGGAAAGATTCCAAGGATCCCAAGTCACTAAAGCAGATACAAAAGACTTCTCTAATTGCTTGGTTAAGAGTGAGCTTGTTCAAATCAGAATGCAAGGTAATAAATATACCTGGTGCAATCAACAGATGGGAGACAATAGAGTGTGCTCATTGATTGACATGTGTGTTACAAATTTGGAATGGTATAGAACTTATACAGAAGTTGTAGTGGATGTTCTTGATAGAAATTTATTAGATCATTGCCCTCTTCTTTTGAGGTTTGATCAAAGTGGAGGCATTAAAAACACACCATTCAGATTCATCAATATCCTTGTTGAACATCAGAGTTTCAAAGAGATCATGGAAACAAACTGGGGAAGTCAACTCCATACTAATAAATTACTCAACCTATGGTATAACTTGAAAAGGTTGAAGCAACCTGTGAAAGATTTGAGTATCACTCATTTTAAAGGAACAACTGATAAAGTAAAAATGGCCAGAGAAAAGCTAAAGGAAGTTTAGGATCAATTGAGGCTTAACAACATAGATGAAGAGCTAATAGAAGAAGAGAAGAAGAAGGCTTTAGCAGAAGTTGAGATATGGAGCACGTTAGAAGAGAAGATATGGCATCAAAAATCCAGAGAAGATACAAAATTCTTCTTTTCCTATGTGCAAGCTAGAAGAAACAGTCAAGCTATAAAAATCTTGATCAGAGAAGATGGATCAAGGTGCACTACACAACCTCAAATAGCTGAAGAAATAAGGAATTTCTATATGAGCTTGATGGGTAGTGCAGCTACAAGATTGGAAATGGTGGATAAAAATGTCATAGAAAAGGGGCCAAAGCTGCAAAAAGCACAATTTTTATGTGATGAAGTCTCTGCCAGTGAGATCAAATAGGCATTATGGAGTATGGATTCAAATAAAGTTCCCGGTCTTGATGGCTTTAATGCCTTCTTTTTTAAACATAACTGGAATATCATTGGAGTGGAGGTCACTGAAGCTATTCAAGATTTTTTCAAAACTGGCTTTATTCCAAGAAATGTAAACAGTGTCGTGATCACTCTATTGCCAAAGGGGTGAAATCCCACCTCAGTGAGAAACTATAGACCCATAGCATGTTGCCGTATTATCTACAAGATGATCTCTAAAATTGTGGCCAATAGAATTCAAGTAGTGCTGGGATCTATCATAAATCATAGTCAATCTGCATTTGTTAAGGGGAGGCTCATCTTTGATAATATTTTGATCAACCATGAGTTAATTAAAGGCTACACAAGGAAGCAGATATCACCAAGATGCATGATAAAGGTGGACATACAGAAAGCTTATGATTCTGTGGAGTGGTTATTCTTGAGACAATTACTGCTTGAGTTTGGATTTCCTTACTAGTTTGTAAAGTGGATTATGGCTTGCCTCACAACAGTATCATATACCATGAATGTTAATGGTGAATTAACAGAGCCTTTTCAAGCTAAAAAGGGATTGAGACAAGGGGATCCAATATCTCCATGCTTATTTGTCATATGTATGGAATATTTGAGTAGATGTTTGAATGGAATTTCAATTTTCACCCCAAATGTAGAAGGTTTGGTCTTACCCATGTGTGTTTTGCAGATGATCTAATGTTGTTTTCTAGAGGAGATGTGCATTCTGTAAGGAAGATGATACATTGCTTTCACAAATTCTCCATAGCTTCTGGCTTTAAGGCAAATCCTACCAAGAGCAGCATCTACTTTGCAGGAGTTTCTGATACAATTCAAATAGAAATTATGAATGAGTTTGGATTAGTGAAGGGTAGTCTCCCCTTCAAATACTTAGGAGTTCCTCTTTCTTCAAAAAAGTTGACAATTGCTCAATGTCAACCCTTGATCAAGAAAATTCTGGCTCGAATTGAGTGTTGGACTGCAAAATTACTCTCCTATGCAGGCCGGATCCAGTTTATTAAATCAATTCTTTTTGGGATCCAAAATATTGGTGCCAAATCTTTGTACTTCCTCAGAAAGTTCTAAAGCTAATTCAGATGGCTTGTAAATCATTTTTGTGTGCTGGATCATCTGGAGTCACAAAAAGGGCTTTGGTTGTGTGGGAATTCTTATACCAACCAAAAGCAGCAGGAGGTTGGAACCTTATTCAAATCAAAACTTGGAATAAAGCTACTCTTTGTAAGCTGCTGTCGAGTTTGGCAAAGAAGCAAGACAGAATATGGGTGAGGTGGATTCATGGTGTGTACATAAAAGGACAGGACTTTGCCACCATGCAGATCCCTTCTCAAGCCTCGTGGGTGGTAAGGAAAATAATAGAGGCAAGGAAATATGTTGAGCAAATAGGAGGCTGCGTAAAGTTGAGGCAAAAGCAGAAGTTCTCTATACGAAGACAGTATATTGAGATGCAAGGATCCTCGAACAAGGTACCCTGGATGAGAATGATCTGTAATAATAATGCTCCTCTTAAGTGTGTGTTCATAATGTGGTTAACTATTCTTTGTCGACCGGTAACTTGTGATAACTTGATCAAGATTGGTATGATATGTGAGAGTATTTGTTGCTTGTGAAAGGGAGGATGAAAGTATTCAACACTTATTCTTTAAGTGAGACTATTCAGCGATAGTGTGGGAAAGAACTACTGATTGGTGTGGAATGAAGCGGAGTGCTCAAGGGTGGGATCAAGAAATGCAGTATATGATCTCTCAATGTGGATTTAATACGGGGAAGCAAAGCTTGTATCGAATGTTGCTCACAGTGGTTGTATATTCCATTTAGAAGGAAATGAATGCATTATGCTAGGAAATTCACAAGTGTGAAAAGCAAGGTAGAAGAGGTGGTGAGACAATGTCAACATGCATGCAGTTTGTTGCCAGCAAAATAAAAAGCTTGCGAGATTCACGCAGATTTAGGATTTGTTTTTGGTTAGGGTGTTGTATCCCAGGCTGTTTCTTGTTTTGATGGTTACTGTGTTTGTACTCTAATTTCCTAATTGTTGAAATAAAATCTATTTAACCAAAAAAAAAAAAGTTCCAAGTAGTTTGATGGGTTAAGAATCGTCAAAAATGTTCTTAGTATTTGATAATGTTAGATTCTGAATCTCGATAACTTTGACGAATTTTGTCAAATCATATGATTCGAGATGTGCGATTATAGGCTATAGAAGAATATATATATATATATATATATATATACAAATAGTTCGAAAAAGCTCATTTTACGAACATGCCTATACCACCAAAAAAATACTAGTTCAGATGATTTTCAAGATGTCTTTATTTTTTTACATTGATTTGGAATATTCATTTAATATCACTAAATATATTCGATGGTATATAAATTTTGATATTAATGAGTAAACTTAAAGGAGTGGAAATTACTATCATGCTAGGGCAAAAACGGTACATTTTGTTGATGAATTACTTTTCATTGAGCCTTGTAGGTTCTATAACTTTTACGCTTGAACGTTATCACGTCGGCATAATTTGAACTTACATTAAATATCCATAGAAAGGATCATACTTAATAACACTAGCAATATTTTCTTCTATACGTACCGGACTTATATAAGACGTACGTGCAAAAGTTAGCTTTTCGTATTGACGGCGCCCGGATCTGTCGTCGAGAATCCGGATGCATCAAAATAACAATTTGTATTTTCGTGATGTCCATTACTAAGTACAGTTAGGCTAAGTATTCATGGTTGAACCCAAGGGAGGTAGGCTATGATGACTTCGATATCACTGGACAGGAGTTGGGTTTAAGTTTGGGACACTCTTAGCATGAACTAGAAGTAAGACTAAAATAAAACACTAAATAAATCAGATATGAAGGGCATGATTGAGTCGGCTGTGATTTGGTTCGATGTAAGTGTGTGTGTGTTTGGATCCCAGACCCTCGAATAGTCACTGCGTGGGCACGTCTCTTGGTTATAGAGTCTTGACAATCGCGCCCATTTACTGTCACCATGTCACGCACGTGAGCATCTCAACCCTAGCACTTCTTTTCAGTATTGAGCCCTCCAAGTCACCTCGAGAGCCCACCTTACAGTCCACAGAATTAGCTCGCATGTGGAAAAGTCACCAATTGAGCGACGATCCGAGTGAAGGAGAGGAGAGGGATGACTTTTATATGGCGGCTCCCAAAGTTGGTAGTTGTTTCCATGCCTTTCAAATCCGTCCTTTATTCTCATTTGGAGTCCGACTTCTCTTGGGTAGAACAAGCTTCACTTTCAGTCCTTTGCTCTCTCTCCATTGGACGCTGCTGCTATTGCTGTTGGAGGCTACCGTTGAATTCTTTCCATTTTCGGCAAAGATTTGACTTTCAACACTCGGAGTCTTCGTGGCTTTGCTGTGTGTCGTCGTGATCACCATCAAGCTCCTTGGGACCTCCAGCACCCTGCTGCATTCCTTCCTCTTTTATGCCCTTTATCCGCTCCATTGTGCCCATTTGCAGGAATCTTGTGCCCCTACATACCAGTGTGTCTTCCCAGACACAAAAGACCCAAAATAAAATAACAAAAAACTTGATTTAGACCGCTACAGACACTATAAAAACCGCGTAAATAGGGCTCGTCACGTATTAGGCATAGTAAGATACAACTAGTAGTTAAAGTTAGACTATGCCCAATGGCGAGCTTGCCAGCGCTGCTCGCTGTGAAAATGTGGTGGGCCACAGCAAGCTCCAATTTGTGTTTGCAACGATGGAGCTCACATGTATTTTTTTTGTAATTATTAAAAAATAACTTCAGAAAATTATAAAATTATGATTTTATTTCATTAAATAAAAAACATTACATTAAAATAGAAATAAAATAAAATGACTACAAGAAATCTCAACCATGTTTTTTCTTAATAAATTCCACATATTTCACGTGGAATCTCTTCTCGTCGGGTCCAGGTTGTCGGTATTTCTCGTGATGATGTGATAGTCGGTCGTCCTCGTAAACTCTGTTACGGCTTCTTTCATCATGGCGGTGGCACTGGCGAGTTCCACGGCAGTGGATTTGGAGCTCAAGGCCACCTTCTTCTTTCCTCTTGCAACCGCCTTCGCCGCGTCTTTACCCATAGGCTGCTTGAGGCGGCTGGAGTGTTCTAAGCCAAATTCGCTGCACGAAACCGGAGTGCTTGACCGTTGTATGCTCATGCTCGGATTACTCCCCGAGACCGAATCGTGCGCCGAGGTGGAGTAGCTCCCATCTTCGCCCATCTTCGTTCTCTTTGGCAGGGCTTGGATGTGGAACTTAGCGGAGTGGACCGCTGCGAACTTTGGAATATCTTTTACTATCCGCCACGTCTTCAAGTGCTTGAAAGGGCCCGCCTTTGGAATTTTTTCACTCGCAGAAAGCCTGAGTCAAAATGTCGACGTCGCTCTCGCCGCTTCGCTTTTGAATCTCACACTTCTTGAGCAATTGTTGGAAATCCACCAATGGGTGCTTCACTCAATCCCAAAAGTTCAGGAGCTTTTGCTTGTTCCTTTTCGGCGTTCCTTTGGGCCGGAGCTCGCGATATCGGAGCAAAATGTGGCGCCAATACACATCTTTCTTTTGCTCGTTGCTGACGACGGAGTTTTGGCTACTGTTTACCCAACACTGAGCCAATACTTCCGTCTCGGCCTCGGTGTGGCCTTGCGGCCCGTCGTCGTCATCAGAGGAGGACTCCACCATCTAAACCGCATGACTACTACGACCGCCACCACGGCCACCACGGGAACCATGGCTGCCATGAGAACCATGACTGGAGACCATTTTTTTCCCCTTCCTCTTCACTGGCGACGTGACTTGCGGCTCGAACTTGTCCTCGTCCTCGTCTAAGTTGACCGCCGAATTGAAGTCCTTGGGAGATGGAACGTGAAGGATAGTTCCTGCCGGAGGCCGCGGGATGTGAAGGATGACCGTCGGAGGCTGCAGAATGTGAGGCTCCGAAGCCTTAAAACTGTGCAAAGGCCCCGCCGGAAAGTGAGGAACGTAGGCCCCTTGTGTCGAGAATTGAGACACGAAGGCTTGAAAAGACGAGAATAGATCGGGTGATTATGTTTTGACAAGGAAATGGACGATAGTTCGGGCTATTTGGATCAATTTCTTCGGAAAATGGCCATGTGTTGTTAAAATTGGCGTTGGGATCCTTTTTTTTTGTAAGATAACCACCGATGAGAGATGACGCCGAGATGGGAGTTGAGAGATTAGAGTGTGAGTGTTATAGAGTGTGTGATTTGTATGGAGGGAGGGGTAAACCTGCCCATTTTCGACAGACCGGCGGTTCAGAACCGGAACCGGACCGCCGGTCAACGGTTTTTAACCGGACCGGCAGTCAACGGTCCGGAACCGTAACCATAACCGGAAGAGGAGGGGCTGGTTACGGGCCTCAATTTCGTGTAACCGTAACCGGCGGTTAATATTTAAAAAAAAAAAAATTACATATATATTTGCACGGAACCGGCGGTTACAACGGTCGAACCGTCTGAACCGGCAGTTAACTGGCTGAACCGCCGGGCCGTCGTACCGCCGGTTCCAACGGGCAGAAGCAGAAAAATGGCAGAAGCAGCAGCACCAACGGCTACAATTGTAGCCGTTGCTCTCCCTTCTCCTTCCCTATAAATACCACTCTTCCTCCTCCTCATTCCTCACACCTCAATCCTTTCTTCCTCTCTTAATTTCTTGCATTTTAAGCTCTCAAATCCTCTTTTATTTTGTGTTATTTGTAGTATTGTATTACCATTTCCATTTTCCACCATCACCAACTCTCCACACTTCCATTTCCACCGCCACGCCGCCACCACCTCCACCACCTTCACGTCCACCTTCACCACCACTCTCCACTATGTCGAGCTCATCTCGTGTCGATAAGGGCAAGGGTCTTGCCGAAAATCAAGACGGCAATGCTCGTGCTCCATCTCGATCCACAAGAGGAAGATCAAGAAGACAACAAGTGGCGGAAGAAATTGATAGAGAGTATGCCCAACGACTTCAACAACAAGAAGATGAAGAGTGGTATCAAGAAGTTCATAGGCAAGAGGCTCTTTTGAACCGGCAATCTCAACAACAATCCAACGCCGGCGCCGGCGACGGAGAGGAAGAAGAAGTTCAAGCACCAAGTGGTAGACCTCTAACTTCGGATATCTTCCTCAAGCACTTCAAGAAATTGCCAAGAATTGACGAAACAAGCTCAAGCAACGATCTCGACGCCGACAAAGGACCAAAAAAATTCAACGCATTTTGCAAATATTGCAACAATGTCTACAAATTTTCGCACGGAGGAGGCTACGGCACACTAAGGCGACACATGGAGATTTGCTATCTGACGGAATACGGAATTCCACAAAGCCAAACACAACTTCGTGGATCAACAACTTCGGTGACGGGTACGCCTTCTAATGTCTTATTTAAATATGATCATAAGCATGCCGAAGATGTTATGGCTAGATATTGTGCTATGGAAAAACAACCTTTTAATTTTGCCGATAGAATAACGTATGAATCATCGATAAAAGATGCATATTGTCCCCCCGCCAAAAAAATTAGTAGAAGTAACATGCTTAGGAGTATTAGGAGACAAGCTTTTGATAAAAAGAAAGAGTTAATGAAATATTTGATGCGTTTAGATCATAAAGTTTCTATTTGTGCGGATATTTGGACGGATTGTTATCATAAAAATAATTATATGAGAATTATATGTCATTGGATTGATGATAAATGGACGTTACAAAAGCGTTTGATTGCATTTAGGGAGTTCGATGATCCACACACGGCAAATAATATTGCTTTAATTATTATTACCGTTTTAAATGAATATCAATTGATTAATAAAGTTTTTTCGGTTGGTTTTGATAATGCATCGGCCAATACCGCTAGTATTTCCCAATTAATTGCGGCTTGTAGTCCTACTTTTCAAGGAAAATATTTTCATAGTAGATGTATTTGTCATATTTTAAATTTATGTGTTCAAGATGCACTTGATATTTTTAATGAATCGGTTGAACCAATTAGAAAAGCCGTTACAATGTTGCATAAGAAGATAGATTTAGCTAAAAAATGGCAAAAATATTGTCGTCAAAAAAGTCTTCAACATAGGTGTTTTGTTAGAGACGTATCTCATCGTTGGAATTCGACCTACGACATGCTTAATAGTACTATAGAGTATAAAGAACATTTATGCGATTTTTTTAGAAAAGAATTTGCAACTATTCAATTAACCTTGTTACCTTCTCATTGGGATCAATGCATGGATTTATATGGTTTGTTGAAGGTTTTTAACAATGCCACCGTTCAATTATCGGGTGTTTATTATTGTACTTCCGTTCGTGTCTTGGAACATTGCATGTATATTGCTCTTAGTTTTAAGAATTGTTTTACTAAACCAAACTTGCAAGGTGTGATTTATTTTATGGTGCAAAAATGGCTAAAATATTTTACATATATTCCGGATGTTTTCTTGGTAGCTAAATGTTTGGATCCTAAATGGAAATATGATGGTGTTTGTCAAATGATAGATATTTATTATGATGCTTTCACGCAAATGGACTTCTTAGACGTACAAATTGACGGAGAACGTATTTTCTTGATCTTCCTAATGTACAACAAATAAAAGATGAGTTAGAAAGAACCTTAAGATCTCTTTTTGCCGAATATAGGACAACTCATAGTACTCTCGACATAAATCAAATGCCACCTCCTAGTATCCCAACCTCTTCATATTTACCTCTGGATATGATGAACTCTTTAGATCCCTTAGTTCAAAAATTAAGTACCATGTACCAAGATAGATCTTATGAACTCCCTAGGGGTCAAGGTTATAGTGAATTGGATATGTATTTGGGTTGTCGTTTTGTTTTTGGTGTTGAATTTAGCACTCCACAAATCGACGTATTGAAGTGGTGGTCCAAGAGAACGGAGTATCCAATACTCTCTATAATGGCGAAGGAGTTATTTGTCGTTCCCGCATCCACCGTCTCCGTTGAACAAGCTTTTAGCCTTGGTGGACTCATGTTAGACCAAAGAAGATCAAGCTTGAAGCCAATAAACGTCGAAGCTACGATGTTGGTCGATGATTGGGCGGGGGCCGATCTTAGAGCTCAAGAACTTGATTGGAATGATGTAGACGAGAGTGAAAATGAAGAGTTCACCGAGAGCGATCGATCCGAGGCGGAGGAGAACTAGACGGCATGATTAAGGTAATCGAACTACGTGGACTTTGATTCCTCTATGAGGATACGTAGGCAACTCAATTTTAATTGTAAGATTGAGTTCAAGTCCTTTTTTTTTTTTTTTCTTTTTTTCCAAATGTAACTTAAAATCTTAAAGTATTAGAAGTTTAGAAAAATGTTGTGAAAGTAGAAGTAATTTCAAATGAAATATATGAAGTTATAAATTATAATGTATCAACTATCAAATATGTAACTTTTGTTGTAATTCCAACAATATTCTATATAATTCATTTTATTTTTTTAATATAAGGAGTACTTAATTTTTTTCATTTTTTTTTTCTTAGATTGTCTTAGAATATGTATATCCAACATATAATAGCAAAAAAACAAGAAAAATATATAAAATAAAAAACTCCAAAAAAGTGCCTAGAAACCTCATTTTTTGCTGTAATTAACCGCCGGTTTTGTGCCGGAAACCGCCGGTTTTGAGCTGAACCGGCGGTTAACCGGCGGTTTGCGATATTTTTAAATTTTTTTTTTTTTGGCAAACTCTAAATTCTTTCTATAAATTCACCTCATTCTATCACTTTGCATCCGCCTCCTTCTCCTTTTCCTCATTTTTTCTTCATTTTTCCATTGTCTTTCACTTTTCTATTTTTCAATCATTTTCTTCTTCACCATCTCCAACTCCAACTCTTCTATCTTCTTCTTCAACTTCACCAACTTTACAAAGTCTTCATTTTAAAGTGTATTCTAAAATAATGCCTCCTTGCCCATCTACTTTTAGTGAGCTCTTCACCAAACACTACACCCGTCATGACGAGCCATTGTCGGACTATGCAAAGCCAACATATCGTGTTGTTTGCAATTACTGCAATGAAGATTTTAAGTGGCAAACCGGTGGAGGTTACGGCAAGCTAGTTGGTCACATTGAAAAGAAGCATCGAATTGAGAGTCTTTCACACATTCTCCGGTGATATTTCACATTGTAATGTTTGTAATGTTTGTATTTGTAGTGTTTATTTTCGATTTGAAGGACAATTTAAGTTAGTGTTTGTTGTGTTTGTTAGTTAGTTCTCCTAATCCTAATGTTTTAGACTTATTTGTGTTTGTCACTTTGTTGGTGTGTAATATCGTCTCCTAATTTTAAATCTTAATGTGTTAATTGTGTTTGTTAATTTGTTTGTTTATAATATTTCAATTTCGTCTTTCTATTAAAATTAGTTGTTTTGTTCTTGTTTTTGTAATGTGTTTCTAATATAGTAATAGAAGGAAGAACAAGGGTTGATTTAAAAAAAAAAAAAAAAATCGCGGTTTTAACCGGAACCGGCCGGTTTTTAACCGGAACCGGAACCGGCGGTTTAATTAACCGGCCCGTAACCGGCAACAGTGTTGACGTGCCGGTTACGGTTCAAGTCCCTCCGAACCGTGAACCGGCAGTTCAAGGCCCGGAACCGGCAGGCCTTGAACCGTGAACAGGTCTAGGGAGGGGGTATATATAGGATAAAATAGCGAAATTAAAAAAATTGAATGTGATGATCGTTGGCAATCGCAATGGCTACGGTCGCGACCAACCACCGATCACATTGTGGCAACGGATGCCTTGAAAGCTCGAGCTCGCTGAATCGAGCTTGAGCTCCGCGCTCGCCAACGGCCGGCGAGCGTCCAGCTCGAGCTCGCAAAGGCACTAAGGCTCTCTGCAGTGGCGCTCTCGCTGCTTTTGCGAGCTCCACGTGGCGCTCGTTGCCCATTGTAGAGCGTGGAGATTGTAGCGAGCTCGTGAGCTCGAGCTCGTAAGAGAGAGCGTGCACTCGCAAAGGAAGAAATAAGATTTATGATGGGTCCATCCACCTTTAGAGCTCACAAACGGCTAAGCTCGCCGCTGCAATTCTAGCGATCGCGCGAGCTCGCTGTGACGTGACCTATGAGCAAGCGCGATCGTGGAGATCGCCGCTGCTCACATCCTAAGGCAGCGCTGCCCATAGTCTCAGAAAAAAAGTTAAAGTTGATAAGATAAAATTGACTATATCAAATAACTCATCAACTAGTCTTCTTCTATTTCATATAACCACGTAAATAAAATCAAATACATAAATAAATAAATTCATGTAAATAATTCATATAGCCAAAGTGATAAATATAGGGATATAATTAACAATTTGAGTGATGAAAATAAATAGAGTGGGCAAACCATGTCCACAACATTAAAGAAGATACATACAGTTAAATGTTTCATTACCCACTTGTTTAATTTGGCTACGTTCAGAATTATCTTAAATGATGGAAATATCTGTTGGATTAATA
This sequence comes from Schizonepeta tenuifolia, assembly GCA_029490685.1. Classification (NCBI taxonomy): domain Eukaryota; kingdom Viridiplantae; phylum Streptophyta; class Magnoliopsida; order Lamiales; family Lamiaceae; genus Schizonepeta; species Schizonepeta tenuifolia. The sequence continues at coordinate 74,221,795 of CM055958.1, forward strand.
AGATAGTGTTATTTAGACACATTATGTTCAGATATACGATGGTAAAATAGAGATTTGACATAATTTTTTAACTAATACTACTAATTTAATTTTATAGTTTCGGCACTTTGATTACTAATAAACATGCAATTTTTAAATTTTAATTATAAAATTTCATCCCAATTTAAATTCACAAATTTAGGAGTTGGGTGTGAATGAGAGTAAAATTTGGAAGCGGCTGTGCGTAAGATCGATATTTCAGAAGGGAGTCTGAGTAGGAAAGAAATTTTGTAGACAATCAAATAATTTTTTTCCTATTTCAAGCACGTATGTCCAGATATAGTATGTCCGAATATAATTATTGTATAAGTTATTAGAACTCTCAATTAACAAAAGGCAAGAAATAAATTTTGCAACTAGAAATAAAAGTGTACTATTGTCGTCATTTTCATTCATTTGCAAGAAAAATGTTTCTATTGCACGAAAATGAGATTTAGGATAAAACTATGAAAAAGGTTTGATACTTCATGTCTTCTAATATCAGTCGTTGTTTTAAAAAGATCAATAATTTCAATATAAATCGTGTGTTTTCTTAAAGTAGAGGAAATATTCCGTTTCTCAACCAAACGCGCCCTTACAGTACCTAGTTCATTTTTCAACATTTTCATGTGTCAGGATTTTAATGCAGCCACATGTATTGTCGAAATTGTCCTTAAAACAACAAGCTTTCTGCGCTTATTTGGCTGACACAAACGCACACGTACACCTTATTTTATTTTTAAAAACTTTTCTGTTCTTTTCTTTTAATTTCTTATACTACCTCCGTCTCATTTCACTTGGATCACTTCCTCCGAACACGGAAATAAAGAAAAAAAAAGATTAGATATAAATGATGTAGTTAATGTATTTTAGATAGAATATTTAATTATTGCTAATAAAGTGGTATTGAATGGATTTTCACTGTTCAAAAAAGGATAAGTGGTTCTACATGACCAAAGCAAATCGAAGATTCTACTTAGCACTTGGAGAGGCTAAGCCTCTAAGAACTTGTCGGTCCAAAAACCATATAGTGAAGATAATGTTCATGTCAACACTGGCTAGGCCCAAAATGAATTGAAGTTGTTTTCCTTTCAGATTGTAAATATTCTACGTCTTGGTTAATGCAAGTTATTTGAAGCTGTTTTTCTTCACATCTCATACATTGAATTGAATCATCGATGTAAATGAACCAAAAATAAGAACAGTGAGGATAATCTTATCATTTCAGTGCCAAAATGGACCCAAACCACATATTGTACTCTTGCATTCATATTCCAGCACCCGCCACAATTAACAGAGAGCAATAAAAGGAAAGATCTCACCCTGAACAAGCATGGTAGGTAGATATCGAGCAATCCAGCAGCGCTGTCGCCTGAGGGCATTTTTGCCACCACCTCATCGCTCAGGCGTTGTCTGCGCTTCATCACGGCGGGAAGGCGGTGGCGTATGATCGGTGGCGGCGAGGGATAACGTCTCTTGACTCGGTACATATCCTTGATGTCCATCGCGCCAATCCACGCGTCTTCGGCATCGACTTGATCCTCCGTGTCGGGAAAAATGGCCCCGCTCAGATTAATTTGTGATTTGGTCGGCAAAGTGGTCGGAGGGGGTGGAGATGACGGTGGCGTGTTCGGAACCACCGTATCAGTTAGATCCACCACAACATTAGGTCAAGGTTGGGTCAGTGGGGGTGGAGATGAAGGTGGGGTTTCTAGAAAAGGAGAATCACCCAGAAATTGAGAATCATCCGAAATCGGACAAATGGGTGCTTCAAATAATAGCTTCATCACGGCGAGGAAGAGGAGACAAGTCGTCGCCTGGCCGGAGAATTGGTGCGGCGGCGAGAATCGATACAGAGAAAGAGAGGAGGAGTGACAGAGAGTAACAGTGAAGAGGCGGAGAGTGAGGGAAGAGAGACAGAATAAAGTAGGACTAATAGTGTTAGGGTTAGTATAAGTGGTTTAGTGGGCCAAAATTATTAGGCCTGATTAATGAGTTAAGATAGTTAATTTTTGTCATATATGGAAAGTGAGACAAGTAAGGTGGACACCCAGAATAAAAAGTGAGTCAAGTGAAATGGGACGGAGGCAGTATTAGAGATTTGCCCATTTTATAAAATTAAATTATGTGGCCGTTGACCCATTATCCAAAATAATTATTTCTTTGTACTGAATTTATCCTTGCTGCATGCAACAATTTTATAAAAATCAAATTTATTTACTTCCTCCATCCACCAAACAAATTTCCATTTAAGGTTAGATACGGAAAATAAGAAAGCTGAAAAAGTTATTTTGAGTGGGCTAAAAGTTAGAATGTAAAGGTAGTGAATAATGACAAAAAAAAACAGTGTTATTGACCAAAAAATAGTGGTATTGAACAAAAAAATAGGAATAAAGTTGTTGTGAGGTGGGTTTATCAATGACAAATGATAGTAAATAAAGAAAAAGTAGAAGGGTATAATTGTACAAAAAGGTAAATGGGAATTTATTTGGTGGACAAAATTTTTGTGATAAGTAGTGATTTATTTCGTGGACGGAGGGAGTATCTAATTTTGTACTCCCTCCGTCTAATCTTTGTGTACCCACTTGCCCCATTTTATCTGTCCAATTTTTTTATACCCATTTGTATAAAAGTATCCATTTAACCTTACTAATTCATGTTATTTTATACCCTTTACCACTTGGACACATACATTTATTCTACTAACTACCACTTTATCACTATCTTTTTCACTATGGTTTCACCACTAACAACTTTTATTCCACCAACTACTACTTTATTACTACCTTTCAAATACACATTTTTCCCATCAACTCTACTTTATTATATTTTTTAATACCTGTGTCAGCGTCCAAATAAATACACAAAAATTAGACGGAGGGAATATATTATCATGCACACATGGGTCTGTCATGCTAGACAAAATTTAAAAAAAAAAGAGAGAGAGAGAATCCACGTAAAAGATACTCGTATTTAATTTAATTTACTTACCATATTGCCAGCGCATTTACAGAAATCAAGATTCTTTCACTTGCCCCGATTTGGTATCGGGTCAATTCCGGATTATATACATTTGATCGTTTATTTTATTTCAACGTGAATGCATGTCTTATTGTGTCTCACAAATCCATGATATAATTGTGCATTTGAAGTTAGTTGGATACTGATATTAAGAAAATTGGTGGAGTTATTGTGATTGAAATAAGGGTCTTATTTGTTAGAGTGAATACATGGTCGGATCTAGGATTAGATGGGGTGGGCTGAAAAATAAAATACTTGCCTATGAGAAAATTCATCAATAATTAAATGTATACCTATATTTTTAATAAAATGCCTTTCGATATAAAGAATTAGCAAATCTATGAGTAGATCGTTCCCCATCTTATTACGAAGTATCGTCTCTAATTCTTCATCATGGAAAATGCTCGTTCCATTATAGTAGTAGAGACATACAACGTCAAAATTAGACGAATCAGTCTAGTTAAAATAATGTGGTTCATTGACCCTTCGCTCTTATTTGTAGTTAACTCAGCCCAACAAGTATAGAAACTTGAAACTTGGAGTTTGACCAATTTTCTCATAAGTTTATCACATCATTTCAATTACCTTTAAGCTGCTTGAATTTATGTAGTTTGTATAATGGAGAAATTTGCGAGTTAGTTTGATTAGTTCTCTCCTCTTCGAAATTATGGGGTCCTTTCTTTGAGTTTGAGTTGTTGTTTCTGACTTAATTATACTAATGTTTAGCACCACGCCTACCGAAGTAAATTAAATGATCATTTAGGGTTTGTTTACTGTGATAAAAAATGGTAAAAAACAAATATTTTTTCATGTTTTTCCATCATTTTTACATGTTTATTAGAGTTGTTAATTTTTTTATTTTTCATCTTTTTTTATCATTTTCACTTCAATTGTAGAAAATATTAACATGAAAAAGATGTGAAAATATTTTCCTACCTTTTTTTTCCTTCATTTTACATACTAACAAAGTAAACGGACCTCAGTCAAAAAATTGACACTTCAAATGAAGCATTTTTTTTTAATAAAAAATCTAAGCATATTTTGCAATTATTCATTTGAAAGCATTCGAAAGCAGACCATATATTCTCCCTTTTTATTTAATTCTTCCATTACTCTCGATTTCACCAATTCTCCGAACTCTATTTCTTTAATCTTTTACCTTTTTTCGGGTTCATCAAAGAAACTCAACAAAACAAAACTCAATTTTCGTATAATTGTTAATTTTAGGGCTCGAACTAAATTTTAATTTAGGGCTTCCTACCTAAGTGAAGGGCAGAAGAGTGGACTATGAGGTCAGAATAGTCGACGGCAGTGCTGGTTTCATGATGGTAATCAGAGCAGGGAGAGGAAGGAGAAGGAGAAGTATGAGAAATATATTCGATTATATGTATTCCTTCCCTTCCGTGACTTTCAAAACATAAATTCAGCTTTATTTTATTCTTTTTATTTATTTTTGGACTGACTAATTGGGTTTGGGCTTTAATGTAATATATAGGCATAAAGAAAAAATTTGGGCTTGCATTGGGCTGGGACCCCAGTGCAGCTCATACATAAATCCGCCCCCGAGTGAACAAAGTGAAATGAAAGTTAAAATTATTATGAGTGAAATCAGTGAAAAAGGTGAAATAAAGTCAAAATTGTTGTGAATGGAATAAAGAGCTCACTTATGGTGAGTGGAAAAAGTAAAATAATGGTAAAATTAGTTGTGAATAGAGTAAGGTCCCTATTGATTTGATTGTATAAAATGTTGATTTAATTGTATTATTTTCTTTGTGGACAAGTATTTTGTGATAAGTACGTATTTATATCGTAGATGGAGTGAGTATTTATTTATGATGTCTCAAATTGATGTAAATGGTCAAGATCGGACCTATAACTTAGAACGCCCTAGGCTGTAACTTAGAGCATCCACTACAGGGATTGAGTTAGACCTAGGTTGAAGCACTGGGAAGCGTGATTTTAATGATTGGTGGTGTTGAGTTAGACGTAGGTTGATTTTTCCACTACAATGGGGTTGAGTAAGACCTAGGTTGAAGCACCGAGAAGCGTGATTTTAATGATTGAATAGATTTTATTTTGTTGTTTTTTAATCAGAAAATTAAAAAAAAATGGAACGGACCAATGGGGACACGCCACGTGTCCCCATATTGCGGCTTGGTGGAGTCGAAGGGTGTGGCTAAAGATCGACACCGCCATCGCCTCACCCTTCGACACAGGGGTGTGTCGATCCTCCACTATGGCATCGACGTGGGTGTGTGTCAAGTGGGGGGTGTGTCGAGCCGCTCGACACCGCCCTTCGACCCCTCCACTCATTCCCCGCAGCAAATGCCCTAATAAAGCCCTAGGCCAAAGTCAAAAGATGAGTCTTACAATTTTTTAAGTACATTGACTATACAATAAGAATATATTAAATTATTAAGTAATAAATTATCATAATTTATTATATGAAACTAATATAGCTGTAAGACAATAATATTTCAATAATTCTAAATTTGTATGTGAGTGGTATAAATTATTTAATTTGAAATATTCTTTGTATATTATTACTATTAATTTGAGGGCCAAGGCACTTGTGCCTCCTCCACCTATCGGGTACGAGCCTGCAAATGGTATTCTTTTAATTTTTTTCTAATTGCTAATCTTAACCTGGTTTTTCTCATGTATCATATTCTCTAAGTATAATTTTACACAACAATATGTAAAATTATTAATATTATTGCCTTATTTCTTCGATCGAATTAATAACGCAATAAAATCGTGGAGTAAAGTTTGTCAGACGATTATTGCATTTTTCTGAAATATTTATAATTTCTGCATAATAATACATTTGTCTGGCGAGTAATAACTTGCTAAACCAACGTGCATGAGCTTTGGTCTTCCCGTTCAACACTTTTTACCTCTACTACTCTTTAATACAGAATGAAAGAAATAAGCTCCTTCTCGAGTTGTCGTACCATTACTAACGAAGTAGATGACGATTGCTACTAGTTCAAGTTACTACTAATATTTTCACAAAAACTTGTGTCGGGTAATTGGAGCCTTGGAGGTGTCTATATATATATCATTAGACGATAATCAAACTTGAATATATAACTAAGAACCGGTAAATTTTTGTATTACTATTGAGATATAATAGTGTTTGGACGTGAAACTTAACATGTCATTGATCTGAAAAGTTTAGCACAAAACCATCCCATGACCCGTGGAAAAGCTAGTAGAATAGTAGTAGTATAATATACGCACGAGTTTATGATAAATAATAACTAAAATATATTCCCTCCGACCCCCAAAATTATGCAGTTTTGGGGGCACGGATCTTAAGAAAATCTTGGAAAGTGAGGTAAGTGAGACAGGATTCCACATTGTAAGGGTAATAAGTGAAAGAGTTATTTCCTAAAATGAATTATGCATACTTTTGAGGACAAATAAAAAAAGGAAAACTATGCATAATTTTGAGGGTCCGAGGGAGTATAAAAAAGAGATTAGATATAAAAGGTGTGTTTAGTGTAGTTGGTATGAAATATTTTATTGTTGATAATAAAGTTGAGATAGTGTTTTTTCATTGTTCCCTATAAAAAAGGTGTGTTTAGTGTAATTGTAATACAATATTTTGAATTTTTGATAATAAAGAAAATGTTACCAAAAAAGGACACAGACCAAGTTGAGTGGCACGCCCAAAAAGGAATGCCTGCCAAGTTGAATGGTAACTGCGACTCGTGCTTTATGCATGCCCTCTTGGTCGATCCATTTATGGAAAATTTCCTGGCTGACTTGAGCTTGTGAGTAGAATTGAGTTTCGAACTTTAACTCGTCAACTTTCTCCGTCTTCAAGGTCTTCTCTTCTTGACTTTGCGACGTCTGACTTCAACACACCTTCTCGACATGCTTGAGCTGCATGGATCCACTGTGGAGTCAACTAAGCTTCAGTTTAACTTGTCAGCTTGCCTTCTCAGTCAAACTGTCTTTTTCTACTTGAAACCTGTAAAGTTAAAAATTCCTACGTTCAAACATTGAGCACTATCTAAGTTTAGACTAATGGCTTCATCTACTCGGTTGGGATCAGTTGGGTTTTCGGATAAATCAAGACCATTATTAATTTTCCCAACAGTATTTTCAAATTTCAAGTTTCGAAACTCAAATCCATTTCTTGCGGCATAAATTCCATTTTAGCCTCTAAATTTTTTCTCACCTTAAAATGATGAAGAATAGTTGGTTGAATTCGACCAAAGATATATTGTATTAACAAACTAAAGACGTGAATGGATAAAATCAAATTATTCAAATTTGCAACTCATTTTGGTGGGGTAATATGAGGGATACCAAAAGGAGTATTAATTGGATGTGGTGGGATCGACTATGTGCTAGGAAGGATTCTGGAGGACATGGTTTTCGTGATTTGCAACTATTCAACACTGCCATGCTTGGTAAGACTGGTTGGCGACTACTAGCTGACCTAGATGCTTTAGTTTGTAAGGTACTTAAAGCTAACTACTTCCCTTAAGGGAATTTTTTGAATGCCCAAATTGGTATAACCCAAAGCTTAAGCATATGTTCTTCCCTTAATGGTTCTATCATCAAGGTTTTTCAAATCAATGGTTAAGATGTGATGAAAATTTCTTTGTTATAGCACTTACTAATCTAAAGACTTTGGAAATAAGTGTGAGTGATATCATCATTCCAGGAAGTCGGGAACACAATCTTGAAATGTGGAGATTATTAAAGAAATATTCTCGGAAGCTGATATGAATGAGGTTTTAAGCATTCCCCTTGCTCCAAACCACGTAAGTGGTCGATGAATTTGGCATTTCTCGAACAATGGCCGCTATACAATTATTTCGACATACAAGTTGGCTTGTTATCTTACACTTGATAATGAGTTTGCTACTGATAGTCAATGGAAAAATATATGAAATCTTAAAGTCTCCCTAAAAGTCAAGATTTTTTTGTAGATGGCAACATATATGGTGCTTCCTACTAAGGCCAATCTAATGAGCTAAAGAGTTCAAGTGGGAGGGCATTGTGGTATTTGTTTGCGAGATTATGAGACAGAGTGGCATGGCCTTATTTTCTGTCCGTTTTCCATAAGTTATTGGAGAAATGTGGCTATGAACTAAGTAATTCAAAAGGGAGTTGAAACTAGTGGTTGGGATAATTATGTGGCAAATCTGAAACGATCGAAATAAGGTTGTTTGAGATGATATTTTTCTGTATTCGGCTTGGTCTTGCTCTCTTGTTATGAATGTGACGCGAGATTGGTTGGATGTACAAGATAAATTACAAGTTTGTAATGCAAGAGATAAGGTTCAATTTGTGTGTAAGGGATGGCATGACCTTGAAGCATAATGGATCAAGTGTGGAGTAGATGATGCTTTCTTCGATGATATTAATGTCATGGGGATTGGAATTGTATTACGTAGTCATGATGGCGTATTTGTTGCAGCAAAGACAATAAATGTTATGAAAAATTGCAAGTAGCTGAAGGAGAAATTATTGGCATATATGACTCTTTATCATGAGTAAAGCAATTGAATTATCAACAATGGAGTCGGATTGTAAAGTGGCTTGTGATGCACTTATGTTGAGTAGTGTAGATTACTCGGAATTTGGAACCTATGTCGCTGCTTGTCGTGGTTTATTAGAGGCTCAAGACAGTTTCAAGTTAATACATGTTTGTAGGGAAATTAATGTTATTGCTCATACAAACGTAAGGGTTCTCAAGCTAGAAAGAAGAAACTTTCAGCCCAAGAATGCTCTCAGCGCACATTAGCAAGTAACCAGTTAACGTGCGCCTACTCACCGGAAAATGGTTGGAAGGTTATGAGGTAAACAAAAGATAGTGATGGAGGCGGCGAGCTCGATCGGATCTACTGATCTAACCGAAGAACTAATGGATAACAGCTCCAAAACAGATGTAGGTGGATCTGGTATCAACAAAACCAATGAAACAATACCTGAGAAGGAGAAATTTGCCGATGCAGCTGAGAGACGAATTGAGCCCCATATAGTGAAGCCTACTGATACATCAAAAGTGTTGGAGACGATGGAGACGGTGGAGATTGAAACTGGCGAAGCAGAGAAACGAGATCAACGCTGATTTGCTAATGGAGGTATGAAACTTTGCTTTATACCCCTTACGTTAAAAGAAGGTGTTCCTGTAGCTTGCCTTGAGAAAGCTGATGTTGAATCTGAGGTGTTAAAATGCAAGAATGTTGTGATCCTTTATGTGATAGGAGAGTCACCGACAATTAAATACTTAACGACTTATTTGAAGAAGCAGTGTTGTGTTGAAAATCCAGAAACCTACTATCACATAGAGGATTATTTTGTGGTTAAATTTCAATTTGAGGAAGAAAAGTATAGAGTTCTCTACTCTGGTCCTCACACCATATCTAGCCGTCTTGTGATTGTAAAAAACTGGAACTCTGAATTTAGCTTTGAAAAGGAGATACTAAAGGTAGTTCCACTGTGGATACAGCTCCCAAACCTACCGTTGACATGTTAGGGAATGACATCTTTGAGTAGGATAGGGAGTATTTTGGGAACCCCTGTATGTGCTGACGAATGTACTACGAAATATAGCAGGATATCATATGCGAGATTGCTAGTGGAGATTGATATCACTCGGCCATTGCAACACAAAATTTGGATAGACGGAGAACGGGGGAAAAGAGTAGAACAAGAAGTAGTATATGATTGGGTCCCTCCTTTTTGCAGACATGCCAAACTGCTGGTCATGACTGTCTGAAAAAATTCAGAAATAAACCACAACCTCAGCATAATACAGCAAAATGGGTTCCAAAAGAGATCAAAGCAGCACCTCTTGTGAACCAACAAACTCAAAACAAGCAGAAGGAAGTGGAAGTGGAAGAGGAATGGATAGTTCCTAGAAAAACTGTGAATCCTGGAAGAGGTAGGGAGCAATCTGTTGTTGTGAGGATAGGTAATACATATCTAGTGCTAAACCAAGATGAGGTGAACAAGATGAATCCAAGGGCGGGGACCTTCTCCCCTCTAGTGTTACATGAAGATTGTTGTGTGGAATGTGAGGGATTGTAACAAACCCCTCAAGCTGAAAGAGCTTAGGCTCTTTCTGAATAAAAATAAAGTAGACCTTTTAGCTTTGTTGGAGACACGAGTGAAGAAAGAAAAGTTCCAGCACTGTGTTGATAAAATAAATAAAAACTGGGAATTTGAGCATAACTATGCTCATGCTATAAATGGCAGAATTTGGATATGTTGGGATCAAAAAAAGATAGGCGTTCAGATACTCAATACTCATGCTCAAGGTATTCATTTTGAGGTTTTAGAGAAAACATGAGGCAAGTTGTTCCAAATGGTAGCTATTTATGCTTATAACACTAATGAGCTTAGGAGGGATCTTTGGAGATTCTTGACTTTTGTCTGTCAAAATAATCAGGTTCCTCTACTTATTAGTGGAGGCTTCAATGCAATCTTAGCTGCTGAGAATAGATTACAAGGAAATGTGATTACAGAGACTGACCTGAGGGATTTTGGAGAATTTGTTATGGAAAATGAACTGCATCCTTTAAGAATTGTTGGAGGTAGGTTTTCTTGGTGCAACAATCAAAATGGTGAGGATAGAATCCTCTCCCTTATTGATAGAAGTCTGGCCAATACAGAGTGGTGTGAGATGTTCAGTTCAGTGGTTGTTGAGCTATTGGAGAGGGGTATCTGAGATCACAATCCTCAAATGCTTCACTTGGGAGAGGATATTGGGATCAGAAACTCCACTTTTAGATTTTTGAATGTATTTGATGACCATGCTGATTTCCAGGACATTGTAAAGAGGGTTTGGGATCAAAATCTTCACAACAATCAGCTGTTGAATATTTGGTTCAAGTTGAAGCAACTTAAGTTTCTTTTTAAACAGATGAATACAAGTCAATATCAGAATATAGCTACAAGACTAGAGATAATAAGGGAAAATCTTAAACAAACACAACATCAGCTTGTTGTAGAACCTCTCCAAGATGATCTCATTCAAACTGAACGGTAGTATATAGCAGATTTGGAAAAGTGGAGTTCCATAGAAGAAAGTATATGGAAACAGAAGTCAAGAGTAGATTGGATCAAATCAAGTTTCTGATAAGAAGTGATGAATCAAGATGTACTACTCAGTCACATATAAAAGAGGAGCTCACTAATTTCTACAAGAGTTTGATGGGAAGTGATGCAACTAGTTTGCCTATGGTGGATAAGGAAGTGATAAGAAGAGGGTATCTAGTGTCTCATGAATAGCAATTAACTCAATGTGCTGCATTTTCAGAGAAGGAAATTACTGAGGCTCTGCAACAAATGGACTCACAGAAAGCCCCAGGATTGGATGGATACAATGTGTTATTTTTCAAGAAAGCCTGGACTATCATTGGCAAGGAGGTAGTCTCAGCAATTCAACAATTTCACACAACAGGTTTTCTACCAAAATCTATTAACACTGTTTTACTTACTCTCCTGCCAAAAACTGAAAATGCATGTGCTGCTAAGGACTTTAGGCCTATAGCTTGCTGCTCTGTATTATATAAGATAATGTCTAAAGTTCTTGCTAATAGAATTCAAGTGGTTTTGAATGATATAGTGAGTGTAAGTCAATCAGCTTTTGTTAAGGGCAGGGTCATTTTTGACAATATTTTGTTGAGTCATGAATTGGTTAAAGGGTATGGCAGAAAAGGTCTCTCTCCTCGCTGTGTTTTTAAAATTGATTTGCGAAAAGCTTATGATTCCCTATCAGTTTGGTAAGTGGTAAGTGGATAAGCTTATGATTCCCTATCAGAAAAGGTCTCTCTCCTATCAGCTTATGATTCCCTATCAGAAAAGGCCATTTTTTAAGTATCTGATGTTAGAGCTTGGATTTCCCTATCAGTTTGGTAAGTGGATAATGCAGTGCTTTCTCTTTGTATTAATGGAAAAGTTATAGAAACATTTCCAGCAAAAAGAGGATTGAGGCAGGGTGATCTTGTATCCCCTTATTTGTTTGTGATCTGTATGGAATATTTGCACAGGTGTTTGTTGGCATTAAAAGATGATAAAGTTTTCCACTATCACCCTGGGTGTAAAAAACTTGGAATTATACAAATGTGTTTTGCAGATGATCTGTTGTTATTCTCTAGAGATGATCTTGGTTCACTTAGGAGATTGATGCAAGCTTTCCAGAAATTCTCTTCAATATCAGGTCTTAAAGCTAATGACAATAGAAGTTGCATCTATTTTGGTGGAGTGACACATGACTTGCAAGGACTTATTCTCAAGGAGCTGAAAATGCAAAAAGGAGAACTCCCCTTCAACTATTTAGGAATGCCACTGTCCTCGAAGAAGCTTTCTGTTGTCTAATGTCAGCCACTTGTCCTTAAGATTTTGGCTAGAATAAACTGTTGGTCATCAAAATTACTATCATATGCAGGCAGGTTGCAATTGATTAGGCCAGTATTATTCAGTTTACAGACCTATTGGGGTCAGTTTTTTTTACTTCCTCAGAAGGTGGTCAAATTGATACAAGCAGCTTGTAGATCTTTTTTGTGGTCTGGTAGCTCGGGTACTTCAAAGAGAGCATTAATAGCTTGGGAACACTTATGTTTGCCAAAGAAAGCAGGGGGTTAGAACTTGACAAATATTCAGTTATGGAACAAAGCTGCTCTGTGCAAGCATCTTTGGAGCTTGGCTCACAAGAAAGAGAAATTGTGGATTAAGTGGGTGCATGGGTATATCATTAAAGATAGAGACCTAACAACCATGAAGATACCTTGATGAGTCCTTATTTTGTGTCTTTTTAGTGTCTGTCTTAGGTAGTTTAGATCAAGTCTTTGAGTGTGTTTTGTCTAGTTTTAGTGTCTTGGAGGACATATTTTGAGCAGGAGGGTGTTTGCTACCTTGCAGGAGAAAAGTGGGCAATACAGGGATAGAAAGCTTCATTTCTGGAAACAGGTCAGGCAGAGTGATATTGGTCAAGACAAAGATAGGTGGAGCGCTTTGGTCAGCTGCCGAGTTTCTCTCCTAGGTCTAGAAGGATAAGGAAAAGATTATCTAACTTAAATATCTTTCCTTATCCGATTAGAGTTAGGATCCGCAAGGGATCTCTTGGAGATAGATGTGACTTGCCATGTTGAGGGTCATGCGTATCAAGACTTACTTGCATCCCAAGGTAGCTCGTGGATTCCTTCCATGTTGAGGACTAGGGGGCTCAAATCCTAGGTGTTCGCCTATAAATACTAAAGCTTAGCTGCTACGAAACACGCCGTCTTTTATGCTTTCATTCCCTGAAATTCATTGAGCGGTTGTGAGGAGAAAAACAAATCCTACGGGCAAACGTTTATTTGTGTTTTGTTCATCGGCACTTTTGGTCGTATTTGCTTTTCACGTACTTAGTAAAATTTAATATAGTTCTTCTTATGAGTTCTTTTAATTATTGTGTTCGTAGTTTTATTATTATGTCTAGCTAAGTTTTTATACTTGATCTGGGCAAGACAGTTAGGTGATTACTTATGCTTGAGAGGTCTAATTTGTGCTAGATAATTGCATGCATATGTTCACGATATGTTAATGAACTTGTTCAAATATGAGATAATATGATTAAGAGATTAATAGGCCTTAATCACTTAGGACATATGAGATCACTAATCAATTGGGAAGTAGGAGTGTTTTCCATTATCATCTCGCTTAAGATCGATTAACATTAGAGAAATGTGTCTACCTAATTGGGCTAGATGTGATGATTCCTTGTTGGGCCTTTCTAGTGATTAATGCTTCTTGGCAAGAGACTGAACGATGACTCCGACAAAGGTATTGCCCAAGGTAGGGAGCTAACGGTGCATCGCCAACTATGTAAGGATAGGTAAGGAAAAGGTTTGTTGAGAGCGTGACGAGTAAAAAGGGATCTCGGCATTCAAGTCCTATAACTAACAATGCATGCATGTAATGAATATATTTACACCAATGACCAATTTAGGGTTTTCACTTAACAATGTCTTAGACCAAATCAAGTCATCTTTATTATTGATCAAGTTAACTGTTTTTTTTTCAGTGTTTACTTAAGTTCTCGAATTAGGCAAGAGAGCCTTAGTGACCAAGATAGCAACATCCAACTTTCTTTACAGGTGGATGAGGTTTCAAGAGATAGTGGCAATCAACTCCTTGTGGATCGACCTTATACTTACTTGCTAACTATATAGCTGTGAGGATAGGCTACAACTTCATTTTGAGAGAGCGAACGACAGTCTCATCATACGTCCTCAGGCTTCATGGGTTGTTAAGAAAATAATTGGAGCCAAAGACTATATTAGCAATTCTACAGCAGGCCAAAGATTGATGAGTCCATCTTCCTTTTCAATAAGGGAGGTGTATTGTATTCTAAGTGGAGTTGTGGAGAAAGTGTCTTGGGGAAGAATCTTATGTTGTAATGAAGCACCACCAAAATGTATTTTTATTCTTTGGCTTACACTCATGAACAGGTTGGTGACCAGTGAGAACTTACTAAAAGTTGGCATTCAGGTAGAGAAGGCATGTAGTTTTTGTGAGGTGGGAACAGATTGTATTGAGCATTTTTTTTCCAGTGTGCTTATTCAGCTGAAATTTGGGTGAAAATGAAACAATGGTGTGGCCTATATGGAGGAGCAGGTGCATGGAGTCACGAGAAGGTTGTCCTCGTTACTCACTGTGGTTCCCAAACGAGTAAACAGAGGATCTATAGACTTGTAGTTGCCATCGTTGTTTACTATATATGGAGGGAGAGAAATTTCAGAAGGTTCCAAGTTGTTACTGCTACACATGAGGTGGTATTGAGGCAATGTCAATCGGTAGCAGCTGTGAGATGTGAAAGAGATCCAAAACTTGCTAGACTTTTACAATCTTGAGGATGCTAGAAGTAGTGTAGATGTGGTTTCATTGTTTTAGTGTTTTGAGCAGTTGTACTTTCTTGCTGAGTTGGTGAATTAATAAAAATATATTTACCAAAAAAAAATGTTATTGCTCATATTCTAGCGCGTTTAGCTAACTTACACAACATGTTTGGAATGAACCCCCATCTTCTATGGAGGGTCTTCTCCATGTTTCATATATTTGTTCAGAATAATGGTAGTTTTCCTTAAAAAAATTATTCGAATTTGCACCAGTTTCTTAACTTTGTTTATGACTTTATTCCATTTTTTAAACTTTTTTTGAAGGATAATGAATGAATGAAAATGGCCACAGACTGACTTATTTGAATGGATCAAGGCCCATAGTTCATTTTGGAGACGTTTTGGGAAACCAATAAAGCCCATTATTTTAGATGAAGAAAATATATTCCATTTATTTTATTCCATAAGCTTCCGAATCAATACAATTACAAATAGTTAGCAATACATATTTTATTTTTCTCAAAAATTCAAATAAATAAAAACATAGAACATCCTCAATTAAAATATTTTTAGTGTCTTCACTTCTCTAAAATGAAAATCTAATCTCCTAAACTCTAATGTTTTGAGCAAACAGATATGGATTTTTATACACGATATGAAATACCCCGATGACGGCTAAAAGAACCCGACACCCATAAACCTTTTAAGAAATCATTTTTATACTATATGCTTAGAATCTTTTTATTTAAAATGTAAAAACATAATACCTTCGTCGCGCTTATATTATCTTGTTATTGTTCGATACAAAAATTAAGAATAAGAGCTAAAAGATAGAAATTTGGTAGGTCTTTTCACTTTTGAAGGGTTAATTCTTTTCTTATTTGCAACAAGATAGATTGAGTGAGACCATACAATAAAGAAATGAGGATAATATTAACGTACATGTTGGGAAGAAAGTTTTAATTAAGGTTTGATTAATTCCAAAACTCCAACTGAACCTCATCTGAGTGGATGATTACTTGAGTCTGAGATAGACTCAGCTATTTGAGCATAGTAAAGTCTTTTAACTTTACAAGTCTCAAATTGAGGGGGAACATGGAGATTCAGTCGAAGGTATTCAGGCAGAGAACAAGTCAGGTTGATTGATCAACTGACTCATCCCAACTGAGAGAAGAAGATAGAAGAAGTAGCTGCTCTGAAGAATACTCAAGGCGAAGACTTGGAAAGAATTCAAATTCAAAAGACTTCAAGCTACGTGGACCATCGAGATGGAAGACATTTCCTCTTTTGGCCAGACAAGGACCTCATCCCAAACTAAAGCAATGCGCATCAGTTACCAAAAAGAGCTTCACGATAAACTCAACAGATGAAGACGAACTTCAAACAGAATATTTAAACGGCTCTATTGCAACGGCTAGTTTGATCCATCAACTTATAAATAGAGTAATTCAAGAGCAACATAAACACAGATAATTGCGGGCAGAGGCGAATACAGTAAGACAGCTCAAGGCCCTGCCAAGTTTTTTTTTTTTTTTCTTATTTTCATTGAAATTTTCGAAAATGGACATCAGCCCATACCATGACAATGACAGTGAAGAAACAATTATGAGAAATTATAGATGAGGAGGGGCTAAAATTACAAAAAAGATTTGAGAAAACAAAGAAAGAATGAAGTCATGGATGAATTTGTAGAGACTTGTAGAGGAACGTGAACGATGAGGAAGAAAGGGAAAAAAGAAAAGAAAGGGATAAAGAAAAAGATACCAAATTGTAACACGTTTCTATGAGTTGAATAACAACTTTGAAAGGTTTAAAAGTAAGCATAAAAAGTTAAAAATAAAAAATAAAATAATAATAATAATAATAATAATAATAATAATAATAATAATTAGAGAAGTGTCACTACTAGCACTTTTGAAATACACCCCTTTGTTTAAAACAATTAACAGCATACACGCTTTAAGTAATAAGAAATATAATCTGGTCCACCTAAAAGTAAGAAAATTTCACTCTTTGTATCGTCGCTTTCTGTCTTCGTCATCATCTTCAAGGTAATTTTTTTTTTCACAATTTTCTATTAAATTATTTTTGCACCTGCTAGACTGCTACTCTCCATTAGTATATTATTTTATTAAAGCTTTAAGTCCAATTTTGTTCATTGCAGTTTAAATTACGGTTTAGTTTTATGATTCGAATTTTAGGTGATTTATAGAATATAGATTATAATTGAAATTAAGTTGTGAAAATTATAAATACTGGTGGAAATTATTATTGTTGTTATTTTTGATTATGTACATGGAGCGTTATTTCAAGGGTTGAAACTGGTAAGCATTTAGTTTTTCCATTAGTTTATCGGATTATTGAATTAGCATTAGTTCTACCTGTTGTCACTGCTTCTGTTGAGAGGGTGTTTTCTGCAATGAAGACTATCAAGACTGATTTGCGAAATCGAATGGAAGATGAGTGGATGAATGATAGTCTAATTGTGTACATTGAGAAGGGACATTTTTCAACAATTGATAACGAGAAGATCATGCAGCGTTTCCAATCAATGAGAACACGTAGAATTGAGCTACCACCACTTTAGATTATTTTAAATGTATTGGACAAAGTATTATGTATCTAATATTCGCAAAAATTATCGTTGTTAATGATATTATTGTGATTTTTTGTGATATAATATATTGTTATTTCAATATGCATGATTATATGAAACAATATAAGCCCCCGTCATATTTTTTCCTACGTCCACGCCTGATTGCGCGCACAACCAAAGAACAAGAACACTTTTTAACGAAGTCATCTTCACTTCCAGTGTTCATAATTTTTTTGTTTCTAGACTAGTTGCATCTTCCAGGGGTGAGCATCAGGTGAGACTAGGGCTGGGTAGGTATACCGAAAAACCGGTATACCGTCCTTACCGTACCAAAAAATACCAAAAATATCGAACTTATGGTATACCGTCACTTACGGTACGGAATGATACCGTACCAGAAGATTACGGTAAGGTAACGGTATGGAATTTCATAATACTGCGGTATACCGTGTTATATCGTACCGAGGTATATGCTATTATTTTCGATATATATTGTTGTATGGTACATACGGCATACCGTACCCCACCCGTTAATAAATAATAATAATAATAATAATAATAATAATAATAATAATAATAATAATAATAATAATAATAATAATAATAATAATGTAATTAAGTAATAAATAAATATTTTAATTAATTATAGAAATACAAAATATAAGGTATACCGAATGTTCGGTATATCGTGAAAGTTTGACATACCATGAATGTTCAGTATACCGTGAAAGTTCGGTATAATGTATATCGATAAGGTATACCGAAATTGCGGTACGACAACGGTATGTAAAAATTTCATACCGAATTTACGGTAAACCGAACTATGGTATACCGTAAGGCACAGTATGATAACGGTATGAAATTTGTCATATCAAAATTTACGATAAGGTATAAGGTATAACACAAAAACGACAGTATATCGTATCGACCCACCCCTATGTCACACCCGGACCGACCCGCTAGGACCGATGACCTGGAAATTTTTGGAATAGTGGACCGACCAGGACCATAGGAGAGCTCAGGTTCGACCTTGGACCAGCCCAAACCCGAGCTCCGGGTTCGGTCGAACCCGCTAAAAAAATTCGATTTCAAATTTTCATACTTCATACACTCAGATAACCCCTGTTTTTTCAAAGTTCACCAACAATTTTCAGCAATGAAATTCATAGTTAAAGATGTCTTGGTCTTAAATGTTTTCAATCCACAACAAAAATATAAACTAAAATCAATCCATTACATAATAATCCATTAATCCAACCACAAGTTCTCGGATTTCTTGTCATCCTCGGGTGGAAGAGATTCACCTTATGCATTCGCTGGTATGTTAGTTGTTGTGGCCGCCAATTTTTCACCTACAAATAAGAACTTAAGAAAGTGGACTATGAATCTGTTAAAAAATATGCACAACTTCAAAAAATCTGCACAAAATCAGCAAAAAAATAAACTGCACAAAATCGATCAAAACTAGCACAAAATCAGTAGAAAAATACTGCACAAAATCGATCAAAACTAGCACAAAATCAGTAGAAAATTACTGCACAAAAATCGACAAAAATCAGATTCATTCAAATTAGCTAATCTGCACACAAAAATCAGATTCATTCAAATTAGCTAATCTATAAGTTCGCATAACAATTAATAGAGAAGAGATTTATTTTAGGACGGTAAATTTAATCATTTTTCAATTATAGGCTAAAATTTTGCGGGCTTTCAATTTAGGACAATATTTCAAATATTAATCAATTTTAGGACAATATCTAAAATATTGATCAATTTTAGGACAAAATTGAGCCCGATCGGGCTAAGTTGTACTTCACTCTCACGTGAACTCAAATCTTTGGCCCGATTCCCACTTCACTGCCAGCTAGGCGGTCCATTCATCAATTGTATATATTATTATTACAAACAAAAATCAATTATTCACCCTACAAAGTAAACTCGTCCAGAAAAAGAAAACAAAAATACACAACCACCCTAAAGCTGAAGAACCCTAGTCACTATCGATTGCCAAACAGAATTTTTACTACCCAAACTAAATGTAATTGACATAATCGACTCTTGGAGCGGCTGCGGTGTGGTTTTGTTTTCTTTTTCTGGACGAGTTTACTTTGTAGGGTAAATAATTGATTTTTGTTTGTAATAATAATATATACAATTGATGAATGGACCACCTAGTTGGCAGCCAAGTGAAAATCGGGCCGAAGATTTAAGTTCACGTGAGAGTGAAGTGCGACTTAGCTCGATCGGGCTCAATTTTGTCCTAAAATTGATCAATATTTTAGATATTGTCCTAAAATTGAAAGCCCGCAAAATTTTGGCCTATAATTGAAAAACAGTAAAAGTTACCGTCCTAAAAAAACGTTCTTCTCCAATTAATAAGATACTATAACAATTTACTTAATTGATTAGGTAATTAGGATAGGATTAAGATAAAAATTACCTTAACTCAAGAAATGAATTTGCAGCGTGGCGTCAGTGGCGTGGACGGGAGGACCAAAGGCTGAGCTTAAATACAGAGATGGAGAGGCACCGGTGAGAAGAGATGGAAAGCAGCGGAGAGAGAGGGCATCGGTGTTGCAATAGGCGAGCACGGAGAGAGAGAGAGCAGCGGCGCCGGTGAGAAGACACGCTCAAGTGCGAGATAGATATGAGATTCAGTTTTGAGATTTCGAATGGGTAACAGCGCACGAACTAGCGGAGAGATCAGAGTTTGGAAAATAGAAATGAATGATAAATTGAAAGAAAACTACTACATTTGTTATTATAAAATAAAATATTTATTATATTCTTACACGGGTCGAGTCTGGGTCCAGCGAGTTCGAGCGGGTTTAGACCCAGACTGGCCCTAACTTGCTTCGGTCCCAGAAAATCTGCCAATCCGGACCATTACTCTCTTCGGGTTGGTCCCAACTCGGCCCGAACCCACCGGTCCGGGTCAGTTTAACGGGTTAGGGTCGGGTGAGTGCTCACCCCTAACATCTTCCCTCTGTACACAATTTGAGACTTATTGCAAGTCTATTTGTTGTATGCATCTCAAGACTAATAACAAGTCGAGATTCATTATTAGAAGATCTACAGACTTTACAATATGTGTCTTTAGGACCGACTGATCCTGAAACTCAGTCACCCAGGTTATCTTGAACCCGCAATCTAGACGTTAAATTTAATTGGAACCCGCAATCCAATCACTAGGTTTGATAGGAACCCGAAATTCTATTGCATGTTACTCGGAATCTAAGTGTACGTTTTTTCAGCAAGCGTAAGCTAATAGGTTTAAATCCTAAGGTGAAGTGGATTTATTTGGTGGACTTCCAACCGAGGACGTATGAGTGTAGCCCTAAACCTCATTAAATTTCTCATGTTTTTACATTCTGTTTAATGTATTAAATTGACCTCTAACTGATCGTACACACAATTGCATAAAAATTGCACAAGTATTTTGGCAACTTGTTGTTCTTGCCCATGAACTAACTGAGTTTTTCACACAAATGAGTTTAAAGAGAAAACCACCAACTTTCGCACTGCACTCGTGACTCAGTCAGATATCCACAACTGACCTAGTGTCCAAGTAGTCAGTTGAATACTCGACAGAGTTAACACCTCCAACTGATTTCCATAGTTGAGAGAAAATTTAAGTAGAAATGTTTATAGGTGTATTCATCTCCGCCCTATACACCTAAAACTTGTTTCGGGACACATCAATACATATGAAGTATTAAACTATTAATTTTTATAGCAAGTAATACTTACAACGGCTATCTAAATTATGCAAATGAATATTCATATAAAAAAGATAAATATTATCCCCCATCCACAAAGATTGTAGAAAGTTTTTGTGGTGCAAATTTAAATAAAAGTTTGATGGATGTTAAGTTAGCGAAGAAAAAAAAACTCACCATTGTGAGTGGAAAAAGGAATAAAAAACATACTCTCTCCGACAACCAAAATTATGCTTACGTTGGGACGACACGAATTTTAATATAATCCAGAAAAGTAAAATGTGAGTGGAGAAAAAGTAGATATGAGTAAAGAAAACGTAAAATTAAGGATAAAAAGTGTTAGAAAGTGTTGGACCAATATGGTAGAAAAATATAAATATATGAAATTTATAAGTCTATTAAGTGAGCTCTATTCCCTAAAATTAATTATGCATAAATTTGGGCGACATACAAAATATGAAAATTATGCATAGTTTTAACACAAAACTTCAGTGCAATCGGTACTTACCCGTCTATCCGACCCGGATCCGACCCGCATTTAGAAAATATATAAGAGATTTTATATTTTTCTTTTCTGTAAAATTCCTTCGGTTCTCTCTCCTTTCCTTCGCTTCTGCTTTCCTCCACTTCTCGTTCCTCCGCTTTCTGTCCAATTTTCAGTGGATTCACCGCCGATTTGCTGTTGGTTCGCAGTTTTCGGTCATCACCGTCGGGGGCAATCACTTACGGAAGATCCCTTCGATTTCGAGAAGGTTCGCTTCGCTCCACCTGGAGCATTCCGCTGCCCAAACACCCTCAGGGCCATATCCATCGCTTTCTGCCCAGAAATCTTCAATTCAACACATAAAAAATCAGAATCCCCAATTACTTTACAACACAATGTTGAAATAATAGTGAATTAGTCAAAGGTGTTGTGTTTGTTTACCAATTTGGGGGCGTCGTCGACCAAGTATTCCTTAATCGGTTGAAATTTCAGAGGAGGAGGGTTGGCGGCGGACATAGTGATGGAGAGGCGAATTTGAGAGGGCGGCGCGTACTGAGAGTGGGGAACCATGGAAGAAGTAGAGAGAAGAGGTCTATTTTTGCTGTCTCTCGTTGCAGTTTTCTCAATTCGAAGGTATTCCTATTTTTCTTTTTTTTTTTTTCTGATTTTAGATTAGGACTTTTCTTTAGTTTAATTCAATTGAATGTTGATCTGATCTGAGCTCTTGTTCTTATGTAATGAATTTATTGTTTTCTCTAGTAGTTGTAGCTCAATTATTTGCGTCTTCATTTCACCCGATGATGATGAGTGTGCATTTACACCCGATGATGATGATGATGAGTATTTGTATGTTGTTATTATGTAATGAATGTATTGGTTTTTCTAGTAGTTGTGGTTGTTATCTTCTTGCTATTGAGGTTGTAGTCGATGCATTTTATTTTACTCCAGAAGATGAATTTACATTTAGAGAGATACTGAACCGAGTTTGATCCTTCACAAGATTTGAATTTGATTACTCTTACTAGATTAATTATTTTCACAAAATTGTACAGTATAGAGAGTATAGATCTGATTGGCATCTATATTTTCCTAATATGAAAGAGTTGGTTCATACACGTTGCAGCAGCAGATGTTAGTGCGAGTATCTCGCTTGAAGTTGTGTTGGTGATTGCCGAGCCTATGACACTGGTGAGGTGGGCTCTCTTGGCTCCCATTGCCTCTGCCACCTTTGCGCATTGTGCAGCAACTAAGGCAGCTGCAGAAGCAACTGAAGACTCCTTGCTGCCATCTTGTGCGTTGCTATTGCAACCAGTGCAGCTGCAACGCCTGCTAGTGATATTGTTGCATGGACTTCCGCCTTCTCTATTCTCTGCTCTTCTTTTTGTCTGTGCTTTATCTCCTTCAGCCATTTTTTTGATACACTTGTTTAAATGGTGCAATTTTCCATGACATCTGCATTCACATCATCATCATCATTTTATACAATTGTACATTGAAGATGTGTATCAGAGATTCAGAAATATATGGTTACCCATTTCCTTTTGAAGTAGCTGCTATAATTCACTTCTGGGTGCATAGCTTGCTGCATTTATATCCATGACTGAAAATAGATGTGAATAATTTGATCACTTGATCATATTTGTCTTCTCTTTTGTTTGCAATCTTGTTAAACAGTTAGTCCTAGTTACCTTAATGTCGTTGGCTTTCCAAGAAGGCAATAACTTATCTCCATCATCTAACTTTGGACTTTTGGTCTTTTGCAAATTTACATGCATACATATTCTGTCACATAAACCTGCATAGTTTTTTTTTTATAACAGAATAAGGTAAAACTTTATAGCCAACTTACTACAGAGGGTGGCTTCATGTCGTTCTCAAAAGTTTTTATGGAGCTGTCTTGAAGAACGAGTGATCGCTCCTGTGATTGAGGGTGTAAAGTGAACTGAAAAGTTGCACCAAGTGTTGGAGAGGAAATCCATGGTCTCCGGATGAGCTTGAGAAAGTGTTGGATTACAGTCCGAATTCATTTTTGCTAAGGACATGGTGTAGTAAGGGAAGAAGGTATGTTGATTCAGTTTGAAATTGTTAGAATGTTTTGCACTGTTGTAGTTATTTGTTAATATACAATATATTGAGCTTTAGCAGCGTATGGCATCTATAAAGTTGTTGATTTGGATTTGTATTGTGAATTAATAAAGTCAAGAAATATAGAAATAGGCTTAGGGAACAAGCTTGTCCTAGTAGGCTTGGGAGATGATGATCAATGTATTGAAGATGACTTTACCACATGATAACTAGATTATGAATCATTATCGAAACTATTGGTCTCCATTTCTTATACCTCACATACACATGTGTATCATTATTTATATATTAGTCTACGAGTAACATTGTTGTAAATTTCTTGTCAGTGTATCGCCCTTGTTGGTGCATTGTTATTTTTCCTCGGAATGAAGAGCTCTATCTCTAGGAAGCAACACAAGAAAAAAATATCGAAACAAAGGCTTCCTGAGTAGAATTAGGGGAGGCTCTGCAAATTTATTTGAAGAAGGATCAAATCAAATACATAGGAAAGGCACAATCATTATTGATACGCATAAAAGTAACTATTGTCATAATGAAAAGTAATTATTGATATACAAAAAAAGTAATGTTTCAAAAATATTACTTTTCTTCATAACCATCGTTGCTTTTATTTATGATAACTTGTATTTTTAAGTTATTTGGTCAATAATTATTGTCTTAATAGAAAGTAACTATTGAGGTAATTGAAGTAAGGTAATGTTCATAACTATTACTTTTCTTCACGGCAATGTTTACTTTTATTCACGATAATTTATACTTTTAGTTATTTGATCAAATAATTATTATCGTTATGAAAAGTAATTATTTATATGAAGAAAGATATATTTATCAACTATTACTTTTCTTAACGATAATGTTTACTTTTATTCATGATAAATTGTACTTTTACTTATTTGGTAAAGTAATTATTGTCATTAAGAAAAGTAATTATTAAAATGTAGAAATGTAATGTTTCACAATCATTACTTTTCTTAACGAAGATTGTTATTTTTATTAGCAACAATTTGTACTTTTAGAAATAGAAAAAAAAAATTAAAGACAAAATTGTTATTTTTATTAATTATTGTCATTAAGAAAAGTAATTATTGAAATGTAGAAATGTAATGTTTCACAATCATTACTTTTCTTAACGAAGATTGTTATTTTTATTAGCAATAACTTGTACTTTTAGAAATAGAAAAAAAAAAAATAGAGACAAAATTGTTATTTTTATTAATTATTGTCATTAAGAAAAAGTAATTATTGAAATGTAGAAATGTAATATTTCACAATCATTACTTTTCTTAACGAAGATTGTTATTTTTATTAGCAACAACTTGTACTTCTAGAAATAGAAAAAAAAATTAAAGACAAAATTGTTATTTTTATTAACAACAACTTGTACTTTTAGAAATAGAAAAAAAATTAAAAACAAAAGATAAAAATCTAAAATAAATTTGAAATTTGCACACCAAGGAAGTTTCGAACCTTTGTCTACCACAACAATTCACATCTCCCCCCCCCCCAACCATTAGGCTAGCTACTATATTTGTAAACAAATGAGTATTCTTTTAATTAAATTTATAATTATAATATGAAAAAAGGAAGAAAAGAAAAAAGCTAAAAAGCGCGTCTAGTGGGAATTGAACACAGGGCGGATTATGCAGAACACAGGGCGTCTTCAATCATTTTAAATCTCAATTCTCAAGGTCTTATGAGAAGAGATTCGCCATCAACTCCCTTGTTCAGAAGATAATCGATCAATCAGACAACGACCTTCTCACTGCTCCCTTTTCTGATATTGAAGTTAAAGAGGCGGTCTGGGATTGTGGGGGAAACAAATGGTTTCACCTTCTGCTTTGTTAAGAAAATGTGGCACATTCTAAAGAATGATATCATGCAATTCCTCACTGAATTTCATCAGCATGGAAGAATTGTCAAAGGATGAAACCTTTGTTTCGTCACCCTCATCCCTAAAAAGAGTGTTTCTATTCACGTGAAGGATTTTCGCCCAATTTCTTTGATCAACTGCTTTTATAAAATTCTTACTAAGATTTTGGCAAAAAGATTGGCAAAGGTTATCAACAAAGTGGTGTCTGACACTCAAAGTGCATTCGTGGCTGACAAACATATTCTCGATAGCATCTTGGTGCTCAATGAGTCGGTGGATTTTCTTAAAAGATCTGGATCCAGCAGTCTTGTTCTCAAAGTTGACTTCGAAAAAGCTTATGACTCGGTCTTATGGGAATTTATTGATGAGATGATGGAAGGTATGAGATTTTGTCCAAAATGGAGACTTTGGATGAAAGTGTGCTTATCGTCAGCTACTATGTCTGTCCTAGTGAATGGCAGTCCCTCTGGTGAATTTCCACTCGAGAAAGGTATTAGGCAAGGAGACCCCCTCTCTCCTTTCCTTTTTCTAATTGCAGCGGAAGGCTTCAAATATTTGATGAAGAAGGCTCTAGCTCTTAACCTGTTTGAAGGAGTTTCTATTGGTCGGAATAATGTGGCGGTGAGTCATCTTCAATTTGCAGATGACACTATTATCATTGGTAAAGCAACTCCCGCCAATGCTATGGTCATCAAAGGTATTCTCAGACTCTTTGAAATATCTTCTGGACTCCGTGTTAATTTTTCAAAAAGCTCCCTGCACGGTATCCTCGTGGACAGTCAGACTCTTTTTTCCTTTGCTGATATCATTGGCTGCAAAGTTGGAACCCTTCATTTCTGCTACCTTGGCCTCCCGATTGGTGCAAATCATAGGAAAAAAGAAACTTGGAATCCTGTGATTGAGAGATTCCGCAAGAGACTATTAGGATGGGAAAAAAGAACTCTATCTTTCGGAGGAAGAATTATTCTCTTGAAGTCGGTCTTGTCAGCTCTTCCGCTTTACTATCTTTCTTTCTTCAAAGCCCCGATGAGCGTTATCAGAACCTTGATTAAAATGCAACGTGATTTCCTTTGGGGGGGGGGGAGGAAAATAGTAATAAAATTCCTTGGGTTAGTTGGGATAGAGTGTGTAGCAGCAAATCTGAGGGCGGGCTGGGTATTAGGGATTTAAAATGTTTTAATTTGGCTCTTCTTTGTAAATGGCTTTGGAGACTAGCTAAGGATCAAAATTCTCTTTGGGCGAGAGTCATCAGATCTCGGTATGGGGCTTTTTATGTCAGTTTTAGGGATTCGCTTGATGCTAAGTTAGAATATTTGTGGTGGAAGGATTTGAAAAGTGTTTTAAACGGAGTTGAAGGAAAAAACTTTTGTGATAATTTATCTTTTACTCTTGGAAATGATTTGTCCTTTCTATTTTGGGATGATCCCTGGTTTGAGGGGGTGGAGGCGTCAAAGTTAAGTTGAAGAATCTATATTCTTTATCTCCTCAGAAAAATGTGAAGATTGGGGAAATGGGTGCCTTGAGAGAAGGGGAATGAGTCTGGAATTTTGTCTGGAATAGAGCTTTTAACGATATTGAATTTGTTGAGTTCGTGGATTTGTGGTCTTTATTGTGCAGGGTATCTATCCACCCATCCAAGGCTGACTCCATCTCTTGGAAAAGCTCAAGTTCGGGAATCTTTTCTACAAGAGAGATGTATGCCCTTCTTCACAAAGATTCGATGATTTTGGACAATATTCCGTCAGCTTTCAAGGCAATTTGGATGAAGTTTGTCCCGTGCAAAGTGTCCGCCTTCATCTGGAAAACTCTTCAAGATCGTATTCCCACGAGGGAAAACTTGGTGAAAAGAAGAATTTATCTTGAGATCAATAACCGCGGGTGCCCCTTGTGTTCTGCTCAAGTGGAGTCTACTAGTCACTTACTGCTTCATTGTTCTTTTTCTGGTATGATTTGGATCTCTATTTGCAGTTGGCTGAAAATTCCCTTCGTTTCCTCATCTTTGGTTTTGGATCATTTCTACAAGTTTGTTGAGATGGGTGGTAACAAAGTGGGAAAGACTATATTTAACATTATATGGCAATGTGTCTGTTGGAAGATCACGAAAGCTAGAAACAAGAGTCTTCTCTGAAGAAGTTCCTGATATTACTAGGACGGTGGAAGATATTATTTTTTGCACTTGGAGATGGATTAAGGCGTTGAAGCCTGATATCTTTTGCTACTCTTCCGATGAATGGTTTGTCGAACCCATTAGATGTTTTCCCATAAATCTTTCTTAATTTTGTACTGCCCTGGCTTTTTATGTTCCTTTTTCTCTGTATTTTTCTTGGGATTGAGTACCCCTTGTACTCATTTGAAATATAATTTCCTTTACCTTTCAAAAAAAAAAGTAAGGGTGTTACCGCTAGGCTACAATGCCTCCTGCTTTATTATTCTGCGCAATGAGTTTATTTATAGTAGAAAGCTGCTTCCTTTTTTTTTTGAATTGTAGCGCGGGTCAACTTGACCCATTTATACCACCCGAACCGGTTGCATTGAGTGCAACTAGTTGCACCCAAGTCCAGCTCTAATTTTAATGGTCGGAGGGAGTAAGATAAAGGGTGGAATCATATCCTAAATTAGGGGAAAAAAAATGAAACTAAGTACAATCTTTGTGGAATGACGAAAAATAAAAACTAGTTACAATATTCGTGAAAGGGCGGAGTACCATATTACATCCAAGCGGTGCAATAATTAAATAGATTTAGAGGTAATTAACGGGATGAATGGTATAATAAGGAGATAATTTATGATTATAAAAACACAACAAAAGTTTATTTATCCCCTGAAGTAATTATTTAAGTTTATTAACTTAATTAAATATTAATTTAATTATTATTTTGTTAATTGAAGAAATAAGAAAGAAAAAAAAATGAATGGACTGCATTATCCGTACGATAAGCTCCACCGCACCGGATAATCCCCCATTATTGAACTAGAAGATCCTGTGCCGGAACAACGTCTAAGGCCTCATTACCTCGTCCATGTCGGCTCTCGGTCATTTAATATCAGATTCTTCATTTGTAAGAATTATTTTATAAAAAATAAAAGGGAAAAATGCCATGATGAAGACTTTTTTTTTCAATGGTATATTTTCAAAAGATGTCAATTCCAACGATCAATTCAAGTTAAACGCAGTAAAAAATTTTAGGTTGTAATATGGAAAAATTTCTTGTTATTTTGTGTACTAAATATTATTTGTATGCAGCTCAACTTATTTGCATGTAGTGTGGAAAGTATTGTCATGTCGTAAATTGTTTCTTGCGTATCCGTTAAAAAAAGACTGTAAAATAAGGTCAACTCGAATATTCTATTTCAAAATACTATAAAAGTAAATTATAAAAAAATCAATAAAATATTTTTAAAATATCTAGGTAGCAGTATATGTGACATATACACGTGAATAAAGAATTGTCACGTAAGATGTTCAATCACCAAAAGGAAAGATAAGTCCTAATTGCAAAAAAAATAAAAACATAAAATTTTTTACTGCAAAATTTGAAAAGTCAAGTTAAATTGCGAAGTAAAGGAATTCACTCTTTGGATCCATACATTTCACGTGCAGCTCTCTTATTTATGGACTTTTTATGGGTCAAAGCAATGAAATTACTGTGTGCACTTTAATCGACTTTAGGCCATCTCGGATGGTTTACTCGAATTTATGTAGATACTGCTATATAAAATTGTACTAGCCAAGATTTTATTACTTATTTGAATACTTCCGTAATAGAATATGGAATTTCACTGAATTGAAAAGCTCTAATATATGCTCCTAAAACGGAGCCATTTAAAATCTTATGACAATGTTATGTACCAAAAAGAAATTATATTCCACATTGTTAGTTGTTACTGAATGAACCGAATCTGCTTGTCCAAGTACAAAAAGTAAAGGATAGGTTGAATTGATATATGTTTTTTTAAGATTTTGTAGTTTCCAGCATTTTAAAAGTTGAATACACAATTTATGAAAAACACCAGTATTGAGGATTAATTTACAATTAATCCGAAAAAATAACAAGATTAAAAAGTTATAGTACTAATAAAAGACAAGACATTCAAGTCCACATTTTATTTTTATTTTGAATTTATATTTTCGTGTAACGAAGATTATGGTTGCGTAGATGACAAAAATACTAAAGGATGGGAGCGCCTATCTATACACATGCCAGCTTACTTGTTCACTTTCCACCAAATCGCCGAATTTATTTCTCATTGAATTAAGAAATTTGATTCAATTTTCTCAGCTCAACTAGTTTATATAAACAGTAAAACACCTTTCTCTCTCACCAAACAATTCCAACAATGGCCGCTGTCTTTCTCCTCATCTTCTCTCTCATCGCCGCTTCCCTCTCCGTTCCTTCTCTCGCCACCACCACAATATCAGCAATGACCAGAGACCAGATTGCCTGCACAATGTGCTCTTCATGCGATAATCCCTGCCAACCCATTTTCTCTCCTCCACCGCCGCCGCCGGTTCCATCCCCTCCGCCGCCTCCTACCGGCCTCAATTGCCCCCCTCCACCTTCACCGCCCAGCGGCGGCGGCGGAGGTGGCGTCTACTACTACTCGCCTCCCCCACCGGCGCAAACATCCTACTACCCACCACCTTCCGACAGCGGAGGCGGCGGCGCGTACTACCCACCCGCGAACCCAAACCCCTCCGGCGGCGGCTTCCCTACTCCGCCGCCACCGAATCCAATTGTGCCGTATTTTCCCTACTACTACTACAACCCGCCGCCGTCTAACCCTCACACCGGCGATTACAATTCAGCTCAATTCATCAAATCCCACTCCATTATTCATCTTCTCTTCATAATTTCACTTTTTTTATTTTTTTAAATTCGGAATAACAAAAACATACTAGTATACTACTATAAATCAACGGTTCCTTTAATTCTCTTTTCGCCCCCAATTCACAACGAATTTCAGGTAAATTCAGAAATCTGCTGCAAAGATAAAATTCAGCTAGGAAATGTAGAAGAGCTATGTGGGGGATTTCTCAATACGAAGAAGAATGCAGATCCAACGGCTACTAATAGTTGCAGTTAATTCAGTGTAATTTCTTCATATTCCATACAATTTTCTTCTATTTTTCATCATTCGTAGAATAATTAAGGTGACTATAGTAAATTAATATGTCACGCTGTAGCTACTACTACATTATTGTCCATAAAAATAACCAATAATTGTAATTTTTCATTATGACATTTTAGAAAAAATAATCGTACCTTTTTTTCATATGTCATCAGCAATTGCAACTGTTTTACAATGACAATTTCCATCAGGAAAGAGATCTATCATCGTGGCTTTATCGTACGAAAAAGTTGTAGGGAAGTAGCTAAATTTATCTTTTTCAATTATTTTATTTTATTGCAATTATGGTGCAGGATTCTTTTTATATAATCGTGTACATGTGCGAAAAGTCTTCAGGTAGTATAAAGCGAAGCTGAGTTTGCCATTGCCATAAGTGGTAATAAAAATTGTATATATAGGAGTATGAATTATTTGTTGATAAAAGCTATATTCGAGACTATTGAGATCTTCAAACATATGGTAATACTAGTAGATTACAGCAATGGAATTACAAGGTCGAGTCGGTGATTCTAATTTAAAAAATTGTTATGAGAATAGGTTAGAGATTTAGAGTTGGTGCATTTAATCGGTGTAGTGTAGTAGTATATATTTTATGGCGAAGATTATATGTAATTAATTCTTAATTACTTAAAATTATTAATAAATCAATCTTCTCCAATAATAAAACATAGAAGAAGGATACACTATCAATAATAATGAAATACTACGAGATGTAAAAATTTATATACTATACTAATGTAACTACACTTCTAATGGGAAAAAGAATATTCTCGTAATGTAACGGAGTTCGAGTGTTCGAGGGTGACGAGGAAAAAGTTGCCGGCCCACAGGGTTTGGGAGTGGACGGCGGCACTAGGGAAGGGAAGGGAAGGTGTGGTGGTGGTTGAAACTAGAACTAGAAGCAATGGTAAAGTCATTAATGCCACATTTTGAGATTCGTTTTCGACTTTGCTATGTGCTGTTGCACATGCACATGCAATTTTTTGTTTTCATCAAACTGTTCTATTTTTTAATTTATTTATTTTTTTTGGTATTTTTCCCCGTTTATAGATATTCAGTCGGTTTTATTTGTATTTTTTTTTTTACTTTTTATAATTTTATATCAATTGATATGCACGAATATAAATTTAAGGTGTATCATTTGAAAATTCATTTTAATCAATGAAGTCAAAGGACAACCTTTAGTAACATGTAGGAACTAGACTAGAAATTAGGCGGCATGAATGGGTATCTATGGATACCCGTATTCATTTTGTCGGGTACTCATTAAAATTTAAGCAGAAAATACATATACATTTCATTACATGTAAGTTAATTGGCTACCCAATACCCAATTAGATATACTGAGCTAGGGTAACGGGTACCTACACTACCCGTTAAAAAATAAGAGAACAACCCCAATTTTTCAATTTTTTATCTCTCGATTTTTCGACAATTTTCAACGACTCAAGTAACGGTAAAACATCAACAACTAGACAAACAAAAAATAATCTATGCTAAATGAATTTTATGATTGTTACATATACATGATTTCTCAAGCATAATGGAGTAAAAACATGATTGAGAGAAAAACTGAATACATATGCATTGCATCTATTGATGATTGTTGCTAATTCAAGAAACATCCGTGATAATCATAAAAATAGAAATATTTTATTTTTTACATAAAATATAATTTATATATTACTTTTATTATTGTATACAATATATATATTGTACTCCCTCCGTTCACGAAATGGTTGTCACTTTTGCTACTCCACTCACATTTATTGTAGGACCCTTACTCCACTCACAACAATACTCACTATAATTCACTATTACCTACCATTTTCTTAAAATCCGTGTCCTCCACAATGTGACAACCATTTCGTGGACGGAGGGAATATATAATAATAAAAGTAATTATTTGACCGGTATTGACCGGATACCCGAAACCCTAATGGGCTACCCTTTATCGATTTATTTTGAAAAATTATATTCGTACCTATCCAATACCTGAAAATTATGGGTATAGGGTACCCAATACCCAGCCGAGTACGGGTCAGGTACGGATTATCCTAAAACCCTTTTTCCATACTTTCACCCCTACCAGAAACTAGGGGTGTTAATCAAATCAATTTTTTTTATTCGATTCGAGATTCATATTCGAATTTTAATATTCGTATTCATAATTTTACGATTCGAATTCGAATTCAAATATTTCTATAGATTCGATTAATTTTCAAATACTTATTAGTAATTATGTTATTCGATTCGATACTTGCAGAGATTCGATTAGATATTTAAATAATAATATAATTTTAATATATATTTATATTATATACTTTCTTAAGTTGATTATGAATTATATGCTTAAATTTTAAGTATATATTAAACGTGTTGATGTTAATTTGGTCCATCTTCAAGGCCATTCCAAGATAAGATCAACATTTCTTTATTTTATTTTTATTTTTTTAATTCGTGGGAACCCGCAGCTACTACTTTTGGTGCCTACTGGGTAAACTCCCGTCCTTGTGCAGTAGCCTGTAAACCACACTAGGTAGGTAAACCACACCTTCCAAGTACAGGTGTGACAGACTCGACCTATAGAGACATCAGTGGGGGATTGAACCTGAGACCTCTCAGTCCCAAACAACCCACTCTACTGCTAGGCTATCCCTAAGGGGACAAAATTGTGGCATGGAGAAGCTTATTCTTAATAAATCAACATTTCTTTAATATATATGTATATTGCACTAAGTCTAATCTCTTGAGTGGTGCAAAGGTAAGTCATAGTCTCTCTTTTTTTCCCTCTATCTCTCGCTACTTTATATTGTCTCTCTATTTCATTGTTTTTACAATCGTTCTTCATCACTTTCCTTCATAAATTTCCAACTAATCATTCATCATCTCATTCTTCTATAGATTCGAGTATTCGTTTCGAATTCGTAAGTATTCAAGTATTCGAATTCAAATCAAATTTGAGATTCGGCCACGATTTGAATTCGATTCGGTTCGATAAATATGTTGCACAGATTCGATCCGATCCGATTAGAATGATATTCGATTTGATTCGATTCGTTTGCACCCCTACCAGAAACCACGAATTTCCCATCCCAGTTTTGAGATCAGGTCATATTTGACCTTTAATGAAATTAAAACTTAAGTACAGGGTGTAGTGATAAAAATTGCAATTAACTAAATCATATAACTATATACTTACTATATATTAGAAAAATTCCAGAATCCATGAGCAAAAGACATGGATGGGAATGTAGTCCAAAATTTTGACCATCGTTATAACATTCATGGAAAATATTAAACAATGAAGAAACATTTTGTTTAGTTAAAAAAATTGAGAAGAATATTTATTTGACCATCACCATCAGGCAACCCTATAAATTTAAATTGGACAAAAATGTTGTGATATTCTTCTTTAAAATTACTCCGGCCCTCCAATAGCAAGTAAACTTATTTGCATATTAAAAAAAAATAAGAATAAAAATATAAAAAATGGTAGGTTCCACAATTATTGTAGAATTAATTATTTCTATTTTTGGACGGAACTCTGCTATTGGGACATATGAAAAAGAGGGAGAAATTTTGCAATCGGAATACAGGGAGTAAAATTTAAAGAGACATTAATGCTGAAGTTGTTAATAATCATATTTATATATGATGTGTGAACTAATTTTATTTGTTAAAACATACTTAGTACAGTGGACCACGCAATGCGTGGGAGCACCTTGTATTTTTGTTTTACTTAAAAATAAAAACTTAAGTATTAATTCAGACACTATATATTAAAAATTTAAAATAAAAAATACAATACAAATGATACTCTCTCCGTCACTATGATAAAATAATTAGAATAAAGTAGGCTCCATTGTTTTTGAAGTTTAAATATGTATATTGTGGAAAGAGGACGTTGCAAAAGATATAAGTAATGGGTTTTGATTACTACGAACTTTCTAAGATGTAAATTCTGAAACTTACCTGAATTCAAAAGTGGAAGAAAAAAATTCAAATATATTTGAAGACAACTTGAAGAGAAATTTACGTTAAATCTGCATTTGATAAATTCACTGCAAAATAAAATGGATTTTGTACATAAATAATTATATCTAAATATTTGATTTAAAGATAAAATTCTTAAACACTGAAAACGTGTGAAAAGTTATGAAGTAACATATATTTTTTAAATAACAACCAATCCTTATTCAAAAATTAATATTTAAAATTCAACTAAAATTTCGATAGAAATATTGTATTAATTCAGATGCATAATAATTTGAATATTTTTTCAATGTTTTTGATAATTTCTTAGGAATATCTCTATAATATTAAAAGATTTATATTTTTCCTTTAATTTGTACTGTTGATTGATATTAATATTACCACAGAAATTTATGAAATTTTAGTTAATCGATCTTTTGATTTATGCTCTCATAAAAAAATAAAATTGTTTCATATTTATAGGAAATAACTTCTTAAGTAGATGGTCTCGGTAACAAGTAACTGGTGTATGGGGGGGAAGAGAATACACCAGTAGCAATTTTCGTTTTGTTTAACGTCTTTTCATTGAGATATACTGCTAGGTCAGTTTACTTACAACTGGAAGAGACAGTTGGAGTAGCTCTACAACTGAGTTGCTCAGTTGGAGCCAATCACACAGTTGGTAGCTCAGCTGACTCTTATGCCTGAAATTCAGCTGCTTCTACCAATTGAGGTTTTAAACAGTTATGCAATGTGGAAGATGGTGGAAGATAAGCTCGTTACAATAACTGAAACCTTTGTGAAGGGAGAAGGTTAAATTCTCAAGTTAGTACATTGCATATGTTTAGGGTCAATTGGTTAGGTATAGAAATTAAAATACTGAATGTAACGTACTGAAAGTAAGCACAAAGTATTTTAATGTAGTTTGGAGATTGACCTCCTACATCCACGATTTCCTTTTTGGGGAAGTAATCCACTAGGTAAGCTTACGCGTGCTTCACCAAACGCCCACTTGAATTCCAGGTTCAAGCAAACCTAACCAGTTCGATTTCGAGTTCGAATAAGATCCCTCAACGCTTTTCCGGGCAAGTGTTCAGCCTGTCTTAGATTCCTAGTTCTAAGGGATCAATTCTTGGATTCCTGGTTCCAAGGGACCTCTGCTTGGATTCGGGGTTTCAAGCAACATGGTATTGGATTACTGGTTCCAAGAGATCAAGTGACTTTGATTACAGGTTCAAAGTCAGACCTAAGGTTTGGTTTTAGGGGAAGAAATCTAACAAAGAAGTCTACTACACTTTAGTGGAGTGAAGACTTCAACCTTAGACAGCAAACTCGATCTCTTGCGAAAGAGATTGCTGAGACACAAATCAAGCAAAACTCTATCAAGGAAAGACTTCTTGATAGGAGGAGGTTTTCTTGCTTGAGGAGAGAGGTAGTCTGTTGCTATTGCGACTACTCTTTTTTTTTTTTCTCTCTCAACTCTTCTAATGTGAAAATTTGTGTCACTGTGCATAGATGTGGAGACCTCTATTTATAGAGAAAAAGGTCAAACTAGCTGTTAGAAAAAGCTATTGACTATCTGCCAAAAGCATGGCACTCCACGTGCTTTACTGATAACTTTTCCAGAAACGGTACCTACGACCGTACTTTTTGCACGTTGCTGTTATCGGTCCATTTATGGTAAGTTTTCCAGCTGACTTGTGCTTCCGAGTAGGCTCGATTCTGAACTGCAACTCCTCAGTCTTCAGCGTCTTCAAGGTCTTCTATTTTCCGCTTCGTGACGACTGGCAACTTCTCTTCACGTGAATTGAACATCTTCAGTTGCGTAGATCAGTTGAAGAGACAACTGTGTTACTGTTCAACTGAGTCCGTGCTTCAGTTGAGGTTGATGTCTCAACTAACTTCCAGTCACAACTGAGTCTGAACCCTCAGCTAAGTTTTGGGTCTCAACTAAGTTTGGTCCTCAATTGAGTTCTTCCACGAACTCTCATCTTCAGTCTGGCTGACTTCTTTTGCCTGAACTCTATAAAGATAAAATATTATATTCAAACAGTGAGCTCCAGCAAAGAACAGAATAAAGGCAATCACCTACTTAGTTGGGGTCAGTTGGAGTTTTAGTATCTTTCGAAACGTTTGCTCATTTTCCCAACATAAGTGATAGTAAAATAGATTTTAAAGAGTCAAAGTTGATTACAGTTTTACTCTCAACGCTTTTGTTTTAAATAAATTAAACTACATAAATAAAACAAATTATTTATATATTACTATAAACAAAAAGATAAATTTTAAATATGACAACTGTACAAAACCAATAGAAAGTGTTCCTCATGTTTGGTGCAAAAAATGAATCGCCTTGAAAATTCGATTATGAATGATGATTGTACTTAGATATTTTAATTTATAGAAAGTGTTAATTGTCTGTAAATTCAAAACGTTTTGACGAATTTTGGATTTGCACACAACTTTAAGAATTGGCTTAATTCTTTTTTTTTTTTCAATTTCAAATTAATTAATTTTACAATTGACAACTAATTAGTGAAAAGATAAGTGAAACTTGAAATTGGCTTAATTTTTTTTTTATAGTTTTATTTCTAATTATTGAATATATAAAATACAAATATATTTTATATATACTCATATAAAAAAAAATAAAAAAAAATAGGAGGTCCAGTGACCCCCTCCCCTCCCTCTCCCTCTCCCTCCTCCACTGATCACCATATAGTTACATTACTACATCATATAAAGATAAGATTACAATACCACATCATAGAGCTGTGAAATCATTATATCATCACGTGTGGTAATAAATAACTATATCGTCTTAAGAATTGAACTTAAGATCTTTCACAAAGAAAATATTAATTCTTTGCATATTTGGCTAGTTATCATTGCATATTTTAATTCATTTAATTATTGCATATTTTTCTAGTTACATTGCATATTTTAATTCATTTAACTATTGTATATTTTGTTATTTGTCGTTGCATATTTTGCAAATATTTATTGCATATTTTAATTCATTAAATTATTGCATATTTTGTTAATTGTCGTTGCAGAATTTAATGGTTTGTACTTATCATTTAATGCATATTATATATGTTAAAAAACATAAGAAATACATCCATACAAAAAAAATTGAACATGTATAACTTGAATATGATTATTAATTATCCCTCTCAAAAAGAGATGATTATTATTAATCAATGAAAATATAAAGATGTGAAGAATTCTTTTTAGGATAATAAGAACAAAATAGATTTGCTTAATTAAAAAAAATTGAATTGTCACTGAATTCGAAAATTATGAATAAAAAACGATCGATAAAGAAGGAGATCGGTGCACGCAAATATAAGTAACTATACGTGCATATACAATCCCACAAATTAAGGAGCAAATATCAGAAATTACTTCCGGATCCTTTCATATAAAAGAAGATGCGAAAATGAACACCAAAATCAATATTAATATTATAGATTTATTTTTATTTAACACATGTTACTTCTTTTCTATTTGAACTCTTCCATATATATATATATATATATATATAGGATGGTTATAATAGAAAAAGTTTCTCTTGTGTTAAATAGAAATAAATCTGCAACATATATTTGATAGTATTGGATGCTTATGATTAATTAGAGGTAAATAGGAATTATCGGATTAAAAATTTAAGGGGGCTTTATTGTAAAAAGACAAACAAATATATATCTTTCCAATATCGATTATTCAATTTTGTAAATATCTGATTGAATTCTGTATTTTACAGCTTTTTCATATGCACAACATAAATATGATTCATTTCTAAAATATTACGTCTGTATATTTTTTTAATTGCCTGATTTAACGTTTATTATTTTTAAACGATACCAAAGCAATGAACTATATATTAAAAGGCAATATGAAATCATAATAAATACAATGAATTATACCAAAAATATCAAAATATACAAGTATTGAAAACATACCAAAAACAAAATGCAGTAATGACAAAGCAATGATATATGTAATAGAATTTGACAACATAATTAAAAAAATGAATTACGCAAAAAAAAAACAATAAATTATACTAAAAAAAGCAGTGTGAAGATATAATAAAAACAATTTATTATGCATAAACACAATAGGAAAAATTTGATTAAAAATAATGATTTACATAAAATACAATGAATTATGTGAAAACAAGCAACGAATTACAACAAAAAGAACAATAAATTATACCAAAAAAGAGTGTGGAAATATAATGAAAAATATGCATAAACAAAATATAACAATTAGATTAAAAACAATAATTTTAAAAACAAAAATAATGATTCATACTAAAAAACAATGAATTACACAGAAAAAAGCAATAAATTATGCTAAAATATGCAATGTGAAAATGTAATAAATATAATTAATTAAAAAACACAATATAAAAATTCGATTAAAACAAACAATGATTTAGACCAAAAAACAATGAATTGTACTGAAAAATTGCAGTGAAAATGTTATTAATTAAAATAACAATGAAATAGTAACGAGTGGTGGACAAAGCGAGTGTGTGAAAGAGAGAAGGTCGTGAGAGTATTTTTCGGCTAATGGACGCTTAAATTATTTCATAAATCACGTGCATCGTGCATCAATTAATGTACAAATTAGTTACTCCCTCCGTCTTAGTATGGTTACTTTCTTTTTTTAACCGTCTCTGGTTAGTATGGTGTTTCCATTTTAAAACATATCTTTTACCTTTTTACCCTTAAAAGTTCAATGTATTTAC
The DNA here is from genome assembly GCA_029490685.1 of Schizonepeta tenuifolia. Classification (NCBI taxonomy): domain Eukaryota; kingdom Viridiplantae; phylum Streptophyta; class Magnoliopsida; order Lamiales; family Lamiaceae; genus Schizonepeta; species Schizonepeta tenuifolia. The sequence continues at coordinate 74,261,298 of CM055958.1, forward strand.
TCTAATAAAGTTTCTTCATCCACTAAAAAATTAACAACACATCATAAGTGGGTCCCTTCCTCCACTTAAACTATCCCTACCACATATTTATCTATTTTTTCTTAAAACTTGTGCACGACCCCCGCACCATACTAACGGGGGACGGAGGGAGTATAATTTTTTAGCAAATTACTCCCTTATCCTTTATAAATTGATTTAGGCGAAATATAACTTTCATCAATTCCATTAATCTCGGCCACTGATATACAAAAATCAACGAATGAGATTTATTTTTAGTTAACACATATGATTTCTTTTCTATTTGATCTTTATCCTATATATATATAAAAGATAAAAAATATTATATATATAATTTATTATATAATTACAAATATTAGTATAAATATTAATAGATTTAGGGTTTTATACTATTTTCTTAATCTACACCACACATTTCATAAGAGTAGAGTCTTTAATATTTCTCCTCTACTTTTGTAAATCTACTTTCGAAATATTACGATACAACGACAACATCAATAATTTATAATCTTCGAATCATTTTTTAAAATTTTGTAAGTTTGTAGCAGGTGCAGATCTTCTCATAAGCTGCATTGGACTGAAGCCCAGTTCAAGCCCAAAATTTTATTTTACATACAGAAAGTAATATAAGCCTAATCCTAACTTAGTCGAGCTCTCTAGAAAAAAAAAAAAAAAAGTCCAACCCAAAATGTAAACAAAGCTGCTGACTACAGTAGCATTTTTCAAGGAGCCGACGAACATTCAAAAAATATTTTTAGTTACTTTGCCCAATTCAAAATCTTCTTCTTCCAAAGTTTCTCTCTCTCTCAAACTGTTAGATATTTTGCTCTTGAATAGTCGTGTAGGATTTCAATACTAATTCTGTAAATAATGAATGGTGTTTACATACTTCTTAATTATTTATTGATGTTCACAAAAAAAATAAAAAAATTATTGAAATCAAGATTACATGTTGAATAGACATTAAAGAAGTAAATATGAAGAGTAGCCCTTATTGTCCTTATTGTATTACTGCATAACAGTCCATCTTAGAAAATTTTTGTTTACTGTTTTGCGATTTTAAATTTTGAGTGTTCTGCACTTAAATTGATTGAACCAATGAAATTTATAGTGAAATAATGTGTCATATTTGGTTAAAATTAGGTTCATAAATGTTGTTATAGAAAAGATAATATTTTATTCATTAATCTAAAGCAATGATTATTTAAGTGATGAATAAAAAGATGTGTTTGATAACTTTGGTTTCTTAGATCAAATTTTTTGACTTAATAGATTCCATATTTGTTGATTTAATAATTAGGAAGAAAGAAAAAACAGACGCATAGAATGTGACGAGGAAAATAATTAAATTAAAAAAAGTGATAGCATGTAATAAAGTTAACGGAGAAGAACATTTCGGTATAGATAAGGATTCATTAAAATTGAAAATAAAATTAGAAAGATTCAATATTTTCTTAAAGTGGAAAGATTTATTAAAACGAAAAAATTGTACGGCACCTTATCAAGTGAAAAACCGAAATACAGATACTTAAGAATAATGCATTTTGTCTAAATTTTAGAGTGTCGAAGTATTTATTTTTCAGCTCTCCCCGTAACGAAATCCTGAATCCGTCCCTGGTTCGTAGTATTTTGCTTCGTAATTAATATTAGTGAAATTTTTTATTGGTATTTATGTTTTAATAAAATTTATAATATTTTGTTGTTTGATGTTTACTTTTTAGTATTCGAATTTTTAGCGGGTAATAAACGAGTATTATCCAATAAGTTCAGATCGGTTATGAATTTTAAAATTACTTTTTAATCAAATTTAAGACGGATTTTGGTGTGGAAATTTTCATAAGTTTGAATTTAAAAAAGAATAAATCTATGTAGCCATATTATGGCTACCCATAATTTTGTTCAAATAAAAGAAAAAATTGATTTATTTATAATTTTAAGTTCTAAATGACTTCTAATAATTTAAATATTCAGTTTATACAAATTTATGTTGATAGTATTTGAATTTTGAGGCAATAAAAATGTCGATATAGATAATAAAGTGAATACAAAGCTTTTTATTGAAAGAATGAAAGAATTATATATTTACACCACTTATGACAAAATTTAAGTCAATAATATGATAATAACATAAAATATATGTTTATACTTCTTAAAATAAATCAAAAAATTATCTAAATCGATTTATTTTCACAAAGTTAACTGAATTATGGCTAGCCATATTATGGCTAAATAACATCACTCTTTAAAAAATACTTAATGAGTGGGTGTCCGACCAATTACCATCCCTACTTTCTCTATTTCATTTCTGTTAGGAACAGCCTACTGTTGCGGAAAGTAGAATAATTCAATAAAAAAGAATTGAATAGTTACCAATAATAAAATTTCGATAAACCCATAATTTCTTTATGGGTAACATGATTTCTATTACATTTGATAAGACTTCATTGTGATACATAAGCGATCAGCTTGAATTAGTACTACTATATGTGATGAAATGATACTACAAAAATTTTCGATTTTTGATATTTAATGTTCGTCACAATTAAAAAGGAGTATCCTGCTCCATATAATTGCGGTGAATGGTAGTAGCAAATTACATTCGTAGTTTTTTATAAAGAGGTGAAAGTGAAACTTTATCTAAAGTAATACTCGAATATGTCAATTGTTTCTTTCTCTTTTTCTTTTTTTTTTTTTTTTTGAGCAAGTCAGTTTCTTTAGTTGACCTATCAGTAAAGCTGAAGGTATAGTTGTAGTTGTATTTTAGAGTTTCCCTTCCTTGAGATAAATGTCCGCATTTTACATGCTCCCTCCGGCCACAAAAAAACTGTTACATTTATTGTTGAGCACAGAAATTAAGAAAGTTAATAAAGTGATTTTTGAGTAAAATAAGTATCCCACTTAATAAGAGTGTTACATTTATTGTTGAGCACAGAAATTAAGAAAGTTAATAAAGTGATTTTTGAGTAAAATAAGAATCCCACTTAATAAGAGTGGTAGAAGTGAATTGAAAGTAAAATTATTGTAAGTGAAACAAGGATCTCACTTGTTGTGAGTGAAAAATATAAAATATAATTAAAATTATTGTGAGTGGAATAAAAGTCCCACTTATTATGAGTGGAAAAAATAAAATAAGAGTGAAAATTATTGTTAGTCCCAACTGATGTAAGTGAAAAAAGTAAAGCAGGACTATTTTCTACAGACAAGAAAAGTACGGTAACTAGAATTATTTTTCATGTACCGAAGGAGTTCTAAAGAAGACCCATCTTTTTACTATCAATATTTTACAAAATAGCAAACACGCATCCACATCACCAATCCTCCCCGCGAAGTTGCCGGAGCACCTTGCCGTGAGGAGACTCGGGATCACCTCTCGTCGCATTCATCCTAAAAATCTCCGCCGCCCGCCGCAGCGCCTCCTCCGCGGTGTCCAGCTGCTCCGGCCGCCACACACTGTCGCCAGAATTCCCATCGTAACCCACTGTTTCAGTCGTCGCCGTCCCATCCGTCGCCTGAGACACCGGCTTCCTCGTATCGCAGACCTCGATCTCCGACAGCGGCGACGCCTTGTGATGCTCGAAATACTCCTTATTGTCTTTCCCTTGCTCTTCCCTTTGACTTTTTATGTCGGTTTCGTCCTCATCCGCGGGCCACGGACTGCCGTCGATCCCCGTGCAGCTCACGCCGTCGATCCGCGCGGCGGAGCACCGGCGTTTCTGCTGACCGATCGGATCAGTTCTCGGCCCGACGCCGCTGGATTCGACCTTCGCCGACGTATCAGTCGGCGATTTTGGAGGAATGTATGATTCGTCGACCTTGCTCGTCGGCTCGTGTTTCGGCAGCCGCCGCCGCTTCTCATCTCGGATCGCATCGGTAGGGTACACATCCTATAACAAAACACTCTTCCTATAATTAAACAACTTTAAACTATTACTACTTAATTTTCTTTATAATTATAAATATTAAATCGAAATATCTCGCAACGGTGAAGTCGAACAAATAATATAATACAGTAAATTTTAATTTTGGTGATAGTACTGAATTATCAACGTCGACCCTTATATTTAAGGGACGAAATATCATGCTCAGTGCTCACCTAAGTCTAAATATTGACGTGCCCATATTGTTCAAATGTTTTTTTAGCTCAATCAATACGCGCCGCAAACATGCATGGTTAGCTCTAGAGATTAAATGAAATGTAGAACAAAATGAAAGAAAAAGAAACTCAACTAGTTTAATTCTATATAAATATACGTACTTCTTCGTCGACGGCGTGCTCAGCTGGATCAGCAGTTCTGCCGGAGGTGGTGGCGCAGCCTCGTATCCTCCCCGCCGCGAACAGTGTGCGGTTGAATCTAACGGCTGCGAGAGCAAATCTTGATTGCATTTTTTCCCCTTAATTTTGCGATTTTTTTTAAAAAAAAAGGAGGTTATGCGATTTTACTGACGTTAGCTTTTTGGGAATGTTGTGTGGAACTTGATTCAACATCTACGTGACGAAAAGATTTATAAAGGGTTTGGTGGGCTGCTCATATTGATGACGCGTGTCACGTGATTACACGTGGCAGAAATTTCTAGCAGTTCCCAGAGTCGAGATTCTTCGTGTCAATTCTGTAATGGGGTTTTCCTTTTTTTTGTTTCTCTCCTCTTCTTATCTTATTTTTTTCTGCTAACAAACGAATTATATATTCTCCCTCCGATTTAATTTGCTTTTGTGCTGGTTAAGTTCCGACGCTTAAATTGATCAACTTTAAACGACATGACGTAAAAGGCAATTAAGTTTTTTTTTTTTGAGAGAAAAAAAAATAAGAAAAGAAAATTGAGTTAGTACTTTGTCGTATGTTCTGAAAAACATGATCTTACTTTTATTTTTCCATCCATAATAAGCGTGGGTTTTACTTTTGAAAATGATCTCACTGACCTCTTACTAATATTTTAAATCTCATAATAAATTAAAATAATGAATTATTTTCACTCACAATACATTTAATACCTATCTCATTCTTAAAAGTCCGTCATTACTCTTCCCAGATTACACATCTATCCTATATATGAAAGGAGAATAATTTCCCGCCTAGACATTTTACTTTCTTTTTTTTTCTATTTTTTTTTTGGTTGTTGTTTGGGAAGTCCAACAGATCCCCATGCTCATTCAAACTCAAAAGGAGATTTTGTGGGCCAACTTCATATCTCCCCACCCCGAGATTCCCATGCTCATTCAAACGCCACTGCGACTATTATTTCTTATTCGAATCCTATTACTAAACATGAGACTCACGACATATGCTTTTGGAGTTTGAAAATAGAGATGGCGGTGCGAGTGGTGGCGGTAGAGTTTTGTGGTGGCTGCTACGATGACCGCTAATAGTCATTTGCAGAGCTTATACTGTATGTTTTGGAAAGAATCATAATTTAACTTCAAGGTGTTGTGATTGATTTACAATTCCTTATTAGTTTTAAAATGTTTGCAAATTCATGTTTTGGTATTTCTCGAATCTTCAATTAAACCAAATGGACTTCTCCGACATTGGAAGATGAGTCGCTGAAACGGTGACAAAATAAATGGAGCAAGGTGGGAGTAGGTGAGAACGAAGGATCCAGATCATATGTTTTGTCACTTTTTTTTTTCTTATTTATTTCAACTATAATGATAGGGCCATATAAAAATATATATGAATCCGAAATATCACATCATTGATGCTATACTAAAATTATTAGCTAAAATGTACTAATGACAAATATTAATAATAGACTTTTTAAATAAATATTAGTAATAAATTTTATATTGAGGGAATCAACCAATAAAAAAGAACCCTGATAATATTATGTTGCTATATTAAAGCAAAATAATTTGCAATCTATTTTTTCCTCCGTTTGGCATGCTATATACACTCTTTATATTTTCTCATATCATTTCAAATTTTCAAATTCAAACATTAAAGGAGCATATGACTGTAGTTGACTATACAATAATGTGTATGCATTATTGATACTAATTCTTTTGTATTTGTTAAATGTATTGTTTTATACTAATTATTTTCAAAAGGTAAATTTTTATTAATTTAAAATATTTAAATTTAATATAATAATACCTAAAAATTGAATTACAATCGTCTGATGCAGCGCAACGCGCGCGGGTAAATCTAGTTTCAAGAGGAAGGAGTATGAGAAAGATAATAATTATAATGTCATTAGGGAAATATCCACTATTTTCTAGAGCTTTCTGCACCCGGTCCAGACGACTATTTCCTTTCATGAGTGTCTCACTAAATCTAAGTGAATTTTTCATTTGCTCCTGATATGTTTTTAGAGATTGAATTAAGACATTTAATTAAAATTAAATTAAGTACTTATGTAGTGAAATGCGAATTGAGACATTAATAATTTGAGGATGGAATTTATGTTGCACGTATTTCACACTATATCTCAATCATGTTTCAAAAGTGTTAAAAACGAGTGCTCGCTACTACTACAAAAATAACAATTTGTATTTAAGATAGAGAACATTAAATCACATGTTAACAACAATTGATTTAACACGTAACGGAAATTAAAGAAAACATTGGGAATGCTTTGTCCCAGTTCTTTAGATTTATGATTGCCTTACGGCAAACACATTATATTGAAACCAAAGATTACGATACAGAAACCACAATAAAAATTATAACATTCGAACTTTGCAGCAAATCATACTTTAAGTATCGAATGACTAGAAAATTAAACCTAAACCTAGATTAATCTACTGACACAACATTTTCAAAATCTTTACAGTATATAAATTTGCCTAAGAATATGAACATTGAAACAAACTTGCCACTTTCGTGATTTCCCTACTTTGTGATTTGCTCCTTCACAAACCAAAACTTCCACAAAAGTAGGCAGAATGACGAATGCTGAAACTGGAATTTGCAAAGTATTTTCTTCAAAACGAAATGTGCAACCTTGTAAATTAAATCCCAAGCAGTATTTATAGTCCTCCTTATGCTGAGCAATTTATTTCCACACTCAGATCATTTGGATGCCAATAACTTCTGCTATTCACTTCATTCCAATCGGTTAACATAGAAGTAGATGGATGTGATCACTTGTCGGTTACATCCCATGAACTCCCAACATGTCTAGGGTTGAAATCTCATTGTATTTTGCTCAAATCCCACATTTTTTTTTTCAATAATCGTCATCCATCTATTCATTAATTTACACAAATTTCGTGCATAAAAGGAAAAGTGAATAATATATAATTAAATAAATAATTTGATTTAGATGACTGCAAACATGTTGGAACATTTGTTATCCACAGTCACAACAGCATGACCGAGTCAGGTCTAAACCTAACAAACTTTTTTTGATATTTAGCGAAAAAAATATTTGCTTCATAATGTATATATAATTTTTTTTTTATAAATATGCAAATATGGGCTATAAAATTTCATATACTTGTGATAATGAGTTGACACTAAAATGTCCATTTATTGTATATATAGATGTTATATTTTTAATCTCATCGATAATAGCTCACTTTCCTTTTTGAGTTATCTAATTTATATATAATGGCTTCATCCAAATAAAAAAATACATTTTTCACACGAATAGCTAATTGTGGGCTCCATCACTTTCTCTCTCTTTTATCTTCCAATCATCATTCTCATTAATTCTTATGTTGAATAATGAATAGTGTTGAGTCGTTATTGGCCGGACAAAAGGGATAGTTTTCTTTTTGGGGAAAAAGACTTACATTAAATTACAAATAAACTTGAAGACCGTACCACGGTAGACTCGAACCTGAGATCTTTGGCTAAGGGTGGTAATCGGTTCGGTTATGGAAAAACCTCACCGATAACTGATTAAGGTTAAATATTGCTACCATATACCAAACCAATTAATAATTTTGGTTAACCAATAACTAATTTTGTTAGTCGATTTGGTTATCGGTTAACCCAGTTAACAAAAATTATTAAAAAATTAGGCAGCATCTATGCATAATATTAATTGCTCATGTTCATTACACGTCACATTTTCAAACTCCAAATCATAAAATCATAAATAATATCCAAACTTCAGACTATAACATAATAAAAGTTCGATCCTAACAACTAAATCAAAAATAATTTTGTACTATGTTTTCGATGTTGCCAGACACTTATTTAGGGATATAATATGTAATTAATATATTATTAATAAATTAATTCGGTTATTACGTTTGGTTTTGGTTTTAACCAAATAACCGATTGCATTAACAAATTCGAACCGATAACTGCACCAATAACCAATAAAATCGGTTTTCGGTTACCAATAACCAATTGATTATTGTATTCGGTTAAAAACTGATTAACCGAAACCGATTAGACAGCCCTGCCTTCAGCCTATAAGGCATTAACCACTCTATAACTGTAGGGAGTAGCTTTTATTGACAAGAAAATACCTTGTTATTTTCCAAAAACGTTATTTTCAAAAGCATCAATTCAGTAACTAAATGTATATCGCTCCATATTTATTACTCCCTCCAGTTTCAAATATAAGATACTTTGGCATTTTGCACTACCATTAAGAAACATTAATTAACTCTAAACTTTAATGCAAGAAATTTATTTGGTCAATTGTATTGTTGTCTTTTGGGTTCCTTTTTGCAATTTATGATAATGTGATAGGATAATATATTGTCGAAGTTAATAAAAGGAATTCAACATACATTGAAAAATGAGCACATCATTAATAATGAGTTGAAAATTAAATAAAATTGATGGAAAGGAGAGGGAGAACACTCTTGGTAACTGAAAACATCTTATAAAAAAAACAAATAAAAAGGGCCAAAACATCTTATATTTGAAACCGGAGGGAGTATGTGATTATAATAAAAACAAGTTGTTTAGATTATATGATAAAAAAAAATCGTTCAGTATTGTTATAAGTTTTAGGGTAAATTGCATCTAAAATCAAAACGTTTCATCGAATTCGCAAATTGCACATTTTTTTAAAAAAACGTTTTATAAAATCAAAACGTTTTAATTTTTTGCAATTGAAGTCCGGTGACCGGTTTTCCCCAACTTAAAGCTTGCGTGGCAGTCGGAGTTGACACGCTGGACTCGCCGAAAGCCAAAATGACGTCGTTTTGAATTTAATACAAAAAATATATATATATATATTATTTCCACCTCATCCCTCTCCCCCATCTCATCCGGTCATCCCTCTCATCCCCGTCCCCTCTCCGCATCTCCTCCCCATCTCCTCCTCCACCACTCTTCCCCACCTGAAACCCGCCGCCACCGCCCAAATCGCCGCCTTCCCCACTACCCTCTCCCGCACGTCGACCACTTCCCCCACCAAGCCCCTCTCCATCCTCTCATCCCTCTCATCCTCGTCCCCTCTCCCCATTCCCACGCTGGCCAAGGCGGCGTGCGTCCGCCGGAAGTGGCGGCAGACGGCGCACGACGAGATCTGCACGAGGCACTACCACCGCAGCCAGACGCAGCTGCGCGCCGTCGTTTCAGCGCTCGGCAAATTCCGCCGCCTCTACTCGAGCCACCTCTGGCCGCTGCTGAAGTCGGCTTCTTCTTCTTCTTCGTCTTCAGCGCCGCCTGCTGCTACCACGTGGCCTTGCCTTTCTCTAGCTTTGGCTCAGCCGCCGGGGGCGGCGAGATCGACAGAGGAGCTTTGTAGAGGAGCTTTACATCACCGCCGGTGTAGTGAAATGGGGGAACCCTAATTGCAAAAATGGAAGGAAAAGAGGGGGAAATGGCTGGAGCTTATGCTCAAGCTCACCCTCGACGCTGCCAGGCCCTTGTTCGACCGCGTCCTGGCCCGCGTTCAGCCCAACATGCTCGTCTACGACTTCCTCCAGCCGTGGGCGCCGGTGGCGGCGGCGGAGCATGGCGTCCCGACGGTGGAGTTCATCACCAGCAGCGCCACTATGGGGAGAAGGGTGAGGTGGGGGAGAAGGGTGAGTGTGGCAGCGGACGGCAGCGGAAATGTGAAGAGTGTGGCGGAGGCGGTGGCCATGGACAAATCTCACTGAAATGTGATGATTTATGGCGACGACAAAGGCGCCACCATTATCTCCGGCAGTAAGAATTTCGTCGATGGAACTCCGACTTTCTCAACGGCGACGTGGGGGAGAGGGATGAGATGGGGGAGAAGGGTGAGGTGGAGGAGAAGGATGAGGTGGAAAAAGAATTTGTTTTTTTTTTTATTAAATTCAAAACGACGTCGTTTTGGCTTCCGGCGAGTCCAGCGTGTCAACTCCGACTGCCACGCAAGCTTTAAGTTGGGGGAAACCGGTCACCGGACTTCAATTACAAAAAATTAAAACGTTTTGATTTTATAAAACGTTTTTTTAAAAATATGTGCATTTGCGAATTCGGTGAAACGTTTTGATTTTAGATGCAATTTACCCTAAGTTTTATTTGTATCTACGTAGATCTAATTAATCAGAAGAACTAGATATCAACAGCTTTGATTTTATTTAAAAAAATTAACTATGTGATGCATGCGAAATGCAAGTAAGATCCAACAAATATAAATTAACTATGTATTAAAAATAGTGTAAGTGTGCTCGAATAACGGCTATTGTTTCACAATTACATAGAACAATATATATCAATGGGTGCATGAAAGCAAGAACCCTTTTTTTCATTGCTCAAAATATTTACAGATAATGTGGCCTGACAACTAATTCAAAATAATTGAAGATTTCAAAAACCTAATTACTTTGGTTTCAACGTAATTAGTCACGCACACCGTTTTCTAACTCTCTCTACCTTTCCCTCCAAAAAAATAAAATAAAATTACAAGTAAATCTCTCCGCCAAAATTAACGTGAATCTCAAACGCCAATTTCCTTCTACATTATCAAGTATTTTCATTTAATGGCTACTTCTTTTTCTTCTAGGGATTTGCTTAAACTACTGTATCTTTGAATGCGATACTATTAATTACTTTTAGTACTTCCCTCGTAATTAAAATTCAAATAATAAATTTAGCTTGGTGGTTTTAATAAATAACTAATGTCAATACAATAAATAAATAGATAAATAAATAAATAAATAGATAAATAAATATGAAGTACAATGCCCATCAAATATATGAAATGAAATACATAAATTTAGGCGCCGAATCAATAATAGACACAAATTTGGGTGGTGAAAGAATTATAGTCTGGGCAGTCAACATTTAATGAAAATTGCTGTGGCACAACATTTTCCATGTTTCGAATTCATTTCCATAAATTCATTGTTTCACTATAATATTCATTGCCCTTAAACAAACTAAACATGGCTTATTCTTGTTATTAAAACGGTGGTCCTGATTTTTTCTTGATTTCCCATTATATAATAACCATATACTCTCTCGGTCCACGAAATAGTTGACACATTGTAGACGAGACGGGTTTTAAGAAATTGGTAGTATATAATAGTGGATAATAATAGGTATTGTTGTGAGTGGAATAAGGGCCTCACAATACATGTGAGTGAAGGAGTGAGAAATATAAAGTTAAATATAAATATAATATATTATATGGGTCATATTACTATAAATGAAAGTGACAATCATTTCGTGGACGAACTTAAAAGTCTTAAATGGCAAAAGTGGTAATCATTTCATGGACAGAAGGAGTATAAACCTTATTTTACTTCTATAATAGTACTCCCGCCGTTCGTGACTTAATGTCCAGTTTGCTACAGTAGCACCGTTCGCAGGTAAATGTCCAGTTCACATTTTCGTACAACTATATCCACTTTACTTTACACAAATTACTACCTTTTGCCACTCAATACCCCACCATCTTTTAATTAGATAAAATTAACAGACTTAATTAAACTCCTAATTAAACCACTAATTAAATCTTAAAATTATACCCCTCCCCCTCTATTGTTCGCTCTCTTTGCCGGCGGAAAAATCGTCGGTCGCCGCCGTCTCCAGCGCCACCATCACCGTCCATCTCTCCTCACCCTCGATCTCTGTTTCTCTCTTCTCCCTCGTTTCCATTGAAGAAAAGCAGTTTCTCCCTCTTCTCTCATCTCTCCCGGTGGAATAATCACCGGTCGCCGCCGCCGCCTTCTTGCCGCAGCCATCACCACCCCTATCGCCTCACCCATATCGCCGCAACCATCATCACCCCCCGCCGCCTTCTCTCTCTCTTCTCCTTCTCCCTCTCCGGCGAGACCAAAATCGTAACCCATCTCCCTCTTCTCTCTCTTCTCCTTCTCACAATCGTAACCCATCTCCCTTCTCTCTAAAAAATCCGGCGACTTCCCCGCCGCCGTCGCCACCATAGCTCGTCGCCGTCGCCACCATAGCTCCTTCTCTCTCTCTCTCTCTTCTCCTTCGCAGCAAACCACTAACTTTAATTAATAATATAAACACTTTAATTAATAATACTCCTACATCCTAATTTTTACCCCGCTAATTTTCACTTTTTCAATTTTTTTAAACTCCGTGCCCAGAACAAAGTGGACAATAAGTCACGAACGGAGGGATTATGTGATTTCTACTTGATTTCTACTTTCCTTTTGAAGATTTAGGCGTACTGTATATTCTTATCCAAAACTATGGTGATTTTTCAGTTATTTTATTCCATTAACATTTTATGTACGTTTATTTATATTTTATCACATAAAAATACAAAACCAGTAATAACTGTTATAATAATTCTATTCGAACATACTATGTCTGGATATACGTACTTGAAATAGGAAAATATTGTTCGATTGTCTACAAAATCTCTTTTCTACTCTGACCCCCTTCTGAAATATCGATCTCATGCACACCCGCTTCCAAATTTTATTCTCATTCACACCCAAGTCCTAAATTTGTGAATTTAAATTGGGATGAAACTTTATAATTAAAATTTAAAAAATATATATTATTAATAATCAAATTATCGAAACTATGAAATTATATTATTAATTAAAAAATTCCGTCAAATTCACATTTTTACCATAATATATTTAAGAATAAAGATATCCGGCCACACTGTGGCCGGCCACACGCGTAAAAAAAGGAAAGTTGACTATAAAAATGGAAATAATCATATTTCTTCTTTAGGGTTTATGCTTCTCAATTAGGGTATATTTTCATTTTAAAAACATATATTACTATTTTTAGCTCGTGTAGCTGGCCACAGTGTGACCAAATATCATTACCCTATATTTAAATAGCACTACCCTAACTGTTATTAGTATTTCCGAAATGTTGAAAGTCTCTCATGAGTCGTAACATTTGGAAATTTGAACTTAAAAAAAAATAAATTATGCATTGGAAGTTGGTACGAAATTTACAGCAAAGATCTAGCATGTTAAATTGTGGTAAATTCGAAAAAATTGCCACTTTTCACGACATTGAAAAAACCAAACATACTACTCCCTCTGTTCGTAAAAAAGAGTTTCATTATGTACTGGACACGGAGATTAAGAAAATTTATAAAATTGTTGTTAGTGGAATAAGGGTCCAACTTTGTGGGAATGGTAGAAGTAGATTGGAAGTAAATTATTATGAGTGGAATAAGAATCTCACTTGTTGTGAGTGAAAAAGTTAGAATAAAATTAAAATTATTGTGAATAGAATAAAAATTCCACCTATTTTGAGTGAAAAATGTAAAATGAGAGTGAAAATTGTGGTAAATTGAATAAGGTCCCAATTGATGTTGGACTCTTTTTCAAGATCAGAGTGAGTAATAAAAAGCACTGTTTAGAAAAAAGAAGAAGATGAAAAACATGAATATTTACACAAGTGAAAAACCACAATCTATGGAATTAATCACACTATTACTAGGGGAAAAACATGACTAAATCAATCATTGTTAGTCATTAGACTCATTACATCAGAAATCATCCTAAAAATTAAACCTAATTTTTTTTTCCTCAAACTAACGCATTACATTAAGTTAGAACTCTCCAATTTTTTCAATTTTCCAGATTTCAAATTCCCAGAAAATTCCGGTACAACCGCATCAGCGAGAAGTACCACTCCTCTAAGCGTAAACAGATCCGCAGGAGAGCGCCATCAACAGTATCGCCGCTCGCTCTTCCTCTCTTAACTTGCTCATCAACTTCCCCGATCTCTGCAACACTTTCTCGCTCTTAAATCGCATTTTCAAAATCTCTCTAACCTCCTCGCTCCGAACCACGCTTGTTCGCTTCTTCTTCTTGTTTGGCTTCCCCGATTCCAATCCCAAAAGCTGCCTCCTCTTCTTGTTGTACTTTATTCCGCACGCATTGCATAACGACTGCAGCCAAACACACCGTTAGCCGGAAAACAAAAATCAAATAGTAAAATATTTAAAAAAATATAAATCAGTAACGACCTTCGGTCCAGCTGGACCGCCGCGCCAGAGTGGAGTTCTCGTAGTGTGACAGTCGCTACAGCTCTTCAATGGCGAAACATTGCCGTTTTTCTCCTCAAAATCTGTTTTCTGAAACGAAAAAGGATGTAAAATAGTTGTCGTGATATGATTAGGCGTAGAGATTTGATTCTAGAGAGAGAAAAATGATGCGATCGGTTGATTTTGATTTCTCACCTTATCTACTTTCAGATCCATGTGATCGTAGTGTAGAATGCTGGAAATCGCAGGGAATAATTAAGAAGAAAGAAGGTTTATCCAGATAATGGCATGATCATCACACGGAAAATAGAAATTTTAAAAATAAAAATTTGAGTGAATTAATAAAAAAAGGATAGAAATAGAAGTGGATGAGATTTTTGGCGAAGGGTTTTAGGATGTGAGACGAAATGAATGGGCCGAGTGTGTGTAGTGTGTGTTTTTGTGGGCTGAGCTAATCTTTTTATATATCTGTTGACAGAAAATGATGGGAAATGAAACCCTAGCTGACTCTGGTTTTATTGTAAATTGACTGAAATGCCCTGAAAATTTCAAATTTTGAATTGCAGTGGACCAATCTGGGCCGTTGGTTTCTCTGCTACTGATGATCCTGATTCTGTTGTGACTTGTGAGAGAATCAGAGGGATGATTTTTATTTTGGTCGGATAAAATAAAGATTTTGTGTATGTCTGTCCTCTTATTTTATAGTACTAGTAAATGATTCTTTAATTTCTTGATAATTTTTGTTATATAAATATGAATTATTTGTGCTTTTTTTGTTGAGGGTTAGGAATGGCATGATGGTCTAAGCAAGTAGTGACAAAGGTCAAACAGAAGTAGTCTTTTGGCCGGTGAAATAGATGGGTTTAGAGCATTTACTACGTGTGTCGAAGGGCGGTGTCGAAGCCTTCGACACACCCCCAAGTCGAGCCCATAGTGGGCGCTCGACACACCCCCAAGTCGAAGGGTGAGGCGATGGCGGTGTCGAGGTTTCGATCTCCTCTTCGATTCAAGCAGGCCGCAATATGGGGACACGTGGTGTGTCCCTATTGGTCCGTGGCTATTTTTTTTTTGATTAAAAAATTAATAAAGCAACGGTTGTATTTTATTTTGTCTCCAACGGATATATCTCAAGCAGCAACGGTTGTATCTCCATTTTTTCCCTATATATATCCCACCACACCACCACATCAATTCATCCATACCACACCACCACACACATCAATTCATTCATCATACAAATTCACTCGTTTTTTCAAAAAAAAAATTATGAGTTGGCCGGGTGCGAGCTACAATCCTGAAGAGGCGGAGGCGCTCCGCCGCCAACGTATGCAACGAGCCAGGGAGCTTTACCAAATAGTGGCCTAGTCTGATTCGTCAGACGACGACGACCAGGATACGATGACGTACCTGCACCGGAATCGTGAGGAGGCCGAACATCGCCTCCGACGAGATTATTTTGTCGACCACCCTATATGGGGTGATGCTGTCTTCCGCCGGCAGTTTCGAATGAGCAAGCGCCTATTCTTGAGAATTGCTCAAACTCTTCAGGATCGGGAGCATTTTTTTCAGCAACACCCGGATGCCACTGGAAGATTGGGGTTGCACCCCTGGGTCAAGAGCACCGTTGCTGTGAGGCAACTAGCCAATGGTGGAGCAGCCGATCAGTACGACGAATATCTGCAGTGTGGCAATACAACGGGCAATAACATCCTCAAGAATTTCTGTGGGGCCATCAGATCTGCTTTCGACGACTACTATTTGAGGCGGCCAAACGAGGCTGACATCGTCCGGATCACTGCATTGCACGAGAGGACGCACGGCTTTCCCGGAATGCTTGGAAGCATCGACTGTATGCACTGGCAATGGAAGAATTGTCCAACGGGTTGGGGAGGAGTGTACACTGGACGAAATAAATATCCAACCCTCGTCCTTGAAGTTGTCGCCTCCCAAGATTTGTGGATTTGACATGCTTTTTTTCGGTGTCGCCGGCTCTCTGAACGACATCAACGTGCTCAATCAGTCCACTGTCTTCAACGACGTCATCAATGGTAGAGCGCCATCAACTGCTTTCACTGCAAACGGCCGCCAGCACCGTATGAGATATTATCTCGCCGACGGCATCTATCCGAAGTGGGCCTCTTTCGTGAAAACGCTCCATGCGCCAACAGATCCGAAGAGACAGCTATTCGCTCGGATGCAAGAAGCTGCGCGTAAAGACGTTGAAAGGGCTTTCGGCGTCCTGCAAGCTCGTTGGACAATTATAAAGGGCCCCACTCGCTTGTGGTTTCGAGAACATTTATGTGATGTCATGTATGCCTGCATCATTCTGCATAACATGATTATTGAAGATGAAGGAGCGAGAGCAACTGAATTCAATGCTGAATCGAGTGCAAGGGGCGATATAAACGTGAACAGGGCACCAGTCCATCAAGGGGCGCCAGTGCCACTCCGCCAAGTTATTGAGAGACAAACTCAGATTCAGGATACACGTGCCCACGACCGCCTTATGGAGGATATGATTGAAAAGATTTGGGCACGTTTTGGTCCACTCCACGAGTAGTTGTTGTATTTTTATTTATTTCTTAATTATTATTTTTTTTAGTTATTGTCTTTTTTTTAAATTCAATAAAATTGTCATTTATTTACCTCAAGAATTTAATTAAGTTATTTTTTTATAATATTTATTACAAATAAAAAAAAAACAACAAAATAAAATCTATTCAATCATTAAAATCACGCTTCTCAGTGCTTCAACCTAGGTCTTACTCAACCCCATTGTAGTGGAAAAATCAACCTATGTCTAACTCAACACCACCAATCATTAAAATCATGCTTCCCAGTGCTTCAACCTAGGTCTAACTCAACCCCCGTAGTACATGCTCTTATAATTGGAAGTTCGTTAATTTGAATTACATCGGTATATTTTAATGTAGATATTTTCAGTTAATTTTTGTTACAAAATTATAAATTAGGGTTAATTGCATGTAAATTCGTAACGTTTCACTAAATTTGCAAATTACACATTTTTTTAAAATAAAAATGTGCAATAAATTCAAAACATTTTGATTTTTCGCAATTTAACTTCGATGGCCGTTTTCCCCCAAATTAAATCTTGCGTGGCAATCGGACTTGACACACTGAACATCCCGAACGGCCAAACTCGATGATGACGTTTTGCTTAAGGGAAAACGACGTCGTTTTAGTTACTTTCAATTTTAATTATCAATTTGTCCCCATTTCCCTCTTATCTTTCCATTTTGCAGTTAGGGCTCCTCCATTTCACGACGTCGGCAGGTATAGGAATTAACAGAGGAGCTTTGTAGAGGAGCTTTGCATCACGATGCCGACGACTACAAGGAATTTGGAATTTCTTGGAGAAATAATTTGTATCCAGCAATAAAGAATATAATCCCTCCGACCCCCATAAATATACATAGTTTTCCTTTTTTGTATGTCCCCCAAAATTATGCATTGTCCATTTTAGTAAATAACTCATTCACTTACATCTTAAAACTCGTGCCCCAAAACTATGCATAATTGTGTGGTCGGAGACTAGAAAACAACAACAATCAAGAATATTTACAGAATATTGAAATTTTCTAGATCTGTAACTCTAAAAGTGAAATTAAGCATTTGTTGAATCAGAGTACTTCTTATTTTCATGAAAACAACAGTTCATGAATTTTACTGAAAAATGAGAAAAAACAAATTGAAAATTAACCAATATCCACCACTTATTTTGTATTCCGCCAGCCCGGTGCCCTCAAGGCCGCCGTCGCTGAGTTTATCAACACCTTCATCTTCGTCTTCGCCGGATCCGGCACCGGTATTGCCTACAACAATCTCACCTTTAATGGACCTGCCTCAGCCATCGCCCACGCTTTCGCCCTGTTCGTCGCAGTCGCCATCAATGCTAACATCTCTAGCGGCCACGTCAACCCCGCCGTCACCTTCGGCCTTTTCGTCGGAGGAAACATCACTCTCTTCCGCGGTCTCCTCTAAATCATCGCCCATATGCTCAGCTCTGTTGCTGCCTCTGCCCTCCTCATCTTCACCACCGGTGGCTATGTATGATCTCTCTCTCTCTCTCTCTCTCTCTCTCTCTCTCTCAATATGAAACCCTTGGCTAACTCTAATCTACATTGCAGGCCATTCTGACGTTCCGCCGACATTGTGAAATGGAGGAGCCCTAACTGCAAAAGTGGAAGGAAAAGACGGGAAATGGGGAAAATTGATAATTAAAATTGAAAGTAACTCAAACGACATCGTTTTCCCTTAAGCAAAACATCGTCGTCGAGTTTGGCCGTCCGGGATGTCCAACGTGTCAAGTCCGATAGCCACACAAGATTTAATTTGGAGGAAAACGGACATCTGAGTTAAATTGCGAAAAATTAAAACAATTTGAATTTACAAAATATTTTAAAAAAAAAATGTGCAATTTTTAAATTTGATGAAATATTACGAATTTACGTACAATTAAACCTATAAATTATTTGTGCTTTTTTTTGTTGAGGGTTAGGAATGACATGATGGTCTAAGCAAGTAGTGACAAAGGTCAAACAGAAGTCTTTTTGGCTGGTGAAATAGATGGCTTTATAATTGGAAGTTCGTTAATTTGAATTACATTGGTATAATTTTATGTAGTAGATATTTTCAGTAATCACCAACAGCTCCTAGAATTGTACAGAGAAAAACAAACAAATATTCCTATTATTGTTTATGGAATGTTTCGCATTGTTGAGGTTTATTTTACCCATGTCACTAAAGACTAAAGTAGCAAGCAATGAACTTTTTTTTTCCCCCCCTTTATCTTTTTTTATACCTAAGCAGTGGATATTTTTTCACATAATCTCCTATGCGACCGATTGCATGGTACGACTGGAGCTCACCTGATCCGCGCTTGATCCACATATGGCCCATGTGTCTAGTGTTAATACTCCCTCCGACCTACTTATATATATATATTTTTTTAGGAGTCTCACTCGTATTGTTATTTTCTAAATAAGAAAAGTTTTTACCCTTTTAAATTCTTTAAAAATAATGGAATCCATTCACTTTTTATCTTTTTACTTTTATTTTTAATCTCCGTGCAATATCAATAGGTGGTATATACAATCATTGAGAAAACTTATTACAAATAATTGCTTAGTCCAATTGTTTTCCAACCCACTTGAAACGATTCTAATCTACTTAATGGCAAGTGGCGAGTGTTCCTCGTTGCCACCAAATTCAGCATTTTTTTGTTTTCACTTTTTTTTTTCGTTTTTTTTGCATTATTTTTCTTTGTTGCGTTGTTTTATTTTTAGTTTCTTTTTTTTCCTTATTTCTTTTTTTAGAATTAGGAAAACGAAAAATTATAATTTAACTATACCAAATCCCATTAGCCACAATTTTAATTTTTTTTGTCGTGATTAAAAGTAGCATTTGTTATTTAGTTGTAGGGTTTAAGATTATTAAAGTAGCATTAGTCGTGGACTGATATCATGGAAAATGTTACGACAAACATTACTTTTTATTTCGATAAATTTATATTGAAAATATTACTTTTGTTTACGAGAAATTGTTAGTACCTTTTATCTCGAAAAATGTTACTTTTGTTTATAGTAATTGTTACTTTGAAAATACATTACTTTAATTTACGACAATAGTTACTTTTTATTTTGATAATTGCTACTTTGAAAAAATGTTATCTTTGTTTATGACAATCATTCCATTTTATCCCAATAAATATTACTTTCAAAAATATATTACGATAATTATTATTTTTTTATCCCGACAAATGCTACTTTTATTTATGATAATTGTTACTTTAAAAATTATTACTTTTATTTACGACAGTTGTTACCTTTTATTTTGATAATCGCTATACTTTTTATTTTGATAATCGCTACTTTGAAAAAGTAGTATTGTTGTGATAAAAAATAGTATTTGTCGTGATTAAAAATAGCGTTTGTAGTTAAACAAAAGTGGCATTTTTCGTGAGTAAGAATAGCATTTGTCATGACTAAAGTAGCATTTATTGTGGATAAACGTAGCATTTTTATTAAAAATAGCATTTGTCGTGATTAAAAGTAGCATTTGTCGTGAGTAAGAGTAGCATTTATTGTGAATAAGAATACTTCCTCTGTCCACGAAATGGTTGTCATTTTTGCTACTTAAGTTTGTCGACGAAATGATTGCCACTTTTGCTACTCCACTCACATTTATTGTGGGACCCAAACTCCACTCACAACAATACAACCTATAATTCACTACTACCTACTATTTTCTTAAAGTGTAGTGCTATTTCAACATACTATGTTCAGACATACGAAGGTAAAAATACGGATTTGATGATTTTTTTTAACTAATAATTTAATTTCATAGTTCCGACAGTTTGGTTATTAATAAACATACATTTTTTAAATTTTAATTATAAAGTTTCATCCCAATTTAAATTCACATGTTTAGGACTTAGGTGTGGATGAGAGTAAAATTTGGGAGCAGGTACTTGAGATCGATATTTCGGAAGGGGGTCTGAGTAGGAAAGAAATTTTGAAGCCAATCGGACAATGTTTTTCCTATTTCAAGCAGTATGTCCAGACATAGTATGTCCGAATAAAATTATTGTTTCTTAAAACCTGTGTCGGCTACAATGTGGCAATCATTTCGTAGACGGAGGGAGTAATATTTATCGTAATTAAAAGTAATATTTATCGTGAATAAGGGTAATATTTTTCGTGAATAAAGTAATATTTATATTAATAATATCTAATTATTAAATAACTATTATGCCATTGGAACTTTTTTCTACGAGGGATGGGAATATTTCTCACCTTTGGAGTACGTAAACGCGAAAAAATTCACCCACACACCTAAAGTATAGTTGTTATAAATAAAAGTATTTATAGTTAATAAAAGTAATATTTATCGTGAATACTAGTAATATTTATCGTTAATAAAAGTAGCATTTGCATTTATTGCTTGAATATCTAATTATTAAAGAATTATAAAGTCATTGGTACTTTTTCTACGAGAGATAAAATGTTTCACACCCTTTGGGCTACGTAAATGCAAAAAAAAAAAACCCCAATCAACTTATTTAATATTTGTCTTGAATAAAAGTAATATTTACATTTATTGTTAGTAATACCCCAAAATATTACTACAATTGTTATTTAAAAAAAAAAAACAAGTTTGATAAAAAATAATAAGAAATTCACAAAAAAACGTAAAAAATAACAAAAAATAAAGTAGGAAAGACAAAAGAAGAAAGCATATTAAAAACAGAAAAATAATATTAAAAAACAAAAATAAAATAAGGAAGATCTTTAATAAGAAAAAGAAAGTTAACAAACGAAATCTAACGGTATATCGCCGCTGGGGATACAACTCGCGACGCCATAGTTGTTAGCAAATGCTTCGACCTCTGGGCTAAAAACATTATTTTAAACATAGTTGCTATGTGTATTATAAAACATAAAAACAAAATCTTGACGCGGGTCCGGGTCCGGGTCCAGTCGCATGGATCCGGTTGTACCCAAGTATGCCCCTATTTTTTAATGTAAAATTGGAAGAGAACTCACTGTAGCTTTCTATCCCAATTTTTTTAATAAAAGAGATTAGAGCTACTCTGTCAAAAATTAGCAACTGTTACCTTGTTTAACTCATAACAGTAAAGCAAATAGATTATTTATTTATAAAGTTGTATGTTTTGGAAAAACTCATTAATCCAAAAGGGACCAAGAAAACAAAAGCAAGTAAATGATACGTATGTAGAAGACAAAAAAAGAAAGGTTGTGCTGATTATGTTATGATGCAGAAGCAGCTAAATTTAAGAATCTGCTTCTGTTGCTTGTACTTTAGAATCGAATTATTAGAAGTAATTATTTGGATGCTCTATCAACTGTTTGACTTCAATATTAAAATTAAAAAAACTGGATGAAATCACAAATGCAACATTTTATCTAAAAAATAATTCCCAAATACTTGTAGATTTATTACAGGCCAAATTGCACATAATTCCCCACTTTTTTTCAAATTATCGTTTATTTACCCATTTTTTTTTGTTGTAAAAAAATTCCCAACTTCTTTTTTTTTTCGCAATTAGATCCTCCGGCCATTTTAATAAGCACGCGTCACATACTACATATGCTACTACATTACCACGCATTTACTGCAATTATAAATAATTACTTCTTGAAAATTTCGACGCAATATTTTGAGTTGAAATTATATATTGATTGTTAATAATAGAAATGCATGTAATCTTGAAGGTGAAATTAGGAGAATATTATAAATAAAATGCTATGGAATATGAAAATATTTGTTAGGGAATCGTAAATTTGGATTTGGGTGCGTCTTTTTCATGTAAGATAATCTACAACAATATGTGAGTAAATTTTGGCCTTTCCGGTTGTTGACATAGACTATGTAAATTTTACAGTAAAATAATGTCAATTCTTAGAAAAAAAAAATAGTAGTACATGTTAAGTAGAATAATGTAAATTTGTAGCAAATTAATAAAAATTAATATAAGAGCTATTTGGATACATTAGGACCAACCACACAAGTCTAATTGAAGAAAAAATATACACTAATTAGGGTAGTGTTGTTTGAAAAGTAAAATATACCCTAATTCATAATTACAAACCTTAAGAAAAAATGTGATTATTTTTATCTTTACCATTAACTTTCTTTTTCTTACGTGTATAATTTTATTTTTCTTTTTATCTGTCTGAATAGAACATATAATTTTAAAAGTTTAGTTTTAGAAAATAATACAATTACTCCTTTCAAATTTATAATCTTACACGATTTTAAAAACGTTCTACCATAACTTCGGAATTATTTCAGCAATAAAACGTTTAAATGATACACATCGAATAAAACTTTGTCAAAATAAGTTTATGGTATCATAGAGGTGATATATTTTATTGGAATATCGGACGAAAACCACAAATTCTGTAGACGATATTAATTTCCAATAATTATTATTTGCAATCTCTTTGAGAGATCTCTTTGAGGATGGGGATAAAAACCCTAAACACTGTAGAAACTACCAAATACCCAATTTTCTTCTAATTAACAAATCTTATACAGCTGATACAGAAGAATTAAACTGATCTGATAGTGGCGGGTTTTTCCAGTCAACCTTGTATATTTGATGTCAATATTCTTGCTGCTATATTTTGACTAATTTACAAGAAAGAAATACTTTAATGACATGAAAATTGTGTTTTTCCTTCGAGAAGGACTCCTGTGCATACATTTGCACAGTACATAACTGATAACCCGCCCCGACTAGCCACGCGCCTGCCCCGCCCCGTGCGTGAGATTCACGCCCCGCGCGTGGGTCTCACGCGCTACAAAGTTTTTTTTTTTTTTAATTTTTTTTATTTCCAAAATATTTTTTTTTCGGCGGAGCCTTCGGCTTCGATTTTACGGCTCCTCCTTCGCTCTGATTACTAAAATAAGGATAATAACTGGACAACAATTTGGATTTTTTCGGCTCGTTCCGAGGCCTTCGGCTCCCTTCGCTCGAATCTTTACCAAAGAAGAAGCGGCAAACAAAAAAAGAAGGGTAAACAAACTAAAATTAAAAATAAAAAAAATGGTCAAAAGAGGATTTGACAGGGTCAAACGGATCAGGCCGGGTCGGGTCGAGCGGGCGAGCGTTATACGGTGCAACAGTTGCACCAGAGTTTTTATCTTTTCCTTAACCCGAGAACTAAAGAGGGGGGCCGTATAGAAAAATTGAAAACAGAATAGCAAAAGCCAAATGAAAGGTACAACTTACTACAGCTATGCTGAGGTTGATGCAGAAGCATCCAATTGAGTCGTAAATTTTGGATGCTCTATTGACAAATTAAATTGAATAACAGTTGCAGAAATTGATTTTTAAATATCTTATTGCAATGTCTGTATGTCAGTGAAAATAGCGAGAGGAAACTCCAACATATAAAAAAAAAAATGAGAGTCATTCATTGTTTAAGTTTTTGACTGGCATGAACTCAACTATTGTTTTCTAAAATAAAAAGGGCTGGAATCCTATATCTTGAAATATAATGGGAAGATAAAGTTGAGGAGGAGGACAAAATTCCGGCTGAGATTATTGATGTTGGTGGGGAAAGACAGGGCACCGCCAATTCTCTCTCCTCCCTCTCTCTCGAAACCAATTTGTCGTCAACTTGTGAATTAATTTGTGATGCAGCTACATACGAATTGCCAATTTTTCAGAAAATAATTAAGAATCCGCATATTCACAATTTCAAACTATACAAGAAATATAGAGTATATTGTAAGACAAAAACATGGGTGCAAATGTTGCACCGCGTAACACTCGCTCGCCCGACCTGATCCGACCCGTTTAACTCGGATCAACCTTCTTTGACCCATAAGTATCGAAAAAAATATCTGGAAAGAAAAAAAATAAAAAAAATAAAATTGGGGCGCGTGGGGCGGGTCGGGTCGGGTTATGCACCGTACATAAGTATGCATACAAGTGCAACTCGTATTGTATATTTACACTTACAAACAAGCAAAAAAGAGTTTGTGTGAAAAATACCCAAAACTAAAAATAAAAGATAAATAATGTAAGTATATAAAAAATAGTAAATAATACTCTTTCAAATAATGTAAAATTACATAGTTGTCCTACGTCTTCTTAATTATTTCCTTTTTTTTTTTTTATCATTTAAAGCATCTTCGATGGCGACAATTAATTCCGGCAG
This sequence comes from Schizonepeta tenuifolia, assembly GCA_029490685.1. NCBI lineage: Eukaryota > Viridiplantae > Streptophyta > Magnoliopsida > Lamiales > Lamiaceae > Schizonepeta > Schizonepeta tenuifolia. Next base: position 74,286,341 of record CM055958.1, read on the forward strand.
CAACGATCAAGGGCCAACACGAATGACTATTTTGGTGACTCTTTTTTGTGTATATATAAATTAGTGTGTTGCCAATCGAAATTTGATGGGAATAGACTAATTATATAAAATATGAAAAAAATTATTTGATGTGTGAGTATTATATTATGAGTTGATAGACGGATACTCCTGAGCTGACAATAGATTTTTAGCCTGTGATACCAATAATTATATAAATGTAAAAATAAGTAATTAACACTTTTTTTTTCTTACATCAATAATATTTTTTATTCATAAGAAAAAAGACAAAATGAACATATTTAGCTTGATAAATTTACTTTGTGAAAGTTTAAATCTGAAATAAATTAGCACAATATCAGTTTTAACACCGATAAATATAAATTTGTGATAATTCTTCAGAATAACTATTTTGTGGCATTAGAAATTGGCGTTAGCACCTTTAGTTGATATTATATATTTTTCCAATCTAAAATCATTAAATTTGTACTTGTCCCAAACTTGACATACATATTTTATATTTGTACCCATCTCAAATCTAGGAATGTCAATAGGTTGAGTATCTACCCATCAAGCATTTGGATCTCAAGCTGAATTCGTTTAGGTTTTTTTATCTATACCCGTCTTAAATCCAATAAAAATTTAACTGACAACCCAAGCCTGAAACTCATCGCAAATTCGTTGGATAATACCCGTTATCACCCGTTCAAAATTTTGAGTACTATAAATCAACATTAATAGTAAATATTAAAAAAATTAGAATTAAATAAAAAAATCAATATAATAGTTTATTAAAATAAATCTCACAACAATTACTTACTAACGAAATATCTAACATAAGTGTTATACATTCGATATCTCTTATAAATTGTTCTAATAAGTTTACTACATAATTTATAAATAAGACTAATCCATTGTCAATCCTACTTAAACCTATTTAAAAAAGAAACATCATTACTTCTATTCGTCAATCCGTCTCAATGTTGATTTTTAGAACAGTTAAGAAGATAACATATAATATCAAAGTGGATAAGTTTAGTTTTCGGTCCTAACCCTATTATTTCGGTCTATTTGGATCGGATCGTCCATTTTGACTAAATTGTCATCCGTACCTATCACACTCGATTATGAATGAAAATAGATTGAATACCCACAATATTAAATTTTCTTCAACCTTAATTAAATTTTCCATATCCGAAATCTAAATAAAATAAACTTTACTATTTGTACACATCTCAAACTCATTGGGTAATAAATGGTAGTTACCATCTCACTCGGACATGCGTTCGGATTTTAAAAAAATTGGGTTCTAACATTATTTTTTCTCGATCAATTTCAGTCGACCTGTCGATTTCAGGCAAAATTGACGTTCATATCTTGCAAGCTCATTTAGGAATCATAATGGATCGGATTCCTCTATTAAATATTTCTCACCATGAATTATAATTTTTTTATGTGTACGCACCTCAAATCTAATTAAAACAATATAAAGCACATTAACTACTAAAATCTCTATTGGAAATTGTTAGTAAATTTTTAAATACAACTTCTAACTCTTCTTTTTCTTTTCAACAATATTTGTCCACACTTGACTTAGTTTTGAGGTTTTGATGTAAGACATTTTAAGATGACATATTAATTATAATTACTTAATTACCGTTTCTTTCTTGATTGAAGATTTTTATATTTACTTGCATTTCATTTACACAATATTGGTTGATTGGTTAGAGTGTATTGGTAACTAAATTGCCACATATAATTAAAATAAAACCGTTTCTTCCTTAATTTGGCTAGAAAATGATATAGGTTAAAAATGAAGATGCGTATATTTTGAAGAATTTAGATAAATATAAAACAAAAAATCTAAAAATTCCACATAGAATAGAGAATGGATGTGAGCTTAGGAATCAACTCTCCTATTATAAAGAAGATAGAATTACATGATAAATAACACATACGAATATCATACATGATTACTGTCTAGTAGTGGGGGATGGAGTGAAAAGCAAGGAGGTCAACTACACCCAAAAAGAAAAAGAAAAGGCTTTTTCTTTTTTTGAGAGAAAAAAGAAAAGTTACTAGTATTATATAGATATATCAATACTACTAGTAGATGATTTCGTGTACCCCCCAACTTACTTTCGTGGCCCATTTAGGCGTATGGCATGTCAATTAGTAGGGTAATTATATACACAGCCCCCAAAATTACTCTCAGTCATCACAGCCCCTCATTTAATATAATAATAAAAAATATTATGAATATACAATTTCATCCCTTAACTCCAATTTAAATTTCTAAGAAAATATTTCTATAGCACATCTTCATCTTTGTCTTCTCTTCTCAAAATCCCATTTAGGCGTATGGCATGTTAATTAGAAGGGTAATTATATACACAACCTCCAAAATTACTCATCACAGCCCCTCATTTAATATAATAATAAAAAATATTATGACTATACAATTTCATCCCTTAACTCCAATTTAAATTTCTAAGAAAATATTTCTATGGCACATTTTCGTCTTTGTCTTCTCTTCTCAAAATTAAAAATTTCTAAGAAAAAGAATTATAACTCCATGGCCTCGTCTTCGTCTTCTCTTCTGGGTTCTAACGTCTAAACCACACACACTCTCTCTCTTTCTCTTTCTCTCTCACCAATCACACTCTCTCAATCACAATCAAGTGTAATCTCCTGTATCTTCTATAAAACTCCTCAAAATTATCCGAAAAAATACAAACCACCGCAATTCTTTCACATTTTTCAGGGTTGTGCGATCGACAAATGACGATAATTAAAGAAAAAGTGTTATTGAATTACAAGGAAAAAGAAAAGAGCATTTCGACAGTTGAGGGATGCTGCAAGAAAAGATCAAATATTGTAAAGAAGTTTTAATTTGGGTGATTAAAAATGAGAATTTGATGCTTGCAATGTTTCAATCCATTTGGGAGAATTAAAGGATTCATTTTAAGGTGTATTTAGAGTTAGCACACAATTTGATCACATTCTTCTCGTATTGAATCGGAAATCGATGTTGGAGATGTATAAGAGGATAATTAGAGAAACTTCTTGCTCTCCATAAATCATAAATGTTCTGCAGAAACCTCAAGTAATATGAAAATGGAGACCCTACATTGAAGTTCTCACAATCTGAGGTGGACGATGTATGTTATGTTACTTTGTTTTAATTTGATGTAGGTATATTGATTTTTTTGTGCGATTATTGTATCCGAATAGGGTAAACAATCTTTTTTTCTTTAAATATTTGGGATTATACGTTAATTTCAGTGTATTTCTCTTTCTTCAGATTTTAGGGCTAAATTGCAACCGGTTAATCGTTCTTGTTTAGATTTGGGGGATATGACATAAAACTTATAATCAATTATTAATTAATTAAGACTTTAATTTGGAGTTAAAGGTTGAAGTTGTACATTTATAAATATATTTATTATTTTATTAAATAGGGGCTATAGAGAGTAAAATGGGGACTGTATTTAAAATTATTCTACTCTTTCCGTACGCGAAAAAGAGTCTTACTTACCCCTTTTATTTTGTACGCGAAAAGGAGTCTCATTTCACTTTATGGACTCATACACTCCAAGAATCTCTCTTATTTACACTCATTTGCCATTGATGGACCCACCTCCCAACAACTTTTTCACTACCTTTTGTCAATACTACTACATTTTTGTCATTAACACTACCCCTACTTTTTAACTTTTACTCCACTCAAATCAACTTTACCAATTTTTTTAATCCCTGTGCCTAGCCGCAATTGGGACTCTATTTTACGTATGGAGGGATTAATTAGTAAGCTCGTCCAATTAAATAAATTGAGGCTTGATGTTGAAGCTCACCACTTAACTTAAGCCCACTATTAATAAATACTCCCTCCGTCCAAATTTACTTGCCCCATTTGGCCTCAAAAAAGTGTCCAAACTTACTCTACCTGTTTTGACAATTTGATCCATATACCCTTATTATTTTTGCTTTATTACTTCCCTTTGCCATAATTAACTCATTACCATTTTAATTAATAAATTAAATACCTAATTAATCTTTCCTAATTATCCACCCTAATTAACCCAACCCAACAACCCATTTCTCTCTCTCATTTCTGTTTTCTGAACCTCTCTCTCTCTCTCTCATTTCTCTCGAAGCATCCATCTCACTCTCTATTCTCTGCAACCCTAGATCTACTCTCTCCGCCGCGACGACGCTTCCCTTACCGCTTCGATCTCTTTCTCTGCAACCCTAGATCTACTCTCACTCTCACTCTCACTCTCTCCGCCGCGACGGCGCTTCCCTTCCGCTCCGATCTTTTTCTCTACAACCCTAGATCTACTCTCACTCTCTCCGCTGCGACGGCGCTCCCTTCCGCTCCAATCTCTTTCTCTGCAACCCTAGATCTACTCTCACTCTCTCCGCCGTGACGGCGCTACCTTCCGCTCCGATCTCTTTCTCTGCAACCCTAGATATACTCTCACTCTCTCTCTCCGCCGCCATGGCGTTTGTCTGAATACAAACTCCTCCCCTCTGAAACCCTAGCATCGATGAAGGAATTCAAGGCTTCACGAGGGTGGAGATCGACCCCTCCTCCGATTCGTCGATACCACCCCCTCCCTCCCCCTCGTGGGTACCACCTCCCCCTTCCGATTCGTCAGATTTTCCGGAGGATCTATGAATTCTACCAGACTGGGAGCCCTCTCCAGTTACCGAAGATCCGGAGATGCATCAATCTGAGGTGGTGCCGAAATCTGTGTTCTCTGAGGTGGCGGAGGAGCCTACCGTTTCCCCGGTGCCAGAATCTGTGTTTCCCGTTGAATCGGAAGAGCCTGCCGTTGCATTGGGTGAATCTGAGAAGCTAAAAAAGTCCATTCCTTCGAGTTTGGATCCATATCAGCTCTACTGTCGTGATGGCAAGGATCAATATGAGTCCGACTCTGATTCGGACACTGAGGTTATTTCTTTCTTAATACTCTAGTTGGTGATGGCTGGTGATGTCTTTTATTGGTGTTTTTAGGCTGGTGATGCCTTTTATTGTTGGGTTGTCGCTGGTGATGCCCTTATTTGCTGGAACTGATATTGCATTTGATCTTTGTTGCCTAAATTGATATCTGCAATTGATGCTATGTATGATTGGTTGAGTCCCTGTATTTATTGCCTTAGTTGATTGATGCAAATGATGCTATGATCATGCTGATGCTTGCTACCTATGGAACTGATACTTCATTTGATCTTTGTTGCCTTAATTGATATCTGCAATTGATGCTATGTATGATTGGTTGAGTCCCTGTAATTGTTTCCTTAGTTGATTGATGCAAATGATGCTATGATCACGTTGATGCTTGCAATCTATGATTGGTTGAGTCCCTGTATTTGTTGTCTTAGTTGATTGATGCAAATGATGATATGATCAAGCAATTCCGAATGAGTAGTTCTTGCTTCTACCATCTATGCAGTTTTTTTGTTTTTGTAGTTTTTGGTGGTTGAAAATACATTGAATGCTGACTGTATTTGTTGCCTTAATGGATGCAAATGATGCTATGCCCTTGCTGATGCTTGCTGTGTATGATAATCTGATGCTTGTATTGATGCAACCACTAGGTCAGCAATGACCTAGTTTAGGAGGCTCAGCATACTGTGATGCTATTGATTGAATATCAAACTGCTCCTCTTCTATCTACTGTGATGATGCTTGTGATTGTGCATAAGACAAACCAAAAACAATGTTATCATTACAACATCATAGTTTAGTTTACATTCCAAACAAGACAAAAAACAAAAACATTCACTTTGTTTGTCCCTGTAAACTAACTCAAAACTACTGTAATTGCCTTCCATTCCTTCAGTTCTCTAGCCCCACACTATCCAATGCCTCTGTTAATTCATCTAAGTTGTAGAATTTGTCTTTCCCTATGCCATGTAACTTTAAATAGCCCAAACTCTCTCTCACAAACTGTACATCAATTTCAATACAGTCCGGTAAGACTCCATCTTTGATCATGTTGTCTTTTCCCATATGTGGCATAGTGTAGTCATTACTCCCCTTCACTTTCATGATTTTTGCATAGCACATTTGCAGTTGTAGGAAAATCTTGTTAATCTTCTAGGGAGGGTAATCTGCATAAACTTCCTTGACATTTCTGAGCAACTCATCTGCATTTGATGCACCTTTCTTATCTTTTAGTGACTGTATGCTCCTAAAAAACCCCAAGTCATTTATGTTGGTGTCTGGACTGTTTGTTGGTTGGTTTATCAGATGGATGTGAAATCCATCTGTGTGTGCAATAGCTTGAAAGTTTGGATCATTGTCCTTAATGTGTGGTTTGACATTATCTTGCTGTATCCATATTTCTTTGCCTAGACATTTTGGCCAGTTGCTTTTAATTGCTGGTACCATTTGTATGTTCACTTTCATGAGAAGTATGCATGATGCTATGATAAGAATGCATATACTATACTTATTTCCTGATTGTGCAAATGATGCTATGCCCTTGCTGATGCAATCTTTTTGTGTATATGTATGATAAGAATGCGAATACTATACTTGATTCCTGATTGTGCAAATGACCCTATTTTCTTGCTGATGCCATCTTTCTGTGTATATGTATGATAAGAATGCAGATACTATACTTGATTCCTGAGTGTGTAAATGATGCTATGCCCCTGCTGATGCCGTACTTGATGAATTGATTGCATTGGTTACCTCAGTGAGTAGTTGTTGTTTGGCTACTTCTCTTGTAACTGACTGCATTGGTTTGAGCTCCATTGTGCCTTTGATTCTGTTCTTTGAATTCCTTTGAGCAGGCTCTTCTGTGATAAATGGAAATATTCCCAGTTTTCCATCAAAGATGACATTTCCTTCTTTATCTATGATTGGCCTAGCTATGGCACAACTGAACATTATCTTTAAGATGTGAGACTTTGATTGAAGCTGCCTATGTGGTCTTTTCTCACCCTTGGCAAGGTAGTATCTGTCCTTTGCTTTGGTGAGATAAAACCATTTCTCATCTATGTGAACTATATTGTGCATCTGCTGAAACTTTATCTTCCCACCATGAATGATATTTCCTAGCTGACTCATGCTCCAATTCAATCTGCATAACTTATTTTCTGGGGTCAGAAATGGCTTTACTGCATTGGCATGAGCCTGCAACTCTTGATCTTTGTACTAGAGATGACATTGGCTCTTACTAACATCTAAATGTTCTGCCATACTCCTAAATGATGTCCTATGAAGAACTGACATGTTTTTGATATTTTCTACATCATATGGCTTCTATTTCTTGTGCACTGACCCTATTTTCTTGCTTTGGAGACTTATAGGAACTCCCTGTTAAAGTTAAGCTCTGGCCCTAGACCAGATGGACCAAGTAGTCTTCACATTGCAATGGAACTCCTCTGCAACTGCTTTTTTGGCTCCATAATCCAGTTTTCCTCTGCTGTTGCGTTCGAGAAGCCATTGGACAATGGTGTTTAGCTGCTTGCTGTTGAACTCATGAGTAGTTCTTACTTCTACCATCTCTGCAATTTTTTTGTTTTTGTAGTTTTAGGTGGTTGAAAATACATTGAATGCTGACTGCTCCTCTTCTATTTATTGGAGTTTTCTTGGGTTAGATGTTGTTCAAATTTCCCTTCTTGTTTTGGATCAAATCAAGGATCAAATCAATGTACTTTTACAATTATTAATTCAATGAAATTTCATATTTTGGCTCCAAATTTGTTCATTTTTCCTCTCATTTCAAGTCTGGCCAGTTGCACTTTTATTTTAACAGTTTTAATTTCTTGTTTCTAATCTGCCATATGACAGCTCGAAAAAAAAAAAAACAGATTGCAAAATTCAGTGTTTTTAATTTCATGTGATGATGAACAAATTGGTGAGAGAAAAAAAAAAACCATTCCAGCAACTAATTAAAAAAAAAAAAACAGGATTTCACATAGGAAATTAAAAAATGAAACCAACATTCTCTCTCTCTTTCTCTCTCTCTCTCTCTTGCTTTTGTTAATCAAAAAATTAAGAAATTAATTGCACACTATCCCACTACCCCTCAAAGTCTTTTTCCTCCACCAACTACACTTTTTTAGCATTCATTAAACTCCGTGCCATCACTCAAATGGGGCAAGTAAATTTGGACGGAGGGAGTAAATAAAGAAAGAAACAAAGATGCCTATTTTGGAATTGGTGAAACAGAACAGAGAGAATGAAGCTTTTGCTACCAAAAAAACAAACAGTTACACCAACACAACTTATTCAGTTCAGCAGTTGACACCTCCTCTTTCCAATTTCCATTACCGTAGCACTAGCACCAACACAGCTTATTTCAACTTCAGAAGTTCGCTCGTCTCATATAAGATGCACAACTACAATGTTTATATTTTTAAGATACAATTAGGGAGAACAACTATATACTCCCTCCGTTCGTGAAAATAAGTCCCATTGTGTGCTGGGCACGGAGATTAAGAAAGCTGATAAAGTTATTGTGAGTGGAGTTAAGGTCCCACTTATTGAGAGTGGAAGAAGTAGATTGAAAGTTAAAATTATTGTGAGTGGAATATGAGTCCCACTTGTTGTGAGTGAAAAGGATAAAATAAAATTAAAATTGTTATGAGTGGAATAAGGGTCCCACATATTGTGAGTGGAAAAAGTTAAATGAGAGTGAAAGTTGTTGTAGGTCCCACTTGATGTGAGTGAAAATAGGTAAGTAGGACTTGTTTTGATGAACAAAAAAAGGGCAAGTAGGACTTGTTTTCGTGAACGGAGGGAGTATATAGCAATTAATTAAGCCCTAGTCACACTAGGAAACACACCCGTACCTAAAAATTGATCATATTACAATCCAAGAAATTCGGCTCGAGCATGGGCTTGCCCCCTGTAAACATGATGACTATCACATACAAAAGTAGCTAGTCATGTATATATATGCCGCCCGGAAGAAAAAATTCAACAAAAAAGTCGCCGAACATATCATATATGGTTAGTATACATGAGTATCATACACGAGTATCATCATGTATGTTGCTCATGTATGCCACAAGATAACAAATTCAACAAAAGAAGTTGTTGGAAAAAGCATCAGAGTTGACTGTTAAAATATCACATGAGTATACATGTGATGGTCCCGATACGAGTTCTGGTGTATGGGGGGGGGGAATACACCAGATAGGAATTTTAAAACAACTCTCGAAAAATACCACAACTAAGTAAGAAAACTCAGCTGGATTCACAACTGAGTAAGAAAACTCAGCTGGAAGAGTGGTGCTGTGCGGAATGTGGTGGATAAAAATAACTCGTATAAAACAACTCACGCTCAGATGCAAGGTCGGTCAACAACCAAATCAGTTGAAATGTAAAGATGCAATTTTGAGTGCTGGCTAGTTGGTCAGTTGGATATGCAAAAAATAACTGAACAGAAAACACAACATAAAGGAATTACGTGGTTCGGAGAGAAGTCCTACGTCCACAGGGAGTTGTGAGTCCACACAACTCAGTCCAAATTCTTTTATCAAGCTACCACAAAGATTACGTGGGCTTTGCAACCGTACAGATAAGTTTGCGGGTACTTATCAACCTTACAGATAAGTTTGCGGGTACTTATCAATCTTTCTACTCAATTTCGGAAAGAGCAGGATCCTAACAACCTTTTTAGGGGATGTGTATAAGGGTAGGTTTTCCAACTACTAGCTCTAACAAAGAAGTGAGCTAGGATCTAAGCTTGAACAAATGAAGACTCAAACTAAGATCGAAAACACCAAGACAGATTCTAACTCTCTATGAACTCTCAACTGGTGATGTTCTTAGAGATTAATTGCAGTTTAGCTTGTGTGCAGTATATTGTCGTTCTTTCGCTCGTCTGTCTCTCTTGTATCTTCTCTGTGTTCTATCTTGATAAATGAATGAATGCCTCTATTTATAGGCGGTGAGGATTAACTAGTCGATGGAAGAGCCGTTGATCTCTATTCTGTGAAAGCGATGGCTTGTCTCTCATCTCTGCAGATTTTCCCGATTTGGCAACTGTGAACTTCTGCTTTCCTTCTGAGACAACCTTGTGTTGGGCCAAATGAGGTAATGACAGAACGTCAAACCTTCACGTGACTTCCTATTTGAAATTCAAATTTCAACCTTTGTCTTTCAACATTGGTTGGTCGGTTGAGAAGTTTGGTCTTCATCCGAGTGGTCTTCAGCTGATGTTCCATCTGATCGCTACCTTCATCTGACATTCTGACTGAAGAGGAATAGTTGAACCCTCAGCTGCCTTGAACTTCATGTTGTCGACTTATCAGATTGAGTCTTGCAACTGATGTTCTATCTGATCAGGTGGATTGTCACATCTGACGAACAGTTGATTTCTCAGATGTTTTCTTTCATCCGATGTTCTATATTCGAACGGTTGGCTTGAACGCTCAGTTGTCTTTCTTACATCTGATATTCTATATTCGAACGGTTGGCTTAAACGCTCAGTTGTCTTTCTTACATCTGATGTTCCACATCTGAATTTCCATCTGTATTTCTATCCGAGTATAGCCATGTTGCCGTCTTCAGCTGGAGTCCTATAAAGATAAAATCTGAACATTGCTCAAACAGCGAGCCTAAATACTAACATTAGGAAATGACAACATCTACTCGGTTGGGTTCAGTTGGTTTTGGAATCAATCAAAACTTTACTCAAATTTCCCAACAATTTCTCCCTTTTTGATGATGCCAAAACCCTACCGACCTATCTAAAATCTCAACTGAAATTCTAGACAGTTTATAAGACTGAACATCAAAGGGTTAGCACAGTTATAACATGGTATTGAAATAACTTTGCGATTCAGAGCTTGGACAACTGGAAATTGTACGTCAAGGTGAATCGGATATATGATGAAAGTTTTCATTACAACTGATGTGTTTACACAGATAAACATGGAAATCATACATCAGTGGCTCAAAAACTTTATCTCGGCTAATACTTCAGCCCATACTTGCCGAAAATCCTGACAAAAATTTCTCTCTTGGCATCTGACTCCTTCGAGATATCCACTCCATGTTCTTGACAGACTTTTCTGGCTTCAGCTGCGATCTTCTGTCTGTTAGGATTCCTTGTATCTGGAATGAATGGAGGAAGATAAGTAACCTTATGAGGGACAGGGACTGTATTCATATCCAGCTTTGCATCAATCATAGCTCGTCTGAACTGGCTGAACATGCCCGGATCCCCAGAGTGTAGCTCGGTTAGGGCTTCTTTGAAAGCTCTTCTTGAGTCCTCAGTTGTGTACACCTTCCTATAGTAGAAATCATTCACAAATTCTTGTTTGAATGATTCCCAATCATCATTCCATTCTTCCGGCATCCACTTGTCCACATGCTTGAAGCGTCCCTGGAGCTTGATCTTTCCTGGTAGTCTTTGTTGCTTCAATCTTGCTTCAGCCTTCACCTGATGTTTTTCAATGCATCGTCGGCATCGAGAGGCAACATTTCTGTCCAAGTTGTTGGTGATCTTGGCAAGCTCTTCCTCGAACTTGTTCACTCTTGTTGCTTGGTTGGCTGCGAATTTCTTTATCCAATCCGGATTCATGTAATCCTTCTCCGGAACATCCATAGCTTTAGCAGCAGCAATACACTCTTCGGTTGTAATACCGTCGAGTTCAGCATCGAGCTCGGCTGCAATCTCGGCTATGGAATTGTAGGAAACTCCATATTCCTTCGCTTGCTCCATGTCCTTAGCCATTTCTTCTCCTCCGACAACAATAGATTTCAGCTGTTGTTGTTTCTTGTCGGTTGGCTTCGGAGCGGACTTCTTCTTTGGAGCTGTCTTCTTCAGCTCGGTCTTCTTCTTCAGCTGAGATTCCTTGCCAGCTGTCATCCCTTCTTCAGCATGCGTCTCATCTTCCCGGGTCTCATTTTCCCCCTTTTTGGAATCAGCAACAAGGCTTGCGACTGAGCCATACAGAGAAGTGAGTTTCTGTTCAGCTTGCTGAATCCGGTTGAAAAGCTCATCTACTGCGCATTCCACATCAACCTTCTTTGCCAGTTTCTTGTCACGTCGCTCTTCATCAGCTTTCTTCATTGCAGCGAAGGTTTCAGTGACTTCAGTTTGGAAGGCGACGAACTCAGTCCATCTTTGTTCGAACCGGGAATCCCATTCTTGGTCTTGCGTCTGTTGAGATTTTGCAAGATTGGATTCAGATATGGACTTGAACACGTTCAGTTCTGATTTGATGCCAAGAACTGTTGTCTTCAGGTCATTGATATCCTTGCTGGTGGATGTTGAGAAGTCATCCAGCTTCATCTTGATCGCATCATGCTCTTCCAGCAGCTTCCTGTGCTTCTCATCCTGAGCTTCCATCATCCTCAGCTGTTCTTCACGGTTGAGCCGGATGTTGGCAAGCATCTCCTTCCTCAGCTGATTGACCCTCTCAGTGATCAGCTCGCAAATTTCATCTGAGGAGGGTGCTGGCTGTTCAGCTGGTGCTGGTTGTTCAACTGGTGCTGGCTGTTCAACAGTAACCATGACATGACGATTGGCCAGGTACTGTTGAAGTTCTTCTTCTTCCTGCTTTGCTGCTGCTGCAGCTGCGTCAAGATCATCTACAAAATCAGCAGACTTGGTCAGCATGTTGTCAAGGAAAGTGACACAATCTTGTTCAGCTGTCTCCCTTGTGTCTCTTCATTCTGCCTTGCTGACATCTAGACGGCGAGTCGGCAGTGCGATCTTGTTGTTGTACGCAACCTCAAGGTTGGTATAGTTGAAGTATTCCCTCAGACGGGACTCATCTGCCTTGAGCTGGTTCCAGCTGTGTATCCGGATGGTATCTTCCTTGACATACCAGTGGCTGAAAATTATGCTGAATTGATACAACAACTCAGTTCCGAGCGTGGCAAAGGTGGGCATGTCGCGCGCCTCGGGGAACATTCCAATCAGCTTCTGAAAGCAATAAGCCAACTTGCCTTCATGTTCCAACGCGACAGATTGACGATCAGCTTCTTCGTCGATGGGGGATGGAGAGAGATTTTCGTAGGGAATGGGTTCAAGGGTTTCCTCAACATTGGCCAAAGAAGTGGTCACAATGTTGGCATCGAGTGGAGAGCTCGAAATTTCTGACTGGGTTGTAATGTTGGCATCGAGAGGTTTCTCAACATTGGCCAAAGAAGTGGTCACAATGTTGGCATCGAGAGGGGAGCTCAGAATTTCTGACTGAGGATCGGTTACGAGAACCTGTCTGTGCTGTACGGCATCAGTTCCTGCCGTGGGGGAGGATGGAACGTCTTCGGATTCCTTGGATGAAGAAGCTGCATCCGAGGACATGTTCGGCTCATCTTCCGGATCGGTCTCCACCCCTTCTATCACATCTTGATGGGGAGACCTCTCCTTCCCTGTTCCACTTTCGCGAGGAACAATCTCGAAAGCGGTCTCGTCAACTGAGTGACTCGACTCAGATGGTGCCTCCTCAGCTGGTTTTGCAACTGACTTCTTGATGCGAACCCTCAACTTCTTCTTACGCGGCTCCTCCTCTTGATCCTTATCTGACTCATCTTTGAGTCGGCGTGCAACTATCGATCTGGAAGAGTGGCCGGCAGCTGGAGGCAGCTCCTCAGCTGTATCTTTCTCCTCAGCTGATTTCACAGCTTCCCTTTTCTCTTTGAGAGTGTAGACACTCTGAATCACATCAAGAGCTTTCTTAGCTGTTGGGAACAACATCTGCCTCTTGATTGGTGTCTCCTCACTGTCTTCCCACACCATGTTTTGATCCTTTGTGGCGAGAAGGATCAGGGCAAATATTTTGACTCCAAAGTTGAGAGTTCTCTTAACACTCAACAACTTTTCCCCGGAATCATTTGTAGTTTCTGTAATCTTCTGCTTCTCCACTGTCAACTGGTGTTCGAAGAACTTGAACCAGTTGATGTTGTGCTTGTGCTCCAAAGCTATCAGCTACTTGAGCTTGGGTCAGCTGATATCTCTAAAAGCACCGCTGTATCCAAAGATAACCTTGGATACAACATCGAACATAAGTCGATATTCGGGTTTCAACTTTGTTCGCTGCATGTTGCTCCTCAATCTTTCTGCAGTGATAAGAGTATCCTCAATAAATTGTTCGGCATCTGCATCTGTGATGTTCTCGACGGTGTTCGTGGCGGTCAGATTTGGTGGAATGATAGAGCGTAGAATCTCGGAAACCGGTATGTGGAAGTTGACACGGCGGACGGTTCCGGTAGGAATGTCGCGCTGTCGACAGGAGATTTCTGACACGAGGCCTACTCCCTACTCGTGTTGCAGATTCATGTAGAATTCTCCGACTTGACGCCTGAGCAAGTGGGTGGGAAAGAGCGTCGCCTACTCAAGAAGGCCATTATCCCTGAGAAGATCGGCGAGAGGGGATAACACCGGCGAGTCCAGGGCTTCTGTTGATAGAATCTGCTCGAAGTGGATTCTGGATATCATCATGTCGTAAGATTCCTCGTACGACGAAGGGACTAGAGCTGGTCCAGAAGATGCCATCTTCTTTCCTTGCGAAGAAGCTTTTGGTGCCATTTAATATTGCAGTGAAGTATATATATAGAGAGAAAGAAAGAAGAACTTAGCAGAAAATGGTGAGACAGAATCAGAGACGAAGATGAACAGTTACTCAGATAAACACAAGTATAGAAGGTAAGAAATCACTTCCTGATTTTCCGCCTTTTATAGGTTAGTGGGTCGCTTGAAATCGATGGTCAAGGTTGAATGGCGCGAATCCATCAACGGCTGAGATCTCGCGACTGTTGACTAACTTTGACTGATGTCAAATTCCGAGTTCCAATACGCGCGAGTGAGAAGGTGAACTTTTTTTGTGTCAGCCCAGTCGCACTATAAAGTAAGGCTATTGATGTTCAGCCGTACTTTACATTAAATGCGCTATGATGGCTATTTTAATCTAACTGACATGCTCAGGAATGTTTGAATTTATTTCAAACATTCACATTTAAGAACTAAACACCTTCAGCCATAAATGATACCTGCCAGCTGATGTCGGAATCAGCTGTGTTCCAATGTTGCGGCATACCATCAGCTGACTCGAGTTCGTCTGTTCAGCTGATGTCTGATGTCTTCGGATGGCGATCCGCATCTGAGATTCCCCCTTCATCTGAGCTTCCCCCTCAGATGGATATCTATCTCTTCACCTCGGCTGATTCCTCATCTGATGGATCCAACAATCCAAGGAGATCACACAACATCTTGAATCGTGCTTCGGCTAGAGGTTTGGTGAAGATATCGGCTCGCTGAATCTCAGTTGGAATCTTCTACACAGATACATCCTTCTTCTCAATATTATCTCGGATAAAATGATGTCGGATGTCGATGTGCTTCGTCCGAGAATGGTGAACAGGATTCAAAGAGATAGCAATGGCACTTGAGCTATCACAATGGATGAGAACATGTCCAGTTGCTACTTCATAATCTCTCAGCTGTTGCTTGAGCCACAACACTTGCATGCAACAACTACCGGCAGCCATATACTCTGACTCGGTTGTAGAAGTGACAACACATGCTTGTTTCTTGGAGAACCATGAGACTAGCTTGCTTCCCACGAACTGACAGTGTCCAGATGTGGACTTTCTGTCCAACCGATCTCCGGCTAGATCCGCATCTGAGTATCCGGACAGTTGGATATTGTCGTCAGCTAGGTACCACAACCCAACATTAACAGTACCCTTCAGATACTTAATGATGTTCTTTGCTGCCAACATGTGTGCTTCCCTTGGCTGAACTTGGAACCGAGCACACACTCCAACCGCGTAAGATATATCTAGCCGACTGGCGGTTAGATATAACAAAGAGCCAATAATCCCTCTATACTTACTGGCATCCACGAGTTTTCCCTCAGATCCGGGTTCAATCTTCCAGTTAGTATTCATCGGGATCCGTGTAGTTTTACTTGTCTGCAATCCGAACTTTACGATGAGCTCCTTTGTATATTTGGACTGATTAATAAAAATCCCTTTTGATGACTGCTTCACTTGTAGCCCAAGAAAATAGTTCATCTCACCCATCATTGACATCTCGAATTTCTCCTTCATGAGAGTTGAGAATTTCTCGCACAGCTCCTCCGACTTGGAACCGAATATGATGTCGTCAACATAGATTTGCACAACAAGTATGTCTTCTCCAACTTTTATGGTGAACAGTGTTTTGTCAACTGACCCTCGTTTGAACCCCGAGTTCAGAAGAAAACTACAGAAAGTGTCATACCAAGCCCTAGGTGCTTGCTTCAATCCATAGATTGCTTTCTTCAACTTATACACTCTTCCATCACCAGTCTCAAAACCGGGAGGCTGTTCAACATAAACATCTTCCTTAATATCACCGTTGAGGAAGGCACACTTCACATCCATCTGATAGACCTTGAATTTGTGAAATGCAGCATAGGCTAGAAATATTCGGATGGCTTCCAACCTTGCAACAGGCGCGAAGGAATCCTCGAAATCAATTCCTTCTTGTTGGCAATATCCCTGAGCTACCAACCTTGCCTTGTTTCTCACGATGAATCCAATGGCGTCTCTCTTGTTCTTGAAAATCCATTTTAATCCAATGACTTTAACACCATTTGGTCTTTCTACCAACTCCCATATACAGTTACGTAGAAATTCATTCAGCTCTTCTTGCATGGCTGTTGTCTAATGAACACAGTTGAGAGCTTCCATAACATGCTTCGGCTCTGGCACATCAGCTACGAAACATGAAATCATGGCAACATCTCCAGCTTGTTCGAACTCCTCAAGAACTGCCAACTCCTCAGCATATTGGGCAAAAGTGCTGGAATCTTTCTCAGCTGAGTATGGATTTGCAACTCTGCTCCTAGTACGCACACCCTTAGCTGGATCTTCGATGATGTTGTCCTTGGAATGATCTTCATACCATCTCTTGTTACGTCTTCATTCTTATTCCAACAGTGGTGGTTCCGTGATCTGAGCCGTGGGAGATGCTGGGATCTTCAGAACTGGTGATTTATCTGCTGTTGAGTCTGGATCCTCAACATGGATAATATTTCGAACCGAGTTAGGTTGGGCTTCGGATGCTGATGCAGTTGGAGTAACATCAGCTGAAGTTCTCCCTTGAGATGAGCTAGGGTCCTCACATTCATCTTCAGAGGAACAAGGATCATCATCCTCGGTTGCCCATACCAATGGTTCAGCTAGATTCTTCTGCCTTAGAACCTGCGATCTGGTGAGAGCTGGTGGAACATGTGGATCTGCTTGTTGTCCTTTAGCCTGTTCCCTGCACTCAAAAGTAGATTCATCAAAACTAACATGAGGTGTTATCTCCACAACACGAGAACTGTTGTTAAAAACTCTATAAGCCTTGATTCGAGCGGCATATTCGAGAAATATGCCCTTCGAAGCCTTGGCGTTAAAAGTTTTCAACTGAGTCTTCCCATTGTTGTGAATATAACACTTAGAACCAAAAACGCGAAAATATGAAATATCAGGCTTCCTGCATCTCCATAGTTCATATGGAGTCTTTCCCAACCGCTTGGTCAGAAGAGACTGGTTCTGGGTGTAGCATGCTATGTTGATTGCCTCAGCCCAAAATCTCTTTGGCAGAGCTGAGCTTGTCAACATGGATGTTGCAGCATCCTTCAGCGTTCGGTTTCTTCGCTCGGCTACTCCATTCTGTTGTGGAGTACGAGCAGGCGATGTTTGATGAGTGATTCCGTGCTTCTCGCAGTATTCGATGATGGTTTTATTTAGGAACTCGGTTCCACGGTCTGATCGGATGCAAATGATTTTCATCTCTTGTTGGTTAGAAATCCGATCCATCAGCTTGGGTAGCTCATCTCGGGTTTCACTCTTGTGACGCATGAAAATGGTCCACGTGTACCTAGAGAAATCATCAGTAACAACAAGTGTATATTCGTTACCATTCATGCTCTTGGGAGTAACAGGCCCCAAGAGATCCATATGGATCAGCTGCAATACTCGGTCGGTTGAGGGAATCGTTTTCAACCGAAAGGAGGATCTAGCGAGCTTTCCCAACTGACACGCACTGCAGATATGTGTTGGTGAAAACACAAGGTTCGGAATACCCTTTGCATGTTCCTGTCTCGCAAGTCGGTTCATTGTCTTGAAATTCAGATGGTTGAGTCTTTTGTGCCACAGCCAGCTCACATCTGAACTACTCTTCGATAAAAGACAGGTGTCAGGAGGACTACTATTCCAATCTGTATAGTAGACATTCCCAGTTGGGGATCGATTTCCCAACAATATGACTTGCTTTGTTCTGACATTTTTGACCCTGCAGCCCTGTGCATCAAACTTGACAGAGAAACCATTATCACAGAATTGGCTGATGGAGAGCAAGTTATGCTTCAATCCATCAACATATGAAATATTGGGAATAGACACGAGATTGGTTTCAAGGGTACCGTAGCCTTTGGTGTGACCTTTTGAGTTGTCACCAAAGGTAACTGATGGTCCTTCCTTCTCCACGAAACTTCCAAGCAAATCCCTCAGATTTGTCATGTGTTTCGAGCATCCACTGTCCATCACCCACATGGTATGTGATGCTTTATTCTTCCTCAGCTGTTCCTCCTGCTCCTGCACAGAGAAACACGCTTAGGTCCCCAATTTTAGTTGGGTCTTGGAGGGTTAGAACCAGTTCTCCCTTGAACTGTGGGTCGCTTTTCCCTGTAGATTCGGATAGATTTGTCATTCCAAATTATCTTTCCTTCTCCATCAACTATAACAACACCTCGGTCATCCTTAGGCTTGTTGTTATTGTTGACGTTCTGTTTCCTGGGAGGAGATTGATTTCTCCCATTGTGGGCTTTAGGAGGAGAGACGTTCCCCCTGTTTTGTTGACGTTTCTGACCCTTTTGATTTTCCCAATGAGGTCGGACGCCATGTTGGAATCTTTGTGGCTGAGTCTGATTCTATTTTCCTGACTGTTGACGACAGCTGTTCATGCCCTATTGTTGATTCATGTTCTGGCATGAATATCTCCAGCTGTTGGAACTGTTCCACATTGGTTGACTCTGATTGAACCTCTAGTTGTTCTAATGATGGAACCGATGTTGATTCTGATGGTTGAATCCCTGTCGGTTCTGTTGATTCCATCTCTTTTGAGGTCGGTTCAGAGGTCGGTTCTGAGGTCGATTATGAGGTTGGTTCTGAGGTCGGTTCTGAGGTCGGTTCTGATTGTATCTCCGATGTCTCCGATTCCTCTTCTGAGTCCTGGAACATTCCCCCTCGGTTGTTATCTCAACCGATGGATTCTTCAGTTCTCCAACCACAGCTCCTTTTCCTTTCTCAGCTGCAGTTTTCTTGGCAGGTTGTGCTGTAGATACTTGCTGTGACGTGGAGGTTGGATTAAGTTGGGGAGTTGCATACTTAACTGTATTTGGTTTGTCAACCGTGACATCCACAACCTTGATAAAGGTTGCGGATGAAATTCCAGTGTCCTTGACCATGTCATATTCGAGTCCAGACACGTCATCCATTTGTCTTCGGTAACTGATGAGATTCTCGATGATTTTGGATGATTGATATAGCTTTATCAGGTTGTCCTTCTCAGTTTGTAGATCCTTAAGAAGAACAACTATATGCTCGGTTTGTGCGTCTGACATCTTCATCAGCTGGTCGATCTGTGCTTCTTGCTTGTTCAACTGCTCATGCTGCTCCTTGATCTGCTCCTTCAACTCTTCATCGGTTGGAGCCTTAGTTTGGTTGGCCACATTCAGTTGACTTTTGAGATCATCAATCTCTTCGGTTTGACTTTTAATCAGATCGTCCTTTTCGGTTAAGGATTCTTCAAGTCTGGCAAACTGTTCTTGAAGATTCTTAAACTCAATCGATTGCTAATGCAATTCCTCACTGAGTTCTAGGAAGTCACCCCAAGAGGGTTCCAACTCTTCATCTACTGTTTCCTGCATGTTAGTAGCATTGGAAGAATTTAAATTAACTGGACTAGAATGTACCTCAACATCATCCTGGTCGGTTCCAAATGCCATGAGACATTGATCCTGTCCGATAGCGTTGTTGGTGGAAGTCAGCTCGTCCTCATCTTCGGTGTCGGTGAAGATGTCCATGTCATCAGCTGCTTCTTCTGCAACCATGGCCTTGTTCTTTCCATTATGCTTGGCCCTCAACGCATCTCTATCTTTCTTCGAAAGATCTGGACAATCAACTTTGAAGTGTCCCTCTTTGCCGCATTCAAAGCAACTGTTGGTCACAGGCTTTGAGTTATCTCGAATTCGGTTGGATTTATAGAACCGCTTATATTTTCCGAACCGAGTATCCATGTCAGCTAGCTTCTTTGACAAGGCGGCTATACTCTGTTGCAGCTCTTCTCTGCTCGGCTCCTTCGAAGCTGTGTCCACAGATCTTATTGCCCTTGATGTTCGCGGCTTGGAATAGTCGGCTCGAAGTGCTACTGTCTTTGTTTCTGAACCAACATCCTCAAGTCGACTCATCTGCACCGAGGACTGAGTTGATCTTCGTCGCTTCACCTTGTACTCGTTTCCTTTCAGAATTGAGAACAGTCTGTCCGTTCCCATCTCTCCAAGATCAGCTCGGCTTTCATGAATGTTGGTGAAGGTGTCCCACTCAGCTGGTAGGGCTTGTAATACTTTGAGGTTGATCTCTCTCAAAGTATATTTCCCTCGTCGGATAGACCGAATCCTTCAGATGATATCCATGAACCGTAGCTCCAACTGATCAATGGTTTCATCGACTTTTAGACAGAAATTGTCAAAATCTTGACAAGCATGGGAGAACTTGTTCTCCTTGGTTTCGTCACTCCCTTCACTAAGAGATGCCAAAATGTCCCACATCTCCTTAGCTGTGTTGCACTCTTCTATCCATGGAAGATAGTCTTGTCCAACTGTGGACATGATAGTGCTCTGAGCCCAGATATCCAACTGGCTCACTTTTGCTTCCTCAGGAGTAAAATCTTCTGGCTTTTTCTCAACCATCATCTCAGTTGCATCCCCATCATTGGGATTTGTAGGAGTGCGAATGACTTTTTCCATGATGGTGATTGGTCCGGATGTAATCACTTGTTGCATTCGATGATGCTTGGACAGTAGAATCTTCTTCATCCGAGTTTTCCAGGATGTATAGTTCACAACCGAGAACATGACAACAATCTTGTCTTTAACATCCATCTCCACACAACAAACAAACAACAAATGCAAGCAGAAATGCACTAACGTGAAAAAGATCTATTCAGTTGACCACTGAAGAAAAACACCTCGATTCACACCTCGTGAAACAGAGACAGCGGTCTTTTGAACCACTGCTCTGATACCACTTGATGGTCCCAATACGAGTTCTGGTGTATGGGAGGGGATACACCAGATAGGAATTTTAAAACAACTCTCGAAAAATACCACAACTGAGTAAGAAAACTCAGCTGGATTCACAACTGAGTAAGAAAACTCAGCTGGAAGAGTGGTGTTGTGCGGAATGTTGTGGATAAAAATAACTCGTATAAAACAACTCACGCTCAGATGCAAGGTCGGTCAACAACCAAATCAGTTGAAATGTAAAGATGCAGTTTTGAGTGCTGGTTAGTTGGTCAGTTGGATATGCAAAAAATAACTGAACAGAAAACACAACACAAAGGAATTACGTGGTTCGGAGAGAACTCCTACGTCCACGGGGAGTTGTGAGTCCACACAACTCAGTCCAAATTCTTTAGGACAGCTACCACAAAGCTTACGCGGGCTTTGCAACCGTACAGATAAGTTTACGGGTACTTATCAACCTTACAGATAAGTTTGCGGGTACTTATCAACCTTTCTACTCAATTTCGGGAAGAGCAGGACCTTAACAACCTTTTTAGGGGATGTGTATAAGGGTGGATTTTCCAACTACTAGCTCTAACAAAGAAGTGAGCTAGGATCTAAGCTTGAACAAATGAAGACTCAAACTAAGATCGAAAATACCAAGACAGATTCTAACTCTCTATGAACTCTCAACTAGTGATGTTCTTAGAGATTAATTGTAGTTTAGCTTGTGTGCAGTATATTGTCGTTCTTTCGCTCGTCTGTCTCTCTTGTATCTTCTCTGTGTTCTATCTTGATGAATGAATGAATGCCTCTATTTATAGGCGGTGAGGATCAACTAGCCGTTGGAAGAGCCGTTGATCTCTGTTCTGTGAAAGCGATGGCTTGTCTCTCATCTCTGCAGATTTTCCCGATTTGGCAACTGTGAACTTATGCTTTCCTTCTGAGACAACCTTGTGTTGGGCCAAATGAGGTAATGACAAAACGTCAAACCTTCACGTGACTTCCTATTTGAAATTCAAATTTCAACCTTTGTCTTTCAAGTAGCCTGCAAACCACACAGGGCAGGTAAATTACACTTTTCAAGTACAGGTGTGACAAGCTCGATCCATAGAGGTGCTTCATGAGGTTCTAACCTGAGACCTCTCAGTCTCAGGCGCTCACTTTTACCACTAGGCCATCTCAAATGGACAAATGTATATTTATCATGTATTATATGAGACGTTGTGGTAACCGGAGGTATTATTTATATTTTCTCTTTTAAAAAAGAGTACAACCTATTATCTCAAAAACAAAGTTTTAACTTAATTCCAGGGAAAAAGTGTAAAAAGCAAAATTGTATATTTGTGACCCAACAAAACGAACGAAAAGAAAAATACGATCATGCCCATTTGGACTTAAAAAATCGCTTACTTGAATAAGATTTTATTTTATTTATTAAGAATATTGTCTTCTCCACATATTTTATTCTAACACTTAAAAAGAACAAATAAAAGAACAAGGTACAATTGCAGGTCAAGTGCTATAAATACAAATTCATGCTTCTGGCACCCCAATATTCAATTTTGCCACTAACATTTGAAAATTCGCATTAAATTTGTTACCCGCCGCAATCTTTCCGTTAGAGACAAAAAGAATGCTACTTGTGGAACTCACGAGATAGCAAATCAAATCGAAAAGTTTATGAAAATATTTCGAAAAATTCTAAACTAATAGAATATATGGAATTTCTATTAGTGGGTTTTTACAGATCGAGTAAAGAATATATGAAAATTTACTCCAAGTTACAATCATCATTAGAAAATGAACTACTCCATTTATTACTACTTTTTTAAGATCGGCCTAACGCGGATTACTTTAGAGATTGTCTACATTTGAATTTCCCCTCAACAGAAGCCACAGCTTTTACATCTTAGAGAGAGACGAGAGTGAGTATCCTCGCCCTCGTGATTTCTCATCCAAGTGATTTTACTGAAAAGCATAAATACTCCAATATTTGTAATCTTACCACGACCAACTTGCATTCCCTCATAAATAAAAGACCAAATACCTACTACAGTTTCAACATAGCTAATGCTAATGAACTAGAACAACAAATGGAAGTATCATACTTCTGCAGAAGAAACAAGACAAGCTGCAAAAACACTAATCATGGAAGGAACAAAGTTTAGACACGAAATGAAGCAAAATGAACTCGCCCTGTATTTGACCAAAAGCAAACAATCACATAAACCACTCAAATTCGACTTTATTTACTCTGGCGGGCATGGAAAATGTTTTCCATATAATATACATCAAAATTCATAATATAATTACAGAATAACGGTAAAAGATGAGAAAAAGTAGGACTCTGATTTTCCTAATGGTTCTTTGCAGAAAAAACATACTATTATAACTGTCATCACTGTCTGTCTTGACGCCAAAAGGACGCCACGGAATTCGTCTCTCATCCATAACCAGCATATCATACGTTAAAAACATAGAGACTTGACATCCCACCAGACTCCAGACAAAATTCAACCAGCCAGATTGTCAGGACATTCATTCAAAATCCTCAAGAACTTCCTGTAAATATGAACTACTTTGATGTTACAGCTGTTACACATACATTAGAAAGAAAGGCTCCAAAATTATGCGATCAGGCTTAACCATAATATAAATCTAAAGATGGTCTCCAGCAAAAGACAATTGGGAGACCACACTAAGTATAAGGACTCAAAATGAAAGCATTTACTCCACCTTCAACCGAATTTAAAGCCCCCAGTTGGAACAGGTAGGTCACCACCTCCAAAGTTGAAGCCAGTTTGTTCAGCCTCTCCAGACATGACCTGTTCATCATCATCTTCCAACCAATATGTTTCAAGAATCTTTACTGACTTCTCATAGATTTCATTGTTGTCATGACTTTGAAGATTTTCAATCTTCTCTAGACCTTCTGCATCATCAATCATCTGAGCAAAGACATTCACATCTCCGGTGTTACCTTGGTTCTTTTCAGCTTCTCCAACCTTGAGAATATTCTCAAGGCCTTCCAAGCAGACTGTGACAATTCTTGGATCGGGACAAAGTAGAAGATCGCACAGTGGCTTTATACATCCCTCACTAACCAAAAACCTGCCGAAGTTGGCGTAACTTTTAAGCCACAAATTCCATAAAATGAATCACCAGAAAAAAGGTTGTATATTTTTTACTTGATCTGGTCATGAGTTCCACCAGAAGTAGCATTTGAAATAGCCCAGGCAGCCTCTTTCTTTATCTCAAATTCAGCACTTTGAAGAAGAGCAAGGAGAGGGGAAATGATACCAGCCGCAATCACTGCCTAAAATTCACAAATTTCAGTTTTATTAACTTAAAACAGACAAAGGCACTATGATTCGAAAAAACAAAGCAGCTCAGGAACATCCATTCAATATATGGGAATACATTGACTGTTTAGAGCGCACAGTCGCTTTATGGGACTTTTAGAATATTCACTTTATCCATGTATGCTTACCTGGATCTGATCCCTATTTCCAGCAGTGATGTTTGAGATAGTCCAACATGCTTCTTTTTTGATACTCTTCTTATAATTTTGAGTCAACAAGTTAAGCAGGCAAGGAAGAGACCCCTTTTCAATGATGACCTGAAAATGATTGCAAAGAATTGAGATACTATATGAACACAAAAAATAGATTTCTTCAAAATCATTCGTAAGACAGTGGTAGAAGCTGTGATACTATATATTATGATGTCACGCTTGGACAGCTTGTGTAATGATTCTTAATAAAAGAAAGTGCATCGGTCTCTAGCGATGATACTAGTTTGGCATACATTGCAATGGTCCAGTTAGATAACAAACTATTCATTTCATATAGAGTATAAAGACTGTCTACACACTAAGAACCGAGTAACCGAGTTTTAAGTATATTATATTATTGAAAAAGAGATGCAGGAAGTTTAAAGCCACTAGGTACTAACAACAAAAAATGTTCCCTTCACAATATAAAGTGTAGATGAAATAAAATATATATATATATATGTATCAATTATCATTAAGATTAAGATGTGATTTCTCATCACATGACAACGTACCTTCCAGACTTAAAGAGTAGCAGAAGAAGACGTTCAAGTAATTATAGATATGACTAAAAGGTCGCGCAAGTAATGATTCTTATGATACAAAATTTATGTTAAACTTTCTCTTCAGAACGAACAGTTTCACTACTGATCAAAGTAAGATGGATCTGTGTGAATACCTGAGTCTGGAGATCATCACCAGTCACAATATTGCCAACAGTACGCAGAGCAGGTATCAAAACAGATGGTGAGGGGTTTCTGAAAAATACATAAAAAGAACAGACAAAAAAATATAAGTTAATCACCAACAGTGTAACAAATTAACACACAGCCTTAAACAAAAAATTTGGGAAAAGAATTACATACTCTGCCACTTACAGTAAAAGCTCGACAAGACGAGGACAAACACCAGCCTCAATCACAGCTTGGATTTTCTCATTAACTCCATCAGACAGATATGAAAGTGCCCAGCATGCATCTGTAAGGACCTCTTCATCATTTATATGTATAAGTTGAGCAAGGGCAGGGAGGGCTGACTTGACCTGCTCAAGGGTTTTATCATGATATGTTATCAACTAAGAGATGCACAGAAAATGATGCACACTACTGAATGTCAAACCTGTTCAAACTGAGGTTGTGGCTTTCCCCGACAAAAGTTTGACAGTGTCCATGTTGCATTTCTTAACATGGATAGCTTTGATTGGTCACTAAATTGAGCTAATAATGGCATTAAAGCCCCATAACCAAGAACTAGATCACGACATTTCGGTGAGTCACCGGCGACATTTCCTAAAGCCCAGACTGCCTGCATAACAAAGTCAAAACAAAATCAAAAGAATCCAAAATAACTAATACAGATAGTTATTTTTCCATGTCACTGGCAATATGATGAAGGCAAGACATGGCTACATTATTATATGCATACCTGCTCACGAACATCATCACTGGGAGAAGTAAGAAGTCTCACGAATATTGGAACAGCGCCATGATCAATCACAACTTTGGTGTTGTCAGATGTTCCAGAAGCAATGTTTGTGAGGGCCCATGCTGCTTCAAACTAAAAATATAAAGGAAGAAATCATTAGTCATTACATAACCAAAATCATAGCAAATGTACATCAAAACAACACAAAGAAAATCATACCTGAAGTTGTGGATAATCGTTTCTTGCAAGAAACTCCACAAACCTAGGAACAACTCCAGACTGTATTACTTCCTCAATCGGTGGATTTCGCTCTAATGTACATAATAACCATGACAAACCGATTAAACGTTAGCAAAGGGAAGAACATCTCGAAGAAAAAGTGAAAATAATAGACCCCAATCTGCACCACTAAACACAAATCTAAACCATTTACCTATTGAAAGAAGTTTACGGAACTGGGTTGTGGACTCGAGTTGCTGTGGACCATCATTAGACCAAACACCAGCAATCATCGCTGGAAGACTTTCTAACTGAAACGACACGGCATGCAATACACTGCTCAAAATTACAATCTAAAACATCCCACAAATAGTTATGCAAAGTCTTGATAAACCCTATTTTATGCAATGGCTCCTCGAATTAACACAATGGCTCCCTCGAATTAACACAGCGAGCAAATTCTATAACATGCTAGGCAGAGATAATTACATAACTTAGATATTTCATCATCGCTTGGAATTTGAAAATTTGACACGATTTACAAGTTACAAATATGACGATTATCAAATACTAATTAAAACATTTAATTACAGCAAGGTGAGCAGATTCAGCAATCAAGCAATCAATCCAATTCGATCGATCAGATCCAAACCTAAGTTCTAAAAGCGAAAGCAAGCATTCAATAGCTATTACCTTCTTATCAAGCTGCGGAACGTTGACTGCCGACTGTAATTGCTGAGGCTGAAGCCCCTCCCGCCGCTTCTTCAGCAGATTCTCTTCTCTTCTATTCTTCCGGATCTCCACCATGTTGTCCTCCCGCCGCCGCCGCCCCTCCTCCGCGTCCACCGCCACCTTGTACCGGCTCCGGCGGACCTCCGTCCTCGCGTTCGGCCTCAACGACATCGTTTACGTTGATCAAAAAAAGATGAGCTAAAATTCAAATCTTATGAATCGCCAATATCGCGCAATAACTGCAAGCTTCTTTTGTGTCAGGTGAGAATGGGAGTGTGGAAGAATATTTTTGGATACGGACGAATGCTTCAAATTTTGGAGAATTTCTTTTTTTCGGCTAGAGAGAGAAAATCACTATGAGTTGAGTAGAGAGAGAAAACGGAGGATTTCTTTTCCTGTGAAAGGAGAATGGGCCGATGAATTATAGCGGTTCCAACCACCCTTCTTTACAGAACGAGGCTCTTTATTTAACAATTTAACAATATTGCCACTCCATTTTGAATTTCGAAAATGAATATTTGATAAATATTATAGAGCTGAGATCCACTGTTTCGCAAGATAAGGTCTAGTTTCAGATAATGACCGTTAGAGTCCCAGATGATTGAGTTAATAAAATTCAACGGTGTGGTTTTGTCTGTGCAGTGTGGGCCAAATTGTTCAAAATCTTGTGGGCCAGCTTATGTGGCCCCTTAGGTGTTGGAGTGAGAATTAGGAACCCCTTTTAGGGTTATATTTGGAATTATCTCCTAACCAAGATATAATAAGGATTCTTTTGATATCCATAAGCGTATATCAGGAATGAGTATTAATATGACTTATATTCATACCACGTGTTTGATTTATTAATATATAGGTATCAACTTGATATACTTGATATGCTATTTTTCAATATTTTCCTATACAAATTTTTGTTAGTATATGACTAATATCTTTATTTTCCTTCTCACTTAATATCAATCGATATTTTCAACATATCAAATATCAATATGATACTCATACCTGATATCTGATATACTAGTACTATATGAATATCAAATGGGCCCTAAAATCTTCTACTTCAATAAAAGAACTTACAAAAAGATAGTAATGTATAACACACCATCATAATTTGACAGTTAGAAATAAGGTAAAACAATATGTGTAATATTATCAAAAGATATTATAATGTATTAATTCCTCACATACTTTATCACCGCCGTCCTTTAAATCCATATCATGTTCTTCCCTACACTATCCTCATCTTGTAAATTTATTGGCCATCTAGAATCTAGATTTGTCGGTGAAGACAATATTATAAAGAATAAATTTGCTAGGAACTAAACAATTCTATAACAATATATGGAGGCTTTGATTTTAAGAAATCCTCGTTCTTCTTGCAATTCTCATTGATGACTATTTTTATTTGATAGTTTGACTTCATTGACTATCCCACATCCTTTCAAGAAAATTATTTATAAACGGACCCAGATGTTAGCCCATTTAAATTGAACGGGCCATCTCATTTTTATTCCTCTCGAAAAAGAATTTTCCCGCAAGAAGATAATGCAAGTCGCAGAGTTGGGAATGGAGAAGAAAATGGAGAAATTATCGAGTGTGGCAAAGACTCTTGCACCCTCTCCAATCCAACAATTGTCATTCCTTGCTCAACGATGCAACGCCATCAACCTCGCCGAGGGATTTCCAGATTTCGCCGCTCCTGCCCACGTAAAAAACGCCGCCGTTTCAGCTATCAATTCCGACTTCAATCAGTACAGGTTCATTTTGAATTATTGAAAATTAAATAAAAAACTTCTTTAGTATATATACGTTTTCCACCTTTTTTTTTTCCTGAAATTCAGATAATGTTGGAGCAGTTATAGTTGTCAATTCTATTTACTAGAGCACCCACAAACAATTTTTGGTGGGCGCTGCCATTGCAGCAGCCGGTAAAATGGCAGCAGAATTCTGCCATTTTGGTGCGGCCAGGTGGAGTGAGAGAGTGGAGGGAGAGAGAGAGTTGAGGTGACAACAATGTATTGAATGAATTAAAAGGAGAGTCAATTTGAGAGGATGACATCACTATAGGAATTTTATGCATGCTCTCCAAAAGTTTGAGAGGGCGCTGTTGTGGATGCCCTTAGTATTGTTTGGTACGATGTGATCATAATAGATTATTGATTTCGATATAATTACTGGGTTAATAGTGAGATATTTATCTTAAGGCTAATTGCCTATCACGATCTTTTTACAAATTTGTATTTTAGCATGATATTTTTTATTAGCAATTCAAGGCATGACCTTTCAACTCATCGCGATTCAGAAACTTCCGGTGATCGGAAAAATGACGTGTAACTTTTTAGCGACGTGACATTTAATTAATTTTGATGTGGCATTAAAATTGAGTTTAAATTTGGATTATTGAGAAAAGAGTATAATATAAGGAAAAAAAATTATTTAGTAAAAATAAATAAAAATGCCACATCAACAATGAGTCAAATGTCACGTCACTAAAAAATTGCACATCATCTTTCCGATCTGCTCTGAATTGCAATGAGTTGAAACATCATGCCTTGAATTGCCAATGAAAAAAAGTCATGCTAAAATTGCAAATCTGTGAAAAGATTGTGCCTCTATAGGTTGAAACCCTGAACCGTGATTGATAACTAAAAATAAGTATAGAAATTGAATCATTTTATTTTGTAATATGCTTCAAATCAAGACTACAAAGTATATATAAATCATGTATCTTACATTTCATTATTATCGATCAATACATAGATATATACTACTTCCGTCCGTTTCAACTTGTCCCATCTTACCATTTCGGGTGTCCGTTTCAACTTGTCCCATTTCCTTTTAAGGAAATAATTAAGAAATCACTTTATTCACTTTATATCACTTCAGCACCACTTTATATCACTTTATGTCACTTCAACACCACTTTATATCACTTTATCAAATTAAAAAATACTTTATATCACTTTATTCACTACACTAATCACACCATTAATCCATTAACACTCTTTTTCTTAATCTCCGTGCCGATTCCAAATGGGACAAGTTGAAACGGACGGAGGTAGTACTTTTTTTTTTTTTTTTGAGTTGGGATCTATATCTAACTTCATATCATTATATTCGGTACGTTTGATTGCATACGAGCAAAATTTACCTAGTATATAGGATTAAATTATAGGATAAAAGCTTAGTCTTAATATAGCTGCATAAGATTAGAACAAACTTGTCATGTTTATAACCATAATATATCTCAATTTTCTACTTATCTCACTTCATAATTTCTTAATTAAGAAAAATGGGAATGAAGTTGTGATTTTTTGTTTGGCTCAATTTTATTCCACATATTAAAGGCATGTTCAAGGGATTTGTGATTACGTGGCTGAAAAGATGAAGGAAATGCATGGCATGATCGTTGATCCGCAGTCAGATATTGTGATTTGCTGTGGGCAGTCAGAGGCCTTTGCTGCAGCAATGTTTGCAAGTATACCATTTTAATTAATATTTGGCCGTTTATCTAACCGTTGTTTGCGTTGTCATGAAAATCTAAATAAATATATTTATGCATGCTATGCTTTTCTTTAATGTAGTTTTATAATATTTTTCTGTTCAGTAATTGATCACGGCGATGAGGTTATACTCTTTGATCCATCTTATGAAACTTACGACACTTGTATTAGGCTTGCTGGAGGAGTCCCTGTAAGCTGATTTAATCACATATCTTCTGCTGTCTTTGTGTGTGTGTGTGTGTGTGTGTGTGTGTGTGTGTGTGAGAGAGAGAGAGAGAGAGAGAGAGAGAGAGATGATTGTCTCATAGTTAGTGATTGAAAGAATGGCAGCAGGTTTATGTAGGCCTTGATCGACCTTATTGGACATTGGATCCAGACAGACTAGAGAAGGCTTTTACCGACAAAACAAAGGCGCTAATTTTGAACAGGTGTGGCTGTTACTCATGAAAAGTTTAATTTAAATGCTGTATGCGAATCTTGAACTCATGATTTAATGAATATAAGGTTATTCCGATGTTCAAGAGAGTAAATGGACTAAACTTAGTGTATTGCAGATAAATACACTGCTGTAGTGTTCCTTAACCACAACACCATGTTATAGATCTCTACTTTTCCATGTTTCTACAGTCCTCACAATCCAACCGGAAAAGTTTTCACCAAAGATGAGCTCGAGCTCATTTCTGAGGCGTGCACGAGATGGGATGTTCTTGCCGTAACAGATGAAGTACGTTAAAGATGGTTTTTTTTTTTTTTTGGAAAGATTAGACTTGTTTCAGGATTGATGATTTTTTGGGAAGTTTAATGGTCTGAAATTAGTTCAAAATTCATTGTTTGTTAGCCGACAGTTTCGCTCAGAATTTAACAGATAATCAACCATATTTACCTAATTGTGTGTTTGTGTGTAATTCATGATTTGATGATTTTTATGAAGTTTATTGTATATACTAACTTTAGCTTTCTCATTTCTGTATTGCCTCAACCTTCCATGCTCCTCGGTGCTTAATTCATCAGGTATACGAGCATATAACCTATGACAATCGAGATCACATATCACTTGCTTCACTTCCTGGAATGCAGTCACGTACAGTCATCACATCTTCCTTGTCGAAGACTTACAGTGTCACTGGTACATACATATCTGATTTTCTTTCCGTGATTCTCGTCTCTGCAATAGCCCGTTGTAAGCGTTCTTGAGTTCTACATGTGTTGTAACATTTCCAAACGAACATTTATAGGGTGGAGAGTCGGGTGGGCTATTGCTCCTGCTTGGATCGCCTCTGCAATCAGAAATATTCGTATCAGAATCACAGATTCTGCCCCTGCACCCTTTCAGGAAGCTGCTTTGGCTGCTTTAAGAAGCCCTCCTGCATATTTTGAATTATTGACAAGTGTGAGATTTTGAGCATTAGAAGTGTAAATTATGTGATGAATCTGATGATGAATAATTTTACTAATGATTTTTTAGTTGGTTTGGATTAAATTTGAAGTCATTTTGTTGATTCTCTCAATCTTGCAGGATTATGAGTCAAAAAGAGATTGCATCTTCGACTTGCTGGTTAAGATTGGGTTTGTTGCGCTCTTCAAACCTCAAGGCTCGTTTTTCGTGTTTGCTGAACTTCCCGAAAGTTGCTCTCTTTCTGATGTGAGTTCGTATTATAGATTAGATTGACAATACATATGATTGAATACTTGAAGGATCAGACGATCACACACTATAAATTGTTGGATGCACAGATTGAATTTGTGGAGGAGCTAATTAAGCAAGCAGGGGTTGTAGCAGTGCCAGGCGCTGGGTTCTTCCATGGCTCTTGCCACCGTAGATATGTTAGATTTGCATTCTGTAAAGCT
This sequence comes from Schizonepeta tenuifolia, assembly GCA_029490685.1. NCBI lineage: Eukaryota > Viridiplantae > Streptophyta > Magnoliopsida > Lamiales > Lamiaceae > Schizonepeta > Schizonepeta tenuifolia. Next base: position 74,318,858 of record CM055958.1, read on the forward strand.
AACGAAACATTGGCTGCAGCTTCGGCAAAGATCAGCGGGCTTCTCGATGGTGACGGGCGTCTCAAGATATTCGATGTTGGGAAGATTCGAGTTTCCACATAGACTGTATGAGATTGATACTACACCGATGTGATACATTTTAGGATACATCCTCGTAGTATACATACAAGTGAAAATGATTGAAGTATGACGATAATAACCGAAGATTCTTATTCTTCCCGGATTTTCTATACTGAAACGATATTGTTATGTGTGAAGTGACACGTAAAGTTCCACATCATTTATCTGGCAAGTTCAGACACTAAACCCTAATCTTCGTGTCATTCTCTCTTAGGAAGATATATAGGAAGGAGGGAGTATTTTTTTAAGGGCAAATTGCCTGAAAATTCTCCAACTATTGTGAAATTTCCATTTAGCAACCAAAAGATCGATTTCAGCCAATTAAATCCCAAACTTCTAATTTGAACCAATGTGCAACCAAGTTAGGGTTCTGCTACCCGGATGCTGACATGGAGGCCTTAGTTGCCAGAGTGGACATATCGGAGCAACAACAAAACGACGTTGTATTTTACTAACTTAAAACGACGTTGTTTTTGCCTAATTTTCTGAATTGAACAAAATCACATCAATAGGGTTCATTTTCACCCCATGTGCATTGTAACTCGCACCGGTGCCCCACTATCTGGGGTATGCGGCTGCCCCGAAAACACCCAGCGGCCCCGCCGCGGGTCAGTGGAAGTATCGTTGTTGAACGGGTTCATCACCTCTCCTGCCAAAACAGTGGCCAGGTTCCCCACCCACGCGTACGCGAACCGAGCCTGCGCCGTCAACACGATGTTGACCGTCCTCGTCGTGTGGCCACCCTTGGTTGCGAGGTAGATGATCTACGAATGTTTTAGGGATTTTCCTTGGGAGTAGGTTTCGTCGAGGAAGTGTTTCCCGACGATGAGAGTTGAGACGTCGTCGCCGCTGTTGTACTTGTCCGTCGTCTTCCACTAGGTGGAGACGGAGGGCTGAGACGGTTTGGTGGAGCTGAGAGACTGGAGGAAATCGATGATGATGAAGCGTTGGACGGGGGTGAACTTGCCGTACCAGATGAGATTGACGGTGACGGAGCCTTTGAGGAGAGCACCGTTGTGGCATTTGAGCAGAAGCAACTGTTGTTGCACCAGCGCCACCGTAGAGGTGGAGATGAAGAGGGAGAGGAGAAACAAGAGTGGAAGTAGCGTGTAGGGGTGAGCATCGGTCAGTCGATCCGACCAACCGACCAAATTATGTTGAACCGCAGACCGAACCGACCAGAAAATTTTGAACCGAACCGCACCGACCAGGGTGCTTGAACCGACTTTGAACCGAACCGAAAATATTCGGTCGGTTCGGTCGGTTTATTTGAACCGAAGTAAAAAAAAAAAAAAAAAACCTGCTACATGCTCCAATTAAAAGAAACGGAAATTTTACAGAGATTGAGAGAGAGAGGCGCACGTTGTTTAGGATAGGGTTTCAATTTTTTAACTTAGTAAATTATAAAAATATATATAATATATTATATATTCGGTCGGTTCGGGGCCCGACCGAATGAATTTCAACAAAACCGAACCGTGAACCGAAAACCGAATTTCAGCATTTCGAAAATCGGACCGACAACCGAAGCTTGCAAAAACCGGGCCGAACCGACCAAAACCGATCGGTTCGATCGGTTTTATCGGTTCGGTCGGCTCTATGCTCACCCCTAGTAGCGTGGGAGAGACAATGGCAAAATAGTATTTTCAGTGAGTGAAACGACGTCGTATAGGCATAAGAAAACGACGTCGTTTGGTTTTTTCACCTAGTTGGGTGGTGCCACCGGGGTTTAATTTTGCCATGTGAGCAAAATCCCCAAATTGGGGTGGCCGGAGCCCTAGCTTAGCCGCACATTGGTTCAAATTAAAAGTTTGGGATTTAATTGGCTGAAATCGATATGTTGGTCGTGAGAGTTTCACAATAATTGGAGAATTTACAGGTGATTTAACTCTTTTTTTAATTATTAACTAATCACTCTATCTATTAGTTTGGCAGAAAAGAAAAACTTGGATCGCAACGGTCAAACTGGAACATGGATTTTCATCGAACCTTCAAATTTTATAGTATAGCAAACAGCTAGCTACAGTAGGAAAAAAATTCTCGCAAAATTGGCAGCCAAAGCAAAGTATATATTTCCATATAAATCGTACTACTTCTTTATCTAATTAGTTTGGCAAAAAAGAAAAACTTGGATAGCAACGGTCAAACTGGAGCATGGATTTTCATCGAATCTTCACACTTTAGCTAACAGCTACACTAGAAAAAAAAAATTGCCAAAGCAACGTATATAGTGTAAGAAATTCCGGTTCTCTGTAAAAAAGGTAGAATCAATCTAGAGGCGTATGAGGGCTGCGGAATGGCTTCAATAACGGTGGTATCCGACGCCGGCGGCGACCTTGCGCCGCTTCTCGACGACTCTCACATGGAATATTCCGGCAAAGAGGCGGAGTATCCTAAATCGCCGCCGCCTAAAATTTCAAGCGATCCTAAACAACGTCTCGTATCGCTCGACGTTTTCCGAGGACTCACCGTCGCGGTAAGCCTTCTGCAGAAGTACTCATTTAATCGCTTTGCTTAAAATTCGAATAAAATTCAGTTTCAGTTTGAGATTTCTATGAATTTTCATGAATTTTTGCTAGTTGATGATACTGGTTGATGATGCTGGAGGAGAATTTCCGTCGATAAACCATTCGCCGTGGTTCGGAGTGACGCTCGCCGATTTTGTTATGCCGTTTTTTCTCTTTGGAGTTGGTGTTTCTGTCAGTCTCGTGTTCAAGGTTTCGATCAATTTTATAATTAGAGACAACAATTATCAGTTTTGGAATTGATATGAATTGCGTTCAAGTCAATTCAAGAAGTAGACTTAAAAAATGCAGCAAATTCGTTTTACTTCAGTTGAAAGTATTAGTTATAACGGACTTTGATCGTCTCTGATGCAGAAAGTAGAAAACAAATTAGAAGCCACGAAGAGAGTCATGTTAAGATCGATCAAGCTCTTTCTCTTGGGAGTGATCCTTCAAGGTAGAATCATAACAAGGTTTCTTATTGAAATATCAAATTCCTTAGTATGAGGCCAAGAACACGAGGGCTTGATTGTGTTATCGCGGCAATAAAATTCGTGTAGGAACTATCATCTCTTATCATTAGATAGTTGAATTACAAATATAGCAGTCATTACTTTCTTTCCTTTTTGTTTTCCTCTCATCAGGCGTCATTAAGTCGTGGATGAGAGCCTTCAACTTTAATTGCATTTCCGGTCAGAATGTTTTTATAGTCTCTTTGGTACATGCTTAGGTGGTTATTTTCACGGACGTGGTGATTTATCCTATGGAATTAATGTGGAGAAAATTCGAGTAATGGGTGTGTTACAGGTAACATGACTTGCCCTCATTCTTCGGAGATACAGTGGTTATATGTGACAATAACTCTGTTGATTGTATCATTCGTTGTTACACAAAATTTCCACGACTTCTTAGGTTTGTCATCACCTTTAAACTTTGTGTTTCTAGAGGATTGCAATTGGATATATGCTGGCTTCAGCTTCGGAGATTTGGCTTGTGAGCGATACTGCTGTTAATTCAACAATAACTTTCATGAAGAGATACTCTTTTCAGATGTGAGTATAAGCTCTTAGTTTTGGAATACTGCTACTCGAGTGAGTGGGTAAAATTTGAAATGATAAATGATTGATAATTTAATAGTTTTATCCGATAGAGTCTAGACAATTATTAACCAATGGAATTTTTTAGATGATGTTAGATATGTTCTTTGAAATTTTGAAAACTGCTGGATGAACATAGAAACACTTGCCATCAGTAATTCAGTGTAGCCTCGCTCTTTTCGCATATAATATGAAGTGCATGCTCGGCTTTATCTATTAAAGGGTGAATAAAATTATTCATGTTTGGGAAGATTGATCTTTTTCTTATCATATAGATAGAATTGCCGAAATAATAGTAGTTTAACTGTAATTCTCTTACATATTTAACCATATAGCTGTTCTAATCTGCTATTTTCTATTATGTAGAGTGACTGGGGTTTTAGTAGGTGTAATATACATGGTTCTTCTGTATGGTCTCTATGTTCCAGACTGGAACTTTGATGCATCGAGTCTCAGCATGACCCTACCAACTCTACTCGGAGCTAGTTCTCAAACTGTGAGTATTTCCTTGGGAAAGACTTTTGATATGTGCTTTGCAAATCAACCATATTTTAATTGCCTAGTCTACTTCATCTGAAAAAAACTTTCCATATGTCTTGCCTATATCTGAAAGTATTGTATTCATTTGTGGATCATGGCCTTTCACGTTTCTAGGTCCACTGTGGAATAAGGGGTAGTCTTGAACCTCCTTGCAATGCAGTTGGCTTCATTGATCGAGTTCTTGTTGGTGAAAGTCATGTGTATCAACGTCCTGTTTATAGAAGAACCAAGGTTGCTATTTGAATTCTTCTTTCTCTTAATTCATGTTTCTTGTATAGGGTTCATTATTATTTTTTAAGAACAACTCTAATTATTTATACCCATCACGCTCTTCTCCAGGAATGCAGCGTCAATTCACCAGATTATGGTCCTCTGCCACCAAATTCCCCTGCATGGTGTCTTGCTCCATTTGATCCAGAAGGCATTTTAAGGTTTGGAATCGATCAGTTTGTTTCTCGTTCCTTGTTCAAGTATGTCCTTTCAAATGAACTCTACCTTCCGTCCTGAATCATAAGTAATCCAGGAGTTTAAGTGAGAGGAATTTGTTATTTGGTTTCCAAACTTTTATTATTACTCTTTCGGTTAAGTTTCTGGTATAGATAATGCGAAGTTGGCTTTGTTAAATTACTAATTTTTCATTTAGCTCTCTGATGGCTGCCATTACATGTCTGGTCGGGTTGCATTACGGGCACATTCTTGTGCACTGTAAGGTGATGTGCATTTTCTTCTTCCTTGCAAATGTCTATCAATAGCTTTTATCATTAGGTTGTTCGTCATCTTGCGGTGTCCAATTTTTTTTCCTGCAGGATCAGAAGCAGAGGATAATTTTCTGGTTCATATCATCTCTCCCTCTTCTTATCTTGGGATACCTTTTAACTATCATAGGTACTGTAGATTTTTCCAGAAAATCTGTCTTTTTTCCTATAATGTACTTCATGCTCGTCACAACTCCTTGCTATATATTCTTCAATTCTTCAGGCATTCCCCTTTCTAAACCACTCTACACATTAAGCTATATGTTTGTCACAGCAGGAGCATCAGGTGTACTTTTGACTGTTATCTATTTCATCGTGAGTCCCTTTCTGCTGTGATTGGCAACTTTTCTCTCATCTTCCATGACTCCGTTACAATCATCATTCACGTTGAAGTAAACTCTATGATGCAGGTAGATGTGAGATGCATTAGGAAGCCAACTGTAATATTTCAGTGGATGGGTATGAATGCGCTGATCGTCTATGCTCTGGCTGCTTGTGACATATTCCCAGCTGCTGTCCAAGGTTTCTTCTGGCGTTCGCCTGAAAATAATCTGGTGATCATCTCAAAATCTTTACTCTTTTTCATCTTCTCTCATTCTGTTATGCTTCTTGTAATTATTTCTGCAAATTATTGGGAGCAGTAGGAATAGATGGAGAATAGAGCAATCATTAGTGTTTCTACTAAAGATCTTCATATTTTTGTTAGAGGCAGTTTCTCTGTTACATCTTGTGTTTCCATTTATCAGTACATGACATGTATACAGATTTCATATCTAGAGTCGGAAAAGTGACCAGACCAACCACCCCCAGCCCACCGTGCCAGAAGCAACAACCGGGCTACCTAGGCATGCTAGAAACTCCATTGGGTCGTAAAAATGTGAGTCTAGCGTAGCTCGAAAATTGATCGAGCCGGCTTGACCCACTGGGCTAGAGGTCATCTTTGACGGGCTAGGCTGGCTTGAGCCAATTTTGTCAGTTCTAATCATAAGATCCCATCCCTTGCATGATAGTCGATACACGTGATATGCATAAATGATAGTGACACCACACGATAATTTGTGACACAATGTCCTATACTATACCCTTGAACGAATGCACATACGACTGTTCTTCCTCTGCAGTTGCTTTGCTAACAGTGAAATCACATTGCTTGTAGGTCGACTTCTCGCAAAAGTTATTGCAATCACTCTTTCATTCGGAGAAATGGGGTAAGTTGGTCTTTGTTTTACTCGAGATCTTATTTTGGGGGTTCGCTGCTGGTTTGCTCCACTTGAAACGTATTTATATAAAATTTTGAATTTATTTCTATTCGATGGTTTGTATTATCATGTATCTTTACAAATTATCTATTCTTGCTTCAAAGTTTTGATCTACTTATAATTTATTTTACTTAGTTTAATTTCTAAGATAGTTTAGTATCTTCATGATCCAATTCATATTCATATGCATATGATGTAGAATAGTTATTTTATACGATAAGATAAAAATTCTTTTGTAACTGCGATCAAAATATTATTTTGTTAATACGTACGAATAATTTAAATTTTCATTACGAATGTTGCACTTGCATTGAGCTAATTTAGTAGATGTAAACTGTTTAAGAAAAGAAAGGTAAAGTAGTAAAAAGGGCAAGGGAAGAAATTATAATTAGTCGTGTATAAAGGGGGAGGCAGATCGATGCAATCGAGGTTGTCACGACACTATGTCACTATGAATATTCACTTTTGCAATAAACATTAACAAAAGCGTGATGTCTGAAAAAAGTTGAAACATGTGTCATCGAGTGCACAAAACCACCAATTTCTAATCTGAATTCTGACACACAGCCAAATCATTTTTTATCATTACTAAAGTTTGAATTACAGCTAACATTCTGCTCTCTCTGCCCAGGTGATTTTTTTTTTTTTTTTTTGTCAAAACACAGTTACAACACATGATTCTATTTTCAAAAATCAAAACTCTTGTCGTCCTCTATTTTTTATTTCATTTTAGCGATCTAAGTAGACTTTATTTCTTCTGAATAATAAATTATATTTTTTTCATGGAATTACAATAAGGTATATGTATATATAATTAAATAAATCATTTTATAATATCCTATAGTTAGGATTTTTACACCATACAAAGGTGAGACCACTACACCACTACATAAGATGGAAAATCTACACCACGTAAAGATGGATCATTACATATTTTCAAATTTCTAGATAAAAACAACTACTTTTATCATTATCCTTAGATAAAAATTTTTGTGTAAAAATTTTTCTAATGCGATTTACTTGCTTCTTATAGTTCGTGAAGGAAACAAAAACGGAGGAACTTCCATGCGTCAGGAGTACCAAATAAATTCAATGAATTAATTTCATGAAAAAATATTCCATACAATTGAAAATTACTTACTACTACTATAGAAATCATTATAATGTTCGTTTCATGAAAAAACTTTATAAACAGTATAAATGAGATATTGAACTCACGTATAGCATTTTTTTTTTTAAATTTAGCTATCTATCAAAATGCCTAAGAAAGGACATATAATTGTAAAATTGAAAATAATCACATTTTCTTTTAGGTATATTTCCTTCTTTGAGAACCTATAGTATCTTTTTAACTTTATGTGGCTAGCTTTTTAATATAATATCACCAAAATTATACATGATTAATTAAAATTTACTCTCATAGAATAATTTGAAAGCATCATATATATTTTGATTTAATTCAATTTATAGTACTTGATTACTAATTACTTAGAGCACTCACAACACAAATTTCATATATTTGCTCTTAAATTAGCTCTTAATGCTTCCTCTATATTATTAGTAGTTCATATTTTAGGAATGGATACAACAAATCTCTTATTTTGTAGTAATTATCTTATAAAATTGTGGGTCCAATAAATTTGTGAGCTAAAAAAAATTTAAGAAAATATAAATTTGAGGAGGGCCATATAAAAAGCATAAATATTTTTGTGAGGCCTACATAATTTGAGAGATCTGTTGGATAAATATTTTAACATGTTTTTTTATCATTTTAGTCCAAATTTATTGTTAAAATTGATTTTGAGGGGAATGCACTTTTGGACATGTATTCTAAAACAAACCCTACTAATAAATAATAACTCTCCCTCCTTAGATTCCGCAAAGAATATTAGCACGTAGTTTAGCCTTCTCTCTCTCTCTCTCTCTCTCTCTCTGCAATTCAGCATGGAAGACAGCGGTCGGCCGAGTTTCCGATCTGGCGTTGGAGAAAGGAGTCTCGAGATAGTGAGCGGAAGAGGGTACTACTCCGCCTACAGCAGCAACCAAATTACCAGTTGTCCTTCCGAGTCGCCACCGGTTCACACGGACGCGACTCGGACTCGTCCGGGTCAGGCTGCGGCAGCGGCGAAGCCGTGGGGATTCGGTGACCCGGAGATGAAGCGGCGGAAGCGGATAGCTAAATACAAAGTGTACACTGTTGAAGGTAGGGTCAAAGCTTCCATCAGAAACGGTCTTCGCTGGATCAAAAATAAATGCTCTGAAATTATCCATGGCTACTAACTTTATTTTTCCCATAAATTTTCTTTCATTCGCTTTATTTCTGTTTAATTTTTTGCGTGCTAGTGATTTTTTCCCCCAATCTTATGATCACTCAGAGCACGATTTTTGAGATATGATGAGTATATCTGTTGATCCCTTTTCCCTTGTATTTTTTTCAGCAATTTACTTTTAATTTTACTAGCTGAATCTGATGATAACAACATTAACTGAATGATCTTCTCTTTATCTTTTTATCTGTGAAAATTCAACATTTATTTTATTATATGTGCGAGTGAGTTTGGTGAGCGGAAATTTTTTGTGGCTATTTTGGGTGTTACTGTGAATGGTGTATGTGTAAATAATGTGTGCACCTCCCTTCCAAAATAAAATAAAATTCTGTGTATCTAATAAATTAATACTCGCAGTAATTACAGTTAGGCACAAATAATAGGAAAAACTGTGATTGTGTAATGTTCTTATCTAGAATGCTGTTAAAATCCAATGTTCCAAATCTTGCATTGGCTCATGATGATGGTTCGGAAAAGAAATGTATAAATATAATCTATTCAAACAAAGCTGGATCAAAATTTCATGCCGTTATAATTTTGTTCATCCATATTTACATGTCAGAGGTCTCATTATATTTTCCAGAATAATATTTTTATTTTTTTAGACAACATATTATCTGTTGTTTATATGTCAGCATTATCAATTCTACGCATGTCTTGTCGGAAAAGGTTAGTTTCTTTTCTTTTTTTTTTAATGAGATTTTTTTCTCAATTATTTTTATATATCAGAACAAACAATAATAAAACTATATACAAAGTCCTCCTCGTTCTGTCTTTATAATCACAACTCGAAAAGAGAGTGCCACTTGCTTGTAATTGCCCGATTGTTTCCCGTTATTTTCTGCATAATAAATCGATGTCGCTGTTATCTAATTATATACTACTTTTTTGTGTAAGTGGAAGATGTGGACTTTTATTCTCAATCACTAACACACGAAGTAACGAGAGAAGACCCACCACCAGCTGGTGCTTCATCAAAACATATAGAAGGATACTTCTTACACAGTTTAGCTAGACGGTCTGCTACAACTTTTGAATCGGGCCTAATTAACACGAGTGATACGAACATTAGGACAAGAACGAGGATTTGTTCAACAACTATTAATGATACATAGCTCCAAATTCTGAGCTATCGGTAACATGATAGGCCAAATCACTGAGACTCCAAATTATGACATTACTAAACATACAACATACTATATTGAAAAGACAAACATACCAGTGTCGGGTTAAAGCCCTAGCAACAAAGGGAGTTTTAAACACAAATAGGAAAGGTGAGGAAGGTTTCGCCGTTGACTATCTCTTCGAAGCGGGTTTAGAAATCCCTCCGTGAAAGCTCCTGCAAAATGAAGTCTCACACCAGAGATGAAATCCAGTGAAGACCCTCCACACTCAAGTAAGAAAACTTGCAGCGAAAGAAAGTATTTTTAGCTAAAAGAAAGCGAGAAAAAGTGTGTAAAAATTACTTCAACAAATGGTGTGAACTTCCTATGTATAAGGTGAAATAGTCTTTTTTTTCCCCTTAGAGAGAGGGATCATTTACCATGTTTCGTGGGCTTATGCCTTTATTGTGTTGGTCCTCAGGCTTCTTCTTGACTACAATATCAATAGACCAGCTGGGTCTCAACACGTCACGATGCCCTTTATATTAATTCTTGGCTCATTCGAAATATCCCCAAATGTAATAGGCTTCTGAATTGACGGTTGACCCTACAATCCATCACAAGTCCTTTCTAGCACGTTTTGTCCTCACTCGCACGCTTCCTGAGAAAACCTCTCAGGAGGTTAACCTCAGAGTTCTTCCACGATAGGCACCAGAAAAAAAGATGCATCTTGATGGTATGGGTATCATCTATCAATTCATTTAAGCTCCTTGAATATGTTGTCACATTCCGACATATTCTCGGAATCTCTTTCATTCGGGAGTATTCCGGTTCATCCCTGCCCCCTGCTTGGAAGACTTATCGGAGCCGCTCTTTATCCGTGTCTCTTTGCACCGGCAATCACTCCGTACTTCGGCCCCGTGCGTCACATCATATTAAAACGTATCAAAAACAATCATCTTAAGAAAATACTAATCAAGTATACAATATACTAGCATATGTAATTCAAAACGTTATTTCAAGAAATTCCTAATATGTTTCACTTGAATGAAATACAAGATGAATTTTGATCTAACGAATTTCGATTAATTGATCAAAAATCCATGCCTAGATTCAAATTTCATGCTACAAAACCATTACTATAGACAACAGACACACACAAACACACACAGACACACACACACACACACACACACACACATATAGAGCGATGTCCCTTTGGGGATGGCCTAATGGTAAAAGTGAGCGCCTGAAATTGAAAGGTCTCAGGTACGAACCCCATGATACGCCTCTATAGGTCGAGTCTGTCACATTTGTATTTGGAAAGTGTGGTTTATGTGTCATGTGTGGTTTAATTGCAGGCTACTGCACAAAGAATGTAGGTTTACCCAGTGTGCACCGAAAATAGCGATTGCGGGTTCCACAACATCAAAAAAGGGGGGAGAGAGAGAGTCTTGGCTATATGCATAAATATTAATACAAACACAGGAAGAAAACTAAGTATACATATGATTATATATGTAGGAGTATTAATTAGACAAAAAATTGTTATATAAAAATCCAAGATTTCTCATTTATTGAATAAATATATGCATGCATGAGAATACGTATATATAAAAATATGTATATACGAGTTCATGCATAGTTACATGATGTGATTATATATGTAGTGCTTAATTGTCCATAAGCCAAAACACGCACATACCTAAGTTTACATGTCAAGCGCGTGTATGTGCTAAATGAACCAATGACATTCATTATTCTAATTTACCATTCTCAATGTCCCATCAAATATCATCATCATCATCATCAAACGCGCGCGCGCGTGCGTATCATTGACGCTTAAATTCCCCTATGTTGCCTGTGGATCGAGTTCTGATGATGAATTTGTTTGTAAAATTGAGCGATGAATTCATCGGCTTTGGCGTCGATTTCCTCATCTCCTGTAATCGCATCGAACACCTCATCCGGATCTCGCTCTTCCTCTTCCAATTCATCCTCGCAGTTACACAGATCGCGGAGATTCGTCGCGGACGCGTACTGGCTCATCGTGCAGCTCGAGGACGACGACGACGCCACGTCGCTCGCCGGCGACATCATGTACATCGGCGACGCCGGAGCTTCCTGCGCGTGCAACGGCCGGATCGATCCCACGATCTTCTTCCAATCGCCATTGTTGCTCTTCTCCTTCTTCGCCGCCGCCTCCTCTTTCTCGTCGGTGCGCTTGCGCAGCATGTACAGCGCCGCCCTGAAGATGCCGAACGCGCCGCTCTTCTTCTTCCTCTGCCTCTTCTCGGCGGTCAGCGGCGGCTGCGGAATGACGGCGCTGTCTTCTGCCTCGGGATTTTCCCTCGCGGTCTTCGCGCCGAAGACGACGTCGTAGGCCGGGTTGAATCCCCCCATTGGCTAGTTTATGTGTGTTTGTGTATACTACTATATATATGTATGTCTTACACACAGTATTAGGTGTTTGTGTGTGCTTTTCGCCCAGTCTCTCCCTGCAATTGCAGGAGAGAGATGTATGAGCAAGACTTTATGGGATGAATTTGATGCTGCATTGAGAGGGGTATATATATACACGCACAACTTCTTTGCTAATTTTTTTTTAAATAACTCTGTAATTACTTAATTACCCATTAATCTCCACCTGAGAAATAATCAGAATATCTAAGCGTCCATGGTGAGGCTTAATAAAATGGAGTGTAAAATAGTCAATGGCGTTATGGTAATATCACAAATTGAATTTGAGAGGAGGAAAGTGATTTTCGCGGGAATGATGGCGCGAAAGTTAAGCCGAGATTGTATCGCCATCACATAAAATGGCGGACGTTTATTTCCTTTATTTTTTTTTTAATTTTTATTTGTTATGCATTTTTTTACGACAGATATGTGAAACGATCGAAATAAGATGGATATTTTTTTTAAGTTGATTTTTAAATTGTCTATTAATCAGGAGAAGTCTCGTGCTAGGCCAACCGCTGGTAGGTCTCTGCACACATAAGCTCCACGTGGGAAAAATACGTGACTAGACCATTGCGTTGGCGCTATCGTGGAAGTGCCAAAATCATGGACGGTTTCGGTTTGGTCAAAGCAGTTTTAGAGAATAATATTAAAATATTAGGTGCACCCCGCATGAAGAGACGTCGTCCTTACACCAGCTATCTTTGATTGCACCTGCCAATCTATCGGCTTATCATCGACTCAACGACACAAATGCCAAAACTACGAAATTTCGATTCGTCCAAACTTAGGATAATGCATTGTTTGATGAAGAACATCATACACTACTCGGCTTGTTAATTTGATGGTGATTTGCTATCGATCGAACTGGATTTTGGTTGGAAAAATTTGAAGATCTTCAAAAGCTAGGGCATTAAGTAGGTCTGCAGTAGGCTTCCGATAATACCCCCGGCTCATCTTTTTGCGAGAAACGAGGGGTTGAACACATACACTCAACATCATCGACATCATTTCACTTCAGACAATTAATTTCATGTTGGCCAAAACTTAAAGTTCCTCTTCTCACTCTCCTAACACTTTTACCTTTCTTCTTCTTATCATCCACACAAACACACGGAAACTGATTTACAGATTGAAGGAATCAACGATAGCGCCGAAGGAAATAGTTGAATTAATGAATGCAAAAGGCGATTTGATGAGGTCCGAATTCAGTTCAGCATCCGAAGACTCTATTTACGATCAGAATGAGCCCCTTAGAAGTGTCGGTCTCTCCATCCCAACATCGAGAAAAAAGAGACGACGGCGGTGGATGATCAGGAACCGTCTGGGCCCTGGAAAAATACAAAAAGCTTGTCGGAATGGACCAAGGAGGCGATCCCTGCTACTAAAAGCTGTCCTTGCAAAGACCCAAACACAACTAGTGTGAAGATGCAGCCACCGTCTGCAACAAAAGCGACGCTGCACAAGGCCTCTGAGCCCGCCTCGTGTGAGGCATTCTTTCCTGAAGCGCTGTTGAGGAAGCCCCTAAAAACCCTTGGTGAAACCTCCAAAGCTTCGCCGAAAATTTTGGTATAATCTATAAATCCTTTAACCTCGGTCTTAATGTATTTATGAATGCTACACGAGTAAAGGGCTTAGGGATAGGGTTTTGGAAGAGCTTTTGATAGCGAGTAGTTGATTTAATTTAATTTTTGCGCTTGTGCTGCTTTTGATTAGGAAAGAATGCCTGTTTATAGTTTATTTATCATTTGTTTGATTTTTATGATTTTAGTATTGATGTTAAAATTCTGGTGTTCTGTGGTGGGCATGCTTAACTTGTGATTGTAGTGTGTCAATTGTGTCTGTTGATGCATATGCTATTGTGTATGTTGTTTTCCTAAACGTGCTTACGTGCATACCTTCGTGTTGGAGGGATAGAGACACAATCTTAGTAATGCATCTTCGTGACAGCAGTGCACCTACGTGATGAATGAAATAGTCGAGTTCGATGTAAAAATACGTGGTCAATTGAGTGTGATCATTCAAATTTACAAGACATGGCTCCTTTTTGTAGTCTGTTGACTTCAAGTTTCTACAAGTTCGGTGTTTTAATTTGGTGAGATGTGATACTCAGTTATTTGAATTGTAGTTTTCTTGGTCGATGCACTTCTTTGAATGTCTACTACATATTTTTATGACAAACGTAATTGAATCCAATTGAAGTTTAGTCACACTTTTGAAGTATAAAACTTTTGTTAATTACCTTATTGTACTCAAAGAATGAAAGGAAAGTATTCATTCCAAAACCAATGTTGTGTTAAAAAAAGCTAAGGAAACAACTTAATTGTTTGTTACTTGAGACTTATTATATGGCGAATGTACAGGATTTTGAGTGATTTAATGCTAACACTTCTTGTAAATTGTAGGACCTGTACAGGTTGATGAAAAAGATGATGGCCCAGATTGACAATCAAGATCAGGTATTGGCCGAACTCCTGCTGGATAAGAGAAGTAGGAATGATTCAGTGGAGCAACAAGGGCAAAAGATAATTGGAGGGAAAGGGAAGGTTGGCAAGCCAAGAAAACATTCTTATCAGTTTCCAAAGCCCAAGAAAAATATGGGAAGACCGAGGAAGAATAGAAAAAGAGAAGAGATAGATGTCATTGACTCAGACTGCGTGATCGTGGGGATGACTCCTCCATCATCCGCGGGGAAGAAGGCAACCCTCCGTGCCAGAGTTTCTAAGTAGTTGAATCTCACCGAACACACTGACATTATCCAATGAATGGAAGAAGGTCAAAAATGGGGTCGGAAGTAAGTAGCCATTTTCGATTTTTTTTTATCAAAGTATTATATTTTTAACGATTCTCCATTTTATATTGAAGTCATCTGCTGCGGGTTCCCGCGGATTCCGTTAAACTGGCCGACCTATGGTGGATGAAGATTTTATGGGAGGAGAAAACTCATCTCTCCACGCAAGTAAGTGTAGTGGCCCCTTTAGTCTGCTTGAACACTTAGCTTTTATAATGGATTTTTGTAATTTATGCCATGTTATTTAATATTGTAGCACATGGATGCTTTGCTGAACATGATCTCCTTGAAATTCGATAAGGAGAAATCACCATAATGTAACTGGTCCATTGTGGTGAGTTATTGTTAGGTTAGATTTATTTATCAATGCATCTATACTTTTGTGACAATAATTTTCCTACATTGTACATAATTAAGATTGATATAATATGTGTATCAAGATTCATTGACAGAAGACGACAACAAGGAAAGTCTTGTTGAGGATCTCACGGGCTACTTGGATGGTGATCTCCCACGACAATCTCGACCTCTTGTGTGGATGAAAGCGAAGAGGGTCTACAGTGTGGGCATGATCAAAGCTGACCACTGGGTAGCCTATGAGCTGGACTTACTTCAACAACAGATAAATGTGTGTGATCCGATGGCACATGCATGGGCAGAGGTGAGTCCTCCCTTCCTGACCATGGCTCTCAACATTCCCATGCTCATCTTGGACCAAGGCATATGGAAGAAGTGGATTTCTGTGGGCTTCAAATTGAAACTAAGTTGGATTGTGATTCTCTAAGCTGGGACAGCGGAGTGTTGGCCATCAAGTATGTGGAAGCGCTAGCCAGTGGTAAAGAATTGGTGAGTGATGTGAATCTGGAAGATTTTTCCAAATATCGAAAGGAATTATGTGGCGACCTCCACCGTCTTGCATGTTATTGCCGCGATCACTGAATTATCTTTCCTATGGATGAGTGATGAAATAGTTGTTTTTTTGACTTATTTTGTGGTCTTTTGTTATTAACTGCCACAATTTGTTGCAGGTCATTCTTAATAAAAACAATGCTCTTATAGAGCATAGTAGAATTATGACTTTAATATGTATTTTAATGTGTTGTTTCTTCAGCGAGATGCTTTCGTATTTGGATAATTATCAGTATTTTACTTTGTGTTGTTTGTTGTGAACTTGGTTGATTATGAACAATAAACATTTTTGGAATGTTCGTACCAACCATCACAAAGTTTTTCCGCTCACCGAACGTAGTTAATATGAACGAGAGAGCTCCTTGATAAGAAAAAATTATCAATAACATATTGTCGGTTGTGAACTTGGTTAATTATCACACTCAACAATTTTTGTATCGTTCATACCAGACATCACAAAACTCAATTTTCTGCTCACAAAACCCATTATATGTGTTAACTTGTCTGTATAACTCATAACTTGTAGCAGAAATTTGGATGGATGATTAAAGTCATATATAAGGGTAATGTTGGTAAGTTGGGTTGGAGAATTTAGTAATTCAAATCGGATTTCCTACTCTCATTTCGTGTTTCATTTTCTACTCCTTCCATTGATTGAATGACATGTGGCATTGATTAGGGTTAATTCTACCCAAATAGGCTATATATTTATCTTCAAATCGTCAAATGTTAAAAATTCGACGAATGAAATTGAGGATGAAACACCATAGGGAGTAGAAGATCTGAGTTAGTTAGTAATTAGGGCGGCTTGCTGCAGTTTCGATAATATTGGAGAAAAGAAAGTGTTGCAGTCTCTCTCATCATTTCAAAATATAATCATCATTACGACTTGCTGCAGTTTCGATAATAGTGGAGAAAAAGAAGTGTTGCAGTCTTTCTCATCATTTGAAGATATAATCATCATTACAAAAATCACTTCATCTATCTTCTATGCTTCCCAGTTCACACACGAGCGCGGACTATCCCGAAACTTCCCTTCATCTTCTTCACACAACCCTTTCTTCTGTCGTCTTCACACACACACACACACACACTACATCCCACGTTCTTCCCTTTCATCTTTTTGGCACACACACACAGACACGAAGGTGCCTTTACATAGAAATGACTAATGAGGCAGTTGACATCTCCGATCCAAAAGAGAAATAGAAGGCAGCCGAATTAAGTAATAGTCGCGGCGGCGCGGAATAAAAAAAAATCGATAACGACACTCCCACCAGTTTCACGTTGAGGAGGATAATGTTGCCTCATTTGAAACCCTACCCGGCGGTTAAATATTTATGCTCGGACCAGCAGTCAGATGAGAATGGTAAAGGTATTTCTATGACCGATACGCAGATGCAACCAACGAAAAAAGCCACTGCGATGGGATCACGACAAGAACCGACGACTGATCAGGGGATACAAGTTTATGAAGGGGGAGAAACCTCTAAGGGTGGGAAGATGAATGAGGTATTTTCGTTATTTCAAATTGGATTGCGTTATTGTGCTTGGGTTTTATGGTTGAACTACTTGATTTATGTTGCTGTTTTATGATCTAATGGATATAAGGCTAATTAATCAATTAATTCGATTGTGAGTTTGTATGTGAAAAGTTCAGTGTGGATTAATGAAATGTACTTATGTTAAATTGTTAATTTATTTATATATAGATTCGTCAGTTCGTGCCTCTTGTATGTGTCTTATGGGTTGATTTATGGTAGGGCGTTGTGCGCTTAGGGATATAAATATATTGGAGTCTGTCATTAGGATGATGAATATGATTGAAGAACAAGTTTGTATATGTGTGTGTTCACTTTTGCCGAAAAGGTGTTGGAAACATGAGTGTGTGTGTGTATGTGTGTGTGTGTGTGTGTGTGTGTGTGTGTGTGTGTGTGTGTGTGTGTGTGAGACTTGCTGAATCAGTTTGGCATTGGACTGATTTGTGTTGATGTGTGTGTATTCCGCTTTGATTTTATAGATGTAAGGGACAATGGCTATGTAAATTGCAGGAACATGTAGCTGAGTTGTTGAACCGTGTAAATGAGCAAGGCCTCATGCTTGCTGATGTTTTGAAATGTGTGGAGGCATTGGAGCAGCAAAAGCCTAAATATAAACCGGGCAGACTGAAGAAAATTCCTACGGATGATAATTTGGCACCGAAGCCCAAAGTTAGACAGGACAGACTAAGGAAATATGTTAGGAATGCAGATGAGCCTAGATTTAAAAACTCCTCCGAATGTGAGATTATTGGAACATCCTCTGGTGGGAACATCAGGAACATGAATGCTACGTTTCAGGCGCCGCTACAGTCCGAACACCGCTACAACAACGAGATTGCCGAAAATGGAAAGATGGGTACATCAAGATTGTTAATGCATTGCTTGAGCTGACGCTACCCCCCTTACACTGCAAGGTCATTCAATGGATGGAATTTTGTTAAACATGAATTTTCTCATCTTTATAAACTTAATTGATGTCAATTTGTATCGGAAAATCATGTTGGAATGAGTTTTGTGCTCAAGTATTGTTATTTTGTGAAATATGATGCTCGTTCATACTTTGTTTGATTTTGCAGAAATTTAGAATTAATCTTATGCAAATTGAGCATGATAGGATAAAATTACAGTTTGATAGGAGTTCGTAGGCGAAAACAATCCAAAATCGGAGTTATAACGAAAGAGAACGGGCCAAAACAAAAACATTGCCTGCTGGCCCAGTACACACGCGGATAGCTCGCGAATTTTCTAGATTTTCCTATTTTGGTTATTTTCTCCTATTTTGGTTATTTCCTATTCCTACTAGGATACGACCTTGTACTCCCCACACCTATATATATATATATATATATGTGTGTGTGTGTGTGTGTGTGTGTGTCCTCCAAAACACATCTAGACAGCTATCATATCTCTCATCTCATCTTTTAATGTCACAGTCCTAATTCCAGTGTATAAGAACGACTAGAATCCATTGGACAGTGAAGATGGAACAACTGAATGAACATGACTCAAGAGGAATAATACTCGGGTATGAAAGGAAATTCAAGTGAAAGCAATGACATTTAAGTAACTTGCTTCCAATTACCCGATTCAATAATTCAACAAAATATTTTTAATAATAAAGAATCAAGGAGATAACAAAATAATGTGACGAACACGAACCTCTTCAAATAGACTTCAGAGTTGAAAGTATCTCAAACACAATTAAGTATTTGAGTTGCAGCGGAAAAATACTTCAATTTCCAAAGTTATATGTATGAAGACATATAACCCAAGCTTAAACCAAACTTGACTCGAAACAACGAACGTCGCCAGGCACACTGCACCATCATCATCCGAGCAAACCTGCACGTTTTAAAAATAACATGCAGGGCTGAGTACTTTGTACTTAGTGAACACATGCCAAAATAATTTTGAAAACTCGCTCAAAAGAGCTATATAATTGAACTTGCCTCATTAGCTGCACCACAAGTGTTAGATATGCTTATTTAAAAGAATTTTCGACTTGTGGCAGCTTAAAAACATTTTCGTTTGTTTTCTAAAATCATTAGCAGACATTTTATCTCAGGTACGAATCCATCTACACGTCTCATCTTTTTGTGGTGTCGAGAAGTAGGCCTCCTCCTCGAACACCATGACTGGCCCAATCAAAGCAAAGCTCACAGCCTTTACATAACCGGCCCAACCGAAGCAAGGCTCACAGTTACTTTACGACCGGCTAGACTGTAACAAGGCTCACGGTCACCTAATCTAATGCATGCATTGTCCCGTTTTGAACAAGACTTAATCCCGTGCGTCCACAGGACTCATTCAACTCAATATAAAGTAGAGGATTACATACCAAAACATAAAAACTCAGGCAAGTCAATTAACTGTTAATAAAAGAGCATACATAAAATAAATTGCGCATTCATCGTTGAGTTTTGGTTCAGAAAGCCCACCTGATTATTGAAGATTAATCGAGGTAGCTTACTCTTTTCGTCTCCTCTTACTTCTCAGTCCCGCTCGGCCATTCAAAAATAGTATTTTATAAATACGAGTTCACTTTCTCGTAAAACGTAAAATAACTCTAGGGCTCGGCTGAAGGACTTCTACTTGACTCGAGTTTTTCTTATCTTTAACTTATCTACTTCAATATCTTTCTCAATTTCTCATTCTCGGATCATCATCTTTACTCAGTTACTAATTAATTCTCAAACTCAAAATCTCGTTTCTAGAAAATAATGTTTTAATATTCACGCAAAACAAGAAGTTACTATTCATCTCGTCTTATGCTTCTTAATTTCTCGAGTTATATGAACTCAGAAAATTATAACATTAATTCTTGATTATCAACATCATAAATCATTCATATTATAATCGAGCATTCACATCAATTATTGAGATTTTCCAACAGGTAAACAATTAACTTCACAAATAAGTGGAATAAGAGAATCCAACTTAATCACATAATTTCAATCAAGCATAATAAACTCAGAAATAATTCATATTCAAACACAGTCAAATGATGACTCATTATTGCTCGACTCTTTATTTTTAGAACTTATAACTTCAGATTTTAATGAAAATAATTTCGTTAAACTTTTAATAACTCAAATAATAATAATAGTTTTGAATTTAAAATTCAAACTTCTATTTAAAATTTCTCGACTCTAAAATACGTCATCATTCCTCTAAATACAAACTTATATTCGTATAAACTCTCAACTTAATAACTCAACTTCATATAACAATATTTAATCTTTTTCCTTATTTAAAAACTCTTTATTTTCGTTTTTATTGAATAAAAACTCGACTTTTATTTTAAAATTTCAACGCTCGATAACTTCTACGTTTTAACTCCGATTTAAGTGATTCAAAAAGCAAACTTGTTTATTTCTACTCAAACATCATTATCAAATCACTTAATACATCATATATCATCATGAATGTAACATCCAAGTATTTAAACTTATTAAACTTGTTTTTCTCATTTTAATATGCAAAACTTACTCGTTTTTCAAACTTTAACTTTTCTTCACTCAGTTAATACTTCATAACATCACTCAAACATTTAAGCATACTCAAGAGCATAAACATCAATCTCATGACTCATATCATTCAAGACTTTCTAGTTTTTAATGGAAATATTCCATTAAATTAAATATTCTAATTTTATTATTATTATTTCTCCAATAATATCTCCTAATTAATTTCTTATTTAAAATAAATGAACTCAAATACGAGTAACTCATCTCTTTAACTCGTATACTTGACTTCTAAGATATTTACTCATTGAAAATTCATTCTCTTTTATTCTAATTTCCTTTTTATTCCTCAAATAAATATTAATATTAATATTCTATTTTCTTTTAAACATCAACATCATATTCATGCATTTTCTTCACTTATATCCTCAATCCTCAACAAAGAAATGCCTTTCTTTGTTTTATTTAACTCATAATTTCATTTATTATTATTAATTCTTCTTTCTTATTTTCTTTTATTCCTTATATATATATATAGGGATTGGTTTATATAAAAACTAATCCTAGTGTGAGAACGTGAGAACCTGCTTAAATAAATTTATAGTTATGCTTAAATTAATATACTGTCATGCTTAATAAGATTATATTTTTTAATATAAACATTATTTTTGTATGATCTATGGTTGTGATTATTTCAAGCATGAATTTATATAGATTCAAGCATGATTTTATGTAACTATTAATGTTTATATAAAAAACATGAATCTTATAAGCATGTCAAAATATAAATTTAAGCATTATTACTAATTAGTTTAAGCATGTTCTCACGTTCTTACACTAGGATATATTTTTATACTAACTCATCCCGATATATATATATATATATATATATATATATATATATATATATATATCTCGAATTCTTTAATAAAAACTCATGGAATTTTATTCTTTTCTTAAATCACTCAAGATGTGATCAAAATCTCATTTACTCTTTAATTTCATCATTATTTAATGAAATCCATCATTTTATATATATATATATCGATTTTTAATATAAAAATAATTAATTTATAATTATTTTATGTCATCTTCAAATCTTCATATTTGACTCAAGAACATGAAGAACACATCTTCATATCTTCATCTGACTCAAGAACATCAAGAACACTCATATATATTTATACTCATATGTATCGATTTTCTCCTAAAAAATTCATTAAAATTTGTTAAAATTATTATTTCTCAATTTCCATTCATCTTAACTCACTCAAATTTTTTATCAAGATCATCATAACATCATCATCATCATCATCATCATCATCATCATCATCATCATCATCAATATCATCATACTTTCTTAAAAATCATTTAAATCATCAAAACTCATTTTCTTCAAATATACTATATATATATATATATATATATTTTTTTTTTTTTTGAATTTTTCAATAAAATTCATAAAATACATTTAACGGCTTAAAATCATAACTTAACCATATTTTCATGCTTCATCATGCTTATATTCATCAAACACATCATCAAATCCATAAATAAGCATTTAAACACATATTCTTCATTTTATCTCAAATAAATCGATATATATATGCAATTAAATTCATAAAAATTCTCAACTTCATATTCATACATATAAATCACTCAAATCATCGTCATAAGCACATATAATCATCATATCATCAAATAATCATCAAGGAATTATTTTCCTATTTTCTTAAGAAAATTTCTTCTCTTCATCTTTTAATTCCTAGATCAATTTTTAAATTTCATGTTGATCATCATATCGTCAACATAAACCTAAGGTTTACCTAAACATAAAGTAAACATGCATGTTTTTCCTTTATCATCATACATATACATATACATATTATCAAAAATTGAATAATATCATACTTAAAAATAAATCAAACTCCTCCTTGGCTTGATGAAGAACTCGATGGCTTTGAGGATGATAAGGAGATGGATTTCACTTCTTTCCTTGCTTGAAAAGATATACAAGGGTATCAAGATCAATGTTTGAATAAATAAGGATCAAATCCTTACTTGAAAACTAAGAAAAATCGATGGTTATGAAGAAATAGAAGGGCTTTCTTAGCTTGTTTCAAGCTCGAATGAAAGTGATAAAGATGATAACTTACTTCTTGATGATGATCTTAGAAGATGGAGGTGGAAAATCACATCAAAAATCCTCAAGCTTCAAGCATGCATCCATGAAATATTTTTGTATATGTATGTGTGTTTGTTCGATGGAATAAGGAAGAAAGGGGAGATGGGCTGCTGCCCTTGTGTTCTTCGGCAGAGTTGGAGAGATAGATGAGAGAGAGAGGTAAGTGATGAATGTAGAGTTATGGAATGAGGGGATGTATTTGGTTAAGAGAGAGTGATCGAGAGGTTGAGAGAGAGTAGCATCTATTAATCAATAATAGAGGTTAAGAGAGTGTGATTCACACACTAGGGTGAGAGTGGAGGAGTTAAGAGAGTGAGTTGCACTATCCTAGGAGCGAGAGTGGGGAAGAAAATAGGGATGGGAAGAGATAAGCATGCAGATTTTTATCTGCTAAAAATCGCTGGAAGAAAAAGTTTGGTAGAAAATATCCCTATTTTTCCGTTTAACCCTCGATTAAAAACCCTCCTCGACTATTTCTCGATGCTGAAAATCTCTCTACTTCGTCTTATTTCTCCCAAAATAAATTTAGGAATTTTAATATCAAATTTTCAGATCAAAATTCCAACTAATGACGAAAATCTTAAAAACTGCTCGGCTAATTATGCCGCCTGACTACTAAAAGGCACCTTGTTTGTTGCCAGTACGCAATTATTTTTAAAACTTCTCTCAAACGATTTCCAAAAATTCTCCGACATATCTCAAAAGTCTTAGAATAAATTCTAGATTCAAGTAACACTAATTAGACTAAATTCGGAGTAGGTCGATGCACAGTGATTTCTTGGTTATCGTTACTATTCACCAAAAAGTAAAAGTTCTCAGAATTTTCTGAAATTCAAACTCAAGCTCAAACTCATATATTAATGCTCAAACAGTTGATCACATACTAGATTCGAATAATTGAAATGAGAAAAATTCACATCAAAGCACGTAAGGGTATTTTCATCATTTCACAAGAAAATTTATTTGCTTGGAAATTTTTAACACTCAAAACACATCATTAAGACTTATAAACTCATTTAGTATACTTTTAAAGACTTAGAAAAGTTTGGGGTATTACATTTAATCTCTTATCTTTTTCTTTTATTATTTTAGATTAGGTTAGTTTAGATTTATTTTCATGGAGTTTTTGAAGTTTGGAAGAAGAGAAGAAGAGGCACTCAAGAACTACGGATTCACCCATGGTTTTTAATTGATTGGGATCTTCTCTTGTTTTCTATATTCTTGAATTGTCTTGCATGCTTGATTGATTGGCCACCAATTGTGCATATTAGTTTTATTAATTCAACAGTCGAGAGATGAGAATTAATACATGAACTGGAATATAGGACTGACGAGCCCATATTTTGTGCTCTTGTCGTGTGTGTTTTAGGTCTAGATCGAGTCTGTTTTAGTGTCTTTTGTGTCTGTTTTTTGTCTGGGAGGACACTTGAGTTGGCAGGGCAAGGAAAGGCAGGTATTGGACAAGACTGGAGTTAGAATATGCAAAAAGAGAAGGAACTGGCGATACGAGGTAATGACTATAGTAGACGTGCTCGTGGTTCAAGCCACTGAGGGCATAAGTCCAAATCAAGATGAAGAGCTGCTCCACTTTCAGTGGTATGGTAAATCTAGACGTTTGCGTGTTTCACTCTAGAAAGCAAGGTGCAGACTACCGTGGGCAAGAGATGGCAGAGAGACTGAGGAAGGCAGAGTACAGAGCTTGGGCAACGGTGCTGGCGCGTGAAGATGCAGCTGTTAGAGTCCTATAAGGAAACAAATTCCTTGCGGTACAAGATTGCGATCAAAGTTTCCTACTACAGCAACAACACTATTTTAGCGTTAAGGAACGAGATCTTTCCAACCTTATCCATCGAGCTTTACATGGAAGCAGCCGGCCCGTTCTCTAGAAGGCCCGTTTGTGGGTTTGCCCTAGTTTTTGTACTCTATAAATACATGCATGCATGCGAGGCGCAAGATACACTTTTTTCAACTTTTATCTCTTTAGTATTCCGCAGCAAACAATTTATGCTTTTGTTCTTAGATACAGTTTACGTTTATTGTTAAGTCCCAATAGGGCGAACTTCTTTTGCTTATCGTTATTAATTCAAGTATGTTTTTCTATATCTCTTTTGCTTTCGTAATTTACTTTATGTCTAGCTAAGCCTTTAAATCCAGGTTTAGGATAGATGATATGATGTATAACTTGTAAATCTCGTGAGGTCTAAGTGTTCTTGATAGTTGCATAAGTGTGTTTCCGATGCATTGGGCAACGATTCCAAAGAAGTTCGGTGGTCACAGGTAACTCAGAAGGCCAACGAGCCCTGGGCACATACGAATTCCTACATCGCAGGAGGGTTATCAAGTGCTGGTCGCAATTTCCTTACGTTCCTCGAGAGCTGCAAGAGCGGGTTGTAGTCTTGGCCTAGACTTGCAAAGATGTGTCAATGCTGGAGAAAGCCGGAAGAGAGGTCCTCGTATCTCACCCGTTGCCGGAGTGGGCCCATCTAGAACCAAATGCTGCTTGACCAACATGCGCCTTATAAAGGTGGAATGCCTGGGGACTTTTGGGCAAGCAAGAGGATTGGCTAGGGTATGCCTGTCAAGACCTAAACGTAAGGATGGAGCTGGGCGGACTATGTAGCGTACGTGGTGACGTGACAGTGGGGACCCTGCATAGTTTTAGCCTATAACCACTGACATACATGTGCAACAAATATCTTTGAACCGATGATCGAGATAAAGTTATACTCATTGATTTGAAACCTAAATGTGGATTGTTTTTATTACTGATCTTTTTGCTTGTCAAGTTACAGTTATTTACTTTCAGCAGCTTGCTAAAGGTGATAGTGACAGTTACCCAAGGCCATAGTAGATAGATACTCAACACAACCTTTTTGTGACCCAACCAGAGATTATCGCGAGCAACTCCCTGTGGGATCGACCCTGTACTTGCCAACTAGCTGTTCCTAGGGATAGGCATATGAGTGAAATACAAATTGTATTTTGTCGCAGCTTAAACGACGGCTGCGTCAAGGACACACACTGTGAAATCACCGAGAGGGAAAGGCTTTGTGTGAGGGCTTTAATCTTAGGATCTTTTTGGAGTTACTTGCTTATGATATTTGTTGGAGACGAAAACCAAGTGAGTAATCCATGGTTAGGCACTACGAGAGTATGCTTTAACTAATTTTGTGATTGTCTTAGTAAGAGTCGAGTTTGACAAACCAATTCATTGATTAAATTGAATTTGAATTTAAGTGTTCATTGAAATCAAAGCCTTGGGATAATCTTTCTCTTATTCTAATCCAAATTACTTTTTCCTTACTTTTGTTTTTGCTTTTGTTATTTTTATTTAATTATTTGCAACATTAGTTTAATCATCATTAATGTTTAAAAGTCTAAATAGAGGAAGAACAATTGAAAGTAGTACTCATTAGAATTAATACAATCCCTGTGAAATACGACATTGCTTCCATGTGCTTAATTACACTCGTGCACTTGCGTTGTGAAAGAAATTAGTGAACAAATTTCTTAGAACTGGCCGGATGTAAGGATCATTTTAGAATTTTTTTAATGCATATAGTATATTATGTCGTCTTGATTTTAATTTATTTCATTGAATATTGAAGTAAGCAATTGCATGTGCCCTCGGACGGTATAGTAATCGCGGATGCAAACTGGCTACAATAGCTATGAGATGATGGCAGCCATCTGTCTGGAAATGTAAGAATTTTGGCCCCTCATTTTTGCTTTATTACTTAACTTACATTATGCAGTTTGGTAACAACTGTATTTTAATGGTATGTTGTAGCACATGGATGCGTTGTTGAACATGTTGGCACTGAAGTTTGATAACGACCGTGCTTCAGGAAGCAGGTCACGTCATTGGTCTATTTTAGAGACATTTTGCTGGGTAAGATTCTTTTATCACTACACACATGTTCGGAAATTACATTCCTATGACTGAGTTTTCAACCTTGTTTATATTTGAAGGTCGATACAATTTGTGCATCTGCAATCACTGATGGGAGACCAAAATCTATATGTTATGGAGGACGTCGAGAAGTATGTAAAAGGTGTACTCCCAAAGCATTCGCGTGCGATCCCGTGGTACGAAGTCCACAACGTCTTCGGTGTTGAATGTATCCCAGATACTCATTGGGTTGCATACAAAGTGGACCTTCTAACGCATCGGATCATTGTTTATGATCCAACAAAAGTTGGATTAGAAGTGTCGATGTTCGATGAAATGATAGAAAACATGTCAATCGTCGTATTGATATCGGGAGTAGATTGTAAAAGGAAGGTTCCCGTTATCGGCCACTCAGAGTGGCAACTGCACTTAGAAATAAAGCACATCGCACGTTCTGTACTTGCTAACTTAGGAGTGCTGGCATTGAAGTATATCGAAGCCATGGCCTTCCCTCACGGTGACATTAGCAAGATTAATCCATCAGATAGCAGCATCTACCGCAGAGATTACTGTGCTGATCTCATTTATCACCAAAAGCATTGCCGCTCGACATAAGAACTTTTGTACTCGATCACGAACATCTTAAAACACTTTCATTTTCTCAACTTGATCAACACACTATTTTGGACCCTTGAGAATGACATGTATTCTTCTCAAGGGAGTGCATTTTGTATTATTGAACGTTGTTTGTGAATTTGACATACATCTCACAAATGCTCAGTAGGCCAAATTGATTTGTTGTCTTAATATAGCTGTAAGCATAACTTCACGGTTTTTATGTATAATGTAGCTTTGTTAGCTCACCTTCCAAATTTGCACCTAAATCTCCAATCGTTTGTCTCTCTGATGTCGTTGCCTTCTATAAATTTACCACCGCTTGCAGCCAACGCATATCAACCTTAGCCAAGGTTGGCCAACAAGTTAATTTGTCCAATTTGAGGCCTACAACAATTGCATTGATCAATGGGCCGAAACATAAAGTTTTCTAGCAACTGGGCCCGACTAACGAACCAAACGACATCTCGCACGTTGAAAAATAATGCTTCCCCTATTTAAGGCACATATTCATCCCCTCTTTCGATGATGGCTTCTTCCTCTTCGCAAAATGTCTCGACGAATAGGCAGAGGTTATGCTTATGTCTAGTACCTCGACCTCCGATCTTGAGGACGTCAAACTCTCCGGTGAACCCAGAGAGGTAGTACTACGTTTGTACTCGTAGAAGCTAGGTATGAACAACTAATTATTGTAAATTCAGCGCTTTGCTTTATTGAATTAACTTGAATGATGACAGTTTTTTTTATGTAGCTGGGAGGTTGTAGCTATTGGGATTGGATGGACCCAGAGCTAACGTCGTACTAGGTTAATTGTATAAAAAAGTTGAAGCTTGAAAGAGACCTGACGCTACAACAACTTCTTCGCGAGAGGAAAATTAACAACATTACCAGTAACGATGAAGGTGTTGAAGCTGGTGAAGATATTGTAGTTGTTGAAGGAGTTGCTGAAGACTTGAAGAAATTGGAGAAAAAGATGAAAAATATGAATTGGAAGATTAGGGTTCTATGTCTGTTACTTACTGTTGTAGTAGTCTTTGTTGGTTTTATGCATGTTCGATGATTTCATAAAGTCTTTTGCTATATATGTAGCATAGTTGCCGTTGTCTTAGAATCTGATGTTATTTAGGATCTAATGGCCAAGTTGTATGATAATGTGATCTCATTTTGATGTTTGAAGGTGAAAAACATTTCCATATAATGCATGTCCTTATTATTTACATAAAAAAGGGCTAATAATGGGACAAGTGGGAATTGATCAATGGTTAAAAGTTAGAGACTATCGTCTAGGGGCTAATGTAGGTCTGCTGAAATATCTAATACAAGGAAGTCCGTTTGCTATCCAGAAAATGGTCAGAAATAATGGGACAAGTGAAATTTGACCAATGGTTAAAAGTTAATTTAATTCCAAATGTTTCAATTAATTTAAATAGATGATAAGATTACAAAAGTTTAATAGATGATAATTATTAGTTATTTAATGGATCCATGATCAAATTGTGGTTAATCTGAAGTTGGATTCCTTCATTGCGAAGTGGTGTATGTGTAACTAAAAATCGGCAGATTAAAATACAGTGGAATGTAATCGTCGTTTAATATCGACGCACTACGATTTTATCGACTAATAGTATTTATTACTACTACTTGTACCGAGGTAAAACATGAGGGTCCACCATAACTTATCAACTATCCTGCCCCCACCCCCCGGCATAATAAAATAGAAGATCAAGCGCGCAACTCACTGAACACAATTTGCTTCCTCTGAGGCCATCGGCGCTGTCTTTAAAATTTTCAGTTCAGAATTAGTACATTGAGCAGCTCCAGTTGACTTATAAACCAATTTGGTATCGGCATCAACAATTTTGGTATCAGCATCGACATCGATCTGCGGTATCAACAAACTTCTCGTAAGCTAAAGTGTAAACAGTCTCGGTTGATTTAACAGTCTTCCTACAACAATTGAGAACATGATTACTAATAATAGGAGATTACGGGTACACAGTCTTGCTTATTGTTTGGCTTTGCCCAATTTTGAATTTCATCGACCCCTAAATTTTGAAAAGGTTAGTCCCTCTTATTTTAAGATTTTAGAATTTTTGCAGTCCGGGGCTATTCCCTTTTATTTTTTTGGATGTTTTATTTTTTTTTGCAGTTTAGGGATATTCTATTCTCTTTTTGAGGATTGTGGAACTTTTGCAGTCCCGCTATTTTTTAGATCTCGTATGATATTTAGGATTTTCTTGGAATATTTTTTAGTCAATGTTGAATCATAAGGATACCAAGGAAAATTCTTTATCAGAGACGGATAAAAATAACAGTCCTGAGCAAATGGTAAAGGAGAATGAGGTTCATGATGAGGATGTATTTTCATCTACGGATGAAAATGATGATACAGAGTGACATATGATGTATGTAGGAGCATCATTTAAATTGCTTGATGATGTGTTCACTTTGTATAGTGAACATGCTCGGATGATAGGTTTCAGCGTTAAGAAAGGGAGCTAAGCGTATTTCAAGGGGTCCTTAGATTTGAGGATGAAGGTTTGTCTCTGTTGTTGCGAAGGTCATCCCGACCCTAAGCGTTATGTTGACAGGAACTCTCAGTATAGAAAGCAGGTGATCGGCAGCGACTGTAAGGCTAGACTTTGTGTCCGCAAAGAAAACTTGGAAGGTAGTTTGGAGGGTTTC
Organism: Schizonepeta tenuifolia; assembly: GCA_029490685.1. Classification (NCBI taxonomy): domain Eukaryota; kingdom Viridiplantae; phylum Streptophyta; class Magnoliopsida; order Lamiales; family Lamiaceae; genus Schizonepeta; species Schizonepeta tenuifolia. Next base: position 74,349,105 of record CM055958.1, read on the forward strand.
AGTCTTTGTGGACGACCACAATCATTTTTTGATTCCTATGCCGAACAATTATTTGCTCCGATCGGCGAGAAATTTGATGTTAGCAAAGTCTACACTGGTGGAATCATTCCTTGCGGCTGAAAGTGGGGTCTGTAAATCTCATCGATACATGGCCAAAGAGGCCGGAGGTGTGCAAAATATTGCATTTCTTCGTAAATATGCCTACAACCATCTAGAGAATATCGCAAAAAGCAGTAGGGCCGTTGACGGTGACTCAGTTGCACTATTGGATTATTTTGTAAACAAGGCAGAGAACTCACCGGGATTTTATTGGAGCACCAAAATAGATGAAACAGGAAGGTTGTTTGGTTTTTCATACGAGACGCCCGTTTAGCTATCGATTATAAGTATTTCGGGGACGTTATGTCTGTAGATACAACTTACAAAACAAATAAGTACAATTTACACTGTATGTCGTTTATAAAGATAAGTCATCATGGAAATAATGTGATGTTTGGGATTGGTTTCCTAAGAGATGAGAGCACGTCATCGTTTCAGTGGTTGTTTGTGGCTTTTCTCACTTCTATAAAAGGGAAAGAACCTCAAGTAATATTGACGGATCAATGTATGACAATGATCAATGCACTTGATAGGACATTCAAGACCGCCAGTTACAGATTGTGCCAATGGCATCTTAGTCGGAATGCTTCTTCTAACTTTGGAAAGCTGAACCACGGTAAGACCGTCGTCACCTCGCTGCTCCTCCTTGGAATCCTCCTCCGGATCCTCCTGTGGATCCTTCTCCGGATTCTCCTCCTTCTCCTCGCTACCCTGATCCTCTGCTACTGCTAGCGCCTCTAGGAAGTCACCGTAGGTATGCCCTGGAACTTCCCACGGGTTGGTCATGTCTCCTGTCTGCTCGTCCTCGAAGCGGGCATTGACGTCCTTCAACTCAGACTCGTCCTACGGGCAACTCTCAGGGCTGCTCACGCGACGAAGGTACACTGACACGTCGTCTACACTGTTAAGCTCTAGCTCACGTCCCTGGTCGGGCCTCACTGCCGGGGTCTGGAACGGAGAAGTGGTCGTTCGACAATGCCTGAAGGTAAACGTTGCCCACTGACACGCACCCGTCGTGTGGTACGATCAAAATACCTATGTATGCCCCAGACGGACAATACACGCTCCTATGCCCACTACTGGACTGGTTAGTCTTAGCGGTAAGCTAGGGTCGATCCCACGGAGAGTGATGAACCTCTTTACTCTTCAGTGTACAAATCGAGTTGTCACGGTCTCAATCTGTATATCTGCACAATAAACTAAACGGAAATCAAATATTAAAAGGGGGGTAAGATTTGGGGTAGGTTATGATCGTTGTTGATATGTTGATTCGGTCATGGGCACACTGAAGATCCGTCCATGCTTCATATAAACTCAAGGCGTGGCCCAAAGACATTGGGGCGTTTTAAGAGTTCATACTCCACACTTGGGATGGTTGAATCCCTTGTTGTCGTCTTGGTCCGAAGGTTACGCTTCACCCCGGTCACAAGGCCGTGCTTCACTCCTCCTTAGATAGTAGTCATACCCGATCTCTCCAAGTATGACCCTCACCAACCTTCTCTTCCAAATTTCCCATGTCCGCACCTACAGAGTAGACGTAACTCGCGGGATATTCATTTCCCGTACCACGTCCAACCGGTCATCGATATGCCTACGATACGCGAGATGAGTCCTTTGGTCGATAACCATAGCTTGATGCCTCGTCACAGTTGATGGGTGATTGTTAGAGAAGCCCAAGACTGAAGAAGGACGCATTATCCCCTTGTCCATTCCTCACCATTTAGATCTACAGCACCATGTCAGGTGCTGCTTAGCTACTCGGTCATGGGCACATCGAACGTTGCCGTCTGTCATGCCCTGCCTTTGCTTGACATGGTACAGCTCCAACCGAGCGGAGATCACCCGTTAGGTCAGGACTGCCCATGAGTTCTGCTCCAGCCCTTCCGGAACTACTGGACTCAACCGATGGCACAAGTGCCTCACGAATGTTTCACATATCAACAGTTAATCATTTCCCATACCCAAATCTCACCAAGTAGATTACTCACACATAATTAAATATATAATGATAAGCGAAAGAGAACACATGAATGAAAAGAAATACGAAATACTTAAATTAAAAGTACCTAAGGCAAAACAACCTTGGATTTGTTCTTCACAACGGAATGTAAATCAAAGCAGATAAATTGTTTTGAACAGAAAATACTGAACTGAGAGTAAAAGTGTTTTCTTTGGACTAAGAGCTGGAGAATGATCGATTAACCAACATTGTGCCAGCCGCTCTAGCTGGACTTTTATAGTAGAACTGGAAGCAAGCAAAACCCTAAGCGAGTAGACTGAATCGGCATGATTGGCAATTTCCATGTTGAGCGAGATTCTGATTATCTGTGATTGACTGGATTGATGATTGGCAATCTCCGATTAATTGGTTTATTTAGGGTAAGGCGCTGACCTCCAAATCCTTCCTTCCATAGATGCTTGGCAGATATTGTGCGAATCTTCTTCCACGCGGCTCTGATGATTGACTGGCAATTGCTGTAGTGGTCAAACTGGTTGCATGTTTCATGATTTGATTCTTCGTAAGCAAGGCAGTTGCAAGATCTTCTTTGTTGTTGGGTGCATTGCGTTAATACCACGAATGCGAATGATGAACATCAACTTAGCTTCAGGGTTCACATGGAATCCTCCTTTCAACCTCGTCTCTTGCTTCAATTCATCTCCTGCTTTGCATACTCCTTTGCGTAGTCCTTGCAACCGACTAAATTTACTCCAGTTCTGCTCATTCTGACCACCTTTCCTCTATTTGACTTGGACTGAGCTTTCTTCCTTCGAACAATAGTTTCCTTCTCCTGGACAGACACTAATGACACAAAAAGACATGAAAAATAGGGCCAAATGGCCCAAAAGTCGAAGACGCATCACACCTACACACTTAAACCATACTTGCCCTCAAGTATGTTGGTGGATTCAAAAAGACACCAAGAAGAGAGATGAATGAAAAAGAAATAAAACTTCAAGACACGAAAATGCGCAATCAAATGGATCAGTACGTGCATGCATGTATCCACCAAATTAACATTCCACAACCCCATTGAGCAAATACATCACATGATTACATTAGCAGTCTTCCTCACACACTCATGTGTATGGCTAGTGTTTACTCTCATTTCATGCTGCATTAGCTTTCCTATTAGCTTGTTTGAGGATTTATGGCTATCAGTTAGTCTGGTGCAGTTTATCAAAGGGTCTTAATTTGGTTGTAATGGGGCATACGGAGCAGGGTAAGGACTTTTGGACAGTGGGTTAAAACCTGATTCCAGTCACATGGACTGCTCTTTCAATATAAGTGCTCCCACTAATCCTCATACTCCTTTCTTTTGGGGTTTATTTCTTCCTTAGGCATGTATTGATCTTTGATCACACTTAGAATTTCCATTCTTTTCATGTATGCCTTCTTCTTAAACTCTGACTACCCCTTTTGTTACCCCTCTTTTATTTATGTCTTTCCACTTAGAGCATCTATGTACCCTTCTTATCTTGTATAGTGTGAGAGACACACTCTTAATCAAATATCATTACAATGGCTTATGAAAGAAAAAGTGCTTCGGCTCAAAGTGGTTAACAATGGTTTATCATGTTCAGCTAGATAATTCTGGGGCTTCTAATCATGAATAAACTGCCCTTATCCTTTACTCTACACCACCAGCTAAAATCTACTACCAAGTTCTAGGATTACTAAACAACATGAACACACAGAAGATAGAAATAAATAGGCTCAATTCTCACAGGTATGGACTTCTGTATTCCCTCTACTGCTATGCATGTAATGTTGCTCAACATACCATTCAAACCAGTCAAACCAAACAACATGCACACATCCCCTAATCCATATATCATGCGCACACACAGACTCACAGACTTATTCTACACTAGACTCCAGCTGACACAAAACGTAAAAGTTAGAAATGAAAAGAGCAAAAAAGAAAAATAAAACCTAAACTACAGACAGGGGAAAGGAAAACTTATTCATTCTGGTCGGAGGCATCCTCCTCCTCTCCGTCCGCCTTTGCCATCAACGCCTCAAAGCCTTTCTTCATGCTAGTATTGATTGCCGTCATCTCTGCCCTCAGTATTGCCACTTCTGCACGTAGCTCTTTCAGTTCTGCCAGTATAGCCACCATCTCGCTGTTTGAGCGGCGCGGAGCCGCTTGCTCATTCGCCTTGCTCGGCTCTGCTCTGCCTGCTGTGCCTTCTGGGTGGACCAGAGAGTAATTCCCATGCTCGTCCACCTCAACAACCCTCCATCTCACGAAGCGCCCTTGGTCCAGAAATCTTGTATCAGCAACTGCGAGATCATCTGGCTTCTCCAAGTCGAAGTTGGTGAGATTCTTTGCAAGAATCGTCGCCAAAGGGCAGAGTGAGAGGTGTTTGTTGTGGTGGGTCACGCCGAACTGAAACTGCTGCGCTGCTATGAACCCGAAGTTCACCCGTTTCTTCTCCATCATACACCATAAAATGAACAGCTCCTGTTGAGTCACCACGTTGGACCCCTCCAAACGCCCGTAGAGGTTGTAAGCCAGCCACCTGTGGCAAATCTGTACCGCTGGATCTCTGATCTCATTGGACTTGCTGCTGTTCTTCACATAGCGATTCCTGATGGAGATGATTGACCAGTAGTGGTCAATCTGAGACTTCCATTCATCTGAGGCCACATTCTCTGCCTCCTTATACTCATCCTCATACATCTCCCGCGGCTCGAGTACTCCGATTTGAATGTTCGACTCATTGATGGAGAGAGGGAACATCATGCCCCGCAGTTGAAAGCGCAGGATGCCCGGAGTCTCGATAGTGTATTTGCCGCGGGGTTTGAACTCCACTGTCCCCATGAATTCCTCAGACAGCTTCTTGAACGCAGGGTAGTTCCATTCCAAAACCTTTCCCCAGCCGATACCCTTGAAGTATCCCTCCACTTTCTCTTTGATTCCAAATGCTTCCAAGCTTTCTGTCAACAAGTAGTACCAAGGGAGGATCTCCCTGTTTTGCAGGATGACATACCGCTGGCTGTCTCGCGGTATGGTTGCTCCAGATGATGCAGATCGTAGTACGCCTTTCCTCTTGGTTCCTGATTTCATGGTGGTGACACTGGGTGTAGACTTCACAGGCGCTTGAATCTCCCCCGAGTTAGAGCTGTCCATGATCTCCAAACTCTCTATTTCTTCCTCTTCGATTTCCTTTGCTTCTCCTTCTTTTTCTCCTTCCTTTGCCTTCCCTTTTTCCTCAGCTGTAATCCTCCTTGCCGTGCTCGTAGTACCAACCTTGCCCCCTAATTTGCTCTGTCTGGACTTCTGCGATAAGGGGGGTTTCGAGGTTTCGAGCTTCCTTTTTGCTCCCACCCCTTTCTCCTTGCTCTGCAGGGTGACATCTTCCTGGGCCCGCACGGGAATGCTTTTTTCTGTCTCCTCCTCTTCCACTGGCTCTCCCCCTTGCTCGCCTTCTTGTTCCTCTCTTCGTGGTCAGAAGTGGTCAGACCACCCTCCTTTGATTGAGATTGGGAGCGGGAAGAACTGGGGACTGGAGCAGGCTCCTTTGGTGGAGGACTGGCTGTTTTCTTTCCAGCGGTCTTCTTCTTCGCTGCTACTGCGGTAGTGGTGTCCTTGACCGCAGGCTTCTTTTTCTCTCTCTTCCTAGGCGGCTGAACATCTGGTTCTTCCTCGCCCTGTATCTGCTCTTGGTCACCCGCAGCGCTTCCTTTTCCGGTGGGTTGCTTCTCCGGCGAGGGAATCTTCTCCTGTTCCTCTTCTTCCACCCCCCGAGTAGGTGTGGTCTTCTCGGAACTGTGCACAGAAGTTTCCTCGAACGTGGTGCTGCGCGTTTTTCTCTTCTCCCCCACCGGTACAGATTTTGTAGCGGCTGGGCCTCTGGTTTGAGTACTGCCGGAGGCGGCGACACTTTTGTTAGTTCTTTTGTGCGTGGCTTTCTTAATTCTGACCATGGTGATGGTTTGAACTTTGGGGTTTTCAGAAAGACGGCGAAGGCTGGTGAAGGTATGTGGAGTGAGAACTGGATCTGCATGTTTAAATGGCAGATTCGTGGACGACGGTTACGGTAAAGTGGAGAAAGTGGCTGAGTGTAGGGCGGTTATGGAGGCAAATTTGAAATTCAAATTTCGTGCGAAAATCCAAGCGCCGCAGTTATATCACAGCCGTCCTTGTCAGATGCACCTCCATGTCATTCCCTGGTTAGACCGTCCCCATTCCACACACCGGTCTGCCACCTACACACTTTGCATCGCAAAGTGGGTTCGAATCTCAAAATAGACTCTAAAAACACCTTGGCCCACGTTCTCCAACTTTGACTTAGTCCAATACTCACTTAACTCAAAACAATTCTTTAATAACTAATTAAGGGAAAGCGGTTGTGGTCTTACTGACGACCACTCCTGGGTTGCCTCCCAGTCAGCGCTCTTGTTTAATGTCTTGAGCTCGACTTCCAGCTTTGGCTCTTACTGATAAATAGGATCCAGTAAAGAACATTTCTCCTTGGTTTTCTTCAACTCTGAATAATTGAAGTACGGTTTCAAGCGATGACCGTTCATCACAAAAGTATCCTTTCCATTCAAATCATAAACTTCGACACTTCCATTTGGGAATAACTCCTTCACGATGTAAGGTCCTCCCCATTTTGATCTAAGCTTCCCAATCATCAACTTAAATCGAGAGTTGAATAACAACACCTTTTGGCCAGACCAAAATTCCTTCTTCCTAAGCTTTGCATCGTGGATTCTCCTCGTTCTTTCCTTGTACAAAACTGCATTATCATATGACTTCAACCGATGTTCCTCCAATTCATTCATTTGCAACTTCCTTTCTTCTCCGTCCCTGGTCATACTGAAGTTGATTCTCTTGATCGCCCAGTAAGCTTTATGTTCCACTTCTACTGGTAAATGGCACCTTTTTCCGAACACAAGCCTAAATGGTGACATGCCAATTGGAGTTTTATAGGCAATGCGGTATGCCCATAACGCATCTCCCAGGTAATTGCTCCAATTTTTACGATTGGGATGGACCACCTTCTCCAATATGCCCTTGATCTCTCTGTTAGAAATTTCAGCCTGCCCATTGGCCTAAGGGTGACATGCAGTCGTGACTTTATGTTTCACCCCCATTCTTTTGGTGAGTGCTCTAATGGTGGCATTGCAGAAATGAGATCCTTGGTCACTGATGAGGATTTTTGGAACTCCAAATCTATTAAACACCTGCTCTCTCAAAAATTCTGCCACCGTATGAGCATCATTACTGGTTGTAGCCTTTGCCTCAACCCATTTGGATACGTAATCGACTGCCACCAAAATGTATTCATAATTTCCTGACTTAGGAAGTGGTCCCATAAAGTCGATTCCCCATACATCGAAGATTTCCACAGGCATAATAGGCATTTGAGGCATTTCAGCTCTTGCGGTGATACCCCCTACCATCTGACACTTCGGGCAGCCCTGTACCCATTTCTTGGCATCAGCAAAGATTGTAGGCCAATAGAATTCACTTTCCAATATTCTTTGCGCTGTTCTTCTTCCACCGAAATGGCCACTGCATGCTGTGCTATGGCACATTTCCAATATCTGAGCATGTTCAATCTCCGGAACGCACCTCCGTATGATTTGATTTGTGCCAATCTTCCATAAATGCGGTGCTTCCCAAAAATAAGATCGAGCCTGTGTCACCAATTTCTATTTCTCGAACTTGGTCTTCCCTGGTGGCACTTCCTTAGTGAAAAGATAATTTGCTATGTCTGCAAACCAGGGCTCCTTCTCGGTTAGGGCATACAGAGTCTCTATCTCCATATGATCTCGTACGGCGTATAGCCTCTCATCCGGAAAAACGTCTTATATTGGTTCACCATCATCCTTTCCCATTTGTGGCCTGCTTAGATGATTAGCTACTAGGTTGGTGGCTCCCTTCTTATCTCTTATTTCTAAGTCGAACTCTTGAAGCAGCAATATCCACCGGATAAGTCGTGGTTTTGATTCTTTCTTCGCCATGAGGTATTTCAACGCAGCGTGATCGGTGTAAATGATCGCCTTTGTGCCCAGAAGGTATGATCTGAATTTCTCTATTGCGAAAACCACTGCCAACAATTCCTTCTCAGTTGTGGTGTAGCTACACTGAGCTGGATTCAAAGTCTTGGAGGCGTAGTATATAACGTGGCTTTCCTTACCTTTCTTCTGCCCAGTACTGCTCCAACTGCGTAATTGCTGGCATCACACATGATTTCGAATGGTATCTCCCAATCTGGTGGTTGAATAATAGGAGCTGATACCAATCTGTCCCGTAGATTCAGAAATGCCTCTTTATAGTCGTCATCAAAGTCGAACTGTACATCCTGTTGTAACAAACGGGTCATGGGTTGAGCAACCTTTGCGAAATCCTTTATGAATCTGCGGTAGAATCCTGCGTGGCCAAGGAATGCCCGTATGTGCTTGACCGTAGTTGGGTACGGAAACTTGGTGATGGAATCGATTTTTGCCTTGTCCACTTCGATGCCCCTCTCCGATATGACATGGCCTATTACGATGCCTTCTTTCACCATAAAATGGCATTTTTCATAATTGAGTACCAGGCTTTTCTCCACGCATCTTTTCAATACTAGCTCCAAATGATTAAGGCATGTGTCGAACGAATCACCATACACCGTGAAATCATCCATAAACACCTCTATGCAATTTTCCAATAAATCTGAAAAAATGCTCATCATGCACCATTGGAAGGTTCCAGGTGCATTACAAAGACCAAATGGCATTCTTCGGTATGCGAAAGTCCCGTACACGCAAGTGAACGTGGTCTTTTCTTGATCTTCTTGAGTTACGAATATTTGCATATATCCTGAATATCCATCCAGAAAACAGTAATAGGCATTACCAGCTAGTCGTTCCAGCATTTGGTCGATAAAGGGTAATGGAAAATGGTCCTTCCGTGTGACCATGTTCAGCTTCCGGTAGTCTATACAGACTCTCCACCCAGTTTGTAGCCTTGTTGGAACAAGCTCGCCTTTGTCATTCTCCACAACCTGTATTCCAGATTTCTTCGGTACGACGTGAACCGGGCTGACCCATTGGCTGTCGGATATAGGGTAAATTATGCCCAACTCCAAAAGCTTTAGGATCTCCTTAAGTACCACCTCTTTCATGACAGGATTCATTTTCCTCTGCGAATCCCGTACTGGTCGTGCTCCTTCTTCCAAGTATATATGGTGCATACACTCTATTGGACTGATACCCTTTATATCTGCCAGGGTCCAACCAATGGCTTCCTTGTTCTTTCTCAATACTCTGACTAGTCTTTCTTCCTGCAACATGGTTAGATCAGAACTGATAATCACTGGAAGAGTTTCTTCCGGTCCCAAGTAAGCATATTGCAAGTGCTTTGGCAGCTTCTTTAACTCCAAGATTGGGGCTTTCACAATCGAGGGCATCAGTTTCTCGTGTTGCCCATACTGAGAGAACAACTCCGGTTTGCCCTGTCCCGATCCTCTGATGGAGTACACTTCCAAGATAATATCTTTAATCTTCCTGTCAACCTCCACTGCTGCTTCCAAAGTGCTTTCCTTTAAAGAGTACAATTCCATGATGGCCTCCTTCATCTCGAGGTCCTCTGTTTGCACGACATCTCGATCGGTCAGTCCGGCTTGTATCACCCTTCCTGTAGTGTCGCTTGAGCTGAATTCCAGGTTTTGCTCTTGTACCAATGGTTCGAATATGTCAATCAATTCTACAGACTCTAGTTCAGGTTTCCTTCTCATGGCTTCATAAATGTTGAACTCTTCCACCACGCCATCGAATTCACACGATAGAATTCCAGTCTTCATGTCCAGTTTAGTCCCTGCAGTCATCATGAATGGTCTGCCCAGCAGAATGGAGTTCTCCCTTGCTTCTGAACCGGTATCCAGCACGTAGAAGTCAGCAGGAAAAATCAGCTCTCCTACTTTGATCAGCACATCTTCAATAACACCTTCTGGATATGCGTTTGACCTGTCTGCTAATTGTATGACAACTCGGGTGTTCCGTAGTTCCCCCAAGTTGAGCCTGTTGAAAACTGCTAGGGGCATAACGTTTATAGATGCCCCCAAGTCCATCATGGCTTTGTCCATGTTCCTGCCCGCGATGTTGCAAGGGATAGTGAACATCCCCGGATCTTTCTTCTTAGGTGGCAGTTTCTGTTGTATAATGGCTGACACACTCTCTCCCATAATATATCGAACATCTTCATCAATCTTCACCTTCCTCGAGCAGAGATCTTTAAGGAACTTGGCATACTTTGGAATTTGCTTAATCGCGTCTAGTAAGGGTAGGCTAAGTTCCAATTTTCGAAAGATTTTCATCATATCATTGGCTTCTTTCTCTCTGGCTTTCTGTCGAAGTCTACCCGGATAAGGTGGTTCGGTCTGCTCATCACCATCTATTTCTCCTGAAATTTTGTTGCTGGTTCCCTCCTCTCTTTGCTGGTTAACTTCTACCTCCGCCAAATTTTTTTCAGCTTGCTCATCATCCACCTCTGTGATTATCACTTGTGCCTGTTCTTTGTGGTTGATCCCTTGAGGTGGGAGTTTCCCTGTATTCTCTTCTACTTTCGCCAGCGCCTTCGCCAAATGACCAATCTGCACGTTGGTTTGATTCATACCAGCTTGGATTTCATTGCGGAACTTCTCACTTTCCTTAGCCATACTTTCTATGGCCTCTTCCCATGGTGCTCTCCTCTGATGAGGCGGTTGATACACGTGCTGCTGCTGTGGCTGGTAGTGTTGTTGTTGTGGTGGGCCTCCCTGATATTGTCCTTGCTGTTGGTGCTGGGCAAATGATTGAGATGATCCCGGTAGACCTGTACCGTTCTGTTGTGGTTGACCATCCTGTTTCCATCTAAAGTTAGGATGATCCCTCCATCCTCTGTTGTACGTATTTGAAAACGGGTCATGTTTCCTCTGAAATCCTTCATTTCCCCCCATGGCATTTACGTCCATTATATCTTCACCAAAGTTGGGGCAATTTTCAGATTGATGCCCCACTGCATCGCATAGGCCACACTGTCTAACCTTCTTCTGCATGGTCAGACCACTCACCAGTGTCTTTATTTCCTTCATCTCCTTTTCCAGATTTGTCAGTTTATCTTTCTCCTCTCCTCTCTCTGGTATCTCTCTGCTTCTTTCATGTCCATCATCTCTGGATTCTTCTGTCATTGTTCCCATGAGTTTGAAAATCTCTTGAGGTGTTTTGCTCAGCAACGATCCATTGCATGCAGCCAATACCAGTCAATACCAGTCCTCGATCACTCCTCCGCATGCCCTTTACGAAGCTTTCCACTTGATCTTTTGGAGTGATCTGGTGGTGAGGACAGTTGCTTAACAACTATTTGAAGCGAGTTCAATACTCATAAAAAGTCTCCAGCCCATCCTGCTTAATGTTTCGGATGTCCCATCGTATCCTTTCAACTCTTGTGGCCGGGAAAAACTCTTCGAAGAAACTCTGCTGTATTTCTGCCCAAGTGGTAACGCTTCCTTGAGGTAGATTGTACAGCCATCTCCTTGCTCTGTCCACCAATGAGAATGGAAAAAGAACCAGTTTCACATATTCTTGCTGATTCTCATTGGATTGATGCATCACTGTCATTTCGAAGTCCTGGAGATGGGTATGCGGGTCGTCTCCTGGATATCCATTAAATTTCGGTAAGACCTGTATTAATGCAGGTTTTAAGTCAAACCGTTCAGGTGCGAAGGGATTCGTTGGTAAGGTAATCCCGTTCGGCCTGAGATTCAGATTAGTTGGGTAAGCCAACTGTTTGAGGGTCTGCGGCGGCTGTGGTTGTTCACCCATAGCGTCGCGTCTCGCTATTCGTGCAAGTGCGCGTAGTCGTCGTTCAGTTCGTTCAATATCTGGATCAAAGGTTAATGCTCTCTGTACTCGACGAGTTCCACGCATACACTAGTAGTGGAAGATGGAATGAGAAGAGTAACATTGTTGCGCGTCACTCCCCGGCAACGGCGCCAATTTTGATACGCACCCGTCGTGTGATACGATCAAAATACATGTGTATGCCCCAGACGGATAGTACACGCTCCTATGCCCACTACCGGACTGGTTAGTCTTAGCGGTAAGCTAGGGTCGATCCCACGGAGAGTGATGAACCTCTTTACTCTTCAGTGTACAAATCGAGTTGTCACGGTCTCAATCTGTATATCTGCATAATAAACTAAACGGAAATCAAATATTAAAAGAAGGGTAAGATTTGGGGTAGGTTATGATCGTTGTTGATATGTTGATTCGGTCATGGGCACACTGAAGATCCGTCCATGCTTCATATAAACTCAAGGCGTGGCCCTAAGACATTGGGGCGTTTCAAGAGTTCATACTCCACACTTGGGATGGTTGAATCCCTTGTTGTCGTCTTGGTCCGAAGGTCACGCTTCACCCCGGTCACAAGGCCGTGCTTCACTCCTCCTTAGATAGTAGTCATATCCGATCTCTCCAAGTATGACCCTCACCAACCTTTTCTTCCAAACTTCCCATGTCCGCACCTACAGAGTAGACGTAACTCGCGGGATATTCATTTCCGGTACCACGTCCAACCGGTCATCGATATGCCTACGATACGCAAGATGAGTCCTTCGGTTGATAACCATGGCTTGATGCCTCGTCACAGTTGATGGGTGATTATTAGAGAAGCCCAAGACTAAAGAAGGACACAGTATCCTCTTGTCCATTCCTCACCATTTAGATCTACAACACCATGTCAGGTGCTGCTTAGCTACTCGGTCATGGGCACATCGAACTTTGCCATCTGTCATGCCCTGCCTTTGCTTGACATGGTACAGCTCCAACCAAGCGGAGATCACCCGTTAGGTCAGGACTGCCCATGAGTTCTGCTCCAGCCCTTCCGGAACTACTGGACTCAACCGATGGCACAAGTGCCTCACGAATGTTTCACATATCAACAGTCAATCATTTCCCATACCCAAATCTCACCAAGTAGATTACTCACACATAATTAAATATATAATGATAAGCGAAAGAGAACACATGAATTAAAAGAAATACGAAATACTTAAATTAAAAGTATCTAAGGCAAAACAGCCTTGGATTTGTTCTTCACAGCGGAATGTAAATCAAAGCAGATAAATTGTTTTGAACAGAAAATATAAAACTGAGAGTAAAAGTGTTTTCTTTGGACTAAGAGCTGGAGAATGATCGATTAACCAACATTGTGCCAGCCGCTCCGGCTGGACTTTTATAGTAGAACTGGCAGCAAGCAAAACCCTAAGCGAGTAGACTGAATCGGCATGATTGGCAATTTCCATGTTGAGCGAGATTCTGATTATCTGTGATTGACTGGATTGATGATTGGCAATCTCCGATTGATTGGTTTATTTAGGGTAAGGCGCTGACCTCCAAATCCTTCCTTCCATAGATGCTTGGCAGATATTGTGCAAATCTTCTTCCACGCGGCTTTCCTTCTTGAGCTCTGATGATTGACTAACAATTGCTGTAGTGGTCAAATTGGTTGCATGTTTCATGATTTGATTCTTCGTAAGCAAGGCAGTTGCAAGATCTTCTTTGTTGTTGGGTGCATTGCGTTAATACCACGAATGCGAATGATGAACAACAACTTAGCTTCGGGGTTCACATGGAATCCTCCATTCAACCTCGTCTCTTGCTTCAATTCATCTCCTGCTCTGCATACTCCTTTGCGTAGTCCTTGCAACCGACTGAATTTACTCCAGTTCTGCTCATTCTGACCATCTTTCCTCTGTTTGACTTAGACTGAGCTTTCTTCCTTCGAACAATAGTTTCCTTTTCCTGAACAGACACTAATGACACAAAAAGATATGAAAAATAGGGCCAAATGGCCCAAAAGTCGAAGACGCATCACCCACTGTGGCATCGGCTGCAGGATCCTCAAAGAACTCATCGTCGTCGCTGTCGCCAGTACGGGTCAACCTAGAAGGCTCGGCTATGGGCTGCACTGGTTGTGCGAAGGTGGCAGAACTCTAAAAGAGTTGTACGAACCTGCTGGTTGAGTCGCTGCTGAGCTAGACGAGGCAAATGGGTCGAAAGAGCGGATAGGGAGTACGTCTCCCGAGTACGGGTGGTACTAAAAAGAGGCTCTCAATTCAGGGTGAGGCGGAGAGGGGACTGGTCTGTCTCAGAGAGGAGACTGAGACTGAGGCTGAGGCTGAGGCTCAAGAACAAAGCCATTCGGTTCGGCTGGAAGAACAGGGTCAGACGGTCCGGGAGGCGGAGATCCATACTCGATGAATTGGCCAGAGATAGTAGCAATGAACGCGTTGCAGTCGCCGTAGAGATAGACACCTAGGTACTGGCATCCGGTGAACCTCGTACTAGAGATGCTGCCCAGTCGCGCCACTCTCAAGGAAGGGCCTGAATTAGATGTATCATCTTATCGAGTGCACTAACGTCAAGATACTTCATTGTCTCCCAAATCTTATGATACCGCACTAGAAATTCAGCGATCGTCTCGTGATACGACTTCCTAATGTGCAGATACTCCTATATCATCGCTCGGTTGCCCTCATCGTCCATTGTATACGAGTTTAAACGGGTTAAGCACACTTAAACAGTTAATTAACACGTTTGAAATTCCCAACTCCACATACTCGTTCTTGCTTCCCAAAGAGGTTTTATTGCTCAGGGTACTTGGCAATTCTATTTCACGAAAACTTTTGCACAAACTTTCCATCCTTTTCGATTTCCACACAAAACACAGAATTAGGGAAGGCATTCTAAAGCAATGTACTTATATAAGCTACTTACCAAGCTTTTATCTGTAGACAAGCGCAAATAGAAAACTGAATAACTCAAATAAATTCTTAAAATAAAAAACTTTTAAAAATACTCGTACCTGGTTGCTGGATGAGATGTGGAATGCTCGGTGTGTTACTGACTCGACTCACAAGAAAGTTTAAGCTTAAGCGTAGACGAGCTGCTCTGATACCACTATGTCACAGCCCGAATTCTGGTATAAGGACGGCTAGAATCCATTGAATAGTGAGGTAAAACCTCGAAATAAAACATAACTCGACAAGGGATTATGCTCGGGAACAAGGGAATATAGATTAAAAGCGATAACAAATAGAACATGCTTTCAATTCTAATCTCAAATAAACGAGCATTGAAATACAATTCAAGTGTCGAAGGCAATTAAAATATCTCAATCCAAGTCAAGTAGAATAAAGCAGAAATAGGAAATACTTTCGAGCATCTAGCTCATTGTATCAACACAATCATCAGAGTGATAGTTTAAGAATTCAAATAAACACAATTGTTTATAGCAGCGGAATAATAATCTTAAGTCCCACAATTACATATATGAAGATATGCAATTGCAAACTTAAACCAAAAGAGAGACTCGACTTCAAACAACTACACACCGCCGAGCAAGTTCCGCCACCGTCATCCATGCTAACCTGCACGTTTAGAAATACATGCACGACTGAGTACGAACAGTGAACACATGCAAAAATAATTTAAAACTTTTCTCAATAAAGCTATATAATTGAACTTGCCTTGTCACTGCATCACAAGTGTTAGTACAGTTTAAAACGTTTAACTTGTGCATGCAAAAATCATTTTCTTTTCTTGAAATGACTGCGCAGTCAACATATATAATTTGAATAGCAGATATGAATCAATCTACCACATAATCTCTTGTGTCGAGAAGTAGGCCTCTTCCTCAAACACTATGACTGGCCTAACCGAAGCAAAGCTCACTGTCACTTCAAACAAATAACCACATGTGTTCCTGTCTCACACAAGATATTAACAACTTAAGTAGATGATTAAAACATACCAAAACTCAGATAAAACGGCAAGTGAATTAATTTAAAAACTCACATAATATGATAATAAAAATAATCACATTCATCACTTTATTTCGGTTAAAAAGCCCACCTGACTGCAAAAGAGTTCAGTCGAGGTAGCTTCCTTGTCTTCTTCTTGTCTACTTCTCAGACCCACTCGTTCTTTCAAAAATAACATCTAATAAGGACGAGTCGTCTTTCTAAAAATGAAAACGAGTTCTAACGCTCGGCTGAAGGACTTCTACTTGACTCGGGTTTCTTAACTTATCTCTACTGTCTAACTCGATCTTTCTCGATTTCTCGATTCTACCCAAGTACTAAACCAACAGACTCTCAGACTCGGGAATATCACTTGACTCAACAACATCCAATCAATTTAATAATTAAATAATGCACAATATCAAGAAATCACTATTCACGTTACACATCTCATTTTTCTCGATTTCTCGAGTCAAACGAACTTAGAAAATTACGAGATTAATTCTCGGGTTCTAATATCACAATTCATTCACATACAGACTTTCACATCAGAAATCGGACATTCACAGATAGGTAAACGATCGACTTCGATAAATAGATGGAAAAAGAAAAATTTTCCAAATATAATTAAATATTCTAGAAAAATTCTAGAAAATCAAATAAATTCATTTAATCACAATTATTGGCTCGGAACTCATTCACGACTCGGTTATTAACTCATGCTGACTCGACTCTGCTCGATTATTCTTTCAAAATTAAAAGTAATTATATTTTGGTGAAAATAATTTTATTTTTCTGAAAATTAGTCGAAGACTTCAAATATGAAATTAGATTTAAAATCCGTACTCTAAATAAAAATTCTTCAGAATAAAGTTTACGTCATTTTCTCGTAAAACGTATCACTATTTCTCGTAACACATGCACGTTCTCGAAAACTTACCAACTTGGCAAAATCGACTTAAAATAATTCTTTTTATCTATTAATTCAATTTATTTTCCGTATTCTAATTTTTAATTTAAGAAAACTTGATTTTAATTCTTAATTTCATTAAGCGATGACCTCCACATACTATCTCGGATTCAAACGATTAAAAAAGCTAACTTAGCTATTTTGTACCAATTTCATCATCTAATCATCATTTTACACAATACTAGCATGCAAAATAAAAAACCATCAACTCCATTTACCTATATGGTTCGAAAATTTTCAAGAAATTTTTATAAAAATTCCTACTTCTCATTTTCTCAATCAAACATGCATATCTCATCATAAATCATATCATCCTAACATCATTTTCTCAAGAACATCACAAAATCATCAACTACACATATATATACATAAATTGGCATTTTCAAGGAATAAACAAATAATTCATACTCTTCATTTCATTAATTTAGCATGCATTTTCCGTACCTAAATTCAAAATTTAACATCACAATTCATACATTAAGATCATCAAGACAAACTTCCAATTTCTTAACCTATAACCTTCGAAATTTTTGAAGAAAAATAGCAAGAAATTCGATTTCTTTTAATTGATCACATAAACATCCTTAGATTACTTTCTAAAGCTCAAATCCATCATCAAACTCATGATCAAATAAAAAATATGAAAAACCTTAAATATACTCAAAATATCGGTATACACACATATGTGTACATCATAATTTTTCTCATTCAATCAAGCATATAGAAACTCTTAGATATCATCCTAGAACACAAATCTATCATCAAAATCATAATCAAACCAAAAACATGAAAATCCCTAATTTTAGACATAAAAATCGGTACTCATAGGGATTGGATGATCAAGGATTTTTTTGGCTTCAATTTCATGCATAGAACTATGCTAGGATCGTTTTCTAGACTCCAAACCAAGTTGAAATCGAACTATCCACCATGACATGGAAGTGCCGAAATTTAAAAGAGAGAGAAAAGGGATTTTCTTGAGCTCAAACTACTAGAATTGAACAAAGATCATGGGACTTACTTAAACTTGAAAGCTTGATCGATCGAAGGGCTTCAATCCATGCAACTCTATGCTTTAAACACTCTAGAATCGAACTCCATCCTTGGCACAAAACTGCCGATTTTCAAAGAAGGAAGAAAATGATGGGTTCTAGTCTCAAATCAATCACCATGACGAGAGGATTACGAATACCTTATTAGATTAGTCGATGGATGATCGGAGGCTAACTTCTTGCAATTTTTAGAGCTTGGAGCTTGGTCTTCAAGGGAGGATTGAGAGAGAGAGATGGTGTGTGTGTGTGTGTGATCGACGAGAGAAAGATGAGAGATGAGAGTGATAATGTCGGCGAGAGAGAGAGAGAGAGACTAAGAGGGGGAGAGAGAGCGCGTGAGAGAGAGTAGAGAGAAATGAGAGTGGGTTAGGATTTAATTGAGTTTTAGTTGCACCCGGTAGTCAAAAACGCGATATAAAAGACGTCAGAAGAAAAAGTTATCCGGTGCAATTTAACCCTAATTTCTCATTAAACTCTCAAACGACTCAAACTCTCTACTTCATGTCAAACTTCACCAAATAAATCAAGGGATCCAAAAATCCAGTTTTCAAATCAAAATTTTGAACAACGAATAAAAAGTCGAAATTCACTATTCATATTAGGGTTTTCTGGACCTTCAACTTGAATTTATCTCAGACAATCTCTGACGACTCTCGAACTTATCTCAAGGCTTCTAAAATAATCTTTAGACTCAAAAGACACTAATTAGATGAAATTCAGAAAAGTTCGATGAATAGTGATTACTCGTGAAAAGTTACTATTCATCTAAAAATAAAACTTCTCAGAATTTTTCAAAATTCGAACTCAAACTGAAACTCATATAATCATACTTAATCAATTCATTACACAATCAATTCAGATAATCGAAACGATAGAAATCACATAAAAGCACACAATTAAGCATATAAATACAATTAAGACGAACTTAACGACTTATAAAGAATCGGGGCATTACAGCACACCACATCAAGAAGCGAGTCAATGAATAGGGAAATGAAAGAGATATGCTCATATAAAAGACGAGACATTCTGATTTCATAGTGCGGTATGAGGAATTAGTGAATGAATGGAGGAAGCCAGGAACAGCGGAGGATGTGGCCAACCGAGGGGTGCTGGATTGCTGATGAAGAATGACTTTCTTGACCACGTTGGGTGCATGTATACGTGCAAATTGGCCAAAAAGTTTGAATTCGAGGCTATTCATGCTTTGGAACATAAGTTTCGAAATGAGCCAGAAGATATGATAGAAGTTGAGCTGAAGTACGAGATTTCCTTGTCAAGGTCTTCAGTTGTACGAAAAGTAAATTTCAATCGCTTAACGCACGATGCAAGCTGCAGTTGCCGGATGTGGGAAACATAATGCGTCTTGTGTCGACATATACAGAAAATCTATTATGCCAAAGGAGTATTAGAAATGCCCGAACATCTTGTCTTGCATCGTTGGCTGAAGAGTGCGAAGAATAAAGTGAAAGATGTAGCATTATCTACCAGTGAAGTAGCCAACACCGTGTTCGTCGAAGAAATGGCTTTTGTGAATCGGAACAAGAAACTAACGTACAATTTGTTTACTGAGTGCAAAGCTGACTGCCCATTTTCCGCCGTTGTAGAGTACACCATCTTAGATCTTGTGTCTCAGTACGCAATAGAAGAAAACAAGATACTTCCACTCCTTCGACGAAGAAGAGCACATCTAACATGTTCCGTGATCCGCTATTATCGCCTAAAAGGGTTAAGAAGCCATCCACTGGACACCATTTTGACACTCCTACTGTCAAAAAATGTTCAGCAGGAACTGCGACATAGACACCAAGTGTTAAAAGAAGTTGCAGCGTTAATCCCAGCATCAGTACCCAACAAACCAATTCGCAAGGTAATGATTGCAGCTACTTATCATATTCAGTAGGTGATAACTCTTGAATAAAGAGTTATTTTATTTTCTTTCAAGCTTTAATTCGAGTAAGAGAGTGTTTGTTGCTCAATTTCGTTGTTTATTTCAATTTTATTTCTTATCATTTCGTGTAATCGTTGAGTCCATTAGTTTTGTGGCAAAAAGAGCTGAGATTCATGAAAATACTTGTCCTATTGTTGATAATTTGAGAAAGGAAGAAAGCATAAATTTCTTGTTGGTTTTATTTTTATTATGCAAGATATGCAGAGTTGCTGGAATGTTGTTGGAGCATTTCTGGAGCAGTCAAACTACGATTTTGGCCTTAAATGAAAAAACGGGACCCGTCTTAAATAGGAAGTGAGCTGATGTGGCAATTGAAGAGGACAATCTAGCTGCCAAAAATGAAGTAGGAAGAGTGACGCAGCCGTCGTTCAAGCTGCGACAAAATACAATTTGTATTTCACTCCTATGCCTACCCTTAGAAACAGCTAGTTGGCAAGTACAGGGTCGATCCTACAGGGAGTTGTCGCGATAATCTCTGGTTGGGGTACAAAAAGGTTGTGTTGAGTATCTATCTACTATAGCCTTGGGCAACTCACTATCACCTTTGGCAAACTGCTGAATGTAAATAACTGTAACTTGACAAGCAAAAAGATCAGTAATAAAAACAATCCAGATTTAGGTTTCGAATCAATGAGTATAACTTTAACTCGATCATTGGTTCAAAGATATTTGTTGCGTAAGTGTGTCAGTGGTTATAGGCTAAAATTATGCAGGGTCTCCATTATCACGTCGCCACGTACGCTACATAGTCCGCCCATCTTCATCCTTATGTTTAAGTCTTCACAGGGACACCCTAGCCAATCCTCTTGCTTGCCCAAAAGTCACGGGCATAACACCTTATTGAGCGCATGTTGGTCAAGCAGCTTGTGGTTCTAGATGGGCCCACTCCAGCACAGTGAGATAACGAGGATCTCTCTCCGACATTCACCAGCATTGACACATCTTTGCAGGTCTAGGCCAAGGCTAACAAGTCATTCTTGCTGATAAACATCTATTTTGTAGCAACTAAGCATGTTATCATAGCACAATTTGCCTTGTTTTGTCGATAATCGTTATTGGTTTGGTATTATTCTCACTATTTTGGATCTTTGTCAAGTTTTGGTTGTGCTTGTGCATGTGTGTAGGTTGAATGTAGGAGGCTAAGTCGAAAGGGAAAGGTCATAGAAGAGCGGAGATGAAGAAACGGGACGAAAAGGTGAAAAATGGGGCGGAACGGAACGAACAAGTGAAACCGGCGGTCCAGAAGAGAAAACCGGCGGTTTGGTCCCAAACCGCAGAAAATCAAGGCCAAACCGCCGGTTAACCCTCCGAAAGTTACTGGAATGCGAGCCAAGAAGAAAGGCCAAACCAGCGGTCAAGTCGGCGGTCCGGCCCTGGACCGCCGAAAACCGGTCCAGACCACCGGAAAAATTGGGGTGAAACGCTGAAAATTACTGTTTTTGCCCAAAATCGTGTTTTTCTTCCCTCTTTGCAATTTTAACATGTACTAGCACTTACTACTCCATATATAAATCCCATTGCAGCCCCAAAACGTAGAGAGCACTTTCCTTACTCTAAATTCCATTTTAAAAAGTTTCCAATTAGGGTTCTAAACATTTTTTTTTCATTGTAATAGTTGATTAAGGTTGGATTTGAAGACTTGTTGAAGATTTGATCATTGGGTTCCTAGTTTCTTAATTATGCAATCATTTCTTTCTTGTTATGTATTGATTTCATTCATGTCTAGCTAAACTTCTTGTTGGTCTTTGGGGGTTTATAATGATTTGATGATAGTTGGATCATAGCTTGTTAAATCTTCCTTCCTTCTTCTAATTGAATGTGATTTTGGTGCTTTGATTCTTGTGGAAATTATTGATCACTCTTTTTGCATGTCAAGTGTTTGTGAAAATTCCTAATAGGTTTTTACATGCATGGAATCCAAAAATCGCATCATGTATTGGTTGGAGACTTAAGAGGTGATAATCTTTTACATGGGAGCCTAAGATCCTTGTGCCTTTTGGAGTTATTGCGGCGTCTTGAGTCTTAATCGAGAGAGTCGTTGTAATAATTCGCTTTTGCTAATTGTCGAGAGAGATTAGTAAATACTTTGGCGATTGCTTCTTAATTAGAGGATTAAAATGGTTTGCATGATTTAAGAAGTTGTGATCAAGCTATCTAGAATTGGAATAAATCCCTAGGACCAACCCTTTCTCTCTATTGTTCCTCGTTCGTTCATTTGATCTTGTGTTTGTCTTTTTTGCATGTTCTTGTCTTTAAATTGCTTATTTAACTTTGATTTCTTGTTTAAGAGTTTGTATGAAGCCAAATCCAATTTGTCTAAAAGATTAAATAGTAGGAATGTGCACGAATTTCATTTTCATTAAAAATTCGGCTAATAGTCCTTGAGGATACGATAACTCGTTAATTTATACTCCAATAACCCGATAAGTGCGGTTAATATTGCTTGGTAGAAATTTAGCGATCACTTTTTGGCGCCGTTGCCGGAGACTATTTTGAGTTTATAGTGTTAATGATCTTTACATTTAGAGTACTAGTTCAAGCATACTTTACTTAATTGTGTAGTTTGAAGCTAAGTGTGTTCTTGGTGGGTTTGTGTAGGTGAATTGGTGCATGATCACAAGGAAAAAAGGAGGCAAAATCATTCATTTGGACTTGGAGATTGAAATCACTCACAAGCGGGCTAGCCGAGAACGAAGAAGGAAGGCAATGGAGCACCAAAGGCCTAATAATATGGCCGATTTGGAGCGCCAAATGCAAGAGCTTCGCCGTCAAATGGCGAAGCAACAAGCTCAACGAGATAGAGCACCATCGCCGCCAATCAACCAAATATTTAAACCTCAAGTGAACATGTTCCAAGATGGAGGTTGGGGCAATCGGTGCAACGGCAACAATTTTGAGCTAAAGCCCGGACTCATCAATATGGTGCAAGCGGAGTCATATGGAGGAGGGTTCAATGAAGACGCAAATGCTCATTTGAGTGCCTTTTTGGACGTGTGTGAAACTATCAAGATTCAAGGTGTTTCAAATGACGTTATTTGATTGAGACTCTTTGGATTTTCTCTACGAGACAAGGCCAAAGCTTGGTACAAGACCCTCGACCGTTCAGAAATAACCACTTGGGAGCAATTGTGTCGACTTTTCCTAGCCAAGTATTTCCCGCCTTCACGTGCTCAAAAGCTTATTTCGGACATCTCCAATTTCTCTCAATCGGAAGACGAATCAATCTATGAAGCATGGGAGAGATACAAAGAGATGTTGAGGAGATGCCATCATTACGGATTTTCAAAGGAGCAACAAATCTTGAACTTTTATCGAGGGCTTACTAGTCATATAAGGGAGGTCGTGAATGCCACCGCCGATGGTGGCTTGACTAACCGACCTTATGAAGAGGCAGTTCGAATTTTGGAGGAAATGTCGGCCAATAGTTTTCATTGGCCACAAGAGAGGAGTTCTTCAAAGAGAGTTGCTTCTGTTTCGGATGAAAGATATGATGATTTATTGGAGCAATTCACCATGCTCAAGAGAGACTACGAGGCCGAAAGAAAATGAAGATTGGATGTGAAGATGGTGGCTCAACCAATACATCAAGGAGGTGAAGAGTATTCACAAGTTGAGGATGCCAACTTTGTCAATCAACGGGGGTATAGTAACTACAACCGTTCGAGTTATCCTCTGGGGAATCAAGCCTATAATCCAAATTATAGGAATCCAAATTTGTTGTATGCTAATCCGAACAATGATATCATTCCACCACCCGGATTCTCGGTTTCTCAAGGGATGATCAATGAGCCGAAGAAGCCTATGCCGACCATGGAAGAAATGATGCAACAACTTCTCCAAAACCAAAATGCTTTTATGGGAGCGACCGGGCAAAAGGTTACTAGTTTGGAAGGGACCGTCTCGACTTTGACTAAGCAAATGAAGATGTTGGAAGGGCAAGTGAGTCAAATGGCTAATCAAGCGGCTTCTCAACATAAGCCGGGTCAATTTCCAAGCAATACGGAGGTGAATCCGAAGAATCAATGCAATGCCATTCAATTGAGGAGTGGAACTACTTACAAGAATTACCCGGAGTTGGAAGAGCAAGAAGGGGTGGTGAATAAAGAATTGGAAGTAGAGGAGGCCGTTCTTCTAGAGAAGAAGTTTCAAGAGCCAATCAAGGAGCCTCCAATCCCAAAAGAGGTGACTCCCAAAGTTGTTCAACCAAGCAAGGAGGTGGTTCTTAAAGCCCCTTATCCTCAAAGATTGGCTAAAGCAAAGATGGATGAAAAGCTTGCTAAATTCATGGAGATGTTTCAAAAGGTACAAATCAACATTCCCTTACTTGATGCTTTACGAGATATGCCCGGTTATGCAAAATTTTTGAAAGATGCGGTCTCGAGAAAGAGGAAACTTGGGAGATTTGAGACCATAAATTTGTCGGAGGAATGTAGTGCAGTGTTGCAAAGGAAATTGCCTTTGAAGCAAAAGGATCCGGGGAGTTTTGTTATTGCATGTGTTATAGGAGGTGAGACATTTGGAAAAGTATTGTGTGACTTGGGGGCTAGCATAAATCTCATGCCCCTCTCGATCTTTAGAAGGTTGGAAATCGGGGAGATGATGCCTACGTCGAGTGCCTTGCAAATATCCGACCGCTCATATTCGGAATTGGATGAGGCGTGTGATGAATTGTTGGAGTCTATTGCCTATTTGGATGCTAATCAAGGAATTCCTTTGGAGGATTTGGCTTATCTAGATCTCTATACGCCTATTGAAGGAGGAGTGCCGGAAGGAGCACCCAAGCCGAGTTCTTCTTCGACTTTGGAGTTGAAGCCACTACCCGATCACCTCAAGTATGCATTCTTGGGTAAGGATGAGACTTTTTCGATTATTGTGTCTTCATTTCTTAATGACGAGGAGTTAGATAAGTTGTTGAGGGTGTTGAGAAAGTATAAGTCGTCCATTGGATGGTCTATTGCCGATATTAAGGGAATTAGCCCTTCTATTTGTATGCACCGGATCTTATTGGAGGATGATGCAAAGCCGAAGGTCCAACCTCAATGTCGTTTGAATCCAGTTATGCAAGAGGTTGTGAGGAAAGATGTCTTGAAGTTATTTGATGCCGGAATTATCTATGCCATTTCCGATAGTTAGTGGGTTAGCCTGTAATACCCCGAGCTTCTATAACATTAGAGAGCGTATTAAATAACCTTGTAAGTTTAAATGGCGAGATTTGAGGAATAATTTTTTTTCTAAATAAATAGAAATGAGTAAAACGACTGAAATGCCCTTATGTGTGTTTACGTGAGATTATCTGTTTCTGTTTCTTGAAATGATAGTGTGATGCATATATTGAGCTTATTTGTATGAGAATGAGTACGAGTATAATTTCAGATATTTCCGAGGATTTTGATTTGAAGTGAATAGTGTTGATAACCGAGAAATCGCTATTCACCGATAAACTTAGAATAGATTTTAATTAGAATCTCTAAACCTAGAATTAATTCCAAGATCACTAAGATAAGATAGAAGCTTATCCGAGATTATTTAAGAGAGTTACGAGAATTTAATCTTTAAAGGATTAATAAGCTGATTAATTTTTAGTTTTCTTCGTTATATGGAATTTAGACCTAAAAATTTGATAATCGGAATCCTAGATTTATTTAATGAGATGTGAGATAGGTTTGAGATGATTTTAGTGTCGGAAATGAGACGAGGAGAGATTAGATCCGTTTTCTACATAAATGGAATAATAAGGACTTTTTATCCAGAAAACTTTTACGACCGGGTAAATAATACCCGTAATAAATATTAAGAAAATCCCTCTCATCTCTCTCCCCCTCTCCACCGTCATCTCTCTCTCTCTCAATCCAATTTCCAACACCTTATCATCATTAATATTCTCAATGTTGGAAGAATATCTTGGTAATATCTAATAAGATAATGGAGTACATGCATCCTATACAATCCTATCTACTCACTCTCTCTCTCTCTCGATCACTCTCTCTTATTCAAGAGAAAATTTTCCCTCATTCAATCTATCTCTCTCTCTCTCTCTCGAAAATTTCTCAAGAAGCCAAGAAAGAAAAATCTCTCTTCCTTCTCTCCCCATTGCCGTGACACACACACACTACACACACTTGGAGATTTCCTCCATTAAAGCCTAGTATTCAAGCTCCAATCTCATGAAGATCAAGAGAAGATCATCATCATCATCCTAGTTCTTTCAAACCCTAAATTGAAAGGTAATAATTCTCCAAGTTCTTGAGTTTGAAATCCAATAATCATCCCCCTATTCTTCATAATTTTTCGGCTAATAAGCCCTAAAATGGATGATTAATTATTGTTTCTTTTTCTTGAGGGATTCAAGATGAGTTCTTCCAAGAGAAATCTAAGCTAGGAGTTGAGCCCCATTTCCCCATCATTTTCGGTTCTAAGAAGATCAAGAGGATGAGATCGAATTTAATTTCTAAAAGTATGATATGCATTTGATTTCTTGTATATATGTATCCCTATAAGCCCTAAAAGAAAGAAAACATGCATGCATGATATTTATTTTATGTTTAGGCAAACTAGGGTTATCGATGTGAGGATCGAGTGAGGAGAAATCGATAGGAGAATCGAACTCTAGGATTTAATCTATGAATTAAGAGAGAAAAATAAATTAAAAACCCTAAAAATTTGTTAATACCGAAAATTTAGGAGAAAAATGAGAAAATATGATTTTCTTGAGTTTCTGTTAATTTGATGTTTGATTTATGTTTTTGAGTATATTATGAATGAGTATTTGTGCTTGAAAAATTTAAGAATCGAATGCCCTAAAAATCTTGTTAATATCGTGATTTTTAGGCTAGGAGGAAGAAAATATTTTGTTGATTTTGTTGATGATTTAATTGATGTTTTGAGCATGAGATTATTATGAGATGTGATGATTTAATCTTTTATGCTGTTAAGTGTGAGAAAATCGACATATACGTGAGGTTTTTGAAGAAAATAATTTTGTGATGATTTAGAAAATTTGATGATCTTGATGTTATAATGTTGTTGATGTGTATTAGAGTATTAATTTGAATCCTAGATGAAGATAGGATTTAATGTGATGAAAGAATGAAGTTTTAAGCTTTAAAAATGTTAAGAATTGAAAAATACATAGAAAAGAATACCTAGTAGGTGTTCTAAGTGTTCATGAGATGAAACTTGAAGATTTGAGTTTTAATTAAATTAAATCAAAAAGAAAATTAGTAATTAAATTAATAAAATAATCTAGATATTTATTGAAATAAAAATTAATTGAAGAATAAAGGAGAACATGTATTAATTAAGAAATGAGTCTTAAATTAGTAAATAAAAGAGAAAAAGAAATTTCTTATTTAAATAAGTAAGAGTTGAGAAAATCGAGTTAAAATAAAGAGAATAAAATGATAAGAAAGTAAAGAGAAGATTTAATTGAGTCGAGGAAAAGTGTTAGACGAGTTAAGTTTAAATACTCGTATAGTTTAATCAAGAAAATAATGGAATAAAATACGAGTAAGATATCGAGTAATGATTTTGAAAGTAATTAATTAAATTAATTAAGTAAGTTGTTTTTCAAACCGATTGGATTAAAAATAAACCGAGAAGAATTGTCGAGATAATAATCTAAAAGTAATAGTTTGAGTCAAGAAGAAGAATTGAGTTAGAAATAGAAATAAAATTCCTATTTCATAAGAGTTTAATAAAAATAAAAAGAATTTTTACTAATTGAGTAAAGAATTATAATATGTTTTAGTAAGACAACGAGTTTGGAAAAGTGTCGTATATGAGTCAAGAAAGATAAATTTTATTATTTGAGTTTCTATAAAAAGGAATTCGTATTTGAATTAAGTTCTAAAATAAAAATTAGGTAGATGTTAACGTGTCTTGAAATGTGATTGAATTCGAGGCAATATGTTTGATTTATTTTGAATTATTATGCGATCGAATTAATGTGCTTGAGTGAATGATATTATTTGATGATGGCGTGAAAGATTACTGAGTTTGTTTTGTATGCAAAACAATTGAGTTATTAAGTTGATAATTAAATCGAGAATTGATTAAGAATATAAAAGAAAACTCTAGTAATAGAGTTTAAATAGACGACGTTTCATAATTAAAGCGAGAAGTGCTAAGACATTGGTTAGTAGTATTAACCTTTTATCGAGTAGTGTTAATGGCTTAGAGACGAGAATGCGAGACTTATTTAGAAAAGAATAGCATAGAGAGAAACGAGTCAAGTATAAGTCTTTCAGTTGAGATCAACGATTAATATCCGTCTTTGCGTAGTACCTTATCTTCTTTATCGATGCCAAACTGTGAAGGATCAAGCAGAACGGAGAAATAAGCGAGGACAGATAGCACGTAAGCCACCTAGCTAGAACGTTGGAAGACAGGTGGGCTTTTCTAAACTAAAACTATCGATGAATGCTATTATACTATTGAGTATTATTATGTGAATTTTTAAAAATGCAATTGACTTGCCGTTTTATTGAATTTGGTATGTGTTATCATCTGTTTGTTTGAGTTATTATCTTCCTGTGAAAGGCAGGAAACCACGTGTGGTATGTTAATTGTTGAGGTGACTGTGAGCCTTGCTTCGGTTGGGCCGGTCACAGTGTTCGAGAAAAAGGCCTACTTCTCGGCACAGTGAGAGAATTTGTGACAGATGATGCATACTGTTGAGTATATATTATGTTTTGACTGCGCAGTCTATTTAAAAGAAAATGTTTTTAGCATGCACAAGTAAAATCGTTTTAAATTGTATAGATACTTGTGATACTTCGGCAAGGTAAGTTCAATTGATATAGCTTTAAGAGCATCTTTCCCAAATGTCTTCGGCATGTGTTCACTGAGTACGTAGTACTCAGCCCTGCATGTATTTCTGAACGTGCAGGTTAGCAGGATGGCGATGGCAGAGAGGGCTTGGTGGTGTGGTCTGTTTGGTTGAGTCGAGTTGAATGTCAGACTGGCATTTGCACGTCTTCATACGTGTAAGTGTTGGGATTCGAGTCGAGTTTCCGCTGCAACTTTTTTGAAATGAAAACCTGTTATTATATAATTGATACTTGTTTTTGTTCCGAGCGATGTGCTCATTGACTTTAATGTTTTGATGAATCTTGTTCTCGTTAGCCTGAAATACTTATCATATTCTCGTTGATATGTAAATTAAAATGCTCGGTTATTGCTTCATTATGTCTTTGATAGCTTTATTCGAGTGCTATTGCTTTTCGTTGATATTTTCCCCGAGCATATTCCCCGTATTTGAGTTGATTGATTGATGGTTAAGTTGTGTTAGTGTTCGTAAGTCGCACCTCGGGAGTCGGGGTATGACAGGTTGGTATCAGAGCGGGTTTGACTGCTCTGAAGTCTGATATTTTTTGGTGAGTCGAGTCTAGATTTAATTCCTAGACTTATTTTGAGTCAGTAAACCACACCAAGCTATCCTCCATCTCATCCGGCGACCAGGTACGTCTTACTTTTTAAAAGTTTTTCGAGTTAAAGTGATGTTTGAATTATCAAGATATTGAGAATTTTTGAGTTATTTATGAGTTATGATGTTTAGAGATAAAAGCTATTAAGTTGATTGATAACTAGATTACTTTAAAATGTCCTCCCTAATGCGTGTTTCGTGTGGAAAAATTGGAAAGGATGAAACGCTTGTGCAAACGGTTACGTGATTTGGAATTGCCCGAAACCATGAACAAAAATCCCCCTTTGGAACGCAAAAATGAGTATGTGGTGGAAATTCTAGTATGCTTGATTAATTATTTAAGTGTTCTTAATGTGTTTAAAAATTCGTATAGAATGGACGATAATGACTGGATGCAGGAGTACCTGCACGTAAGAAAAATGAGTACTGAATCAATAGCTGAATTCCTAGCGCGCTATCACACGATTTGGGGAAAAGTCCAATTTATGGACATCGGACCACTAGAAGGCATGACACGTTTAATCCAGGCCCTACCTCGGGAATGGAGAGATTGGGAAGCATCCCTCGTTCCTCGATTCCTAGGCTATCGATACTTCGACCGAACTCTGTACGGAGATGTTAATGCTTTTATCTCCACTATCTCAGCTCATTACATGACATATGGTGCCCCTCCGCCAGAGCCGTATAAGGACGACTCTTCAGACCTGCTAAACGGAATTGTCCGTGCTCCTCCACCGATTCCTCAAGATGGCCCTGTTTCCCTTCATATTACTTCGCCGCCACAAACCGAACTTGATCCTCGAGAGTCCCACCAAGATTATCCAATTGTAAGTGGTGTACTTTCAATCCGATCTTTTGATTCCTTAGCTTGTCTAACTTGCCAACATTGCAGCCGAACGGATGCAATGACCCTAATGGAATTCCGTCACCGATTGAGGATCAGTTCGCCGCCTATATGTGTCGTTATCAAGCAACTCTTCCAGTTCATCCCGAAGCGGAGTCCTCCAGACCAGTCCGTTCAAACAACGGCGATGATAATGAGAATGAAAATGAGCCGGCCGATGCAGCGACAGTGGGAAGAGGATACCTCCAAGCTTTATCCAGCGATATCTTTCCTGCCCCTTATACCTATGCATCTACCTCTGTAGTAAGGCCAGGAGATGAGCACAACTCCCAGTTTGGTGTCTCCACCGACGTAGCATCCTACCTTTTTCGAGAGGAAAAGCCCAACACCCCGCCTTGGGTTGAGTCCGAGCTAGCTGCAATAAACTACACTCTAGAGGATTGCGAGGAAGTATTGAGGGCAGCCGAACGTGAGTGTTTCACTATTGAAGATGACAACGTTGAGGAAGAAGGGCAGCTTGCAGACAACATAAATGAGGAAGGAGAAGAAGAGGATCCTGAAGAAGAGAAGGACCCTAGAGAGCATGTTGAAGTAGATTCCAACGCAGAGCAATACGATGACAGTGGGCCGAGTGAAGATGATTCTTGCATGTAGAATTGGTTCAAGGAAGCCGTGGAATTCTAAGTAGTTTACCGTGTGTGTTCGAGAGATGAACTCTTTTTAATTTCAGCAGTAATGTTATTATTGTGGCTTAATGTGTAAGAATCGAACACAAAGTGAGAACTTGTGTAGTTCGAGTAGAACATTAGCTATTGAGTAGAAGAAAGGGAAATTTTCAATGTAATTGTTTAAATCCCTATCGTTTATAAGTCCTCAGAAGAGGCCGTCGTCGGGCGATATAAAAGATGAGCCGTTAGGCTATTAAAATTAATTTTGAGTCCCCTGAGTTATTAATTTGAATTGAGTATGTGAATATTAAGGTAATGATGTTTTATTCGATGATTGTGATTGATTGCTTGAGAAAATAATTGTCTTGAGAATATGTGAATTTATAATGATAATGTAAATGCTTGATGACTATTGGAAATTGAATGAGATATATGTATATATGAGAATTTGAAATAATGAAATTATTTGAGATAATTCTTGAATTGCCTTTTAATTATTTATTTAAGTACCGATCGAGAATCGTATTCCTCCCAATAAGGAAATGTTTTTAGAATCGAGAAAGGTTCCTAGTGAGCTAAAGTATTGGAGTGGCTAAAGTTTTCTTGTTGTATTTTTAGAATGCCGCCAAGACGTAGAAATATCAGAAACCCTGAAGATAACCCCGAGGGACAGCTTGATCCTACTCCGCCCCCTCCGAATGAGAGACGAGTCGAAGAACTTTTTCTTCGTCAGAATCCCCCAACTTTCGATGGTAAAGGCAGTCCAGCTAATGCTGAGGACTGGATTCGTTCTCTTGAGTGAATTTTCCGTTTCCTTTGTTGCACTGATCGTGAACGTCTTGAGTGTATGACGTATCAGTTAAAAGGAACTGCCGACTACTGGTGGGAGGAAAAACAAAGAATGTATACACCCGAAGAACACGAGAACCTAACTTGGGATCAGTTTAAAGAAGCCTTGTATGAGAAGTATGTGCCGATGAGTTATCGTAAGCAGAAAGCAAACAAATTCGCCAATCTGAGGCAAGGAAAGAAGACTGTGGCCGAGTACGATCGAGAGTTCTGTGATTTAGCTCGATTTGCGCCTGATATGGTAGACACTGATGAGAAAATGTGTAGTTGTTTCGAGCGGGACTAAGGCAGGATATCCGAGTAGTTCTTGCTAGTCAGAGTGCTCTGACTTATGCTGAAGCTTTGAACCGAGCCCTAGATATGGAGTTGGCCATGCAACCAGAAAAAAGGATCGCATCCTTCAGCGAATCCTCAATTTCAAAGCCAGACAATGACGACCATAACTACCCAACAATCTCAATTCGGCCAGCATGGAAAGAGGAAGAGAAAATGGAGTGGTGGAAGTCACCCAAGCAAGAAACCATGGTAAGGGAAAAGCCAACAGCAACCCCAGAAGGGAAAAGCTCCATAGGTTAACCGAAGTAACCTACCTGTAGGACCTTTAGGATTCTCTCCTTGTTTGAAGTGTGGCAAAATGCATCAAGGCGTCTGCAAGAGTGGGAGTAATGTTTGCTATACTTGTGGTCAGCCTGGTCATTTCTCGAACCAGTGCCCGAGTAAGCAACAAGGAATGAGAGGCTGAAGACCAAATCAGTTCTAGCCTTCGCAGATGAAAGCCGTTGAGGCAGCTCCTCCGCAAA
Source organism: Schizonepeta tenuifolia (assembly GCA_029490685.1). Lineage (NCBI taxonomy): Eukaryota > Viridiplantae > Streptophyta > Magnoliopsida > Lamiales > Lamiaceae > Schizonepeta > Schizonepeta tenuifolia. The sequence goes on from CM055958.1 coordinate 74,381,542, forward strand.
AGTTTATCCAGCATCAACGCAAGCCGCCGCAGCCAAAGTAACAACCTCTTCAGCAAGAGCCCCCGTACTTCCAAAGAGCCTACGCAATTGAGCAGAAGCCGCTAGAGAAAGATAAATGAAATTTGGCAGGTATGGGAAAGCTTAACGGCATACCTGTTATTGTTTTGTTCGATACGGGTGCTTCGCGTTCATATATATCTAGTGTTTGCATAGAGAACCTAGATTTGAAGGTAGAAGAATCAAACCAGGTGCTTAGTGTCGCAACCCCTTTAGAAAAATCTGCGTTAGTTTCGCGCGTTTGCTCGAATTTAGAATTCGAATTCGAAAATCGTAAGTTGATCGCGAAATCCCTGAATTTAATCCAGATGTGGGACGTAGATATAATCCTAGGAATGGATTGGTTAACCGAGAACTTTGCGACGATTCGATGCGACTTGAGACAAATATCGTTTAAACCCCCTGGAGAAGAGTCAACCGTAGTTTTCGGAGTTGAGAAGAGAATGAGGAAGAGCATACCGATAGTTTCGGCTATGAAAGAACAGAGATTAATGAGGAAAAAAGATACACAAGTGTATCTACTTTATTTGAATAAAGACGAGAATCAAGAGTTGAGTATCGATAATGTACCGATCGTGAGAGAATTCAAGGACGTGTTTTCAGAAGTATTACCAGGTTTACCCCCGATCTACAATTGGAGTTTACGATCGATTTAGAACCCGAATCAGTCCCGATATCCAAGGCCCCGTATAGAATGGCTCCAAAAGAACTTCAAGAGTTGAAAATCCAACTACAAGAATTGTTGGACTTGGGTTTTATTCGACCAAGTGTATCGCCATGGGGTGCTCCAATTTTATTTGTGAAGAAGAAGGACGGTAGTTTAAGGATGTGCATAGACTACCGAGAGCTAAACAAGATTACGCTCAAGAACAAATATCTTTTGCCAAGGATAGATGATTTGTTCGATCAGCTGAGAGGAGCCGGTATTTTCTCCAAGATTGATTTAAGATCTGGATACCATCAATTGAAGATCAAGCAAGAAGATATTCCAAAGACTGCTTTCAGGACGAGATATGGACATTACAAATTCATAGTAATGCCATTCGGATTGACAAATGCTCCAGCAGTATTTATAGGTATGATGAACAGAGTTTTTCACGAATATTTGGATAAGTTCGTAATTGTCTTCATAGACGATATTTTGGTGTATTGAAGAGATGAAGCAGAGCACGAGAAGCATTTGAGGATTGTGTTGGAAAAGCTTAGAACTGAAAAGTTGTATGCCAAATTCAGTAAATGTGAATTTTGGTTGAAAGAGGTGAATTTCCTAGGACATGTTGTTTCGTCCGAAGGAATTAAGGTGGATATGGAAAAGGTGAAAGTTGTACAAGAATGGAAATCTCCGACATCAGTGCATGAAATCCGTAGTTTCCTCGGTTTAGCAGGATACTATCGGAGATTCATAGAAGGATTCTCCAAAATCGCGTAGCCAATGACGAGCCTGTTGAAGAAAGAAACGAAGTTCGAGTGGACGGAAGAATGTGAAAGAAGTTTCCAAGAACTCAAGACGAGATTGACTACAGCTCCAGTATTAGCCTTGCCCGAACTAGATAAGGATTACGTCATATATACTGACGCATCTGCTCAAGGATTAGGATGTGTTCTAATGCAAGACGGAAGAGTGATTGCATATGATTCAAGACAACTCAAACCCCATGAAGAGAAGTATCCAACTCATGATATGGAATTAGCAGCTGTCGTGCATGCTTTGAAGATTTGGCGACATTACCTCTACGGAGCCAAGTGTGAAATATTTTCAGATCATAAGAGTTTGAAATACTTCTTCGAACAGAAGGAGTTAAACATGAGACAAAGAAGATGGCTCGAGTTGGTGAAAGATTACGATTGCAAGATATCTTACCATCCCGGTAAAGCTAATGTAGTAGCCGACGCGCTAAGTCGAAAGAGAAAGAAGGAAAATTCGGAAAAGACCGAATTAGGATTCCTTCTAACTGATGAAGTCAAGTTGATCGAAGAGTTTGGGAAGATGAGGATTGAAGTGATTGTACCTCCAGCGACGGTAGAACAAATGATTGCTACTTTAGTAGTAATGCCCGATTTGAGAACCCGCATCATAGAAGGTCAGAGAAGGGATGAAGAGTTGGAGAAGTTAAGGATGAAAGTGAGAAGTGAAGAAGTTAAAGAATTCTCTGAGTCAAGCGATAATGCTTTGTTGTACCAAGGAAGAATTTGTGTGCCTAATGACGACAAGTTAAGAAATGAAATAATGAGTGAAGCTCATGAAACCCCGTATACAGCCCACCCCGGCAGCACGAAGATATACCAAGACTTAAAGAAACAGTTTTGGTGGAATGGAATGAAAATGGATGTGGCGTTGTTCGTTGAGAGATGACTAGCTTGCCAGCAAGTAAAGTCTTTGCATCAAAGACCGAATGGACCTCTGCAGCCATTACCAGTCCCAGAATAGAAGTGGGATGGAATCACGATGGATTTTGTGACAGGATTGCCAAGATCAGGGAGGTGATAGTGGATAGATTGACGAAGTCTGCTCATTTCATACCTATTCCACACACCTATGGGTCAGACAAATTAGCTTAGATTTACATTAAGGAAATTGTAAAGTTGCACGGAGTGCCAAAGACGATTACTTCTGATAGAGATTTGAAGTTCACAGCCCGTTTTTGGGAAAGCTTCCACAAGGAGTTGGGAACTCAGTTACAATTCAGCACTGCTTATCATCCCCAGACCGATGGTCAGTCCGAACAAACGATTTAAATCCTCGAGGATATGTTGAGAGCTGTTTTGCTAGATAAGGGAGTTGAATGGGAGAAAATCTTACCTCTTGTCGAATTTGCTTATAACAATAGCTATCAGAATACGATATGAATGGCCCCTTACGAAGCTCTTTACGGAAGAAAATGTAGATCACCGCTTTATTGGGACGAAGTGGGCGAAAGGAAAGTAATAGGGCCAGAAGCGATTGAGGAAATGATAGAATCTGTGCACCAAGTTCGCGAAAAGATTAAGGAAGCTCAAAGTCGACAAAAGTCGTATGCTGATAACCGAAGATCCAAGTTGGAGTTTGAGATAGGAGATAAAGTATTCTTGAAAGTGTCCCCTTCGAGAGGAGTATATCGTTTTGGAGTCAAATGAAAGCTTAAACCTCGTTTTATAGGACCGTACGAAATCCTTGAGAGGATTGGATCCGTATCATATCGTTTAGCGTTACCTCCCAGTTTCAGGAAATCGCATAACGTTTTTCACGTATCGCAATTGAGAAAGTATGTCTTCGATCCGAAGCACGTGATACGTCAAGAGGATGTAGAGATGAAGCCCGATCTAAACTACGAGGAGAAACCCGAGAGGATTTTAGATCGTAAAGTTCAGCAGCTTAGAACAAAATCGATTCCTTTAGTAAAGGTCAAGTGGTGTCATCATGATCTCGAAGAAGCCACGTGGGAACTCGAAGAAAAGATGAGGGCAAAATATCCTGAGCTATTTTCTCAAGGTTAGTAAATTTCGGGACGAAATTTTTTTAAGAGGGTGAGGATGTAATACCCCGAGCTTCTATAACATTAGAGAGCGTATTAAATAACCTTATAAGTTTAAATGACGAGATTTGAGGAATAAATTTTTTTCTAAATAAATAGAAATGAGTAAAACGACTGAAATGCCCTTATGTATTTTTACGTGAGATTATCTGTTTCTGTTTCTTGAAATGATAATGTGATGCATATATTGAGCTTATTTGTATGAGAATGAGTACGAGTATGATTTTCAGAGATTTTCGAGGATTTTGATTTGAAGTGAATAGTGTTGATAACCGAGAAATCGCTATTCGCCGGTAATCTAAGGGTCGAAGTGGAGGCGAGTGGTAGTAGTGGGAGTGAAGACGGAGAAGATGGTGAAGGAGAAGATGGCGACACCAATGATGATGATGATGCGGGGGAGAAAGCAAGACGGGAAGCCCTTCTTGAGCAACGAAGGCAAGAGTTGCAAAGACGCCGAGGGCGTCAAGGCTCTGAGCAAGGTCAAAGCTCCCAAGGAGGCTCTCAAGGGGGGTTCCAAGGCTGTTTCCAAGGTTTTGGAGGGTCCTTTGGACCTTATAACATGTATAACGGACCGACGGGACCCGGCACCTTCTATGGGGAAGAATTTACGAGTATGCCGGAGCAAGTGGCGCATATCGACAACTATTGCACTCAGTGGGATAGTGAGTTTGCCGTCATGCGCCACGATATCCAAACCAACCGTCTTCGGCAATAAGACATGCTTGAAGCCCAACAAATGCAATTGGGGAACCAAAGAGCCTTCCAAGACGAGATGTATGCTCGTTACGATCAATTCAGGGACGATCTTTATGCTCGGCAAGATACCTTTCATCAAGAGTAAAGGGCCGATTGGCAAAATTACCAACAATAACACCGAGCCGAGTTTCAAGGTTCCAACAAGATCTTTATGATCGTCAGGAGCGGTTCCAACAAGAGCAACGGTCGGAGCAACAAGCTTTTCAATAACAATTGTTCGATCGGCATGACGCATTCCGCTAAGAATTATTTGACCGCCAAGATCGATATCATCAAGAGGATCTCGTCAATGAACAAGAGTTGTTGGATCTTGTTCATCGCTTTGAAGCATCTCAGCTTGAGGAAGGCCATCCATGGCCCCCGCTTCCGCCCCCCCAATGATCAAATGAGAGGTACCCCCGTCTTTATATTTGTTTCTTCCCTTCAAACTTCTTCGTTTCCTTCGGTTTCGAATAAGTTTGGGGGAGGGGGGAGATGAATACAAAGACATTTGTAAATATGTGTGTGTTTTGCTTGGGTTGTTGAGTTTGGTGTGCTTTGGTTATTTTTGCTTGTTTAGTTGTGTTAGGATTGGAAACTTTGGGAATTTGTGGAAATTTGTGAGAATTTTAAAATTTGGAGTTTGGTTGTTATGATTTTGATTGTGCATTGCTCATGTAACTGTGGTGAGATGCCTATGATGATAATGTTTTGTTTTTGAGAAAATTGGGTTGGAATTGAGCATGCTTGATTGGTTTGCATGGGTTGATGGCTTGATGATTTAATTCTTCGATTTTTGAACAAAACCCGTGAGACTTGAGCTTTATTGTGCCAAATGGAGCACCTTTGTTTTTGTGAGTTTGATCATGCATGCATTTTTACTCCTAGAACTTGCATTGGATCTATGTTGAGAATGCTAGGTTGTGCAAGAACTTGGAAATGACCTTAGGCCATCTTTGTTAGCCACTTCATATCCTAAACACATCCTTGTGCTCTCTATTATCCATTTTTAACCCTTTTGAGCTTGATTTGGCCCTTTTTTTTTATGAACCGGAGTAAAGGGGGTTGTGGTTGTGTAAGGGTACCCGGGGTGGGTTGTATAATGATGATTTAATGATGGTTTGGGTAGTTGTAATGGACTTGTGGCATTAAAAAGAAGAAAAATTTTCCCATAAGCTCAATGTGAAAGAGAAGAAAAATGATGAGTGAAAGAGAGAAAAGAATGTGGAAGTGAAACAAAAATGTGTCTCGTTGTGTATTGAAATGTCTTCCACTTGAAAATTGAGAATTGTAAAAGGAAGAAATTGTGAGCATAAGGGAATTAAATTGTGGTTGAAGTCCATTGAATTGGTAGTGCATGGTAGGGGAGGAAGATAGATTGATTCTATGTTTGTTTTGAAGTAGAAATAAGGTTGGTGATTGAACTTGTTAAGTCACTTACCCAAATTTTCCCTCCTAAACCAACGTGCCTACATTACAACCTAAGAAAAAGCCCTTTGTGATCCTTGTTCTTGCATGACACGTGTCGCAATGGAGATATTAGACGATATGCAAGCCTATGGTGAGTAGAGTGCATTGCATGAATTCGATGAGTGCATAACCATACATTTTGAGGGTTGAGAGATACACTTCCATATGAGGTTCATTGATTGAAGAGTCAAGATTGATATGCCTGTGACTTGTGTGGAATCATGACGGTTTGCTTGGTTTTAGCTTTCAAATTGTTTTGTGCAATCTGAGGCATCTAGAATCCAAAGTTGTTACAACATGCGATGTTTTTGTTCTTTATTTGAATATATTGTTCGGGACGAACAATGTTTAAGTTTGGGGGAGTGATAAACATCTATTTTGTAGCAACTAAGCATGTTATCATAGCACAATTTGCCTTGTTTTGTCGATAATCGTTATTGGTTTGGTATTATTCTCAATATTTTGGATCTTTGTCACGTTTTGGTAGTGCTTGTGCATGTGTGTAGGTTGAATGTAAGAGGCTAAGTCAAAAGGGAAAGGTCATAGAAGAGCGGAGACGAAGAAACGGGATAAAAAGGTGAAAAATGGGGCAGAACGGAACAAACAAGTGAAACCGGCGGTCCAGAAGAGAAAACCGGCGGTTTGGTCCCAAACCGCCGAAAATCAAGGCCAAACCGCCGGTTAGCCCTCCGAAAGTTACTGGAATGCGAGCTAAGAAGAAAGGTCAAACCGGCGGTCAAGTCGGCGGTCCAGCCCTGGACCGCCGAAAATCGGTCCAGACCGCCGGAAAAACAGGAGTGAACCGCCGAAAATTACTGTTTTTGCCCAAAATCGTGTTTTTCTTCCCTCTTTGCGATTTTAACATGTACTAGCACTTTCTACTCCCTATATAAATCCCGTTGCAACCCCAAAACGTGGAGAGCACTTTCCCTACTCTAAATTCCATTTTAAAAAGTTTCCAATTAGGGTTATAAACATTTTTCTTTCATTGTAATAGTTGATTAAGGTTGGATTTGAAGACTTGTTGAAGATTTGATCAATGGGTTCCTAGTTTCTTAATTATGCAATCATTTCTTTCTTGTTATGTGTTGATTTCATTCATGTCTAGCTAAACTTCTTGTTGGTCTTTGGGGGTTTATGATGATTTGATGATAGTTGGATCATAGCTTGTTAAATCTTCCTTTCTTCTTCTAATTGAATGTGATTTTGGTGCTTTGATTCTTGTGGAAATTGTTGATCACTCTTTTTGCATGTCAAGTGTTTGTGAAAATTCCTAATAGGTTTTTACATGCATGGAATCCAAAAATCGCATCATGTATTGGTTGGAGACTTGAGAGGTGATAATCTTTTACATGGGAGCCTAAGATCCTTGTGCCTTTTGGAGTTATTGCGGGGTCTTGAGTCTTAATCGAGAGAGTCGTTGTAATAATTTGCTTTTGCTAATTGTCGAGAGAGATTAGTAAATACTTTGGTGATTGCTTCTTAATTAGAGGATTAAAATGGTTTGCATGATTTAAGAAGTTGAGATCAAGCTATCTAGAATTGGAATAAATCCCTAGGACCAACCCTTTCTCTCTATTGTTCCTCGTTCGTTCATTTGATCTTGTGTTTGTCGTTTTTGCATGTTCTTGTCTTTAAATTGCTTATTTAGCTTTGATTTCTTGTTTAAGAGTTTGTATGAAGCCAAATCCAATTTGTCTAAAAGCTTGAATAGTAAGAATGTGCACGAATTTCATTTTCATTAAAAACTTGGCTAATAGTCCTTGAGGATACGATAACTCGTTAATTTAGACTCCAATAACCCGATAAAGTGCGGTTAATATTGCTTGGTAGAAATTTAGCGATCACTTGCCGCTCTCAAGGAACGTAAGGTAAGCACAAGAACTTCTTGATAACCCTCCTGCGATGTAGGAATCCGTATGTGCCCAGGGCTCATTGGCCTTCCGAGTTACCTGTGACCACCCAACTTTTTTGGAATCGTTGCCCAATGCCTCGGGAACACACTTATATATAACTATCAAGAATACTTCGATCTCACGAGATTTATAAGTTGTACATCATATCATCTACCCTAAACCTGGATTTAAAGGCTTAACTAGACATAAAGTAAATAACAAAAACAAAGGAGATAAAGAAAAATATACTTGAATTAATAACGATAAGCAAAAGATGTTCGCCTTATTGGGACTTAACAATAATCGTAAGTTGTATCTAAGAACATAAACTGCAGAAAATAAAAGTGTTTCGAAGTGCAGAAAGTAAAACCGTGCGGTAAGGTCAAAGTGTATCTTGCGCCTTGCATGCATGCATATATATAGAGTACAAAACTAGCGCAAGCCCACAAACGGGCCTTCTAGAGACCGGTTGCTTCCATGTAAGGATCCACGGATAAGGTTGGAAAGATCTTCTTCGTTATCGCTAAAAACGTGCTGCTGTTGTAGTAGGAAACTCTGATCTTAATCTTGTAACGTAAGAAATTTGTTTCCTTGTAGGACTCTAACAACTGCATCTTCACGCGCCAGTGCCATTGCCCAAGCTCTGCACTCTGCCTTCCCCAAGCTCTCTGCCATCTCTTGCCCATGACAGCCAACACCTTACCTTCTTGAGCGAAACATACAATCGTCTAGATTGACCATACCACTGAAAGTGGAGCAGCTCTTCATCTTGATTTGGACTTATGCCCTCGGTAGCTTAAGCCATGAGCACGGCTACTATGGTCATTGCATCGTATCGCCAGTTCCTTCTCTTTTTGCATGTTTTGGCTCCAGTCTTGCCCAATTCCTGTCTTTTCTTGCCCTGCCAACTCAAGTGTCCTCCCAGACACAAAACTGACACAAAACTGACACAAAAGACACTAAAATAGACTCGATCTAGACCTAAAACACACATGACAAGAGCACAAAATATGGGTTCGTCATACCCACACACTTAAAGTTATGCTTGTCCTTAGGCATGGTGTATGGCTTGCCCAAACAAAAGAGAAAAAAAAAACAGAAAAGACTCAAAGAATTGACGCAAAACACAAATAGAGGTTAGCACAACATAGGATAAAGAAATAAGATAGAGCATAACCCAGTTCACAGACAATTCAAGCAAATAAATTGGTCCAAGCAAATCATTAAATAAGTCAAAAATGAACAAATGAGCATTTTCAAGGATATGCCTCACTAACACTCTCACTCTTGTGTATGGGGTAGTGTTTACGCTCAAAATATGTCATTCTTAACCACACCATAGGCTTGTCTGCCTGCTACTCTCTCCACCTCTTAGACTAGGTTCGAAGGACTTATCCTTAGGTCTTTTATTTGGTTGTAACTTGACTTTGGCAAGGGTAGGAAGTATTTGGAACTAGGCTTGGGTCATTCGGACTTAGGTTGGCCAAGCGGAGCGGCCAACCTTAGCTTCTTTTCCTTCACTTTTTCTTCTTGCAGGCCTTAGCACAACTTATTTAGGACTTCTTCTTCTTTTTCTTATATTTTCTTTTTCCCCCCCTTTTTTTTCTAAGTCCTTTGTTAATTAGCCCTTATATTTCTTTCAAAGACTCAACTGCTCCTCCCCTTCTCCCTTTATCTTATGCACCTAAGTCCTTATTGACCGGGTAGGATATAGTGTATAGGCTGCATATATCTGATCAAAGAAATTATAAAAGCTCAAAGGAGCTTAACGAGGGAAGTTTAATTGGGCAGGCTCTTTGGCTCAATTGGGCTCACAAAAGAAAGAACGTGTCTAATTTATCTAAGTTCTTCTAGCCGAAGTCAATGGGGTCTCAAGGAGTAGACAGGCAAGTTCTAGGTAGCATCCAAACAAACATATCATAAAATCACACAAGAAAGAAACTGCTTGGTCAATAACATGCAGTGTAAAGCTCAAATCCTCACAACGACATGCTCACAAGTTCGTTCGTCATCCCTATCTTCATATGATCATGCTTGGACTAGAATACAAAAAAAATGCTCTCATCATATAACTCAGAATCAAATTATGCTCAAACATTATCTAATCATCCTAAGTATGCTTGACCTCTAGAACACACACAAAAGACGCTCCTCCCACCCACACACTTTGCTTGGGAAAAGTGGGTGGAAGGCACAGACCAACACAAAACTAAAATTTATAAAAACAGACGCTCTACCCTCATACCCTCACACTTTGCCTTTGGCAAAGTGAGTGAAAATAAAAGTAGATCACAAACTCAGACTCTAAACAAAAACTTTAAAAACATTTAAACTCAAACAAATTAAGAAAAATGCAAAACAAAAAAAAAATAAAAACTTAAACTACTAAAAACTGGGAGGACAAAATCATTTGGCAGGATTAGATCCTGACTTGGTCGGGTCAATCTTCAAGGCACTCATAATCTCGGCAAGGGCATGCTTGTTCTCCAGTCCAAGTTGCTCCAGTTTGGCATTGCTTTCCTCCAGCTTGGTCAAGCGCTCCATCATCCATGCTACATCTTAGGCAGGCAACACCGGAGTACTGGGCACTCCACCTCCAACTGACTGAGGAGGAGAGTCAGCAACTTGGGCAGGCTCGTCTGGCGGAATCACGAACACTAATGTTCCTTCATCATCCCTTCCATATACACCCATGGCAGTCAAGCAAGCGAGGTCCAAGCGCTCCTCTTGCATTGGCTGTAGCTGCGTAGTTACTTCGTCAAATTTGTGCATCCCTATGCTATAGCGAGTCACTAGGTGGGCAAGGGAAAACCTCTGATTGCGAGAGTTTACGATATCCTTGAAATGGTGCATAGCATAAGCCCCAAAGTTGAGCCTCTGCTTGTGCACCATGCTTGACAGTATGAAGATGTCTTGGCAAGTGACTGGGTTGCTGTTATCCTTCTTCCCAAAAAAATTGTAGGCAAGGATTTGGTGACACACCCTCAAGGCTTCATCCTTCATCATATGCCCCTTTTTGCCGTGCTAACCTTGAAGAATGAATCACTGAACTCCGCCCATTTCCTTGCCCACTCATTAGCATCCAGTTGAGAAATGTACCTCAAAGTTCCCTTGTACTCATCGCTTCTTATCGTGCGAAAATCCTCAATGCCCAATGCCTGGTTCAAATCTTCACCGACAGCTCCTCGTTTGCCCCCATGAACTTAAACTGCATGCACTTCGTGTTGTGATTCCCCACTGTAGGGCTCCTCACTTGCAAACTCTGATAAAATTCATACACCAACTCCGAATACACCCTCTCTTGCCACTCCAAAAACTTCTCCCAACCAATCGCTGCAAAATACCCATGCACTTCTTCCCAAACCCCCAACTCCTCCAATGCGCTCTGATCAACCAATTAGGGGGGAATGATTCCCCTCCTTGGCATCTTCCCTATTCCACGATTAGAGGCTCTGCCTGACACTGAGATGTGCCGCTTGAGTGGTGCAGATACCGCCTCTTTGCCCTTGGCGACAGACCCTGCTCCTTTGGCCTTTTTGGTTGAGGGTTCCTCCAATTCTTCCTTAACTTGTTCATCCTCCATAGCCTCTGAATCATTTTGCTCCACCAAAATCAAATCTCTCTCTCCATCCCCAGCGGGTACATTTTCCTCCGTCTCCGGTTCCTTGCCAAACGAACCGCCTGCCTCAAATGCAGTGGTTTCCTCCTCATTGAGTGTCAGAGCAGGCATGTCCGTAAGTAGTTGGGTGACATCCTCCTCTTCTTCCATGTGAGAAGATCCAGACATAGGTGACAGTTTAGTGGAAAGTTTCCGAGTTGCTTTGGTGGGGGTAGAAGTGTTAGAAATAGGTTTGGGTGACATAGGATTTTCAACCGCCTTTTTATCTAAGGCTTTGCTGGTGCGTGTGTTCTTCACTGTGACAGTGGTGAGGAGGTTTTGTTTCTGCAAAAGTAGAGAAGGAGAAGGAATCGAAGAGTTCCGGTTTGAATTTAGAAGATGAATGAAAATTGAGAGAGAGAGAGATGTAGTAGTGGGCTAGAAAGTAGGGTAATAGGTGTGTGACTTGGAAGTCACAGTAATTGCCAGTGAATGTGACGTGCTGATTTCATCCACGTTTCCCTACTTTGCTTGCCTCGCATTCACCAGGCTCAGCCTCTCCTCGACCAACACGAACTCTTCGCTTGCCTATCCTCTCTGTGTACCTGTCCTACACACATAGACACAAAATGCACTTCCAAAACAAAAACTACAATCTTATGATTAGAAAATAAAAACTAAAATAAAATCATGAAAAAAAAAACGAAAAAGGAAAAACTAGAAATAAAACTCACTAGGTTGCCTCTTAGCCAGCGTCCTAGTTTACGTCGTGGGCATGACGTAGTCATACTTGCCCCTAGACGGGCATCATCATGTGGACTTTCTCTTTGTCCACACCTCCATCCTTCTTGTCTCCATAGAAAAGTTTCAATCTTTGACCATTGACCCTAAAATACTTGAAAGACTTTGGGCAATAAATCTCGACAGACCCATTAGAAAATTAGGTCACCACTTCATTTGGTCCAACCCACTTCGACTTAAGCTTACCCTGCATAAACTTGAACCTTAACTGATATAACAGAACCGCTTGCCCAGGCTTAAATTTCTTTGCCTTGATCAACTGGTCATGAGCCTTCTTCATCCTTGTCTTGTATAAAGTAGCATTATCATAAGCCTCTATTCGAATCTCCTCTAACTTTTGTAACTGCAACTTCCTTTTCTTGTCAATATCACTCCAATCATAGTTGAACTTCTTTACTGCCCAATATGATCTATGCTCTAACTCCACATGCAAGTGACATGGCTTCCCAAAAACCAACCGGTACGGTGACATGCTCAAAGGTGTCTTGAAAGCTGTGCGATAAGCCCAAAGTGCATCGTCCAAGTGCAAACTCCATTCCTTTCCATTTTGCCCAACTGCCTTCTTTAATATGGTCTTGATAATCCTATTTGTCAGCTTTGCTTGCCCATTGGCTTGCGGATGGTAGGCAGTGGTAACTCGATGATAAACTCCATATTTCTTGAATAGCTTGTCAATGGTAACATTGCGGAAATGCGACCCTTGATCACTTATGATTGCTCTTGGAATTCCATATCGATTGAAAATATTCCCCTTAAGAAAAATAGCAACCACATGGGCATCATTTGTTGGTGTAGCCTTTGCTTCTGCCCACTTCGACACATAGTCAACTGCAATATGATATATTGATTTCCTCTTGAGCTGGGCAAAGGTCCCATAAAATCTATCCCCCATATGTCAAAGATCTCCACCGGCATGATTGGGTACATGGGCATCTCATCCCTTCTAGTTGCATTCCCTTCTTGTTGACACTTGAAACAATTCTTGCACCATTCACAAGCATCCCTAAAAATCGTAGGCCAAAAGAACCCACAATCGAAAATCTTCTTTGCAGTTCTTCGGTGCCCAAAGTGACCTCCACATTTTCTGTTGTGGCAATGCTTCAAAATACTCTTAGTCTCCCAGTCGGGCACGCACCTTCTTAATCCTTGGTCAGTACACTTCTTCCATAAGTAAGGATCATCCCAAACATACTTTTGGCTCTCCTTGAGAATCTTCTGCCTTTGGTAGTATGAAAGATCGTTTGGAACCTCTCCCATACTCTTAAAATTGGCAATGTCAGCATACCAAGGTTCTCCAATAAATTAGGCTTCAGTCATATATGGATGTTCGTCAGGGAAAGTCTCCGTAATGGGCACGGAGTCTTCTTCTCTACTCAAGTGATCCGCCACCAAATTCTGAGCTCCACTTTTATCTTTAAATCTCCACATCGAACTCTAGCAAAAGCAAAATCCAACGAATACGCCTTGGCTTCGACTCCTTCTTATTCATGAGGTATCTCAGTGCTGGATGGTCAATGTAAACAATTGTCTTGCCCTCGAGTAGATAAGATCTGAACTTTTTAAAGGCAAACACAACCGCCAAAAGCTCTTTCTCCGTGGTAGTATAATTGATTTGTGCTGCATTAAGAGTTTTAGAGGCATAATATATAACATGGCTTTCCTTACCCCTCCTTTGACCAAGCACTGCTCCCACGGCATACCCACTTGCATCACACATCAACTCAAATGGCATATCCCAATCAGGGGGTTGTATCACAGTTGTCGTGACCAAGCATTCCTTCAACGCGTCAAACGCCTTTTGACAATCTGCATTGAACTCCCACTCTACTTCATTTTGGAGCAATCTCGTCATTGGTTGGGAAATCTTGGCAAAATTCTTCACAAATCTCCTATAGAATCCGGCATGTCCCAAGAATCCTCTTAATTGCTTAATGTTGGTTGGATAGGGCAACTTGGAGATGACATCAATCTTCGCCTTGCCAATCTGTATCACTCTTTCTGAAATCACGTGCCCAAGCACGAGGCCTTCTCATACTATAAAGTGACACTTTTCATAGTTCAACACCAAGCTCTTTTCCACGCATCTGCTCAAAACCAACTCCAAATGCCCAAGACAAGCTTCAAATGATTTTCCATAGGCGGTGAAATCGTTCATGAATACCTCGATGCAATTCTCCAATAAATCTAAAAATATGCTCATCATGCACCGTTGAAACGTACCAGGGGCGTTGCATAGACCAAAAGGCAAGCGGCGATACGCAAACGTCTTGAATGGGTAACCCATATTTGCATGTATCCTGAGTATCCATTCAAGAAGCAAAAATACTTGTTCCCTGCCAACCTTTCCAGCATCTTGTCAATGAACGGTAAAGGAAAGTGATCCTTCCTCATTGCCTTGTTAAGCTTCCTATAGTCAATACACATCCGCCATCCCGTTTGGAGAATTATAGGCACAAGATCATTTTTCTCATTCTTGACCACTTGTATCCCTGACTTCTTGGGCACCATGTGTACTAGACTTACCCACTTACTATCTGGAACTGAGTAGATAATCCCCAAGTCCAACAGCTTGAGTAACTCCTTCATAACAACTTCCTTCATGGTTGGGTTTAACTTTCTTTGTGGATCTCTAGTCGGTTTAGCACCATCTTCCATCAAGATATGGTGAGTGCAAAGAGATGGACTAATGCCTTTAATGTCGGCAAGGGTCCAACCAATTGCATCTTTATAGCGCATAAGGACATCTCGAACTCCATCTTTTTTCTCTCAACTCCGAACTTATAATCACTTGCAAAATATCATTCTCTCCCAAAAATATGTACTTCAAATGAGCGGGGAGAGATTTAAGTACCAACTTGGGTGCTCGAACAAGTGAAGGCACCAATCTATCTTCATCTCTGATCTTGGGCAAGGCATATGGGGACTGTAGACGTATAAAATTCATGAAGGAAATAGATAAATATTAATTTTATATTTTATTTATATTTTAGGAATTTTATTTAAAGATAAATCCTAAATTAAATAAATATAAATTGATATTTAAAATATGGAGATTTTCGACCAATTAGAAATTGACAAGTGTCATTTGTTGGTCATTAAGTCAAATATTTGATGGAGATAACTACCAAAATTTAGGAGCCAATAGAATTGTGCTACCTCAGCCCTAAAGCTCGTCTTGGAGTCCAAAAGCCCACCAAGTCCACTACATTTTCACCTATAAATAGGGGTGATTGGAGAGGTTAAAGGACACACCAAAAAATCATATTGAAGAGCTCAAGAGTTGTAGGAGAATTCTCTACACTATTCAAGGCGTTCTTCGCGGCATTCAAGGCGTTCTTCGTGGAGTTCAAGGAGTTCTTCACCAAAAGCATCCCAAATTAGCATTTGATCCAGAAATAAGGCGTTGGCCCTCCGGATTAACATTATAAGTCTAAACTTCAAATCCGATCAAGATCAAGGAGGCTAAGTCTCCGAAAATCCCGAAAGTCATTTGAAGATCTTCAAGAACAAGTTGAAGAGGCGAATCAGAGGAGAAATATAGAGAACGCAACCTGTATTTACTTCAAATCTGCAAATATTTATTTGTACACGGTTTATTGTATTTGTTATCAATACACAAAATTTGTGTTTACAAATTTTGGCACGTCCGGTGGGACTTCTCTACCTCTCATCTCAACTCTTCCCAAAATCTTGAAGAATGTCTCCAAAAGCTAAGGATGTTGGTGACTCTACTTCGAAGAAGCCTTTGGAAGGTGCTAACGACTTCACCTCAAAGAACCTTGTCGAAGGTGGCTGCATGATGACACGAAGGAAAGTTAAGATGTTGCAAGAAGTTGCGGAAGCTGCTAAAGCTGCCAAGTCGACTTTCGCCGCGGAAAAGGAGCCGCACGTTAAGGAAGATGGTGATGACGCAAGTGATGATTCCAAATCACCCAAAAACTATTCGACGAAGAATTACTCATCCGAGGTGTCTGTTATGACAACCGGTACTACGAATTTAGAGGAGCAAATAGCGAGTCTAATGACAATGATGGAGGCTATGGACAAGCATATGATCAAACAAGATGCCATGATCTTAAAGCTTGCAAAAGTAAAAGGGGTATCCAAGCATGAAGATGAAGATGAAAATAAAGACGAGGATGATGATGATGATGATACGTCCAAAAGACGTGAAGAGAAGCAGTCGGATGATAAAGAGTCTAAATCCGCTTCAGGCACTCTCATCTCAATTAAACAAGTCAAGCAGCTCATTGAAGGAACCATAAAAGACAAGTTCGATGGGGGTTCCAAGTCTTCATTGGTTTACTCAAAACCATATACTCAAAGGATCGATAATTTAATGATGCCTCTTGGCTATCAGCCTTCCAAATTTCAGCAATTCGATGGAAAGGGTAATCCGAAGCACCACATAGCTCACTTCATCGAAACTTGCAATAATGCCGGCACTTTTGGAGATCATTTGGTGAAGCAGTTTGTTCGTTCACTTAAAAGAAATGCTTTTGTTTGGTACACGGATTTAGAGCCGAACTCAATCAATCATTGGGATCAACTTGAGCACGAGTTTCTCAATCGATTCTATAGCACTAGAAGAACGGTCAGCATGGTGGAGCTCACAAGTTCCCGACAATTCAAAGATGAGCCAGTAATTGACTACATCAATAGATGGAGGAACCTTTGTCTTAACTGCAAAGATCGGTTGTCCGAGTTGTCTGCCATTGAAATGTGTACTCAAAGGATGCATTGGGGCCTGCAATATATTCTGCGTGGAATTCAACCTAAAACGTTCGAGGAGTTAGCCACAAGAGCACATGATATGGAATTGAGAATGGCATCAAATGGAGTTGGAGGACCGCCTGTTCAAGAACCTCGTCAGTTTAAGAAGAAGCAAGAGTTCAAGAAAGGAAGTAACTCTTTTGAGTTCTGTTAAGTTCTCAAGGAAAAAAGTCAATAAAGAGGATAAGCCGAATGCCTTTCAAGACATGGGGCAAAGGAGGGCGACTCTGAAAGAGCAACAACAAAAGAAGTATCCTTTCTTGGATTCAGATGTCTCTTGGCATATTTGATGACTTAATCAAGGAAGGACTTATTGAACTGCCTGAAATAAAGCGACCGAATGAAGTGGGGCAAACTAATGATCCAAAATATTGCAAGTATCATCGGCTAGTGGGTCATCTCATACATGATTGCTTCATCTTCAAGGACAAGGTTATGCAACTGGCTAGACAAGGAAAGATAATGCTCGAAGAAGACCATGACGGGGCAAACCTCATCACTGCCGAAAGCATAGAAGAAGATAACGAAGCTTTTTGCGGAGTAGTAAATCAAGAGAATGAAGATGTGTTGATGGTGGCATTTTCCAATGAAGATTTGCAGCTTGGATCTGAGCCTCATAATCGACCTATGTTCGTGAGTTGTTATACTAATGAGCAAAGGGTAAATAGAGTACTCATAGATGGAGGATCTGCAGTTAACATATTGCCGTTGAGAACTTTGGAGTTAGGAATCCAAGTTGAAGAGCTCGCAAGTAGTCGGTTGTTGATTCATAGTTTCAATTACGAAGGACAAAGAGCTCTTGGGACAATAAGGTTGAACTTACTAATTGATGATATGAGATCAACCGCGTTATTCCAAGTAATTGATGCTAAGACCTCGTACAATATGCTTCTTGGTCGACCATGATTGCATGAATATGGTGTCATCCCCCCAACATGGCATCAATGCTTCAAATATTACCAAGATGGTGCGGTAAAGACAGTGATTGATGATCATAAGCCCTTTGCGGAAACCTAATCATACTTCGCCGAAGCAAAGTACTACATGGTAAAGCCAAAGTCTCCAAAAAAAGCACAAGTTGAATGCCGAGAGGGACTTGAAAGAAGCGAGAAGGAGGTGTCACTCGCTAAAAATGAGTCTTTGGACAGGCTCACCGTGCCTTTGACAAAGATTGACGCTACGAAACCCACTCAACAATCATTTGGAGGATTTGTTCGACCAAAACAAGGTAGCTCTACGGAGCATGGCGAACTTACAAGCCCTGAAGTTGCTAAGTATTTTGGGCCAAAAGCATACGAGCTTCTTGTGAAAGCCGGATACGATCCCAAGAAGAATTCTAAGTCTAGCTCAAAGGTTACGAGTCAACATGATTCTGAACGTAAGGTAGGCTTGAAGGTATCAAAAAAAGATGGTCCTATTGTCCAAAGAACAAAGGGGAGCTTGGGATTTGTCTCACGAGGTCCCGTTCGTATTGCGATCAAACGGGCAACTGCCAACCACATCTTTGAAGAAGAGGTGTCATCTACATCAAGTCTCCCCAAAAAGAAGACGGTTGAAAGGGTATCAGTCTTCAAGAGGTTAGGAGAAGGGTAGGCAAAACGAGTGTCTGTTTTCAAGAGAGTTGGCAAAGACAAGAAAACCAAGCAAGGGGCAACCCAAAAATTGAGAAGTATCGTCCCGTCTCGCATGAAAAGAAGTACTATATTGACTGTGTCGTGTGAAAAGGTGTTGAAGGCCAAAATGAAGACAGTCATTCATACACAAGTCCCCGAAAAAGGATGATGAAGAAGATAGAGAAAGTGTGGCATCATCTTACTACACTATCGAAAGTGCTCAAAGTCAATCTGCTCAAAGTCAAGTTGCTCAAATCAATTTACATCAAGAGATCGCTCGTCTACTTAGAAGCGGCGCTGTTAGAGCAAGTGACATAAAAGAGGTCGTTATAATAAGGCAAAAAGATGGAACATTGAGGTTGTGCATAGATTTTCAAAGCTCTGTGCTAAGGAGTGAAGAGATCATTGAAGAGGTCGCCTCATCACATCACATTACTCTTTGTGAAGAAGGGAACATTGAAGAAGAAGATGCGGACATGGCACCCCCACAATTTAAAGATGGTGTGAAGTCCACCATCGATGAGTTGAAAGAAGTTAACTTGGGTACCATTGATGATCCACGACCTACCTACATCAGCGCTTCATTGATGCCAGATGAGGAGCGTGCATATGTTGAGCTCTTGAAAGAATTCAAAGATATATATGCATGGACATATAAGGAGATGCCAGGATTGAATCCAAAGATAGTTGTTCATCACTTAGCTATTAAGAAGGAAGCACGACCTGTTAAGCAATCCCAACGTCGATTTTGACCCGAGTTGATCCCGTTGATTGAAGTTCAAGTAAACAAACTCATTGAGGTTGGATTCATTAGGAAAGTGAAGTACCCGACATGGATCTCCAGCATCGTGCCAGTAAGAAAGAAGAATGGGCAGATCCGTATTTGTGTTGACTTTAGAGATCTTAACGAAGCATGCCCTAAAGATGACTTTCCACTACC
Organism: Schizonepeta tenuifolia; assembly: GCA_029490685.1. Taxonomy (NCBI): domain Eukaryota; kingdom Viridiplantae; phylum Streptophyta; class Magnoliopsida; order Lamiales; family Lamiaceae; genus Schizonepeta; species Schizonepeta tenuifolia. The sequence continues at coordinate 74,400,936 of CM055958.1, forward strand.
CATTGTCGAACTGATGATTGATGTGACAACCGGACATGAAGCATTATCTTTTATGGATGGATCTTCCGGTTACAATCAAATTTGCATGTCACCAGCTGACGAAGAAATGACGGCGTTTCACACTCCAAAAAGAATATTTTGCTATACTGTTATGCCGTTCGGATTGAAGAATACTGGCGCTACCTATCAAAGAGCATGCAAAAGATATTTTATGACATGCTCCACAAGAACATTGAGTGTTACGTGGACGATGTGGTCGTAAAGTCAAAAGCAAGAAAGGATCATCTCCAAGACTTAAGGTTAGTCTTCGAAAGACTAAGGAAATATGAGTTAAAGATGAATCCGTTATAGTGTGCATTTGGAGTAGAGTCGGGGAAGTTTCTTGGTTTCATTGTCCGCCATCGAGGTATTGAGATAGAGCAAGCCAAGATTGATGCTATTATGAAGATGCCTGAACCTCGGAATATTCATGAGTTAAAAGTTTGCAAGAGAAATTGGCGTACCTAAGAAGGTTCATCTCGAACCTAGCCGGAAGTATAAAAACTTATTCATGAGTGGGATGAGTCGTGCCAAAATACTTTCAAAAGTATAAAAACTTATTTGATGAAACCCCCTGTTCTGGCTGCACCTGTTGCGGGTCGTCCGTTGATCTTATACCTCGCTGCTCAAGAATGTTCTATGGGGGCATTGCTTGCGCAAACAAATGAAGAATGAAAGGAGAATGCCCTATACTACTTGAGTAGGATGATGACACCCAACAAGCTGAATTATTCTCCAGTCGAGATGTTATGTCTGGCTTTGATATTCTCTATCCAAAAGTTGAAGCATTATTTTCAAGCGCATAAGTGCGTCTTATCTCCAAGGCAAATCCATTGAAGTACGTGATGTCTAAGCCTGTCTTATCTGATAGACTTGCACGATGGTACTTACAGTTGCAACAATTCGAGATTGTGTATGTTCCCCAAAAAAGCAGTGAAAGGACAAGTGTTGGCAGACTTCTTGGCTGATCATCCAATCCCTGCCGAATGGGAGTTGACCGATGATGTCCCCGATGAAGATGCACTTTTGATTGATGTTTGCTCTCCTTGGGTGATGTACTTTGATGGAGCATCTCATAGAGAAGGAGCTGGTGCCGGAGTGGTGTTTGTCACACCCGAAAGAGAAGTATTGCCATATTCTTTCACTTTGACTGAAAATTGCTCCAATAATGTTGCGGAATATCAATCGCTCATCCTTGGTTTGGAGATGGCGGTGGATGCAAAGAGACTACACATGAAAGTGTATGGTGATTCCAAGTTGGTGATAAACCAAATATTGGGATTGTATGAAGTGAAGAAGCCAGAGTTGCTTCCCTATGTTAAGTACTCCCAGACAATCCTCGCATGGCTTGGAGAAGTGGAGATTGGACATGTACCAAGAAGTGAAAATAAGCAAGCAGACGCATTAGCCAAACTTGCTTCTACAATTACTATGTCTGAGGATAAGATTTCTGTGCCAGTTTGCCAAAGTTGGGTTGTTCCGCCTATCTTTGATGAAGAAGATTGTGAAGAAGATGAAAACCATGTTGTCGAAGTATTCGAGATAGAAGAAGAAGATTAGCGCCAAGTGGTTGTTGATTACTTGAAGTATGATAAGTTGCCCAGTGATCCACGTAGGAAAGTTGATGTTCGTCGTCGTGCGGCTCGCTTTATATACTTTAAAGGCACACTTTATAGGCACTCATTTGATGGAATCTGCTTAAGATGTTTGGGAATGGAAGAAGCTGTAAAAGCCATGGAGGAAGCGCATTCTGGAATTTGCGGTGCTCATCAATCTGGTCCAACATTGCACTTTCAAATCAAAAGGATGGGTTACTATTGGCCAACCATGGTAAATGACTACATGGAGTATGCTCGAAGATGTCAACCTTGTCAGTTTCACGCAAATCTCATTCATCAACCGCCCGAGCCACTCACTCCACAGTTGCATCTTGGCCTTTTGATGCTTGGGGCCTGGATGTCGTTGGACCTTTGACAAAATCATCAAGGGGGCATCTATATATCTTGGCTGCAACAGATTACTTCTCCAAGTGGGCTGAAGCGATCCCTTTGAAAGAAGTGAAGAAGGAGAATGTTGCTGATTTCATCAAAGGTCATATCATCTATCGCCATGGGATTCCTCGTTACATCATCACTGATAATGGACGGAATTTCAGCAATTCCTTCATTGATAAGCTCTGTGAGAAGTTTGGATTTAAGCAAAGAAAGTCATCCATGTACAACGCGCCAGCTAATGGATTAGCCGAAGCTTTCAATAAGACTTTGTGCAATTTGTTGAAGAAAGTTGTTGCGAAGACGAAGCGCGATTGGCATGAGAAGATTGGAGAAGCATTATGGGCATATAGAACGACATATAGAACTCCAACACAAGCGACCCCTTATTCCTTGGTGTATGGTGTGGAAGCTGTGAATCCCCTAGAGCAACAAATTCCTTCGTTGCGGATTACTATCCAAGAGGGTTTGACCGAAGAGGAGAATGCTCGTTTACATCTTGAAGAGTTAGAAGCGTTGGATGAGAAGTGATTGGAAGCGCAACAAAGGTTGGAATGTTATCAAGCTCGTCTTTCAAAGTCTTTCAATAAGAATGTGCGATTGCGCTCTTTTCAAGTTGGAGATTTGGTGCTAGCTGTGAGGAGGCCAATTATCACCACTCATCGTGTTGGAAACAAGTTTGTGCCGAGATGGGATGGTCCTTATGTTGTCAAAGAAGTCTACACCAACGGCGCCTACAAGTTGATTGATGAAGACAATGTTAACGTTGGTCCGATCAATGAGAAGTTCTTGAAGCGCTACTGTCCTTGAAGGGTGGAAGCGTACCTGTACAAAAAAAAAAACAAAAATACAAAAAAAGAGAAAAGCAGAAAACCAAAAGAAAGAGAAAGAAGTCCGCTCCATGACGCACGAGCTTAAACTGCATGTTACTCCTGGCCCGCATGAGTATAAACTGTGTAAAGGTACCCACCAACGAAAGTGTACATGGTTAAACTGCTAACTTCTCCACCAAGAGTTAAGTTAATGTGGCTAAACTTTATTATCCCACCAAAAGGTAAAGTTATGTGGCTAAACTGTTATTTACTCCACTTTGTCTATATAGTGGTTAAATAAATAGTCACTCCTGGCCCGCATGAGTATAAACTGTGTACGGCTCCCTCCCTCCCCCCCCCCCCCCCCTCAAAACTCAAGTTAGTTTTACCTCTTGAACTACGTTTTGACTTGATCCTTTTTGTATAAAGAGGTACGTAGGCAGCTTGGATAGATTCTAAGTTCAGTCATGCTTTTAAGTCAATTATACTTTGTGTCTTCCTTCAAATTGGATGATTGCAATTAATTGAAATTCAAATTGGAGCAAGTATTCAAGATAAAAAGACGACATCCATGAATGACGAAAATTAAGAGAAGAAAAAAAAAACAAGTACTTCATTGCATAAGTGTTTGCCAAAAAAAACATTGAAGAAAATAAGGTGCAGTTGAAGGGGGGTGTCCTTGAAATTCTCAACCTTTTCTTTGAGCTCCTTGATATCAACACGAACAACTTGGAGTGATTCTTGTTGACTCTTCACAGATATGGCCAAGTCATTCTTGCGTCTCTCTAAATCGACAAGTTCTTTCTTGACTGCCTCCAATTTAGAAACATCCGTTATTTCTTTAGCACGAACTTCGCGAAGACGAGCTTTATTCTTTTGGTGTTGCTGAGCAGAAACTTCCCCAATTTTACGAGATGCAGCTCTTTCTTTATCATAAGCAGCAGCTCGATCAAAAAATGTGTTGATGTTATCTTCAAGAAAGGAGAGATCAAAACCAGACTGGAAACCCTTAATACGCGAAAACCCATTTCGTATCTCATCATCAGTTGATGACACGAGATCAACTTCAGTTTTTGTCATCATGCTGCGGAGTTTATGCCAAATTCTTTAAAGAAATAGCCGTAGCTCCTTGTCAAACGTGTTGCTGCTATAGAATTCAGACACAGCTCCGAGTTGGGGTCCGAAAACCCGCTTATCAAGAATAGGAGTCATCTTCGGTTGATCAAGCTTGATTGATGGTCTACGAACCTGTTCCTCAAAAGAAAGAGTCTTCTTTGGTTGTCCATGCTCAATCAAGGCTTGATCCTCATCGCCTCTTTCTTCATCATCCATCCCAAGGCTCTTTATCACCTAAAAGAAAAAAAAAAGAGAAATATATCAAAAATGATAGCAAGAGATAGCAACATGTAAGCAAAGGGAAGACAATGATGAAGAACCTCATTTGCAATGGCATTGATTGATGATGGTCAGTGTCAATGTCATCCTTGATAGGTTCTTAAGACTTGACACATTTTTCATGCCTCCAACAATGATCGGTAGCACTAGCAGAGTCTGATACAATTAAAGGTATTTTCCGCTTCCCACTAGAATGAGTAGCCTCAACGGGATCATCTTGCTCTTCAAAGACATCTTTTGCTTTTTGAACCAAGGTTGAAAACTCATCATCTATAAACCTCTTGTATGCTAGATCCCACCAATTCTTGTAGCTAGTGGAACAAAGCTTCTTGGCATTAGATGTTAAGTATGGGAAACGAGCCCTACACTTAGATCTAAATAATGAAGAAGCACGCCAATACTTGAGCCCATCCGTCAAAGATGCTTTACGGAAATCCTGAGTGAGAATACCCAGTGTATCTTGGTAGTAGCCAAACTGATGACTAAAACGATGTGGACTGTACGGCTCGATGATGAAACTGTCATCTATTCTTCTAGCCAAGTAGTTGGAGCGAATGGCCATGAAATAACACCGATGAGATTCGACTGCTATTTCGTCGTCAGTATACATGATGTCTTTATTCTTAGTAAGCATGGTGCAGTTCCAAGAAATTAGCTCCCCCTTGTGGATTCTCCTGCGAGCTTCCTTGTGATCATAATACCTCGCACCTCCTTCACCCGAGAATTGGATCATGCTAGGGATGCGCAAATCTTGTTCAACGGGGTAATGAGTCTTGAAATAGTGTGACATCCAGCCATAAACAAAATGGATTGGAAACACCGCTCGAACTTCCGAAGGCTTTGGGGAGTTTGAAATTAAATTCAAACCTTGGAAAATACTCGCCAAGACTGGAGTCGTTAGACACACTTCTTTTCCACACCCCATCATGCTTGCCATCTTGAAAGTATTCGGCCTAATCACTATAGCATCATCATCGGGAAGAACAAAAGTACATAGCCAACAAGCGATATAAGCAGCCAAGTATGTCTCGTCATAATGCCTATCTTTCACATTGAGCTTTGCAAATACAACTCTATCTGCGGAAGTCCATGGCTCATAACTTTTGATGTCGCCGGAGGGATTATGAGTAGACTTGGGACGGGCTGACTTCTTTTCCTTGCGTGGGGGAGGTGGCTGATATCTTGGGTTCTTCTTTGACCAAAACTTGATCCAAGCCTCAATTGTGACAGTCTGGTTCGGAATTACAGTGTTGCTTTTCCCAAAAAGATGATAAGCATGAAGTAGATGCTTGCAGCCTATAGAAACATGTGGTTTATCACGATGCATGCCAAGAAGTTCTCTCGTATGAGGCACCACTTCATCATAAAGCGTTCCAAGAGATGGGAGCCCGGACAAGTAATGCAAATCCCATAAGGAAATTGATAGTTTGCCAGACGAAGTCAACAGAGTATTGGTTGAGGGACACCAAGCTTCACAAAATGCCTTCATAACTTCAGTATTTCGATCATAAGTGAATAGGGATGCATACACAGAATCATAGATGCCGACACGACGAAGCTCCTTTCCATAATGACTAAGGATGTCTTCGGTCCACTCCCAGTATCCCATCATATGGTGGAATTTCTCCCTATTTGGAATTGCCTTCAACAATGCTTCGGCCCAAGGTTGGTAATGGTCTAACTTCTTTAGTTTGATGATGCTGGGTACAGTGCAATGACCACGATATCGGAGATTTTCCAGCACTGATTTCACGAGTCCATCCCGATTCATGCAGAGGATTTGTAAATTTGGGTCATTCATTAGCATATGTGCCAACCAACGATTTGTACACCTTAAGATGTGTTCCCCTCTCTACAGCTTGTTTCTCATTATCCAGAATCATCAAGAAATCTTGTTCATCAACTGTGATATCCTTGAAGTAAGCCATGTTTCAACTGCAAAGAGAAAAAAAAAAAAAAAAAAAAAAAAAAAAAAAAAAAACAAGTTAAAAGTCTTATCAAAATAGCAAAAGGGTATGCAAGGCATAAAAATCATGTTTAAGACTGAAGATCTAAAATTGCCCTTCGTATGAAGAAAGATGCCTTGGAAGGTTTGGATCCCTTCGAATACGGAAGGCTTGGATCCCTTTGAAGATGGAAGGTTTGGATCCCTTTGAAGACGGAGAGATCCAAGAAAGTCACCTTGAACCTCTTTGAGACGGAGAGCATCCAAGGAAGTCACCTTGAAGCCCTTGGAAGGTTTGGAACCCTTCGAATACAGAAGGTTTGAATCCCTTTGAAGACGGAGAGATCCAAGGAAGTCACCTTGAACCTCTTTGAGACGGGGAGCATCTAAGGAAGTCACCTTGAAGCACTTGGAAGGTTTGGATCCCTTCGAATACAGAAGGTTTGCATCCTTTCGAAGACGGAAGGTTTGGATCCCTTCTAAGACGGAGAGATCCAAGGAAGTCACCTTAGATCCCTTGAAGAAATATTCCGGCAAAATTTCCATAAGCTTTAACTCCAAATTATATTTGATAAGGACCAAAATAGATAAAAAAAAAAAAAAACAAATAAAGTCCGCACGACAAGTTTGTTAAAGGCATGGAAATTAATAAGTCATATTTTGATTAAGAAACAAGAAAATATGCATATATATATTGTATATAGAGTTTTCATACAAGCGAATTATCGAACGGCTTTCATACAAAAAAAAAAAAATAGAAGGATTGAGGGTCAACAAGATTGAAGGATTTGCTTTATAATTTTCGGTTTTCTTCTTGCTATTGTTTCCCTGCAAAGTTTACAAAAGGTTAGTCCAAAGTTTCGAAAGAAGAGAAAAAAAGAAGAAAAAATCTGCTCCTTTCATTCAGGTATTTCATCGAACATGTGGTGAGCATACCCAAAAGATTTAAATGGCGATAGTAGAAACATGAATTCCTTGTTGCTCGTCTCTCTCTACAAAAATCAAAAGGGGTATAAAAAAGTTGAGCTATTCCTCTTTCAGAAGAATATCAAAAGAGAAGATTGATGGTTCGAGTTCTAAACAATACTTACTTTGTTGCGACAAATCAGTAGCAGAAAAGGGGATGCAGAAATCAGCAGCAGAGGATGTAGATGAATTTGGAGCGAAGAAAAACGTTAGAAGGAGAATGTATATATAGGGTGTGTACATGAATTCTAGAAGGAATCAAATTTTAATTCAAGCAGGATTCTACCCTAGAAGGAAAAACGTGCGGCACCAGGGACGAGATATTCCCAAATATAAAATATACAATATTGGCAAAAAAAGGTCAAAATTCCTACGTTGAGATAATTCTAGAGGAGTATGAACTTTTGAGGATTAAGTAATTAAATATATATGAAGCTTGAGCTCTCGACAAAGCTATTTTTTTTTTTTTTCGGCTGATTAGGATTATTGAGTCCATATATTAAATTAAAAGCCCAATCTTCTTTCACTTGTCTTGATGTCATCGACCTCCAGTGAGGTATTTTAGATTTGGTTATCAACATGTTAATCATGCCAAGTTTTGCTTTGCTAATTTGGGCTGCCCAAATTAAAGGAGTTAAGTCCAAATTAAAATCAAATTTTATATATTAAAAAAAAACTCCTAAATACGAATATAAACTATTTATAAATTTAATTGAAGAACTCTATGAAACGAGTTTAAATTTTCACGCTTCCAAGTTCAAGAACTCCTTGATACGAGTTTAAACTATCTAATAAATTTCAAAAATCTTGAGACTTATTCGTTTCCAAGACGAATTGTCCACAAACAAGTCTCTAGGGGGAATTTGTAGACGTATAAAATTCATGAAGGAAATAGATAAATATTAATTTAATATTTTATTTATATTTTAGGAATTTTATTTAAAGATAAATCCTAAATTAAATAAATATAAATTGATATTTAAAATATGGAGATTTTCGACCAATTAGAAATTGACAAGTGTCATTTCTTGGTCATTAAGTCAAATATTTGATGGAGATAACTACAAAAATTGAGGAGCCAATAGAATTGTGCCACCTCAGCCCTAAAGCCCGTCTTGGAGTCCAAAAGTCCACCAAGTCCACTACATTTTCACCTATAAATAGGGGTGATTGGAGAGGTTAAATGACACACCAAAAAATCATATTGAAGAGCTCAAGAGTTGTAGGAGAATTCTCTACAATATTCAAGGCGTTCTTCGCGGCATTCAAGGCATTCTTCGTGGAGTTCAAGGAGTTCTTCACCAAAAGCGTCACAAATCAGCGTTTGATCCAGAAATAAGGCGTTGGCCCTCCGAATTAACATTATAAGTCTAAACTTCAAATCCGATCAAGATCAAGGAGGCTAAGTCTCCGAAAATCCCGGAAGTCATTTGAAGATCTTCAAGAACAAGTTGAAGAGGCGAATCAGAGGAGAAATATAGAGAACGCAACCCGCATTTTACTTCAAATCCCCAAATATTTATTTGTACACGGTTTATTGTGTTTGTTATCAATACATAAAATTTGTGTTTACAGGGACAGACGGGGTCCATCCACTTCCTTCGCTCCTAAGTACTCCAAAGCTCGACTAACCTAGAAAGAATTATTCGGGCTCTCTTCAACCCCTCCTTGAATGACTGCATCCAATGGATCTTGACTTCCAAGAAGAGGGACTGCCTCTTCTACTGCTTGATCAACGTGGTCAATGTACTCGACCATCTTTGTATCTTGGGGGTGCTCCATCGCCTTAAATAAATTGAAAGTAACTGACTCCCCATCAAATTCACATGTTAGTTGCCCTGAGTTGCAATCAATTCTAGTCTTGGCAGTCTTCATGAATGGCCTTCCCAATAGCATGACCGATGTTTTAGCTCCTGTCTTGCCCACGTCAAGGACATAAAAATCAGCTGGAAAAATTAAGTCCTCCACCTTGATTAGCACATCTTCCACTATGCCCTCAGGGTACACATTAGACCTATCTGCCAATTGGATAACCACCCTTATAGGCTTGAGTGGTCCCATAATATCTTCATCGTACATGGACAACGACATCACAATGATTGACGCACCTAGGTCAAGCATGGCACTTTCAATCTTCATATCACCAATTATACAGGGAATGGCAAACATCCCTAGATCTCCACACTTTTTGGACAAGTCTCGCTTCAGGACTGCTGAAACACTCTCTCCTAAGAGAACCTTAGACTCGTCCACGCTTTTCACCTTCTTTGAGCAAAGCTCCTTCAAAAATCTTGCACACTTGGGCATGTTGAGTAGTTCTACAAGGAGAGGCAGGTTAATCTCCACTTTTTGAAAGATCTTGAACATCTCGGACAACTCTTCATCCTTTTTATTTCTTCTCAACCTCGTAGGAAAAGGTGAACAAACAACAGGGTTAGGTTTGACATAAACAGATTTTGGCATTTCTTCCTCGCCATCCTTCTCCTTATCTACTTCTTTCTCCTTCTCCTCATCTACTTCCTTATCCTTGCCCTCAACCTTTTTCTCTTTTTCCTTGGGCAACACAGTGTCAGAATCCGGCATCTGCACTCTGTCAGGCAACGTCTTTCCTCCTCTCAGCATGACTGCATTGACTTGGGCCTTAAGGGGCACTTCAGGTTGCGCAGGCAATTCACCTTGCCTTTTCTCAAATCTGGACATAGTCATGCTCTTGCTGCACTCTGATATGGTTAGTCATGCTCTGAATGGCTCCCCTTATCTCCGTCCTAAACTTCTCAAGCTCTTGCTGCACTCTGATATTATCCTTGGCCAATGAAGTCACTTAGTCTATTAGGCTTGGCCTATTCTGATCTCTAGGAGGATATTGTTGTTGTTGATGTGGTTGAACTTGTTGTTGTTGTCCAAACCCTTGGTAGTTATTGTTTCCATACCTCAAGTTCTCATGATTCCTCCATCCTGGGTTATAGAATTGCGAGTTTGGATCATACGATCTCCCTTGGTTGTTATTGTTGAACCCAATTGCATTGACCTCCTCTTCCAAGCTTGGGCATTGATCCGTAGCATGCGTGATCACCATACAAATTCCACAAGCTCTCACCACCTTCTTATTGTTGCCTGATAAAACGATTACCAAGGCATCCATCTTGTTGAACATCTGGTCAAGCTTATCCTCCATACCAGTTGAAATCAGTGGGGCTTTGGCTACAGTTGTTGTTAGCTTGGGCAATTCTCCCCCATCGTCCCTCAGCTCCTCTGCCATCTCAGTAATCATCTTGAACACGACACTTGGCTGTTTTCTCATAACTGACCCTCCACAAGCTGCGTTGACCAATGCCCTTTCACTCGTTCTTAGTCCCGCTACGAAACATTGGATCAAATCATGTTCCGTAATTTGATGATGTGGGCATTTTGCTAGCATCTGCTTGAATCTTTAGAAGTACGAGTAAAAATTCTCTTCAATGCCCATCTTAATGCATGTAATCATCTTCCTCATCTTCTGAATGCGGACGGCTGGAAAGTATTTTTCCAAGAATTTCTACTGCAGCTCTTGCCAAGTGGTAACACATCCTATGGGCAATGAATAAAGCCACTCCCTTGTGTTCTCTTGCAAAGAGAATGGGAAGGCAATAAGCCTTACATATTCACTCAGATTTCCATCAGTATGGATGGTTCCACAAGCCATCTCGAAATCTTGCAAGTGTCTTTGAGGATCTTCGCCTGGGTGATCGCTGAACTTGGACAGGATCTAAATAAAGTGGGACTTTAGTTCCCATCCTTGCGTGGGTGTAGGCAAAGTTATGCCTGAAGGCTTCAGGTTCATGGTGTTGAGAAACATCATCTCCCTTAAGGTTTTCTCCTCCACCACCACTTAGGAGTGACCATACCCGACCCGGACCTGCCAAACCGATCCGGACCGACGGGTTCGATCCGGGTCGGTCCGGTCCAAAAGAGAAGATCGATCCCGGTCGGTCTAGAAATTCAGGACCAATTAATATATATATATATATATATATATATATATATATATTTAATTACTTTCTTTTTCTGTCCTTTCCAGTCTTCCCCCTAAACAAAACCCATTTCTCTTAATTCTCTCAAGCCAACAGCCGCCCCCACCCAATTTCCCTCAATTCCAGAATTCCTTACCCTCCCCACCCCCAACCATGTCCCGCTTCCCTCTCCCTTCTCTCAGGTCACACACGCGGCGCCGCCGCCGCCTTCCATCTCCCACCGCCTCGTTAATCCTCTTTACCTCTATTCATTCTGTTGCATCTCGCCTCTCAGGCCAGCCGCTGCATTCATCACCTCCACCTTCGCATTTCCGCCGCCGCCGTCAACCCTCACCTCTGGTAAGTTTTCCTCCCCCTCTCTCTCTATCTGCAGTGTAGATCTCTCTCTCTCTCTCTCTCTATCTATCTCTCTCTTTACCTTCTCTTTTATTTATTGTACTACGTGATTTTGTGGGTTGTAGATTTGATTAAAACATTGGAATCTTAATTCAATAATTATGATATAATTTTGTATGGTTTGTCGCAGAAAACATGAGGGATTTGCTCCTTAATTGCAGCAGGGGTGGGACAAGCTATATTCACAGCAAAGTGCTCCCATGCCTCACAAGATATCATTGCAGAAATCATAAATTCCTCGTCTCTCTCGCCAAGCCCATTTTTTTGTCTCTGATCGGATTTGGGTCAGTCCCAGTCCGGGTCTGTCCATTTATACGGTCTAGGTTGGTCCAATTTTTTATAAATGTCCGGGTCTTTGGTTCTTCCGGGTAGGTCCGGGTCGGTCCGGATTGGACCCGATGCACACCCCTAGGCACCACTAGGTTCAGCATTAACACTTCGCTTTGATTATCTTCTTCTGCTTCGCTTGACAAGGAAAATTCTTCCTCGTCAAAGGTCTCCTCTGGAATTCCTTCCAATGCCTCTTCCTTCTTCTTCTTCTCTGCTCGAATTCCTCAAGGTCAGGTTGATATTATCGTCGTACCACGTTTCTCCTTCCTTTCCTGTAAGGTTAGTTTCTTGCATAAAATAAGAACAAATAAATTAGCATAACAGAAATTACCACTGTAATCAACTCCCCGGCAACAGCGCCAATTTTGACGCAGCCATCGTTTAAGTTGCGATAAAATACAATTTGTATTTCACTCCTATGCCTATCCCTAGGAACAGCTAGTTGGCAAGTACATGATCGATCCTACAGGGAGTTGCTCGCGATAATCTCTGATTGGGGCATAAAAAGGTTATGTTGAGTAACTATCTACTATAGCCTTGGGCAACTGTCACTATCACCTTTGGCAAACTGCTGAATGTAAATAACTGTAACTTGACAAGCAAAAAGATCAGTAATAAAAACAATCCAGATTTAGGTTTCAAATCAATGAGTATAACTTTAACTCGATCATTGGTTCAAAGATATTTGTTGCGTAAGTGTGTCAGTGGTTATAGGGTAAAACTATGCAGGGTCCCCATTCTCACGTCGCCACGTATTCTACATAGTCCGCCCAGGTCCATCCTTATGTTTAAGTCTTGACAGGAACACCCTAGCCAATCCTCTGGCTTGCCCAAAAGTCCCAGGCATAACACCTTATCGAGCGCATGTTGGTCAAGCAGCTTTTGGTTCTAGATGGGCCCACTCCGGCACAGTGAGATAACGAGGATCTCTCTCCGATATTCACTAGTATTGACACATCTTTGCAGGTCTAGGCCAAGGCTAACAACTCATTCTTGCCGCTCTCAAGGAACGTAAGGCAAGCATGAGCACTTCTTGATAACCCTCCAGCGATGTAGGAATCCGTATGTGCCCAGGGCTCGTTGGCCTTCCGAGTTACCTGTGACCACCGAACTTCTTTAGAATCGTTGCCCAATGCCTCGGGAACACACTTATATACAACTGTCAAGAACACTTAGACCTCACGAGATTTACAAGTTATACATCATATCATCTACCCTAAACTTGGATTTAAAGGCTTAGCTAGACATAAAGTAAATAACAACAATAAAGGAGATAAAGAAAAACATACTTAAATTAATAACGATAAGAAAAAGATGTTCGCCCTATTGGGACTAACAATAATCGTAAGTTGTATCTAAGAACATAAACTGCAGAAAATAAAAGTGTTTCGAAGTGCATAAAGTAAAAACGTGCGGTAAGGTCAAAGTGTATCTTGCGCCTTGCATGCATGCATATATATAGAGTACAAAACTAGGGCAAACCCACAAACGGGCCTTCTAGAGAACGGGCCGGCTGCTTCATGTAAGGATCCACGGATAAAGTTGGAAAGATCTCCTTCCTTATCGCTAAAAATGTGTTGCTATTGTAGTAGGAAACTCTGATCTTAATCTTGTACCGCAAGGAATTTGTTTCCTTGTAGGACTCTAACAGCTGCATCTTCACGCGCCAGCGCTGTTGCCCAAGCTCTGCACTCTGCCTTGCCCAATCTCTCTGCCATCTCTTACCCACGACAGCCTACACCTTGCCTTCTGGAGCGAAACATACAATTGTCTAGATTGACCATACCCTGAAAGTAGAGAAGCTCTTCATCTTAATTTGGACTTATGCCCTCGGTAGCTTGAGCCACGAGCACAGCTACTATGGTCATTGCATCGTATCGCTAGTTCCTTTTTCCTTTTGCATGTTTTGGCTCCAGTCTTGCCCAATTCCTGCCTTTCTTTGCCCTGCCAACTCAAGTGTCCTCCCAGACACAAAAACTGAAACAAAAGACACTAAAATAGACTCGATCTAGACCTAAAATATACATGACAAGAGCACAAAATATGGGCTCGTCAAAGAGCATTATCATGTGTAAGAGCTAATGAAGGGCAGAAAAGTCATTTTGTCAACCAAATGTTGAAACCTAGTTACTACTTAAATAGAGGCAGCCGTCATTGATGGGGGGGGGACTTTTAGATGCAGAAAACCATAGGGAAAGAGGGCACGAAATTGAGAGCAACATCCGCCATTTCTTGGAGGGGAGAAAGAGAAAAAAGAAGACCACACCTTAGAATTATCATCTTTAGCTTGTTTCTCTTTACTCTAATTTTGTTTTATCACTCGTGGACGAATTTACCTGTTTTTCCTCTTCATTTGATTTAGTCATGAGCTGAGCTAAACTCTTGAGGCTTGGATTATAGATGAACTCTATGTCTTAGTTTTGTAATTTTATTGTACTTTATTCTAGTGATTCTCTCTTTGTTCATTCAAATGGGTTTATGGTTATTTCTTGTTGTTGCTTGATCACCAATGGCAAGGAGAATAGCTATGTTTAATTCTGGAAACGATAAATGTAGTGGAAAGATTTGGATGACACCGGAGCATAATCTTGGTTTGATTATGCGAGTGAATGGCATAGGAATATGTTGTTTGCCTTGTGTGACTTATGTGGTTTGAGCATGATCTTTGTTTGATTGTATGGCTTATGTGGTTTAAGCTTGAATTTGGTAATTTTGAACATGCTAATGCATAGGAATATGATTAATTAGGGGAAGAGTTTAGTACCATAGGATTTAGAAAAGTTTATGGTTTATATGAAATCACGTTGTAGCGCCCCGCCACTAGGGCCTATGCGGATTGGGCGGGCCGCTACGGAGGTGGATGAAACCGTAAAGACTTAATCTTGAATAATAACTCAATCTTAAAGTAAATGAAAGCGAAAAGATGATTATTGATATTAATCGAAGTATAAGAGTTGGAATAAGAGAAGTTGAGGAGGGTTATTATTCGAAACAACATTTGCCCTAGCTTAAGATAACTAGGGGTCGATGTATGAGGACACCGGCCCCGCACTGCGGAAGCGTTCAAATCACAACTGTCTATGAGAGATAGTTGAGACCAAAATGAGGTAACAAAGTTTAAGGGTTATATATTCAACGAGAATACAAATAAGGTATTTAGACAGCAGAAGACATAAAGCAAGCCAATGATGACGATCACAAGATCGTCACCCAACATGCGCTGGACAATACCGACATCACCCCCTTCACATCCACGTCGTTCAACCTGCATTAGGGAAAACAATGCAGGGGACTGAGTACAAAAGCACTCAGTGGTTCAGTGCCCCTCTTTGAAAAACATTTTACAGAGAGATATTGCATGCTTCAATACTTATAGAAAGAAAACTTTAGTAAAAACATCTTTCACATAAGCAAAACAATTTTGAATGTAAACATGAGTACTCGTATCAAAACTTTTCACATTCTTGGGTTACCATCCCGGTTCAAATAGAGGGGAGCCACTCCCTCTATCCGCACCGTCATAACTTCTTGTGCGCACTACCTTGGCTTGATCAAAGCTCAAGGCCGATCGTATATAACATGTCCCATACTTGGTCAACCACAAGCAATTTGAGTATAAAAATATTTAAGCATGCATATCATATAAAAAGCTTTTTGGGCTTAATAACCCGAAATGCTACCTCGTGGAAATCTAACCCATACTTGAAAATAGGATAACCCACCTTTCACTTCTGAAAAGATAAGTCCGGTCCTTGAATTCTATTGCCAAATTCTCCTACAAGACGGTCTTAACAATTTTAGGCCTTTAATTCAAGGAGAAGATTAACGGGCTTATAACAATATCCTAGGTCTACCTATTCCCAAAATATCCTTAAGTCTTTAAGAAAAACTCGACGAGTGGTCTCTTCATGTTTTTTTATTCATAAACACGGACCGAAGTCCAAGACTTTACAACAATGTAATTTTGAAAATTCATGCCATGCTACGCACATAAGAGTTCATGTAGTTCAAGTAATATATTGCCACATTGAATGTGACATATTCGATACTTAAAAGAATTTCATAAGTAATCTGTTTATCTAATCAAATAATTGATTAAAGTATCGATTCTCCAATATCCTTTATTAAGCGAGTACTTAGAACATTCCTCAACATGCATTAAGCAATAAACACGTCTAGAAAATAAGTATGCTTACTTAGCCAAATTTTCATACCAAGGCTCATATAGACATTTGATCAACCACATTATTTAATAATCATTTTGAACCTAACATCTAATAAAAATAACTAAAATCATTTAATAAGCTCATGTTTTATTCTTGCATGGATACGTAGCATATAGGTTTGTCAATCAAGTCATTACACATAGCGTAAATCGTAAAATATCATAGGCATGAGGAAGAAGAGTGAAAACTGCCCAAGGCATTTCTACAGACAGTTGGTGTGCAATAAAGTTCTTTCAAGTAGTCATGCTTAACGTATTATAACAAACTGATGAAGGATGACAAAAATATACTGATTATCATTCTGGAAACCTTTCACTGCATATTTTACTATGAACTAGCCTCATGTAAAAATTACCTAAGGTTTAAGAGCTACAATGAAATGAATAAGGGTAGTTACACAATAATTTCTCATCTTAATAAAACCAACTCATAGACTAAAATTAGTAACACATGCTCAAAAATTATGCAATTCAATACCTTCTTCACCTTCATTATTCTGGAAACAAGTTTTAATATTAAGATAATACAATTATATGCCGAAAACCATTTTTGTGTTCATGTTCATGTTGAATATTCTGTTTAGCATTTCATCAAACAGTTGGCGTTCATTAAACTGTGGGTTCTATCCATATTGATGAGGTTTCCATTTACTACATACTTGACGTAAGGATGTACTCCCTCCGTCCATTAATTCTGTACCCACTTGCCCCATTTTATCTGTCCATCAATTCTGTATCCATTTGTATAAAAGTACCAATCTACCCTTACTAATTCATGTTATTTTCTACCATTTGCCACTTGGACTCACACCTTTATTCCACTAACTACCACTTTATCACTACCTTTTTCACTATGGGCCCACCACTAACAACCTTTATTCCACTAACTACTATTTTATCACTACCCCTCAAAAACAACTTTATCCCACCAACTCCACTTTATCAGCTTTTCTTAAGCTCCGTGCCAGCACCAAATGGGTACAGAATTAATGGACGGAGGGAGTATAAGTTATCAATATAGAGACATTTCAAGCTCTAATTTCATATGAAACTGAATTTACACAAAGATATTTAACGGTTCGAAACTTATACTTGAGAAAAGTCCGGTAAAGACAGTGTATACATAGGTTTATAAAAAGAGATTCTGAACAGAGGTCAAAAACGACCTCAAACTGACTTCGCTCAGAAGTTGGGCAAATTCAAGGCTTATGTTTCCAGAAAATTTGAAATGTATGGGTTCTTTTAAAAAAAACGGTTTGTGATTACGATCTAAGACGAGCAAGATATGCTCATCGGAACCTGACTGCGCAGCTTCAAGAAATAGCTCGCGCGACCGTTTTATAGGACTCACCACGATCAGTTCACTCGATAGCAAACCTTCAAATTTTGCAGGCACATAGAAGCCATGACCTAGAACAACATATAAAAATTTCATAGCATTTGAAGCACTCTAACGTACTGAAAAAGCTATCGACTTATCTCGGCAACATGCTGAAAAAAACGAAATAACATTCATAACTTGGATCTTTATGTTTAGTTTTCTCTAAGCCGTAAATCTCAACAAGCATTCATCAAATCTCATATATCATGCAGATTATAGAACAAGAGATATACGGGGGTCGATTCCCAACATATTCGACATCAAACAAAGACACAAATAAGTTCGTATTTGGTTTTATACCTTCATGGTTTCATCTCAAAGCTTCACTTTCTACCCCATATACATATCATGCTTTACTGTATATATTCCTCCATCCTAGCGTGTTCGTAGAATTTGAATATAAAAAAAACATGATAAAGATAAAGTTAAGCCAATTATACCTAGCTCCTCCATTTTTATTTCTCATTATCGGCCCTCTCATCTGTCTCTCTTGACCATGTTGCTGTAGCCCCCTGCCTATTTTCATGGTACTCCCACCGTCGGCAATAACGGCAATGAGGTGGTGATAAGGTGGCGGTAGAGGTGGTATATTGGTGAAGAGAAAAGAAGATAGAGAGAAAGATGTGTTTGTGATGGGTGTGGCTGCCGTTGGAATGGAGAGAATGGAGTTTGGAGGAGAATGCAGCTGATATAGGGGGGAAATAGGGAGGTTTTTGTGTAGATTTAATTGTCATCATTAAAGCTAATAACCTCCTAATTGTGCATGAAAGACAAGTGACAAGAGAGATGAAAAGTTAAATCATTATGTATCGATTTAAATCTCCTCAAGATTCCTTCTGCCCCCTCCCTCTCTCTCTCTCACGCCTGCTCTCTCCTCTCTCTCATGTATTTCTTTTTCTTTTATCTTATCTAGTTGTCAACTATCTAATTACTATGATTATTAAATTTATTTAATTAATACATAATTATATAGACTTACACACACGTATATACACCACACACGCACACACTATTACATACACAAATATATAATACTATTATATACTTTCTTGTCTTATTTTATCTTTCGGATCGTAATAAGTTGTATCTTAGTTGAATTGCAGTTTAGACCGAGTAAAAGAATAGGATTAGTTATTTCGATCCCAACGAGCCCAATATTGAATATAAATTTTTATAGGCATTTTCTCTAAAAATTAATAAATAATTAAATAATTCACATTATTACTTCTAATTAATCACAATATCAAATAATAATGTCATAGAACAATTATTTCACATTGGACAATTAATATGAAATGCTCGTGCTTATGCATATGTATTGAAAATATAAACTTTAACTTTGAAATCTTTAGATTTTATAAATTGGAATAAAATCTATCTTAAAAACTTATCCGGAATAAGTGAACATATTCTATTATTCTAATTATTTCTATTCTTATTCTATCGTATTACAGCGAAATCTTTAGGCCGAATTTTCGGGGTTCTACATCCTGTCCTCCTTAAAATAATTTCGTCCTCGAAATTGCATACTTCTTACAAGTAGGATATCTTTTCGATTTTTTGACTCCTCCTCCTCCTCATCATCATCATCATCATCATCATCATCATCATCATCATCATCATCATCATCATCATCATGCCTAATGGTATTATGGGCCTATAATACTTCTATTGTCCACTCTGACCCTCCTAGGCACTTTTAACTTAAGTCTTTGCTAAAAATAAATCATAGACAATATACCTCTAATATACCTCTAACGATTATCTCTTAAAATTTGAAGGCAACTTACATTATACATGAGGGAATATACCCTTCCTTAACAAGAATTATATGGTCGATCCTATATCATAGCATTTAGCTCAATACATTTTATCCATGGTCTAGACCCGAAATACTTAACTTAATTTAGCATTTTGCTAACGTACTTTCATTGTCAATCTCGTCTTATAATACTAGTCGCTTTCAAGCATCATCGTGGATTCTACCGTTTCCTTGGTTAGTTTCCTTATCATTGTCGTTTGTCGCATCTGAATTTGTGAAAATGAATTTCGGCATCGTAGGTACAACAATTGCATGCTTATTAGCATCGTGGACAAACTTGCTTGTCCTGATGTATTCGTTGTTGTTGTTTGTGCTAGAGCAGACCTAATTATCACATTTCTGAGTGGAATTGATCGTTCTAGTTTATTGTGATAGTGGCAACCTCTTGGTCATTTATTGGCATCTTAGTTTCGTACTCTTGTTAATTCCCTGAAGTCACATTGTAATCAAATTCTACCTATCAGTATTCGCCTCGTATTTTTCATCCCTTTTTTTTCCACAAAAAGTCCACTCTTTTAGGCTTCATATACATAGTTCACTTCATAGGGTTTCATGGCTTCGTGTCGTAGCATTCGTATCGTAAGTCATTCTTCTTTAAGGGTAATTCTTTTTACTAGTCATTATGTCTCCGGTTTGAGATAGGATGGCGTCGGCTTCTGATTGTTGATTCTGGCATTGGTAGTTGGTGCATCTCAGGGCTGATGTCTTCATCGGATAAGATGTTCGCTTGGAAGGGTAAATCGAGGGGTTAACGGATCCTAGTTCAAAAATTCTATAGTCGTTTCTCACGAGAGTCGTTGTCGTGTAACATATCTGGTGTCTGTGCGGTTTCAAATCCTAGTTCTATCGGCGCCCTAGTACTCTATCGAACGGGTTCCTAATAACTTCTAACTTATGCGTGTAATCTCAAATACCATACTACTACTCTTTATCACAGAGTTCTAACTCCTTCGTTCTTCTTGAACTGACCGAGAAAATCAGACAGTTTTGTCTTCTTAATCATAACTGCGACCTTAGTCGCCTAGGCTTACTTGCATGGTAATCATACTTTATTTATATCGTCATAGACCATCATTGTTTCCCGCCATAGGACTTATCTTAGTCCTTATATATGGATCGAAATCGTTGCTTCCTTTGGTTAAGGCCAAACTTACTTAACGTTTCATCTTAGCCGTAATCGCGCGCCAGAATTAATGATATAGCCTAAATTATTTAGTGACGTGGTTGGAACTTCATCGAGCATTTGCAACAGTCTATTCATTCTAGAGAAACCAATCTTAGTCCCTTATACATGGCGTCAGAAAGGGAAGAACATTTCTCGGGATCGTAGATATCATCGTGCGCATAAAGATTAACTGATATGTCTTCTGGGACTGTACAAACATCATAAATGGGTCAAGGGACAGAAAATGACTTTGCATAGGAAGAATCACACATAATGAGGATCATCAAAGATCGAATAACATTCTTGGGTTGCACAAGATTTGGCATTAACCAACATAAATTTTGTAAACAAGTTTTAAGATGTTAGCTTATAAGTCAGGGACTCAGTCACGGCTTTCCGATATAAACCTTGCCTCACTTAAGGACTTAAATAACATCGTAAAAGAATAGTTTGCCTCAATCAAGGACTTTTCAATGATTATGACAAGGAAAACGAGTTGTCATTCTACAAAATATGCGATAAAAAAAAAGGTGCATCTGATAAGGGCTTCATGGGGTTAGGGAGAATTTAACATTGTGAAGAAGAATTCGCGATGCACTTACATAACCTTAAGGTCATTCGCTTACTTAAAGTGGTCTTAACATAGCAGGGTGCATCGTGGATAAGGTAGTGATGCACTTCGAGTAGAACGGAGTGTTAATACATTTCATGGCATTTGATCGAGAGATTTAGGAAACATTTAGCTGATTGAGAATGCCAGAAAAGACTGGTATTTCTATATGAAGTCCAATTATAATCAAATGAAATTTTGCTCACCATTGAGCCTGTTTGTAGTTCAAGGTGTGTCTTAGAAAAGAATTGTTAAAGCGACACACAATACTAGGGTCATGAAAAAAAATCATCGTTTCATGATTACTTAGTAAAGATGAGGTCTGAACAAAGACAGTCATGTAAGAAATTGAAATTTCTGAAAGGAATCACAAGACAAACATATGTCTTTTAACAATATTGTTCATAATAATACTAGGTGTATTATAGAAGCAAACCTTTAGGTAATACACTTTAAATCTATGGTAAAGAATAAAATACTTTCGACTGCTCGGTCGAATGTTAAGGAAAGTCGGGAGTATCAATTGAAGAGAGGGTTGGTGGGGTTATGTTAGAACGAAAATAGAATTCAAGGGGCACATTAGTTAAGACCAGGAGAAGATTGTCGTAATCGAATATTTTCTCGGGTGAGATAACTGCTAACACGGGCATTTCAACATTAGAGGATGAGGTGGTAATTCGAGAATATTATATCACATGGAATCTTATGGAACACTTGAGAGAGTCCTTACTCATTAGGCCAAATTGGCAAATGAAAATGAGGTCATGAGATCTTTTGAGTCCAATTACCTCGAGAAAAGAGGATTTCAATATTATATACATGAAAAGAAGTATGAAGTAACACATAAGAAATTCGTACTTGAGGTGTTAAAGTAATATTTTATGAATCTTGGAGGATATTTAGGCAAGATAGATCATGTGGCCAACGTAGGTAGAATAAGCTTGTTATACCATATAGGTACGGGAAGAAATCATTAATGATTCGCACTTACCTAAATCGTTCTTAAGGATCTAGTGTTTTCTTTTATGTCTTTATCGATATGAATTGGTCGATCCTTCTTGAAGGTGACTTCCCGACGGCTAATAGCAGCTTATAACGACATTGACGTCTTTAATCGTTCATGAATTTTCTATTACTTATAAGCTTCCTGAGAGCTTAAGACATCATAATGGGGCGCTAATCGTCATATCGAGAAGTCATATTAGTGTTTTTTCGTTACTCGTGCCTCATATCTTTCATATTCATTGTTCGTCTTTTCATCGTATCTTACGAGCTTCATTCTAGGTTTTTCCTAGTCATTACATCGATTTCTATCAAATCTTAACTTGTATTTGACTTCTTTCTTGTGTCATTCTATTACTTTACATTATGAATGTCTTAACTTTTTACTGAAAGCACGTTTTCGCCTTTACAGCTAGAGCATGCACTTGGTTCCTTTTTCGCATCTTAAGTTCTTACTAAGGACTAGTCATTCTATCTAGGCATATCATGCTTCAAAATGATCATAAAATTTTTATGACTACAAAACATAGGAAAATTACCTACATCGTTAGCACTTGGGGAAATATGATTCATAAGAGAAAGAATACAACTCTCTCTAGAATTTAAAAAGAGCATATAACTTAGCATGTAACTTGATTCGTACCATCTTGACATGGGACAAATTTAAATTCGTCATTCGTGAGAGAAATCTTCGACCATACCTTTAAATCATGTCCTTTCGAAAATCGTAAATGCAAGAGTTACATATCATTTTCTTAGGTAGAGAGTCAATCTTCTCGTAATGGCAACTAGCTTGCCATCATCGTAGAATAGTAGTAGTTTGTATCCTTGTCACTAGTGAGTCATACGCATTACACCATTTCATTCTTAATAATGTATCATTAGTCTCTACGAGAGGATACAAGTATTAACGTCGCAATTTTTTTATTCTTCGTTCTTAGTATGACAGGTATTGGACATGGTAAATGTCTTTTCTTAGCTCTTGAAGGATGACCTTCAAGGTTCCGTGAACGTAATTCATTTCCTATGCTTTCGTAGTCTGATACACTCTATGGTTTCGCATTGACGAAATCTACTTTTGTAAGTCGTTCTTTGACAGTTGAGGGGTGCATCATTTATTTACAACTTCGCATCGTTGATCAATATTCATCAATTTCTGCTCCCACCGTTGGTGCATCTCTAAGTTAGTTTCTTCATTTTCTTTTACGAGTAGAGATTTAAGGCAAAACACGGTTTTAGCGGATCTAAGTTTCAAAAATATTCTTCAGTCACATCTCTTTGAGCGTGGTGCATCCAACATTGGCACTGTTTCAAATCATAAACTTTCCTTTCAGCTTCTCATTAATTTGTCGGAACATCATCGGGAGAAACAAACGTTAACTTACAGAGCTAGTTTTAGTTTCTTACAAGTGGTGTTACAATCAAGAGAACTTAATACTTGGGATTGAAAAGTTTCTCATGAGTGTGAAGATTACTGGTTTGGTTTTGCAATAACGTAAAATCTTATTTGGGTTGGGCAATTGGAAATGACCACATATAGGAAGAATCTCATACAAGGAGGATTTTCGAGATCAAATAAATATTTTAAACAGAGCAAGGGTGGTCATTAAGAAGCATAGAATGAATACCTTGCTTTAATTGAGCACTTTTCAAATAATTATGATAGGTAAAATAGGTAGTTGTGATACAGGATATGCCTCCAATGAGGACTTCATACAATTGAAAATATTTAAGACTTTCGAAGAAGGATTAAGGTTTCCAATGGAATCGTATGTGTCACCAAAAAGAATATCGATTATGATTGTGTTAGTACACAACACTAGGTGTGTTATAGAGGCAAATTTTTAGGTAACACACATCAAAACTTAGGTCGATAGTCAAACGTTTCACGATTGTGGAATGTCATGAAAAGTTAAGGATTTCAATTGCAAAGAGAGACTGGAAATCATATGGAGCAGTTAAGTAGAGAAGAGGTTCGTCGTTATCGAGAAAATACTTAGGTGGAATAAAGGCTAACTTGGATATTTTCATCAAAGAATAGAGAGGTAAATTGAGAACAATGCATTATAACGAATTCAAGAAGATATATTAGAAAGTCATCACTAGCTAGGCCTTCAATACGAAAGAACGATGCGAACATAAGGTCTTATAAGCCAAAAATAGATCGAATTAGAAGGTCCTAGTATCACAAACACGAAAGGATTACATTTGTGATTCATAAGGAGGTTCGTAAGGCGTTAGAATATAGAATTTAGATTTTTAGAAAGTGCTTAGGCATGGCAGACCAATTGGTCCAGAATGAATCATT
This sequence comes from Schizonepeta tenuifolia, assembly GCA_029490685.1. Lineage (NCBI taxonomy): Eukaryota > Viridiplantae > Streptophyta > Magnoliopsida > Lamiales > Lamiaceae > Schizonepeta > Schizonepeta tenuifolia. Next base: position 74,425,333 of record CM055958.1, read on the forward strand.
GTTCATGATTGGTATGAGAGGTAAAGATAGTATTCTTAGTTTCCACGTTTATCTACTTCATCTTATAGCTCTAACATTTTTCTCGACGTCGTTATATCGATACGATTTGGTTGGTTAATCTTGAGTACAACTATATGGTAAGTTCAGTTGCTCCTGGCAGAGACAGTACCCTTCGTCATATGTGTGGTTGTCGTTTTTGTCATCTATACATTTCCTTAAAATGTCGTCCTCGTACAGTGATACAAATTGTTGTATCAATATGTCGTTTTTACTCATGTGTCATCTTGAATAAGTTCATCTTTTGCCTTTCCGTCATGATCATCGAGTTCGTTCTATGTCTTACCCTTTGTTCTTGTCTGTATATCTTATCTTGCTCATTCTAAAATCATTCTTCGTGTAGATCAACCCTTTTAAAAGCGTCTTAAGCGTTGTGATCCTAAATAAGACGAAAGTCTAGGTTCTTGATCGACATATTTCTTGAGGAATGCTTGCTCGAGAGAGCCGTAATACTCTAGGATTGTCGAGATCATACTGGAGTCCTTTAAGCGTTCTATTTCATCAGTCTATACTTCTAGCGCAACCTATCTTGGTTCAGCTATCATAACATATTGTCTACATATTATTGATCATGTCCTATACTTTCATGGAACATCATATCATTGCATATCACATCTTTTCGTAGCATTTTATATCATATCACTTCATAGCCATATCATATCATATAGTCATATCATAACTTTTTGTAGCCATATCATATCATTAGCTTGCCTCATAAAGGACTCATCATGGTAACTATCTCAAAAGAGGTATCATGTGGGACAATGTCTCAAATAGAGGATTCATGAACTGTCGTGCCTTAAAAGAGGACTCATAAAGTATATATCATATCATCATAACATCTTACAACGTAGCACAACATAATATCTATTCATATCATACCATAGTTCATTAACATTTGATATCGTAATATCTCGTCATCATCATATAATGAAACAGATAGCAAGACATGAGCATCATACATACATAATTCACTTAATGGGTTAATGTATTACCTTTCCTTTTTGCCGACGTGGAAGAATGAGAGGGATGTCATGAATAACTTAACATTTCGATAGACTTGACACAGACATCAAGAATTCTCAACTTTGGAAGTTCCAAGTTAAAGTGAGACTACGTTTGAAAGAATGAATAAGGTTTCTAGGGCTCGGAGCGAACGAACGAACTGCTTTGATACCATCATGTAGCGCCCCGCCACCCGGGCCTATGCAGATTGGGCGGGCCGCTACGGAGGTGGATGAAACCGTAAAGACTTAATCTCGAATAATAACTCGATCTGAAAGTAAATGAAAGCGAAAAGATGATTATTGATATTAATCGTGTTGGGAAATTTATTAAAGTTTTGATAGATTCCAAAACCAACTGACCCCAACCGAGTAGATGTTGCTAGATCCTATTGTTAATAGTTAGGCTCGTTGTTTGAGCATTGTTGAGATTTTATCTTTACAGGTCTCTAGCTGAAGACGACAACAAGGCATCACTCGGAGAGAACATCAGATGTAATTAAAGACAACTGAGTGTTTAAAAAGGGGGAAGTTACGTTCACAAGATAGAACATCAGTTGAGCAATTCAAAAGGGAAGAAGAAAGTTATCTGAGCGTTCGAGCCAACTGAGCGTTCAAGTTTCAGAACATCAGCTAAGTTCAAAGGGGGAAGATACAAGAGAACATCAGTTGTAAGAAAGACGACTGAGCGTTCGAAGCCAACTGATCAGAGTCAGATACAAGAAGGACAACTGAGCGTTCAAGATGGAACATCAGTTGTAGGACTAAATCAGTTAGATCAACAGCTTGAAGTTCAAAGTCAGCTGAGAGTTCACATGTTCCTACTCAGACAGAAGCATTCAGATAGAACATCAGCTGAAGACCAATCAGATGAAGATCAAACGACTCAACCGACTGTCAAATGTTGGAGGTCAAAGGTTAAGATTTGAATTTCAAACAAGGAAGTCACGTGAAGGTTTGACTCTCTGTCATTACCTCATTTGGCCCAACACAAGGCTGTCTCAGATGGAAAGCAGAAGCATGCAGTTGCCAAATCCGGAAAGTCTGCAGAGATGAGAGACAAGCCATCGCTTTCAAAGAACAGAGATCAACAGCTCTTCCAACGGCTAGTTGATTCTCTCCGCCTATATATAGAGGCCTTCATTCATTCAACAGAGATACAAGACAGACAAGAGCAAGAAGAGATCAAAGAGCACTACTAGAAAAATGCACATACATAACACTACATTCATAACGGATATTTCAAAATGCGTTATGTATGAGCGCCCTTTTTATAAAGATAACGTTATTACAAATATCCGTTATGTAAGAGGTGTTATCTATATTCTATGTAACAGTATTTTCTCATACGTTATGTTTGAACGTTATCTATAATAATATATGTCACGGTCTTATGGAACCGTTACCAAATACGTTATGTATTTTCTCCTTTTCTATTTTAATTTTTTAATTCAATTGATTATCCCCAAATTTTTAAACGTGAAACCCCATCTGCTCCCCACCCATCTGTCGCTCAACTCAACTGCGAGTCCACAACGAGAGCAATCATCTCTCTTTCATCTCCTTCTCCGCCGAGACGAACGCCGCCGACCTCGCCGCCGATCTCGCCGTCGTCGCCTCTGCTTACTCTCCCACTCAGCCAACCTCCGTATACATCAAAACCCTCCGTCAAAAACCCTAGATCCCCAATCGAAACCTACTTTGTCGCTTTGAAACTCGGTGAATCTCTCCATTTCCTGCAACCTCGTCGCCTCTTTACTGGCCGTTACCACTACCTCGCCTCTACGGAAGCAACGAACTGTAGCAGCGTTGGAGTCACCACCTCCGTTCACTCCTCCCCTGCCTCGCTTCCGGCCACCGTCGCCACCTTCTGCTTCGCCTCTGACCAACATGGTCGCCGCTGCGGTTCTCCCGAAGGTAAGCCTTTGTTTCTTCATTTTCCTAAAAAAATATTTTATTTCTAAATTAGTCTAAATCAGGAAAAAAAAAAAAGAAGGTGATTTTGTGGGAAATTTGGCATTTTGCTGTTTGCCTTTGCTTGTTTGTATATTTCATTAGTCTGATGAAATGAAGAAGATTATTTTGAATTGTGTACTCTTATATTGTTGTTCATTAGTGCTTCTGGTCTGAGGTGAACCAATTATTTCTGATTAGTGCTTTTAATCTCGTTATAGATGATTTTCTAATTAATGTAGCATGATTTATATATGATGCTTGTGTTGTTGTAGCAAAAATTCAGTGTTCCCCCAAAAATATTTTAGTAACTTCTATCTACATAATTGGTGTTATATGGTATTCTATCCTACTCGTGGCAATTTGGCTGTATGCATACTGAGTCATCAGTGGGAGAATACAATTACAAATATTAGCTTTGGAAATCTGTTGAAACTCAGCTTTTGTGGCTCCTTATAGAGAGTATATTCATATTCAAGTATAGTCACTGTGCTCGGATGCATATTCTGCCTCTTCCGTTGACCTCATGTAAGTCTTATTTATAGCATCTTTTCTCATCACTACTTATTTGTTGTCCTCTTTAGGGATGAAAATGAAATGAAGATGCATTGTGTTAACTTATTCCCGATATATGTGTCTTCATCAACTTGATATATACTTATATTAATATTGCAGAGATGAGGGTGGGTGCATATCTATGGGAATGTAAAGGATATAGATGAGGGTCTATGGACAAGCCATATCGTTCAAATGATCTCTGAGATTTCAAAATTGGAAGGAATCTTAACCATGCTGAGAAATTTTCTTGAGGTATATGGTGGATGTAACTTGACAAGTATTAACAAGTTTTTCATTGTATGATTGTATCCAATTTTTTTTTTTTTTTTGAAGGATTTTTTATTGGATAATATGAAGATGGCTACTGAGGCTCCATTGTTTCTTGAAATCAACTTTTAAGCGTTGTTTACCTGTCAGTGCATGTATGCACCCTCTTTCTGTAAGTACTTTACTTAATATCAAGGAATTTCTACTAACTTCATCTTAGTAAATGGTCTGAATTCTCTGGTTTATACGTTTAAAGTATTATCCATCTTGATTTTGTTCTCGTCTTTATACTTTTGATGCAGCATTATAAATCTATGTTCTTTTTATTTATTTTTTTAGCATCTTACTTTTCTCTGTGGCATATATTTTCTGTGTGCAAGGCTGATTCCTGCTTTTTCTAGATATCTCCTGGGGGATTTTACACCGTAAGTCACCTATTTTATACTTCTATGTCACTCAATCTTACAAAATCCATTGACCTTACTGTAAATTATGTTTTTTTACTTAAGTTATGATTTAATGTGCAAAATGAAATTTTCCCCAGGATCCCTTTATTCCACAACATTGAGCATCAATAATCCATTTGTTTAGACATGAATTGTAAGAAATTTGTGTGGTTGTGAATATCAATGGATTTTGTAAATTTACACATATAGAGCTGACTTTAGTGGATAATGTGTGGAAAAATAGACTTAGTATTTCAACCTTTGACAGAAAATGATATTCGCTACAAGTATTAGGATGTGTAGCTATTTCGAAATGCTAATTAATGATGACTATGTGCAATATGCTCCCATCTTTTCTTCTTCTTATCTCGTTTACTAATCTCTGTTGTTACAATCTAATGATAGACTTGCATTTTGTCTTTGCAGTTCATGTTATGTGTCAACTTAGTTCGTATGCTTTAAGAAGGATGCATCAGTGATTGCGTATGAGACAAGCAGGGAGGTCAAATGAAGGCATGTTTATATGACAAATCGTACTTGTTTTGAAGTAATTCTTTTTATCGTAATTTCATATGCCTTGGTTAACACACAATGTTGTTTCATGAGTTATGGAATGTGCCCTGGTAAGATTAAGTAGAGCAGATTTGCCCATTTACTTCTCAATGCACGCTCAGCCTCGGTAGCAAAAATTGGTGCTAATTTATTCTATACATTCAGTTAAATAAACGTGATCTCTTTAAATTTTGATATTGATTGATACCTTTTGGATATTTCTCATTGTTTTGTCTACTTAGGATAGTTGGGCTGGAGGGGATAAATATTCGAGTGAAGAAGCTAAGTGGCTAACCATGGCAACGAAAATTTGAGGCGCTTTCTATGTGAAGATGGGGCTGGTGGAGTCGATGAAGTGGATTAATATGAATTTAGAACTAGTAAAGCTTAGTATTTTTCAATTTGTTTGATGATACTCGTAGAGGTAGAATTTTTTGTGAAACATTATCATGTATCATCTTGACTTTGGATTATACTATATGTAAATTATGTTTTAATGATAATAAATATGTTCTTATGAAATTATGGAATATTATTTAATGATTTTTTAATTTAAAAATAGATAAATTTTAAAAAAATAATAGGTTGAATCTGGATAATAATACATAACGGTTGCAAAACTGTCATGTAAGGTATAAAATATGTTATCTTGAGAGACAATACATAACGTTGTAAGTATTTATTGTAACGGCAAAAAATCGTTATGTATACTTTTATACATAACGGAGAACAAACGTTATCTATGTTAGATAAACTGTTATGAAAAGTATTATAGATAACGGATTTTCTCCGTTATGTATGAGCATATTATACATAACACTATTATATGTAACGGAGTTTTGTTGCGTTTTTCTAGTAGTGGAGCGAAAGAAAGAACCAAATAGTTCACACGAGCTGAGCTGCATTCAATCTCTTAGAACATCATTAGTTGAGAGTTCTAGAGTAATAGATTCTGTCTTAGTGTCTTTTGATCCAACCTTGAGAACATCACTAGTTGAGAGTTCGTAGAGTGTTAGATCACAGCTCACTTCTTGTTCGAGCTATTAGTTGGAACCCCACCCTTTCTTACACCTGAAAAGGTTATTAGGACCCTACTCTTCCCGTAACTGAGTAGATAGGTTGATTAGTACCCGTAAACTAATCTGTAAGGTTGAAAAGTACCCGTAAACTTATCTCAACGGTTGCAAAGCCCGCGTAAGCTTTGTGGTTTGTCCAGAAGAACTTGGACTGAGTAGTGTGGACTCACAACTCCCCGTGGACGTAGGAGTTATCTCCGAACCACGTAAATCTTTGTGTGTTGTGTTTATTTTTTAGTTATCTTATTGCATATTCAACTGATCAACTAACCTGCATACAAACTGCATTCTTCCATATCAATTGTCTTGGTTATTGACCAACCTTGCCTTTAAGCGTGAGTTGATTTTTATACGAGTTAATTTCCACCACATTCCGCACAGCACTTCACTTCCAACTGAGTATTTCTTACTCGGTTGTGATTCCAAGTGACTTGCATTACTCGGTTGTGTTATTTTTTGGGGGGTTGTTTTTAAAAAGCTTTATCTGGTGTATTCCCCCCCCATACACCAGAACTCGTATCGGGACCATCAAGTGGTATCAGAGCAGTGGTTCAAAAGACTGCTGACTCTGTTTCACAAGGTGTGAATTCGAGGTGTTTTCTTCAGTGGTCAACTGAACAGATCTCTTTATCACGCTAGTGCATATCTACTTGCATTTTTCTTCTGTTGTTGTGTGCAGATGGATGTTAAAGACAAGATCGTGGTCATGTTCTCGGTTGTGAACTATACATCCTGGAGAACTCGGATGAAGAAAATCCTACTGTCAAAGTATCATCGAATGCAACAAGTACTTACATCCGGACCGATCATCATCAGAGAGAGAATCACTCGCACTCCTACAAATCCCAACGATGGGGATGCAACTGTGGAGTTAATGGAGAAGAAGCCAGAAGACTTCACTCCAAAAGAAGCCAAAGTGAGCCAGTTGGACATCTGGGCTCAGAGCACAATCATGTCCACAGTTGGACAAGACTATCTGCCTTGGATAGAAGAGTACGAAACCGCTAAAGAGATGTGGGATATCTTGGCATCTCTGAGTGAAGGAAGCGACGAAACAAAGGAGAACAAGTTCTCACATGCCTGCCAAGATTTCGACAACTTCTGCCTGAGAACTGATGAAACCATTGATCAGTTAGAGCTCCGGTTCATGGACATCATCAGAAGGATCCAGTCCATCCGAAGAGGAAAATATACTTTGAGAGAAATCAACCTCAAAGTATTACAAGCTCTACCAGCTGAGTGGGATACCTTCACCAACATCCATGAGAGCCGAGCTGACCTTGGTGAGATGGGAACTGAAAGATTGTTCTCAATTCTGAAGGGAAATGAGTACAAGGTGAACCGACGAAGGTCAACTCAGTCCTCGGTTCAGACGAGTCGACATGAGGATGTTGGTTCAGCCACCAAGTCAGTAGCACTCCGAGCTGACTATTCAAATCCGCGAACATCAAGGCCAACAAGATCAACGGACACAGCTACGAAGGAGCCAAGCAGAGAAGAGCTGCAACAGAACATAGCCGCCCTATCAAAGAAGCTAGCTGACATGGACACTCGGTTCGGAAAATACAAGACGTTCTACAAATCTAACCGAACTCGAGATAACTCAAAGCCTGTGAACAACGATTGCTTTGAATGCGGCAAGGAGGGACATTTCAAAGCAGATTGTCCAGACCTCTCGAAGAAAGAGAGAGAAGCGTTGAGGGCCAAGCAAACTGGAAAGAACAAGGCCATGGTTGCAGAAGAAGCAGCTGACGACATGGACATCTTCACTGACATTGAAGATGAGGATGAGCTGACTTCCACCAACAACGCTATCGGTCAGGATCAATGCCTCATGGCACTTGGAACCGACCAGGATGATACTGAGGTACACTCTAGTCCTGCTAACTTAAATTCTTCCAATATTTCTAACATGCAGGAAACACTGGATGAAGAGTTGGAACCCTCCTGGAGTGACTTTCAAGAACTCAGTGAGGAACTGCATTAGCAATCGGTTGAGTTTAAGAGTCTTCAAGAACAGTTCTCCAAACTTGAAGAATCCTTAACCGAAAAAGACGATCTGATCAAAAGTCAAACTGAAGAGATAGATAATCTCAAAAGTCAACTGAATGCAGTCAACTGAACTAATGCTCCAACCGATGAGGAGTTGACGAAGCAGATTAAGGAGCAGCAAGATCAGTTGAAAAAGCAAGAGGCTCAGATCAACCAGCTGATAAAGAAGTCAGACGGACAAACCGAGCATATAGCTGTCCTCCTCAAGGAGTTGCAAACTGAGAAGGACAACTTAATAAAGCTATATCAGTCATCCAAGATTATCGAGAATCTCATCAGTTACAGCCGACAGATAAATGACATGTCAGGACTCGGTTATGATGTGATCAAGGATACTGGAATCCCTCCAGCGACCTTCATCAAAGCTGTGGAAGTCAAGGTTGTCGAACCTAACACAGTTGAACCTGAATCTCCCCAAAGTAATCCAATCTCCACCTCTCAGCAAGCTCAACCGACCAAGGGAACTACAACTGAGAAGGGAAAAGGAGCAGTAGATGGAGGACAGAACGTTCCATCGGTTGGGACATCAACCGAGAGGGAATGTTCCAAGAGTCAGAAGAGGAATCAGAGGCGTCGGAGACACAATTGAAACCGAACTCAGAACCGACCTCTGAATTAACCTCAGAGTCAACATCAGAAAGAATGGAACCGACTACAGAACCGACAAGGATCCAACCATCTGAATCAACATCGGTTCTATCATCAGTTCAACCAGAGGTTCCAACTAAGTCAACCGATAAGGAACAGGTCGAACAGCTGGAGATATTCATGCCACAACATGAACCACCAACAGGGCATGAATAGCTATAGACAACATTCAAGGAGTTGGAATCCGAATCAGCCACAAAGATTCCAACATGGCGTCCAACCTCATAGACAAATCAAACATGATAAAAAGTGCCATCAAAACAGGGGAAAAGCCTCTCCTCCGAAAGCTCACAATGGGAGAAATCCATCTCCTCCTAAGAAACAGAACATCACTACAAACAACAAGCCTAAGGATAACCGAGGTGTTGTTATAGTTGATGATGAAGGAAAAGTGATCTGGAATGATAAATCTATCCGAGTATACAGGGAAAAATGAATCACAGTTCAAGGGGGAACTGGTTCTAACCCTCCAGGACCCAACTGAAATTGGGGACCTAAGCGAGTTTCTCCTTGCAGGTACAGGAGAAACAGTTGAGGAAGAATAAAGCATCATGAACCATGTGGGTGATGGATAGTGGATGTTCAAAACACATGACAAATCTGAAGGATTTGCTTGGGAGTTTCGTGGAGAAAGAAGGACCTTCAGTCACCTTTGGTGACAACTCAAAAGGTCACACCAGAGGCTACGGTACCCTTGAAACCAATCACGTGTCGATTTCTAATGTTTCATATGTTGATGGATTGAAGCATAACTTGCTCTCCATCAGTCAATTCTGTGATAATGGTTTCTCTGTCAAGTTTGATGCACAGGGTTGCAGGGTTAAAAATGTCGGATCAAAGCAGGTCATATTGTTGGGAAATCGATCCCCAACCGGGAATGTCTACTATGCTGACTGGAATAGTAGTCCTCATGACACCTGCCTGTTATCAAAGAGCAGTTCAGATGTGAGCTGGCTGTGGCACAAAAGGCTCAACCATCTGAAATTCAAGACTATGAACCGACTTGCCATACAAGAACATGCAAAAGGCATACCAAACCAAGTATTTTCAATAACACATATCTGTAGTGCATACCAGTTGGGAAAGCTCGCTAGATCATCCTTCCGGTTGAAGACAACTCCCCCAACCGACCGAGTGTTACAGTTGATCCACTTGGATCTCTTCGGGCCAGTTACACCAAAAAGCATGAATGGTAACGAGTATACACTTGTTGTAACTGATGACTATTCCAGATACACGTGGACCATTTTCATGCGTCACAAGAGTGAAACCCGAGATGAGCTACCCAAGTTGATGGATCGGATATCAAACCAACAAGAGATGAAAATCAGTTCCATCCGATCAGATCGTGGAACCGAGTTTCTAAATGAAACCATCATCGAGTACTGCGAGAAGTATGGAATTACTCATTAAACATCAGCTGCGCGTACTCCGCAACAGAATGGAGTAGCCGAGCGAAGGAACCGAACGCTGAAGGATGCAGCTACATCCATGTTGACAAGCTCAGCTCTGCCAAAGAGATTTTGGGCTGAGGCCATCAACACAGCCTGCTACACCCAGAACCGGTCTCTTCTAACCAAGCGGTTGGGAAAGACTCCATACGAGCTATGGAGACGCAGGAAGCCTGATATTTCATATTTTCGCGTTTTTGGTTCTAAGTGTTACATTCACAACAATGGGAAGACTCAGTTGAAACTTTTGATGCCAAAGCTTCGAAAGGCATCTCGGATATGCCGCTCGAATCAAGGCTTATAGAGTTTTCAACAATAGCTCTCGTGTTGTGGAGATAACACCTCATGTTAGTTTTGATGAATCTACTTTTGAGTGCAGGGAACAGGTTAAAGGACAACAAGCTAATCCACAGGTTCCACCTGTTCTCACCAGATCACAAGCACTAAGGGAAAAGAATCTAGCTGAACCATTGGTATGGGCAACCGAGGATGATGATCCATACTCCTCTGAAGATGAATGCGAGGACCCCAGCTCATCTCAAGGGGGAACTCTAGCTGATGTCACTCCAACTGCATCAGCATCCGAAGCCCAACCAAGCCCGGTTCAAAATATTGTCAATGTTGAGGATCCAGACTCAACAGCTGATCAATCACCAGTTCTGAAGATTCCAGCATCTCCTACGGGTCAGGATTCACCATCAGTTGAAATCCTGGAACAGCCACTATTGGAAGAAGAAGGAAGACGCAACCGAAGATGGTATGAAGATCATTCCACTGACAACATCATCGGAGATCCAACCGAAGGTGTGCGTACAAGGAGCAGAGTTGCAAATCCAGATTCAACTGAGGAAGATTCCAACACTTACGCTAAATATGCTGAGGAATTGGCAGTTCTTGAGGAGTTCGAGCAAGCTGGAGATGTTGCCATGATTTCTTGCTTCGTAGCTGATGTACCAAAATCGAAGAATGTTGTGGAAGCTCTCAACTGTGTTCACTGGACAACAGCCATGCAAGAAGAACTGAATGAATTTCTACGCAACTGTGTATGGGAGTTGGTAGAAAGACCAAATGGTGTCAAAGTCATTGGATTAAAATAGATTTTCAAGAACAAGAGAGACGCCATTGGATTCATCGTGAGGAATAAAGCAAGGTTGGTAGCTCAGGGATATTGCCAACAAGAAGGAATCGATTTTGAGGACTCCTTCGCACCAGTTGCAAGGCTGGAAGCCATCCGAATCTTTCTAGCCAATGCTGCATTTCACAAGTTCAAGGTCTATCAGATGGATGTGAAGCGTGCCTTCCTCAACGGTGATATCAAGGAAGATGTATATGTTGAACAGCCTCCCGGTTTTGAAAATGGAGATGGAAGAGTGTATAAGTTGAAGAAAGCAATCTATGGATTAAAACAAGCATCCAGGGCTTGGTATGACACTCTTTGTGGTTTTCTTCTGAACTCGGGTTTCAAACGAGGGTCAGTTGACAAAACACTGTTCACCATCAAAGTTGGAGAAGATATACTTGTTGTGCAAATCTACGTCGACGACATCATATTCGGTTCCAAGTCGGAGAAGCTGTGTGAAAAATTCTCAAATCTCATGAAGGAGAAGTTCGAGATGTCGATGATGGGCGAGATGAATTATTTTCTTGGACTTCAGGTGAAGCAGTCATCAAAAGGAATTTTTATCAATCAGTCCAAGTATACAAAGGAGCTCATCACCAAGTTTGGATTACAGACAAGTAAGACCACAAGGATCCCGATGAATACTAACTGGAAGATTGAACCTGGAACTGAGGGAAAGCTCGTGGATGCCAGTAAGTATAGAGGGATCATCAGTTCTTTGCTATATCTAACCACCAGTCGGCCAGACATATCTTACGCGGTTGGAGTGTGTGCTCGGTTCCAAGTTCAACCGAAGGAAGCTCACATGTTGGCAGCAAAGAACATCATCAAGTATCTGAAGGGAACTGTAAATGTTGGGTTGTGGTATCCAACCGACGACAACATCCAACTGACCAGATACTCAGATGCAGATCTAGCTGGAGATCGGTTGGACAGGAAGTCCACATCTGGACACTGTCAGTTCATGGGAAGCAAGCTAGTTTCGTGGTTCTCCAAGAAACAAGCATGTGTTGCCACTTCTACAACCGAGTCAGAGTATATGGCTGCCGGTAGTTGCTGCATGCAAGTGTTGTGGCTCAAGCAACAGCTGAGAGACTATGAAGTTGCAACTGGACAGGTTCCCATTCATTGTGATAGCTCAAGTGCCATTGTTATCTCTTTGAATCCCGTTCACCACTCTCGGACGAAGCACATTGACATCCGACATCATTTTATCCGAGACCATATTGAGAAGAAGGACGTATCCATGGAGAAGATTCCAACTGAGATTCAGAGAGCAGATATCTTCACCAAACCTCTAGCCGAAGCACGGTTCAAGATGTTATGTGATTTACTTGGATTGTTGGATCCATCAAATGAGAAACCAGCTGAGGTGAAGAGATAGATATCCATCTGAGGGGGAAGCTCAGATAAAGGGGGAATCTCAGATGCAGATCACCAACCGAAGACATCAGATGCGGATTGCCAACCGAAGGCATCAAACGTCAGCTGAACAGACGAACTCGAGCCAGCTGATGGTATGCTGCAACGTAGGATCAGACGTCAGCTGAACAGACGAACTCGAGTCAGCTGATGGTATGCCGCAATATTGGAACACAGCTGATTCCAACATCAGCTGACAGGTGAACAGCTGATTCCGACATCAGCTGGCAAGTAACATTTATGGCTGAAGGTGTTATGATCTTAAATGAGAATGTTTGAAATAAATTCAAACATTCCTGAGCATGTCAGTTACATTAAAATAGCCATCATGCCGCATTTAATGTAAAGTACGGCTGAACATCAATAGCCTACTTTATAGTGCGACTGGGCTGACATGAAAAACTGTACACCTTCTCACGCGCTGGTTGGAACTCGGTTCATGACGTCAAGTCAAAGCTAGTCAACAGTCGCGTGATCTCAGCCGTTGATGGATTCGCGCCATTCAACCCTAGCCGTCGATTTCAACCGAGTCAAAAACCTATAAAAGGCGGAAAATCAGGAAGTGATCTCTTACCTTCCTCATTCGTGTTTATCTGCAGTTACTATTCATCATCTTCTCAGATTTTGTCTAAACTTTTTCTACAAGATTTTCCTTCATTCTTATATATATCTTCTCAGTGATATTAAATGGCACACAAAGGAAAGAAAATGGCTTCTTCCAGACCCTCTCTAGTCCCCACCTCGTATGAAGAATCATTCGACCTGCTGGTTTCGAAGATTCACTTCGAGCAGATCCTATCTGACGATGAATTGGAGTCGTCGGTGTTGGCTCCCCTTGCAAATAAACTCAGGGAGAACGGCCTACTGGAATGGGCGAAGCTCTTCCCCTCCCACCTGCTCAGGCGCCAGGTCGGAGAATTCTATGTGAATCTGCAGTCGTCCATCGACAGCAGAGATGGAGTCACAACAGAGGTCTCTTGTCGGCAACGCGACATTCCGGCCAGAACCATTCGCCGTGTTTCTGTCCCCATTGCAGTGTCCGACGTTCTTCGCCACATCATACCTGTAAACCACACCGCCACGGACTTCGTTGAAAATATAACTGATGAGCAAGCCGATGAGTTTCTGGAGAATGCTCTGATCACTCCGGAAAGGTTAAAGAGCAATATGCAGAGGACCAAATTAAAGCCAGAACATCGACTCTTGTTTGATGTTGTCTCCAAGGTCGTGTTAGGCTACAGCGGAGCATTTGGAGACATCAGCCGACCGAAACTTAAACAGTTGCTAGCATTGGAGCACAAACACGAGATCAACTGGTTCCAATATTTTCTGAACCAGCTGACCCTGGAGAAGCAGAAGATCTCCAAGACCACAACCGACTCAGGGGAGAGATTGTTGAGTGTCAAGGGGACTTTAAATTTTGGTTGCAAAATATCTGCTCTGATCCTACTCGCAACCAAGGGTCAGAACATGGTATGGGAGGACTGTGAGGAGACCCCTGTGAAGAAATTGATGTTGTTCCCAACAGCAAAGAAGGCGCAGGAGGTGATTAGGAGTGTCTATACTCCTAAGGAGAAGAAGGATGCTGGGAAGACAACTGAACCCAAGGACACAGCTGAGGAGGCACCAGCTGTCACGCGTCCCTCCAAATCGAAAGCTGCACGCCGACGCAGAGCTGACTCGGAGAAAGAGAAGGCGGATGAGCCTGCCCAGAAGAAGCTGAGGGTGAGGTTTAAGAAGAAGGTTGCAGTGCCAGCTGAAAAGCCAGCTGAGGTGCCAGCTGAAGAGCCAGTTGAAGAGCCAGCTGAGGAACCAGCTGTTGATGCACCAACTGAGGAGGAGGCGCCAGTTGAGACGGCACCAGCTGAGGAGCCATCCAAGTCAAGCCACTCAGCTGAGGCAGCTGCCTTCAAGATCGTCCCTCGCGTTGCTGGAACTGATGAGGCGGAAGGAATGGAGACGGACGTGACATCGGATGCTTCTTCCTCCTCAGAGGAAATTGAAGACGTTCCAACCTCCCCCACGGCAGGAGTTGATGCCGTACCGCCCCAAGAGCCTCTTGCTCTATCAACCGAATCACAGCCAAATGTTCCGAGCTCATTGCTCGATGCCAACATTGAGACCGTTTCTTCGGCCAATGTTGAGGAACCTATTGATACCCCCTCCCCACAGAATCTAATATTCCGAGCTCCCAGCTCGATGCCAATGTTGAGACCACTTCTTTGGCCAACATTGATGAAACCCTTGAACTATTGCCTTATGAGAATCTATCTCCCTCCCCCATAGATGACGAAGCTGACCTTCAGGCCGTCGCGCTGGAGCATGAAGGCAAGGTGGCCTACTGCTTCCAGAAGCTGATAGGGATGTTCCCAGAAGCTCGCGACAAGCCAATCTTCGCTACTCTTGGAACCGAGTTGCTGTACCAGTTCAACCTGATCTTCAGTCACTGGTATGTGAAGGAAGATACAATCAGGGTACACAGCTGGGACCGGCTGAAGGCGGACGAGTCTCGCATCCGAGACTACTTCAACTATGCCAACCTGGAAGTCGCCTACAACAACAAGGTGGCACTGCTGACACGTCGTCTGCACCTCAGCAAGGCAGAAGGCACTGATACCAGGGAAACAGCTGGACAAGATTGCATTGAATTCCTTGACAACATGCTAATCAAGTCAGCTGACTTCCTCAATGATCTGGACGCAGCCGCCACCGCAGCAAAGAATGAAGAAAAAGAGCTTCAACTATACATGGTCAACCGTCAAGCCATGGTTACAGTTGAGCAGCCAGCTCTGATTGAACACCAAGCTCCAGCTGATCAGCCAGCGCCCTCAACTGAAGACATTTGTGAGCTGATAGCTGAGAGGGTGAACCAGCTGAGGATGGAGATGCTTGCCAACTTCCAGCAAAACAAAGAAGATCAGCTGAGGATGTTGGAAGCACAAGAGGAGAAGAACAAGCAGCTGGTGGAGGAGAATGTTTCACTAAAGACAAAGCTGGATGAATTCTCCTCCTCCACCAGCCAAGACATTTCTGAACTGAAGACGACCATCCTTGGGATCAAGTCTGAGCTGAACGTCTTCCAATCCTTGTCTGATTCCAACCTCGCTAAATCCCAACAGACTCAGGATGAAGAATGGGAGTCTCGGTTCGAGTCAAGATGGGCTGAGTTCGTTGCATTCCAGACCGAGGTAACTGAAACATTCGCTGGATTGAGGAAAGCCGAACAAGAGCGCCATGACTCCGAACTGGCGAAGAAGGTGGGAATAGAGTGCGCGGTCGATGAACTCTTCAACCGTATTCAACAAGCTGAACAACAGCTCACCTCTCTGGATGGATCAGTAGCCAACCTTGTTATTGATGCCAAAAAGGGGGAAGATAAAGAGGCGGATGTTGAGATGCAGGAGGAAGAAGAGACCCAGACCGAGGAAGAGATGCCAGCTGCTGCAAAATCTCAGCTGAGGAGAAAGACTGCACAGAAGAAGAAATCCACTCCCAAGTCAACCGAAGTCGGTGGAGCTGAAATGACAAAAGACTTGGAGCAGGCGGAGAATTTTGGAGTTTCTTACAACTCCATAGCTGAGATCGCAGCCGAGCTTGATTCGGAACTCGACGGTATCACAACCGAAGAGTGTATTGCAGCTGCCAAGGCTATGGATGTTGCTGAGAAAGATTATATGAATCCGAGCTGGATCAAGAAGTTTGCTGCCAGCCAAGCTCGAAGAGTCAACCAGTTTGAGGAGGAGCTGAACAAGATAACCAAGAACTTGGACCAGAACATCGCCTCCCGCAGCCGTCGCCGAATTGACAAACATCAGGTTAAGGCTGAAGCTCAGCTGAGACAGCAGAGGTTGCCAGGGAAGGTGAAGGTCCAAAGTCGGTTCAGGCATGTAGATAAGTGGATGCCAGCCAAATGGAACGAGGACTGGGAGTCGTTCAAGCAAGAGTTTGTGAACGACTTCTATTACAGAAAAGTCTTCTCAACCGACGATCCGAGGAGAGCTTTCAAGGAAGCGTTGATCGAGCTGCACACTAGGGACCCGGGGATGATCAGCCAGTTCAGGCGTGCGATGATAGAAGCAAAACTGGATTTGAACACTGTCCCCGTCCCTCAGAAGATTACATATAAGCCTCTCTTCCTCCCAGACTCTCGCAATCCCAACAGAACAAAGATTGCAGTTGAGGCAAGGCAAGTCTGCAAAGAGCACGGGGTTGACATTTCGAAGGAGTCAGCTGAAAAGAGAGAGATTTTTGTTAGAATGTTTAGTAAGTATGGACTCAAGTATTAGCTCAGTTAGTTTTTGCTCGAGAGAGCCGTACTACTCTAGGATTGTCGAGATCATACTGGAGTCCTTTAAGCGTTCTATTTCATCAGTCTATACTTCTAGCGCTACCTATCTTGGTCAGCTATCATAACATATTGTCTACATATTATTGATCATGTCCTATACTTTCATGGAACATCATATCATTGCATATCACATCTTTTCGTAGCATTTTATATCATATCACTTCATAGCCATATCATATCATATAGTCATATCATAACTTTTTGTAACCATATCATATCATTAGCTTGCCTCATAAAGGACTCATCATGGTAACTATCTCAAAAGAGGTATCATGTGGGACAATGTCTCAAAATGAGGATTCATGAACTGTCGTGCCTTAAAAGAGGACTCATAAAGTATATATCATATCATCACAACATCTTACAACGTAGCATAACATAATATCTATTCGTATCATACCATAGTTCATTAACATTTGATATCGTAATATCTCGTCATCATCATATAATGAAACAGATAGCAAGACATGAGCATCATACATACATAATTCACTTAATGGGTTAATGTACTACCTTTCTTTTTTGCCGACGTGGAAGAATGAGAGGGATGTCATGAATAACTTGACATTTCGATAAACTTGACACAGACATCAAGAATTCTCAACTTTGGAAGTTCCAAGTTAAAGTGAGACTAAGTGTGAAAGAATGAATAAGGTTTCTAGGGCTCAGAGCGAACGAACGAACTGCTTTGATACCATCATGTAGCGCCCCGCCACCCGGGCCTATGCAGATTGGGCGGGCCGCTACGGAGGTGGATGAAACCGTAAAGACTTAATCTCGAATAATAACTCGATCTGAAAGTAAATGAAAGCGAAAAGATGATTATTGATATTAATCGTGTTGGAAAATTTATTAAAGTTTTGATTGATTCCAAAACCAACTGACCCCAAACGAGTAGATGTTGCCAGATCCTATTGTTAATAGTTAGGCTCGCTGTTTGAGCATTGTTGAGATTTTATCTTTACAGGTCTCCAGCTGAAGACGACAACAAGGCATCACTCGGAGAGAACATCAGATGTAATTAAAGACAACTGAGTTTTAAAAAGGGGGAAGTTACGTTCACAAGATAGAACATCAGTTGAGCAATTCAAAAAGAAAGAAGAAAGTTATCTGAGCGTTCGAGCCAACTGAGCGTTCAAGTTTTAGAACATCAGCTAAGTTCAAAGGGGGAAGATACAAGAGAACATCAGTTGTAAGAAAGACGACTGAGCATTCGAAGCCAACTGATCAGAGTCAGATACAAGAAGGACATCTGGGCGTTCAAGATGGAACATCAGTTGTAGGACTAAATCAGTTAGATCAACAGCTTGAAGTTCAAAGTCAGCTGAGAGTTCACATGTTCCTACTCAGACAGAAGCATTTAGATAGAACATCAGCTGAAGACCAATCAGATGAAGATCAAACGACTCAACCGACTGTCAAATGTTGGAGGTCAAAGGTTAAGATTTGAATTTCAAACAAGGAAGTCACGTGAAGGTTTGACTCTCTGTCATTACCTCATTTGGCCCAACACAAGGCTATCTCAGATGGAAAGCAGAAGCATGCAGTTGCCAAATCCCGAAAGTCTACAGAGATGAGAGACAAGCCATCGCTTTCAAAGAACAGAGATCAACAGCTCTTCCAACGGCTAGTTGATTCTCTCCGCCTATATATAGAGGCCTTCATTCATTCAACAGAGATACAAGACAGACAAGAGCAAGAAGAGATCAAAGAGCTAAAGAAAGAACCAAATACTTCACACGAGCTGAGCTGCATTCAATCTCTTAGAACATCATTAGTTGAGAGTTCTACAGTAATAGATTCTGTCTTAGTGTCTTTTGATCCAACCTTGAGAACATCACTAGTTGAGAGTTCGTAGAGTGTTAGATCATAGCTCACTTCTTGTTCGAGCTATTAGTTGGAACCCCACCCTTTCTTACACCTGAAAAGGTTATTAGGACCCTACTCTTCCCGTAACTGAGTAGATAGGTTGATTAGTACCCGTAAACTAATCTGTAAGGTTGATAAGTACCCGTAAACTTATCTCAACGGTTGCAAAGCCCGCGTAAGCTTTGTGGTTTGTCCAGAAGAACTTGGATTGAGTTGTGTTGACTCACAACTCCCCGTGGACGTAGGAGTTATCTCCAAACCACGTAAATCTTTGTGTGTTGTGTTTATTTTTCAGTTGTCTTATTGCATATTCAACTGACCAACTAACCTGCATACAAACTGCATTCTTCCATATCAATTGTCTTGGTTATTGACCAACCTTGCCTTTAAGCGTGAGTTGATTTTTATACGAGTTAATTTTCACCACATTCCGCACAGCACTTCACTTCCAGCTGAGTGTTTCTTACTCGGTTGTGATTCCAACTGAGTTACATTACTCGGTTATGTTATTTTTTTGGGGGTTGTTTTTAAAAAGCTTTATCTGGTGTATTCCCCCCCCCCCCCTCTCATACACCAGAACTCATATCGGGACCATCAAATTGAAGTATAAGAGTTGGAATAAGAGGAGTTGAGGAGGATTATTTTTCGAAACAACATTTGCCCTAGCTTAAGATAACTAGGGGTCGATGTATGAGGACACCGGCCCCGCACTACGGAAGCGTTCAAATCACAACTGTCTATGAGAGATAGTTAAGACTAAAATGAGGTAACAAAGTTTAAAGGTTATAGATTCAATGAGAATACAAATAAGGTACTTAGACTGCAGAAGACATAAAGTAAGCCAATGATGACGATCACAAGATCGTCACCCAACATGCACTTGACAATACCGACATCAGCCCCTTCACACCCACGTCGTTCAACCAGCATTAGGAAAAACAATGCAGGGGGCTGAGTACAAAAGCACTCAGTGATTCCGTGCCCCTCTTTGAAAAACATTTTACAGAGAGATATTGCATGCTTCAATACTTATGGAAAGGAAACTTTAGTAAAAACACCTTTCACATAAGCAAAACAATTTTGAATGTAAACACGAGTACTCGTATCAAAACTTCTCACATTCTTGGGTTACCATCCCGGTTCAAATAGAGGGGAGCCACTCCCTCTATCCGCACAGTCATAATTTCATGTGCGCACTACCTTGGCTTGATCAAAGCTCAAGGCCGATCGTATATAACATGTTCCATACTTGATCAACCACAAGCAATTTGAGCATAAAAACATTTAAGCATGCATATCATATAAAAAGCTTTTTGGTCTTAATAACCCGAAATGTTACCTCGTGGGAATCTAACCCACACTTGAAAATAGGATAATCCACCTTTCACTTCTGAAAAGATAAGTCCGGTCCTTGAATTCTATTGTCGAATTCTCCTACAAGACGGTCTTAACAATTTTAGGCCTTTAATTCAAGGAGAAGATTAACAGGCTTATAACAATATCCTAGGTCTACCTATTCCCAAAATATCCTTAAGTCTTTAAGAAAAACTCGACGAGTGGTCTCTTCATGTTTTTTTATTCATAAACACGGACCGAAGTCCAAGACTTTACAACAATGTGATTTTGAAAATTCATGCCATGCTACGCACATAAGAGTTCATGTAGTTCAAGTAATATATTGCCACATTGAATGTGACATAATCGATACTTAAAAGAATTTCATAAGTAATCTGTTTATCTAATCAAATAATTGATTAAAGTATCGATTCTCCAATATCCTTTATTAAGCGAGTACTTAGAACATTCCTCAACATGCATTAAGCAATAAACATGTCTAGAAAATAAGTATACTTTCTTAGCCAAATTTTCATACCAAGGCTCATATAGACATTTGATCAACCACATTATTTAATAATCATTTTGAACCTAACATCTAATAAAAATAACTAAAATCATTTAATAAGCTCATGTTTTATTCTTGCATGCATACGTAGCATATAGGTTCGTCAATCAAGTCATTACACATAGCGTAAATCGTAAAATATCATAGGCATGAGGAAGAAGAGTGAAAACTGCCCAAGGCATTTCTACAGACAGTTGGTGTGCAATAAAGTTCTTTCAAGTAGTCATGCTTAACGTATTATAACAAACTGATGAAGGATGACAAAAATATACTGATTATCATTCTGGAAACCTTTCACTGCATACTTTACTATGAATTGGCCTCATGTAAAAATTAGCTACGGTTTAAGAGCTACAATGAAATGAATAAGGATAGTTACACAATAGATTCTCAACTTAATAAAACCAACTCATAGACTAAAATTAGTAACACATGCTCAAAGATTATGTAATTCAATACCTTCTTCACCTTCATTATTCTGGAAACAAGTTTTAATATTAAGATAATACAATTATATGCCGAACCCTGAACTCTGAACCCGAAAATTCGGGGATCTACACACGTTGACTCAAAGATTTTTGCTGGATTATTGCTGCATCATTCTGTTCTATGTGAAGGACATAAAGGGAGTTAATAATCAAAACCCGTTTCTTATTATCGTTTTCTCGTTTAAATCTTTTATTATGAGTTTTCCTAGCTTTAGTTCAGTAATTGTTGCATTTCATATTTTAGTTTAAGTTTCCGAAAACCACCAACTTGATTTACTGTTTTATTTTTGTTTTAGTTTTTCAGTAATTGAGATGGCTTATTTTCTAGTTTGCATTCCCTATGGAAACGATCTTGGAATACTTCCATTTATTACTTGTTGAGACTACGTGCACTTGCGTACTAAATTATGTTAAATATTCTCTTACATAACAACAGTAGGTCACGCCGAAACACACTCGATGTCCGAAGGTTATAATTCAATGCCTCCATATGCTCGTTGTGCCATCATGCAGGTAATACAAACTACGCCACCATATTTTGATTTACTACTTGTATCGTTACATAGGGGGTAACTAATGTGCTCAAAATTATGTCTACAGTTTGGAGACGGGAAATTCTATGATGCATGAGACCAGTGGATGTTCTGGAAGAAAATGTTATATTGTATGACATGACTGTGAAGTGCGCACTGAACAGGTTTCCATTACGTATCGTTGAAGTGATCTATGTTCACAGTAATGTGTACAATATGGAGTCAAGAGTGGACCTATTTTTTCGTATTCTTTTTCAAAGATTGAATTGAATTTTGTATTATTTTAATAAGAATATCTGTACAAACTAAAGCATGACAACATCACTATTTTCTACCAACTATGACTCACACACACTACAACATTCTATATACAATTAGTCACTGCCATAGCGTAATCCATAATGAAAGAGTTGTCCGCAAAATATTTTTCTGAAACAATGATCATTTCCTACCTCCAGTTTTGTTGGATCAACACCGAAAGCCAAACATTCAATGAATTTTTTCGGCGACAATGTCGCAACTTGATCCGTTCATTGCTTGAGGAGGACTCACAGAAGGGACAACTTCAAATTGTGAACTTCGAAGCTCCGTGATGCCCATCTTCTGCCACAACCCCTTCGTTTGAATAATTGAATCAAGGTTTTTGGCCATTACAGTAAATGGTGGAACGATGTCCTTCCAGAAATCATAGTTTAAGGAGTCATACGTTATGATCCGATGCTCCGTGAAATTGATCTCATATGCCACCCAGTAGCCATCGTTTCAAATTTCTACATGACCGACCGTGTACGTAGGGAAACACATGTCGACTTATTAAGTCTGTGTTGTCTCTACAAAGGGCACTCTGTATTTTACGAATGTAACGTGCATTAGTTTTAAAAAATATACATCAGGGTGGAGGGAAAAAAAATTTAAAGAAATACTCATACCGTCGGCCAATGAAGCAACACACCCCAATCCTTTGAGGCCTTGGTTTCAGTACTTGCAAAACGATTGAATTTTCATATGAGAAGGCATGTAAGGGCATCCACATGTTGAATTAATATTGCACAATACATCCACGGGTTATGCGCATGCGTTATCAAAATCATGAATACATATATATAATCACAAATATTGAGAAAAATGCTCACACTATCCTTAAGCCAACCAAGTGGACTGTCGACAAAGTCAAACCATTGAGCACAAACATTTTCACCACTCGGAATCGGAATGGTTTCAGGCCTGCAGGTAATAATCAAGTAAAATGCATACCGTTAAGTTCTGAAATAATAGGGGAACAAGAGTTACATTCAATGAAGATGTATGATGACATGATCAAAATCAAACCGTGATTTACTAGAGCTCCACCATACTTCATAATCGCTCAGGACACCAGATAACAGTTGAAGGGGGAGAGAGTTGAACTCGCACTCGGGAATATCAACACTTGTGGTCAAATCCAGTGGCCTTGGATCATTTTTTTTTTAATCTAGAGCTGAAACTGCTCGGTTCTTTTATGTGCCTTGGAGCAGACAGAAAGGCAGTTGGTTCGGCGGCCAATGTAAAAGTCAATAGAATTGGTAGGTCCGTAGTACCCGAAGCACTGGAGTAATCCAGTCGTACGACAGATACACATGCTCGTCAGAGTCTTCGATGATGTATTCGGCGGGTTGAAATGATGACTCATGCAACGGCAATATGGAAATGGGATTAACTTGAGTCTCAGGTAGTGGTTCTAAGAACGCATCCTAAAAAGGACTGGACTGTCTTTCAATCCCATTAAAAATGTGTCCAAGATCTGCATCGTGTTCACTACCACCAGAGCATAAAGGATCACCCCCTTTCAAAATCATAATTTGTTTCCTTTGCTTCGAACTAACTGTAGTATCTAGTGAGAAATTAGAACGGGACGCATTACTCGTGTCTCCGGCAAGAGTGCGTTGGCCATAATGCATCCCACCAAATCGTTGTAAAGTATCAACCAATAACTTCTTTACCTCTACGACCTCACCTTGAACCGCATCTAGTCTTCTACCGTATTCATCTCTCGTGCAAGCTAATTCAGACCGTAGTCGACCATCATATTCATCAAACTTTGAAATTACACAAATCCTTTAAAGTTAAACAGCTCATTTATTCAATTCAACGAAATTAATCATACATGATTAAATTAAATCAGCACACCTTATTGCCATATGCTACATCCTGTATTTCCTTTTCAGCATCCGAAAAATCATCATTACCTTCATCTCTCCTACTAGACCGACGAGGTCCACTACCTTCTCCGATAAAATTTTTCTTTCCCAACCCCGTTTTATCTTCTTTCCTAATGTCACATTCATCATCATGAGGGGAGAGTATGCCTTTACCGACAAAGTCATCACTTGGAGGCACAACTTTGGTAGGGTTATAAGACACGCCCAAGCTGGACAGTATACACATCTCGGCCTCACTTGGCACCATGGCCACCTGAAAGTGTGGAATTCAAACATGCATGCATGCGCAACAAGAAACAATTAATTTCACTCTAGAACAACACTTACAGGTTCTGAGCAGGATGTAGGCTGGAAGAACCGCTTAAGGTCACTGAAATGAAAACAGTATTGGGAGTTCCATCTTGACATCCTCGGTACAAGGTCATCGGTATTTTCAACACAATGTGCAGCATAACAGCCCAAACCCGGTACTACCTCGTAAGCCCAAGCTTGTAAGGCAAAAATAAAGCCATTGGCTTCGCAAGTTTTAGATTCTGAGGTCTTGCTCTTGTCAGTGTTGTGAAGGGATTTTCGACCTCTGTGCAGGGTCCAAACGAGGAAATCATATGCCGCACGATCCCAAGAAAAATGGTGAAATACAGTAAAGTCATCGATGAGGTGGAAAAAATGCATGTCTACGGCTTTGGATGTAAACTGCTTTATCAGAAGTACCGAGTAGACGAGGAAGAGGCTACCCAACTTCAGCGACGCAACAGAGTTAGGATTGCGCTTCTATTCTGTGTCGAATTGATATAAAACTTCTTTGACATCAATTCTTCGCTGCGAACCAAAAAACTTAATATGGATATCACTGCAATTGTGAAGAGGCTTGTCATTTGGTTGGAAGCTCAATCCAGTCATGAAAGCGAACTCAGTAGGCTCAAACTCGATTAAGGAGTTGTTTATACGGAAAACTAAGGTATCACGCTTCTCCGACCAAGGCTCCAAGCAACTGAGAAGATGGTGGATAACCTAGCCTTGAAACTCATACTTACGTATATTGAACAGTGGGCCAAAACCTGATCCCAAAATAATTATTTTGTTTCTTTCAGACAACTTATTGAGAACATGGCTTATGTATGAGATCTTGCATCTCGATGACAGCAGTGCACCTACATGGTAAACCAAATTATGTGTAGCAACTAACATGTTGAAGAAACAAAGCCACCATAATATAATCAACTCACACTCACTAAAGCTTTAAGATCTCATAATGTAATCAAGCACTCACTAGCTAAAGCTTTAATATTTCATTACATGCATAAACATGGTCTATATTTGACATTACATCAATCAACAATGCAAGCCACTCTTAATACTATATTTACAATCACAAACTTCAAACGGTTCTTCGAGCTTACATACATTTGATCAGCATATGTGTCTGTTAAGCACACGTGGAGAAGAACATCTATGCAATCATATTTTAGTTCAACATAAAGGTACCAAAAATGCCTAAAACATCGAAAATAAACCCTACAACCAGAATGTTGATTTACTGCATTCTATCTGGGATCACCATATTAAGTAATTAACAAGTTTAACAATGAAATACAGGAGCAAGAAATGAAATCAAATCGTTACCTTTTTCAGCCGAGGGTTTTCTTAATTTCAGTACTTTTGTACTCTGTTTTCTCTTCTTTTCCACCCTCGGCGCTGAGGTGCTACATTCCCTATCGTCGTCGTCCTCGTAGGAAGGAGCAACATTGACACTATTCTTGCCCCCGTCACTCACAGTATCCTCTTTTGGGCGAAAATTTAAATTTGGGGGGGGGGGGGAGAATTGGAGGAATGGGTATTTCCGGTTTGGGGGTCGGAATAATGAAACTTGGCAGACAAACGACGAAGAACACTAACACCCAAAATGAAGAAGAAGATGCAGAGGAATGTAATCACCAATTCAAGAAAACTAGTAGGAGAAAGATAAACACTAACCGTGAAGGAAGTCGAGATGAAAGAGGCGTAGGAGACGCTTCGATGGAAACGCGACGATTTCTGGCCGATACAATATCTGGCCTTAATGGTGTGACGTCATTAATGGGCTGCAGACTCGAGGTAAAAATTAGGCATTGTTAACCGTAAATCGAATATAGTTTCGGGCCCATTGACAGCGTGTTGGGCCACGTATTGTTTTTCATTATTTAATGTCAAGTAGCGCTGATTTGGCACCCGACCTATCAGCGCTAGATGTAGCATGGACATTCCCATTAATTAGTTGACGCGAGAATTAATTAAATTACGCATCAATCAATTCTGACTGATTTGAAAGAAAAATAAATTGTATAAACCCTATATAAAAAAATGTTTTACTTACATTCATGACATGTTTGAAATAGGGAAATCCTAAAAATACTATTACTACTTTTATAGCCCCTTAACTAAAACTATAAAAATGTACAAATTTCCCTTTATAGCTCCCTATTATAATTAACTGTTGGGATTATAAGGCAAAATTGTACATTCATTTTCATTTTAATTATTATTTTTAGTTAAATTTAGAATTACCTAGTGATAAACTTATTTACCATTATTCACGGAAGGGTGATTACACAGTAAGCTCTGTATATGAGTTGATTTGTTCTATGACGTTGGATAGGGATCTTGATGTTACTGGAAAATGGAAGGCGTTGTGGAAAGTGCGAGTTCCTTCTAAAGTAAATTTTTTTCGTTGGAGGGCTGCACATTATTGTTTACCAACAAAAGAAAAACTATTGAGTAAAGTTGTACAAGTTAAATCAAGATGCGAGATTTGTGGAAGTGGTTATGAATCTTCTTGGCACTTTTTGTGCTTGTTTGTTTGTTGAGGGTTGTTGGGAAGCAGCGGGTTTGAGTGATATAATGCAGCGTGGTATAGAGGAGAGCGTTTCGTTTACAGACCTATCTTCTACTACATTATTAGTCACAATGATGTTGATATAAGTCCTAAGTGGAGTATGATGCTTTACCAGATTTGGAAGTGCATGAATAATAAGGGTTTGCACAATAAGCATCATGTTCCTCATATTGCTCAGAGAATGGCTTGGACTATCTGAATGAATGGTCACTTTTTCAGAATGGTAGATTGAGAGCCACTGAACAGCAAAGAGTTAGAACAAGTTGTAAAGGATGGCATGCTTTGCATTATGGCTGGTTTGTGTGTGAAGTTGATGATGATGATATCTTTTTTGCATGCTCTAACCAAACAGGTATTGGTATTGTTATTAGAAATGCGTTCGGTGAGTTTATGGCAGCCAAAACAATTCATATTGAAGGTGTTTTGAGGGTAGAAGAAAGTGATGCGATGGGTTTACACAAAGCTCTTTCGTGGATTAAGCAACAAGGTTTAGACAAAGGTTGAATTTGTTACTAATAGCAAGGTCGTTTCCATTGACATGTCCTCACAAACGAGGAATTCTTCTGAGTTTGGCGCTTTAATAGAAGCGTGTTGAGAGATTATAAATGATAATATTCACTTTATTGTAAAGAATGTGAGCGATTATAAATGATAATATTCACTTTATTGTAAAGAACATGAGCCGCGAATACAATATGATGCCCCCACAAGTTTGCTAGAACGTCGATTGATATTTTTAATCCATATATTTGGTATGAACCTCTGTCTAACGTGGAGGATTTTCTTGATTTACCTTGTGCTTGTGAGACATAAATTGATTCATAATTCTTCCAAAAAAGAAAAAAATATTACCTATTGAAATAAGAATCATAACATAAGCCTTCCCTAGAATTTAGGTAAAAGAATTTTGGCCTACAATACTTTTGGGCCGATAAAAAAAAGCCTTATAGCCCAAGTTCCAATCAAATAGCCCGACTATATTTCATAGTATAAGCACGGACAGGTGTATGTAGTATACATTTAATAATATTCAGACACATTGTGGCCAGTCACACGCGTTAAAAATGGTAATATTATGAGATACTCCTTCCGTATTATATATAAAGTCTCATTTCACACATTTCACATGTATTTTTTTAAAAGTCTCATTTCACTTTATGGACTCATACATTCTCAAGAATCTCTCTTATTTACACTCATTTATCATTGATGAAACCCCCCTTCTAACAACTTTATCACTACCTTTTATCAATATCACTACTTTTTTATCAATACCACTACCCCTACTTTCTAACTTTTACCCCACTCAAAAATATTTTACCAGTTTTTTTAATATCCGTGCTCATTTAAATTGGGACTTTATAACTAATACGGAGGGAGTAACAAATAAATACATAAATGCTAAATAACAGAAGCAGCATCAAAACTTGCCATGCATATTTTTTGCAATGAACGTAAATGCCACTCCCTTATTTATTTTTCAAATCTTTATATTATTTTAATTTAGCAATGTTCAATCTGTATAACACACTACATGATTGTTTTCGTTTATTTGTTAATATATAGTGTTTACTGATGAAATAAAAAACGTAAGCTCCTTACGTATATGTGGGGAGGTAATGTAGTTTTTCAGGGTGTTTAGTTGTTTCATATATAAGCCTATTGCATTATGGATTGAAAGTGTCTCGACATTCTCAAATTCTTGATATATTTATATTGAATTTCATATAAAGAGGCCGAATAATATAGATTTCACTATATTGAAAGTTGAAACACTAATATTTGTGACTTACAATCTTTATTAACACTCCCGGTTTTATGATAATTTAGTAGTAAAATTTTTACATAACTAATGAATCACATTCTTTTATATATATATAGATTCCCCACAGCTCCATTCTAAAATTGTTTTAAAAGATACATAAGTCGAGTTATATATGTTTAAATAAGTGAACATCTATAATTTACAATCTTGTTTTTTTAATATATAAATTTCAATCACGCACGAGATATTCAAAGTTCAACAAATACAAAACAAGCTAATACAATAACTCTAAACAAGACGATGAATTACAAATTCAATTTCCCAAACTAAAACAAGCGCTGCTAGAGAATATCTAGGCAAAATTAAAACCTCTCACTTTGATCATCTTAATAAGGTTCTCACAACAATTCGACATATATATTCTTAATAATATCGCATTCCGATAGTTCTCGACATAAGTTTTGCACCACTCACCAGACTTTTATTCTTTGCAATCTCCAAATATTGCTTACAATGGTATAAATGACTTACATGCCATGATGACCAACATAGTACTAAACAAAATCTAACACTTACTTATTCCTAATTTTATATGCAAACAAGTGGACGAGACAAAAGAACATGATCAACAGATCCACAATCATATTTCGTTATATCAATATACTCCCTCCGTCCCGTTATTCTTGTCATGTTTTCTTTTTCGGGCTGTTCTATTATTTTTGTCCTGTTTTTTTTTTGGAAATAATTAGAAGATAATTAATTTGTTAAACGATTCACTTTACACCTTTCATCATACTTTTTCACCTCATTTTTTGTACCATTTACTATTCTCCTTCTCTCTCTACTCACTTTATTCTACTTTATTTCACTATTCACTCTCTCTCTCTATCCACTTTATTTTACTTTACTACTTTATTTCATTATTTACTCTCTCTACTCGCTTATTTTACTTTAAAAACTATACTAAATATATATTTTATTCTTAATTTTTTTTCCTTAAACTCCGTATCTAAAAGAAATAAGACAAGTTTTGTGGGATGGAGGGAGTACAAGTTATCTAACTACAAAAGTTGAATAATAGATATCGAGACAAAAACTACATTATCCAAAATTTGAGGACATTTTAAATCGAGATGGAAACTACATCACTTTGATCTTCACGTAGTGTTGAATTATAGTACTACACTAGTAGTATCTACTCCCTCCGTATTATATATAAAGTCTCATTTCACACATTTCATATGTATTTTTTAAAAAGTTTTATTTCATTTTATGGATTCATACACCTTTAAGAATCTCTCTTATTTATACTCATTTATCATTGATGGGCTCACCTTCCAATAGTTTTATCACTACTTTTTATCAATATTACTACCTTTTTGTTAATACCACTACTTCTACTTTTTAACTTTTACCCTATTCAAAAATATTTTACCAATTTTCTTAATATTCGTACTCATTTAAATTGGGGGACTTTATAACTAATATGAAGTAAGTAGCTAGTAAAGTAGTGGAACTTTAATTCCCGTGGTTTTTGTTTGATGTACAACTCTACAAGTTGTACTTAAAAATGGTACAATATTTCATGGTAGATGGGTCCCAATTTACAGGTGAAATAATGGGTGATTTTTGTCAGCAATAATATCATTGAGAGTTGCAATCTCAAATTTCAATTTTGTTGCAAAATCCAACCAATTAGAAATTGGGAGTTTCTCTCTGAAAAATTGAAAAAAGAAATGAGTTTCTTGTTGGATTCCATAGTTTCGCGGCTTATGCCAGTTCATTTCACACTGTTTTTATGTTGTAGGAGTACAATTTTTTGTGGGCATATTATCTTAAATTAGAATATCCTAGTATACTCTATTTTATTTATTTTATATTTTTAGATACTTTTTTTATCCCTATCTAAAAATATTTTTTTATGTCTCTACAGGACATCCAATCAGTGCGGTTTCAGTTTGTAAGCAATAAAATTTCGCGTTTAAACCACACCGCTCTCCCTCCCCATGTCAATCCCAAAAAAAAAAATCATGAATACAGTGGACTAAAAGTGCCAATAAACGATAATTTATTTTAATTCATTTTGTTAATAATATTGGAGTATTACGGTAATAAAAAACAAAATGTTGATGTGGACGAATGGAGTATTGAAAATATAATTTACATGTTTGAAATTTATAGTTCCTATCGTTAATTTTAATTAGCTTAGTCTTAAAGTTCATCTTGATACTGATTTATACTTTTTTCGAAAATAATAATATTTCCAATACCCTCATACCACCATAATCTTGTCGAGGAAGATTTCTACAATTGAAAATTATTAGTTTTATAGTCATTTAAAAAAAAAAAAAAAAAAAAAAAAAAAAAACACGTTCTATGATTGGTGCACCACATTTTCTGCTAAATTTCCTTTGACTCGGGATGTGTTTCATCCGTTCTTCCTTTTCAATTTATTAATGTGAAAATGTTGGCAGTTTTGTAGATTGAAAAGCAAGATTAATTTAATTATATGTACCAAACTCAACTTGTTTGTTGTTGCCAGTAAAGTTCAAA
This sequence comes from Schizonepeta tenuifolia, assembly GCA_029490685.1. NCBI lineage: Eukaryota > Viridiplantae > Streptophyta > Magnoliopsida > Lamiales > Lamiaceae > Schizonepeta > Schizonepeta tenuifolia. The sequence continues at coordinate 74,456,468 of CM055958.1, forward strand.
TAGTTTTTCATATATAAATGTGTGCGAGAAAACACAACTCAAAATAAAATATGTGAGAGAAAACAGTATCTCGTTAAATACAACATAATTTGGATCTTTTGTTATATAATAGCATTTTAACCCATATTTTAGTTTGTATGTTGTATTATGTACATTTTTCAATTCCCTTAACATTTATATACGCAGTATAAGTAATAATTGAGACAGCAGTGAGTATTATGTTTCTACAGGTCTATTAATTCTCAATCAGGAAGAAGAATGATACGCAAGGGATGAAAAATCTCTCACTTCGTAATTTTAAAATGCGTACGTAATTGTGGGTCGCGCTTTAAAAAACTTCGTAATTTTTCCTTTTTTTTTTGAACATTTGAGATTTACTGTATTTCTTTTTATTACTCTCCCTCCGTCCACGATAAGTGTGGTCCGAATTTTTTTTTTGGACAGTGCACGATAGAGGTAGTAATTCTATAATGGAATTAATGACTATACTTAAAATGTACCCTTTTACCGTTTATTCCATTTATTTGTATTCTTCATATAAGAGTAATGATGTCGTAGTTTGAGATTATTATTAAAAAGGAATAAATGAAAATTACAAGAAAAAGGAAACAATAAACGGAAAAAAAGAAAGCTACCTAAGGGGCTAATTAAATAGAAAGAAAAGAAAAGAGGAAAAACATAATCTAGCCGTCCATGCCACCGAGACGACTAGAAAGCTAAGCTAAGATCCGATTTTTCATCATGTGCCTTTAAAGCATTGTCATCCTCAGGATCTTTTCCAGATAAGACATGCTTACTCCTAGTATCATATAAGAGTAATAATGTACTAACACATTCTTCACTCACAATACTTTTGCCACTCACTCTCATTCACTCTATCACTCTTACAACTCGTATCACTCCTTGCGTACCATACTTATCGTGGACGGAAGAGTATCTTTGCTAAAAGTAACAGTGGTAATTAAAATAACCTTACAAGAAATGATTATCCATAAAGAGCAACTCTCATGTGCGGCAGGTTGCATTTCACATGCGACCGGGTCGGGTCGGGTTGACCCGTTGACCCGGTCAGTTTTTTTTAGCTCCGACTTTGCTCCAATTATTAATATTAGGATAATCGGCGGGCAACAATTTAGACTTTTTCGGCTAGCTCCGAGGCCTTCGGCTTCCCTCGCTCGAATCTTGACCAAAGAAGAAGCGGCAAACAAAAAAACGAAGAGGCAAACAAAAAAAAGGTGCAAAAAAAAGTAGATTTTTTAGAGCTACAAAGGCTGCAAAGGAATACCAAGAAATTTAATCCTTAGGGAGATCTTTCTCTACTCTCCTACTTCTTTAGTAATCTGAGGGGGATCCTATAACTACCTATTTAGGGATCAGTTACAGTTGGGAATCTCTATAGGCAGGGAAATCCTTAGCATCCTGGACCTGAGAGAAGTGGTGATCTCGTCTTGCTTGCTGGGAGAGAGGAAGCTTCCGGACCACCTTTTCTAGCCGAGCGATCACTCAACAATGAACACTAACTGAAAGCGGCCGGGAATGAGTACCTATCCCTTACGGGAATCGAACCTGTGTCTTCAACATGAAAAGACGATGTCCTAACCACTGGACGAAAGGGACCAAAAAGCCATTCTTCATATAGCTCAGAAAAAAGAAATTGAAATAAAAGCTGAAAAATAAAAAAAAAGGAAACTTGAAAATAGGAAAAAAAAATCGGAAAAAAAAAGGCTCGTGCACCCCACGCGCCCCACCTGCCATAAACAAGTATTTACGATCCATAAATATAAAGAACCATGTACGTAGTTACTTGTTTTAATAACATAAGGAAACAAGTTATTTCTGATTAGAGGTTGCGTTTACTTGGGCCAAGTCTTTGTGTTTGAGCATTATTTCAGGATTGTTTCCGCATAATAAGATGAGAAATGCGAAATGAGAAAGCAACTTCCAAACTCAAAGAAACTATGTGCTATACGGGCCCCACTTTCCAATCATTGCCCAATTTATTTTTTCCAGTTCCTTTTCATCCTAAATAGTAGTAGTATACTGTAAGATTTATCAATGAAAGATTTGGGTCTCGTATATTTCATAGAAAGAGCTTGTAAGCTCAAAATAACCTTCTTCATTTTCGAACAAATCTTTTAACAGCTTCATTTTTTCAATTTCATATTTAAATAAATGAGAATGGCGTGAACACATCAAATGTTATTGTTTTATCCAATATTCAAAAACATGCAGTACAATCTAATATCTCTTACAAAATTAACTCTCTCTAGATGCGAAATAAACATTAAAGTTTATTATCATTTAAATTCAAGTGTTGCAAAAAGTAGTCGTTTATACCTCACTCGGCCACAACATATGTGCATCCTCCTTTTTTGTTGTTGATAGTAGTAGTAGTAGTAGAGCAGAAATTAGAAAACAAAACACGATTTGCATTGAAGTATCTTGTGCGCGCATCTACCGTAGTGACAGCTGGCGTAACGTCACATAAATAATGGATGCTATTCTAACAACCAATCATGAGTATTGCATGCATCAATAACTTAACTTATTTCTTTTGCTAGTAAACCTCACCTCACATATCCATGGCAAATTTTCGACGATAAAATAAAATACGAAATGAAATTAATTAATCCCTGAGTTGAAAAATGAAAACTGACAAGTGACAACCCATACCCATGCATACCGAAATTTCCACCGCACACAAAAACTGAGATTTCTTTTTTTTTAACAATTTACAGTTTTCCAAACAGACAGACCCCTACCAGCCGTAAAGTAAAACCCTCTCTCAGTCTCTGCTCCCCCATACCGCGTAACGTTAACCACTTTCTTCTTCACAATCACCCGCTATATAAACCCCCCCCGGCCCTTTCTATCACAACACACACAATCCACGAATTAAACAAGAATACTTTCTCACACTAGATCTCATCCTCTCTCTAACTACAACTCCCTCCACCATTTCCAAATTTCCACAACGCACTACATGCAGGTGCAGCAAAAACCAGCAAAAATGTCGAAAAAGACGACCTCAGTCGTGGCGCGAAGAGCGTGGGAGCTCCTCCGCGCGCTAATGTGCGCCAGAAAGGGCGAATTGTGCAGAAACGGAGTCGCACTCACCGTCAACATATTCCACAAATTGGTGAGGAAGCTGATCCATTCCACCAACGAAGAATCGCGCACGGCGCTGCTCTACGGCGATCACGAATTCTCCTTCCAGAACACTCCGCTGGTGCACGTGCGGATGCACCGGCCGGCGGCGCCGCTGCGCTTCAAGCTGCCGCACATTCCGTGCATCAGGCCGCAGGCGGCGGATCGCGACGCCGACGAGGATGACGTAATGTGGTGCGATCGCACGTGCTATTTGAAGGACGGGGGAGAAGAAGAAGAAGAAGAAGAAGAAGAGGAGGCGATGAGCGAGGATAGTGAAGAGGGGATTGATGAGAGGGCGGAGGAGTTCATAGCTAAGTTCTATGAGGAAATGAAGCTGCAGAGACAGATATCGTACGTGTGATGTGATAATATAATGGCGGATTTTGGGATTCGTGATCGCCATTTCTGTTCATATTTTATACTCAGCTTCCCCGTTTATTGATTTTTGTTTCAAATATACAACATTTTTGGCGATATACATAATACATATATATATATATATAAGGAATAAGAACTGGCGTTTGGATTGAAAGAATATGAACTCTCCAAATCAACAACAGATCCTTTCAAATACTTAAGACCTAACTTTTATAAGTCAAAAGGCCAGTCTCGATCACAATGGCTGCAGTTGGTTCAATTTACGCGGGTAATTTCACCCATGATTTAAAATTTCTTTATTTCTTCTTACTATATTAATTACTGCAATAAAAAATGTTTTAATCCAACTTGACCATTATTGTGAGTTTCAAGACATATATAGCAATTACTACACAATAGTTTAGCCTTTTTGCAGTAAAGTTATGCCTCAATCTGTATTTTATGATTAGGAAAACACGCTTCGAAATACAAATCCCATAATCATTCATAAATTGGAAGTGAGAGCTGAGAGGTCAATAGTCAATGGTTCAAATATTGTCTAAAATTTACACATTTGATTTCTCAATAGTAAAATAGCGAAAAACCCCCCTAGATACTAATAGTTGTCAAGGAACATAATATGGTAAAAATATAGCTAAAAATGTGATTTTGAGACAATTATACCCTTACTACATTGTACAAATTATTTTCATTTTTCAAACAAAGAAATCGTGTCATCCCCATTTCATTTCCCATCTCACTTTTTCTCTCTCTAAAAAAACTCTCCCACACCAGAAAACCTAAGTTTTCTACCTCAAAACTTCCGCCACCTCCATTCTCCATGATTCTCCTTCCCCGCCTTGTCTCCTCCGCCTCATCTTCTCCTTCCCAACCTTTCGTCGTCCGCCGCTGCCTCTTCGCCGGTAAGTTTTCTCTCTGCTGCTGCTCTCTCTCTCCCTCCCACTCTCCTCTTCTTCTTCTCTACCTCTCTCTCACTTTTTTCTTTTCTTCTCCTTCCCAGCCTTTTCCTGTCCACTGCTCCGTCGTCTGCCATCCGCCGTGCTCCGCCGCTCCGTCGTCTGCAGTCCGCCGTGCTCCGCCGCTCCGTCGTTTTTCTTCAGATCTCGTTTTTTTTCAGACATGTAGATCTACTTTTTTTCTTCTTCTGAAAGTAGATCTGCTTTTTTTTCTCATACCTGTTTTCTCAGACATGTTGCGAAATTCACAATTCGTAACACAATTCGTATAACAGTGTAGCGAATGGTAAAATTCGTAACTTCCTGTGCATTTTTATTCGTTTATTTGAGTTACGAAATTACAATTTCGCAACATGTCTAAGGCTTTTTGAAGGTTTCGAATCTGAAATTTTTAGGTGTATAATGTCGCGAAATTCACAATTCGTAACACAATTCGTATATTAGTGTAGCGAATTATGAAATTCGTAACTTTCTGTGCATTTTCATTCATTTATTTGACGTTACGAAATTACAATTTCGCAACATATTGGAGTCTTTTTAAATGTTGTGAAATTCACAATTCGTAACACAATTCGTATAATAGTGTAGTGAATTGTGAAATTCGTAACTAATTGTGGATATTCATTCTTTTATTTGACGTTGCATGTTGGAGTCTTTTTGAATGTTTCGAATTTGCAATTTTTAGGTGTATAATGTTGCGAAATTCACAATTCGTAACACAGTTCGTATAATAGTGTTACGAATTGTGAAATTCGTAACTAACTGTGCATTTTGGTTCGTTAATTTGAAGTTCCGAAATTACAATTTCGCAACATGTTTGTGGCTTTTTGAATGTTTCGAATCTGAAATTTTTAGGTATATAATGTTACGAATTTCACAATTCGTAATACAATTTGTATATAGTGTTGCAAATTGTGAAATCCGTAACTACGTGTGCATTTTCATTCGTTTATTTGACGTTACGAAATTACGATTTCGCAACACGTTTGGGACTATTTGAAGGTTCCGAAACTAAAATTTTTAAGCATATAATGTTGCGAATTTCACAATTTGCAACAAAATATACAAATTTCGTATTGAATAATATGTTGCTAATTCATATTTTTGTAACACGTTTTGGAATTTCGGCCATAAAATGTTGCGAAATTACAATTTCGCAACATGTTTGAGGATTTTTGAAGGTTTCGAATCTGAAATTTTTAGGTATATAACAAAATATACAAATTTCGTATATAGTGTTACGAAATTCGTAACTACGTGTGCATTTTCATTCGTTTATTTGACGTTACGAAATTACGATTTCGCAACACGTTTGGGACTATTTGAAGGTTCCGAAACTAAAATTTTTAAGCATATAATGTTGCGAATTTCACAATTCGCAACAAAATATACGAATTTCGTATTGAATAATCTGTTGCTAATTCATATTTTCGTAACACGTTTTTTGAATTTCGGTCATAAAATGTTGCGAAATTACAATTTCACAACATGTTTGAGAATTTGTTGGGAAATTTATTAGTATGAGTTTTGATGAATTACAAAACCAACTGACCCCAACCGAGTAGATGTTGCCAGTTCCTAATGTTAGCTGTTAGGCTCGATGTTTGAGCAAAGTTAAGATTTTATCTTTACAGATCTCTAGCTGAAGACAGCAACATAGCAACACTCGGATACAACCCCGGATGAAAGATCGGATAAGAAACATCAGTTACAAGACTGCCTGATGAGAGAGCTATGTTTTTTACAGCTGAGAGTTCAAGCCAACTGTTCAGTTGGAACATCAGCTATAGAATGCCATCCGATAAAGAGAATATTTCAAGAAGGGGGAAGTTATAAAGAAGTCTCAACATGAAGTTCAAGATCAGCTGAGAGTTCAACAGTTCAGTCAGAACATCAGCTAAAAACCACTCAAATGAAGATAAAGATTTTCAACCGACTAACCGAGGTTGACTGTCAGAAAGGTTTGAATTTGAATTTCAAAAGGAAGTCACATGAGGGTTTGACCGTTCAGTCATTACCCCATTTGGTCCAACACAAGGCTGTCTCAGATGGAAAGCAGAAGAGCTCAGATGCCACATCGGGAAAGTCTGCAGAGATAAGAGACAAGCCATCGCTTTCAACGATCAGAGATCAACAGCTCTTCCAACGGCTAGTTGATTCTCTCCGCCTATAAATAGAGGCATTCATTCATACGAGAGATAAGATACTGATAAGAGAAGACACACACGCGAGAAGAAATCTGAAAGCAAAAAGAAAAGAACAATATTCTTCACGAGCTGAACTGAATCTCTTAGAACATCACTTGTTGAGAGTTCTAGAGTTAGTTAGTTAGTTTTTGTGTCTTTAGATCGAACCTTGAGAACATCACTTAGTGAGAGTTCGTAGAGAGTTAGATCATAGCTCGCTTCACGCTAGAGCTTTTAGTTGGAAACCCATTTTCTTTCACCTGAAAAGGTTTAGGATTCTACTCTTCCTGTAATTGAGTAGTCAGGTTGTTAAGTACCCGTAAACTTAACTGTAAAGGTTGATAAGTACCCGCAAACTTATCCCTAACGGTTGCTCAGCCCGCGTAAGCTGAGTGGTTTGTCCAGAAGAACTTGGACAGAGTTGTGTGGACTCACAACTCCCCTTGGACGTAGGAGGGTTATCTCCGAACCACGTTAAATCTCTGTGTGCTCGTGTTTATCTTTATTCAGTTATATCTTGCATTCTTAACTGTCTGACTAACCAGCATACAGACCTCATTTGCACATCTTCAACTGTTTTGGTTCTTGACCAACCGAGCTTAAAAGCGTGAGTTGTTTTAACGAGTTTAATTTCCACCACATTCCGCACAGCCTCACTCTTCCAGCTGAGGTTGCTTACTCAGCTGTGAGATTCCAACTGAGTCTTTTTACTCGGTTGAAGTAATTTTTAAGGGTTAAGTTTTAAAATCCTAACTGGTGTATTCCCCCCCCCCCTCCATACACCAGTAACTCGTTTCGGGACCATCAGGATTTTTGAAGGTTTTGAATCTGAAATTTTTAGGTATATAATGTTGCGAATTTTGAAATTCGTAACTAACTTTGTATTTTCATATGTTTATTTGAAGTTACGAAATTATAATTTCGTAACATGTGTTACATGTTCTGAAATACTGAATTGGTTTAATTGTTTGCTTATTACAGATAGAATGGATATTCAAGCGGAAGAATCTTGCCGCCAAACACCACCGGATCATGTTATGTTACGAAATTTGCATTTGTATTGAATATTCTGTTACGATTTTGTCATTTCGTATCATTATGCCTTGACTTTTTGTTAAGATTTTATCATTTCGTATCAGTTCCATGTTACGAATTTTACATTTCGTATCTTGTTTCTCTGTTATGAATTTTACATTTCGTATCAATATGCCTTGTTTCTCTGTTACGAATTTATGATTTCGTATCACTTTGTCATAATTCCATGTTACGATCTTATGAATTCGTATCAGTTTGTCATGATTCCATGTTACGAATTCAATATTTCGAATCAAATGTGTCTTGTTTCTCTATTACCAATTTATGATTTCGTAACACCACGCTACATGATAAAGCAATTACGAAAACAAATAAGTCGTAACACCAAAACAAAATCGTAACAAATTGTATCGTTACGAAATCAACAAATAGTAATAAATCAGTTACGAAAATAACAAATTGTAACACAAAAACAATCTTTAATTTGTGTTACGAATTTCATACATTCGTAACATAAGACATTACGAATTCATACAATTCGTAACAACAATATCATCAATCGTTGATTTCGTATTACGAAATTAATAAATTCGTAACATAACAGATTACGATTTTGGCATTTCGTATCACTATGCCTTGACTTACTATTAAGATTTTGGCATTTCGTTTCTGTATACCTTGATTCCATGTTACGATTTTGTCATTTCGTATCACTATGCCTTGACTTTCTGTTAAGATTTTATCATTTCGTATCAGTTCCATGTTACGAAATTCATATATTATGTTGCAAATTTCAAAATTCGCAACATCAAATACTTAACAATTTCAGTTTCGAAACCTTCACATAGCCACAAACATGTTACGAAATTGTTATAACCGAAATTCCAAAAACGTGATACGAAAATATGAATTAGCAACAGATTATTCAATACGAATGCTAATTTCGTAACATAAAATGCTTCATTTCGAAAATTTCCAATTATCACAAACATGTTACGAAATTCTACTTTCGTAACTTCAAATAAACGAATCAAAATGCACAGTTTGTTACGTAACACTATATACGAAATTCGTATATTATGTTGCGAATTTCAAAATTCGCAACAACATACACTTAAAATTTTCAGTTTCGAAACCAGATCTGCAGATCTTCTTCTTCTACCTTTTTCTTCCTTTTTCTCTTTTCTTCCATCTTCTTCTTCTTCTCTGTAGTCGCCGGAATCGGAGGGAACTGGTTCTTCTTCTCCGTCAGGCTGCTCGTCGCGGCCACTTTCGGAAGCCATGCGGAGGAGATGAGGCAGAGGAGACGAAGAGGAGGAGACGAGGTGGGGAGAGAAAGTCGTAGAGTAGAGGCAGCGATAACAGATCTAGAGAGAGAGAGCGACGGCGACGGGAAGAAGAGAGAGAGAGCGACGACGACGGGACGATGGCAGCAGCGACGGGAGGGGGAGCGGCGGCGACGAGAGGAAGAAGAGAAGAAAAAAAATAAAGAAGAAAGTAGCAGCAGAAGAAACACGATGGAGAGAGAGAAGAAAAAAGAGAAGAAAGAGAAGAAAGAGAAAGAGGAAAAGAGATGAGAAGAAAAGGAGAAAAAATGATATGTAAGGGTATTTTGGTCCAAAAAATACATTTTTGGCTAGAATTTAACCATATTAAGTTCCTTAACAACTATTGTAGTCAACCTAGTCAAAGTGGCTATATGGATGGATTACCTCAATATTTTACCATTTTGTGCATGTATTTTCAGATACATAATAAAATTAATCAAAGAGATAGATCAAATTCAAACAAAATGGAACTTTCTTTTATTGTAGAATATAAAAAAGATTAATTAGTACAAAAAAAATCAGTAAATCGGAAAAAATTGCTAGCATTCACAAATTATTGTATTAGACAAACTAGTGTGTAGCCCGTCGGAAATCGACACGAAATTATTATTTAATAAAATTATAAGAAAAATATTGTTAGTTAATTATTTTAGAGTTTATCGAAGGTAAATCATTACGTAGTTTTATGAGTTAATGTTTATATATATTTGAACATGCATTGTCATAGTCCATAGACAATTTCAAAGTTCATTTTTTTTTTCAAAAACGATATGGGACAAAAGTATTCGTATGAGAATATTGGTGGCTCTTTCTGACATCAAATATTTCTTTATCCCATATTGATTTCAAAAAGAAAAATATATAATTATAAAGATTATCTATAATAATGAAGTGTCGCTAAATATCCTACATTATGAAATTAACATAAGAATTATATTTTTAAGTTGAACTGCTGGTTTGGAATCGGCCTGTTGATCCCCACAGTTCGGGTTGGAATCGACCCGTCGACCACGGTTTCGATATTAATGGGCACATCTAATGTATAAATAATAAAAGATATAAAATTAAATTTAAAGTCCCCAATTCTATCGATTTTTCAAAACTCTCTTTTTTATCAAAATCGATATGGGATCTGTATGAGAATTGAAGTTAATCTTTTTGATAGCAACATTAATTTAGATAAGAAAACTAATATTGAAGGTTGTATATAGCATATTGTAGCTTGTTGGATTGCACACTGAAGGTTGGATGATTTTTTTAGTTAATTGTGTCATATTAAATTCACTTAAATTAATGCCTCAAACAGAAAGTCAAAAGAGAGATTGTTGAATTCTAGCAATTTTGAAGATACAAATATTAATTTTATTAATAATTTTTCAAAATATTTAATTATAGTAATTTAGGACTTTTTTGCCCATAATTTTTAATTTTTTAAGTATTAAATAATATCTCAATATCTCTATATTTTTGTGTTTAGAATCCCACGTTTTTTTTCTCCTTTACGTAATTGATTCCATGATTTCCGTCTTCTCTACCTCCATAGCCAACTTCTATTCATCTTACATCTTCGTTTCCACATCGACACTACCAATATGATTGTTCCTCTTGATCGCTTCTCTACCTAATTCTCTGCCAACAATTGCCGCCATCCAAAAAACCATAGCCTCCAATCTGGTGACGGCGGGAGATGCCTCCCTCGGGAAACACACGGGGCTAAGGAGCGGAACGATCCTCACAATAGTCATCGGAGGTGTCACTAGAATCGAAATCATCACAATGATTTTCCTGTACATTTTCTACTCGGGAAATAAAAACAAGGGAAAGATGCGATGAAAAATCAAGCAAAATGAAGCATTTTTACGGATTCACAAATTTATAGGTTTGCTTTCACATTATTTTTATGTGAAATTATAAAACACACAAATTTCAATGTGATTTTGCGTTATTTTTCATGTGAATTTCAGTATTTTTCATGTGAATTCGAATTAGATACGAAACCACATAAATTATAAGAGTCGACTTTTGAAATAACCATTATGACCAATGAAGCTCAATATTTGGCCCTCCCTCTTCAAAAATACAAATTTTGGCATTTTTTTTAATTTGGGACAAAATACCCTTAATGAAGGGCGCGCGGGAATTTGGTACAATTGGGACTATTAGTACCAAATGTGCCATATTTGGTACAATTGAGACGAATTGTCTAATTAGTTCTAATTGGAGAATCTAAACCCTAATTGGGGAATCTAAACCCTAAGGGGAATGTGATAAGGATTATTGTGTGATTCTAGCACTTTTAAAGATAAAACAACTAATTATAGCACTAACTTTTAAAAGTATTTAATTATAGCAAATTAGGACTTTTTTACCCTTTTTTTTTAATTATTAGATAATATTCCATATTTAGAATCTTTTATTTAACTAATCAAATAATTTATTAATTTATAATCCCACGTTTCAAGCTCCTCTGCGTAACTAATTCCTCTGTGTAGTTAATGCCATGATTTCTGTCATCTTCATCAGGCAATCTCTTGCAGGCAACTTCTATTCGCTCGACATCTCCGGCAACATCCTTCGTTTTTGTTCCTTCTCAGCGAAAGTCTCGTTTTGTTCCCGTCAATATCTTCACCCGTTTTTCTGTTAAATAGTTGTCATTTTTTTCGGAGATGGAGATGAACAATTGCTTTGGTGGGCGATGACGGTGGTTCTGTTCGCTTTTTTACATATTCCCAAATTTATATGTGTGCTTTCACATTTTTTTTATGTGAAATTATAGAACACACAAATTTTAATGTGATTTTTCATTATTTTTCATGTGAAATCGAATAAGATTAGCAATCACACAAATTATAATGAGATTTCACATTATTTTTCATGTGATTTCTCATTATTTTTCATATGAATTCTCATTATTTTTCATGTGAATTTGAATTAAATTCGTAATCACACAAATTATAATGAGATTTCACATTATTTTTCATGTGAAATACCATTATTTTGCATGTGAATTAAACTTAGATATGAAAATACACTAATTATAATGTGAATTCTCAATTTTTTTCATGTGAATTCGCATTATACATTAGATCACAAACCAAAACTGCTGATGAGAGAGCGATAGAGATGGGGAAGAAGAAGATTATAGATCTAAAAAAAATAGATAAGGAGGAAGAAGGTTGCCGGAAATTTTTGGTGGTCCAATCAAAGTGGGGCGATCTTGATGCCATGAAGAGCGGCGGCGATTTATATTTGCCATCACATTGGTCGTCGTTGTGTTGGCAGTGTGAATTGCCATAACTTCCGGCGGCAGCGATTTATATTTGAGAGTGAAGGTATTTTGTTCATAGTAGAGAGAGATGTACCGGGAGGATGTCGACAACGATGGATGTTGTGGATGCCGGCGAGATGAAGCCGCAAAGTAGTCGGACGGACATGTAGTCCTGGTGGTGGTGGCTATGCGGAAAGTAGCAGACGCAGAATTGTAGAATCTGGTAGTGGCGGCTATGCGGACATGTAGTTTGGGATTATGAAGAAGAAAAAAATTAGGATAATTAATAGGGTAGAATGCAGATATATATGCAGAATCTTATGATTTGTTATCTCTTGTAATTTAGATTTATGGAAAATAAATTACAAACAAATTTGTCTAAATTTATGAAAATTAAATAAAGGGTATAAAAGTCTAAAATTGCTATTAGTTGTTACTTTTATAAACTACTGTTGTAATTCATATTTTAATCCTATAATGTGCTATTTTTGCATTCTTCCCATGTGATAATTTATATTTTATAATTAACGTTCCTTTTTTTTACGCCATGTTACTATTGGTACTATTAGTTCATTTGGTACTAATTTAGTCTTAGTAGTGCCAAATGTCCCAAATTTGGTACAATTAGGATGAATAATCTAATTAGTTCCAATTGTATCAAATTTATGGTTGTGGTACAATTGGGACAAATGAAATCCATTTGTCCCATTAGTACCATATCAATTGCGCAAATCAAACTGTTATAATTAACATTTGCGCATATATAAATTAAATCAAATGAAAACATGTACTTAGTACTCCCTCCGTCCATGAATCATATTCCCATTTGGATTTTGACATGGAAAATAAGAAAGCTGATAAAGTTATTTTAAGTGGGGTAAAAGTTAGAATATAGGGTTAGTAGAATAATGACAAAAAAACAGTGGTAATGACAAAAAAGGTAGTGGTATTGACCAAAAAGTGGGAATAAAGTTGTTGTGATAATCAAAAAGTAGGAATAAAGTTGTTGTGAGGTGGGACCATCAATGGCAAAGGATAGTAAAGAGAAAGTATGAGGGTATGGTTGTATAAAGAGGTAAGTAGGAATTTGATTCATGGATAAAAAAACGCGGGTAAGTAATGAGTAGGAATTTGATTCGTGGACGGAGGGAGTATAAAGTTTATTTCATCCATCATATACTCATACACTGATACAAGAAAGACACAAGCTAGCTAGTAGAAGTTATATGCATCCTCGTCGTTGTCCCGTGAAACATGCTTGTCTTCACCACAATGGTGACCGGCACGATCCGGTCTGCCAGTGTGTCGAGATCGGAGAGGGGTTGAGCAGCAGATCTTGAAATCGATTGGGAGAGAGAGAAAAGTTCGAGCGTGAGAGACACAGGTAAGCGACATATCTACATTCTTTTGGGCCCTAATTTGTAATATCACCGCCACGTACGGTGGTGCTCCCCTCCACACGTAGATCTCGGAAAATCATATGTAAATCTCAGTGGCGATGGCGGGGGCAGAGGCAGAAGAAATTTGGTCTGTATAAGGCAGTGAATCAAGAAGCGAGAGATAGGGAGAGGGAGTTGGAGAGGGAGGGGGAGAGTCAGGGCGGGTGGATCCGAGTAGGAGAGAAGTAAGGTATCTAGGTCCCAAATTTAAATGAATGGCCAGAATTTGTATTTATGAAGAGAATGGACCAAATATTGGGTTTTAATGGCCATTGTGGCTATATATATATATATATATATATATATATATATATATATATATATATATATATGTATGTATGTATTCTCAAATTATAATGTAGTTTCACATTTTTCATGTGAATTCTCATGTTTTTAATGTGAATTCTCGTTATTTTTCATGTGAATTCGAGTTAGATATAAAACCACAAAATTATAATGTGATTTCACATTATTTTTCATGTGAATCCTCATTTTTTTCATGTGAATCCTCATTATTTTTCATGTGATCGGCAGGAATGACCAGTGGAAGACGACAATCAGGCGTAACAAGGATGAAGATAACTGAGGAGGATGTACGATGGCGTTGATGAATGCACAGTGGAATGATAATGAATTTGTAGTCGCCTTTGTAAATGGTGGTTGTATTTTTTAGTGTCGTTGTGCACTCCAATAAAATTTGAGAGAGAGAGAAAGATAAAATAAAATTTGTAGAAAAATAGATGAAATTATTTGATAATTTTAAAAAGTGCTGCTATAATTAATATTCTAACTCTTAGAATTTTTATTTATGCGGTTTTCCCAAAAAAAAAAGTTAAAAAGTTGTACGACATGTCATCAACACATTGAATGCTCTATGATTGTGGAGAAATCTTCTAATTAATTGATTAAAACATGTGTTTCTGTGAGCAAGATCAATCCTTAAATATATTTTATCAAATGGAGAGCCTTAAGTATAGTACTATTTATTCAGTCAATTAATGAATTGGTCAAATTAAATTGTTGCATGATGCAAATGATAAGAAAATATATGTTGATTCTATGTACTTATAAGTTTTTCAATAGGTGGAGTTTCATTGAAAAATCGATGTGGATAGAAGATTTAAATAGATATTTAAATGTGATAAATGTGGGTTTTTAATTAAGAAAAATTGATAATTTAGATAGATATGAATAGAAGGATTTGGGAGTGCCACATAGAAATTTTGCAAAGCTAGAATTATTTTCCTTTATATAATTGAAAATCAAATCTGAGATCGAAGATTTTATTCATAAAATTGAAGTTTGCAAATAGGAAAATAGAGCCTAAATTAAATTGATACATGGTGCAAAGGATGAGAAAATATATATTGATTCTAGATATTTATAGATTTTTCAATAGGTAAAGTTTAATTGAAAAACTGATTTGGAAGAAAAGATTTAAATAAATATGGGAAATATTAATTTTTAAAATTTTTGATAATTTAGATAATATGATTCGGGAAATTTCGGATGATTTTGCAAAATCAAATTTGTCCTATGTGTACTATAAGCCGACGTCACTTATATTATTTACTGTATTTGATAACATTGTAACTGCTAATCTTTAAATTGTGGTGTTGTAATAACAACATTCTAGAAACAAAAGAAATTTACAATATTACTAACAATTAAATTTTTCCTCCCTAAAATGAAATTTACGTGCACTTTCTCCTGCTTTAGAGGTACAAAACTTTGGAGAGAGAGGAGACGGGGAAAAAGGTAAGAAAAAAGTCTATTTCTAATGTGAACAGTTCCACAATTCATTAAACTTCAACGTTACACTAAATCATAATATGAGGGCAGTATAAATCAAATTCGGGATAAATTTTTTTATTATTATTATAAATTCTGTCATTAGCCAAAAAACATAACTGATGTTCAAAATCTTGTCCGAGTAAAATCGCATAAGCCCAGGGTACAAACTACGGCTAACAGACTTGCAAAATTAACCAGGGGATCTATTACCAGAATTCAAATACATACTTACAATTGACACAAATAATGCCACTTTTCTAGTATAAAAACTAGAAAAAAGGAAAACAAACTAACTTCAACCAAGCATCAGGATCGACACAGGTTGCATTGGGCTAACGTATTCAAGCTTTCGATGGCATAAGCATAACTGATCCCTGCACACAAATATGAACTAAATTTCACTACAAAGTAATAATCTTCAATATGATATGAAACAACAAAATTATTTCTCAATGTCGAGGATACCTCACCATTTAGTTACCTAGTCTGCAAGAAGCATCAGCAATCCTACAAGCTTCCATTTCGAGGATTTTGAAGATAAGGTTCTAACTGTCCAATTGCCGCCAAAATGAAACCTATAGAACCACATACAGTCAAGAATATGTACCTTAACTAGTAAAACAATCGCAAGAATGATGCTCATATGTACGTCGGTAGCTTTATAAGATTTGCAGCTCATACCTAAAAATAATGGTGAGGGCCTCCCAGGGCGTGACTTGAATTCTGGATGGAACTGAACCCCAACATAGAAGGGATGGCCCGTGAGCTCCAAAATCTACATAAGACGACAGATTTCATGAAAAATACACCAAAGAAAAATAAAGGAAAAAAAAGAGAACTATAATTGCAAGGCAGTAATTGATACAGGCACAGAGAAGGGAGCCGACCTCCATCCGTTTTCCAGTTTCATCCTTCCCAACAAATTCTAAGCCAGATTTTTCCAAGGTATCGACCAATTCCGGGTTCACCTGTAAAGATTCATAGGAAACAATTGATAAGTTTGAAAGTTTCAAATAGACAAGTAGACCCACAAGTTTCTAAGCAATTAACCTCATATCTGTGCCTATGCCTTTCATCAACGTGCTCCGAGTTATGATACCTGTTCCAAGAATAGTAGTAGTTAGAATACCTCATTTATGAGAAGAGTAATTTAAATTGCTTCATTAGAGAGATCGCTTAGGTAAAGCTTTTATAGATCACTTTGTCGAAACTTGGTGTGGCCTATGTTTTGGAAAAAAAGGGTGAATAGAAGAAAGAATAAAGATACAACAATATTCTTATCATGTCAGTCAGTTCTTTTTTGGTGGAAATGTCAAGTCAGTTCTTAGAAAACCATTCTGGTGATAAAACTACCCGCAACCTGCAATAACCAATAGCCTAAAAATTTGCACAAGCAAAATATTTATCTACTTATAATTTTTCTTTAGGTTCAACATATTTTACTATTTTGGTGGCACAGATTCATAAGTCAGCAATTATGAAATAGTGAAATAGTTCAGCAATTACAGCTTTGCAGTCAAGCAGTCTGGGTTCTGAAATAGTGTTCTTCGACTACCAAGTCTCATTGTGCTTCCCATGTGAGTTTTTGAACCCTATCAACAAGGAACATGTCATCAATCAAATCAATCAAACAAAAGAACATTTGAAAGTGCAATAAACCATTATATGAAAATAACAACTACCTCCGGCATGAATATCACAACAGGATTTGGGGTCTCACTATCAAACTCGGAACTGTTCGCCCTTTCCAAGTCCAAAACCTGCATAGCATGGAGAATAAAGTCCATGTCTACTCAATGTGGCCATAAAAAAGGCACATAATGATTAAGATATATCTTACATTTCTCGCGATCTCAATCACGGATATCTGCATTCCCAAACAAATCCCAAGATATGGAACTCTGTTCTCTCTGGCATACTTTGCAGCCAATAGCATGCCATTAACACCCCGATCTCCAAACCCACCAGGAACCAAGACACATGCAGCATTCTAAAAATATAGATTACTCGGATTATTAGAATAAGTGCTGATAAGTTTAAAAGGACAAAACAAATGAGCCTCTTCACAAGGAGGAATTTTTAATGCTATCCATACTTTTTGTCACTGCTAGAAGCTGGAAAGGAAATGCCGGAAAATTGAAAAAGATTAGCATTTAACAAATTTTACATGAACCAATATACAACCAAGAGTTGCAGAAATTTATAATGTGCACGGAATAAACCATATCAGTCTTATAAAGAGTTTATTAAAAGATATGTAACACCAATAGAGAGAACGCGTGATATAGCTAACTCAAAAGTCTTTACCCTAAGAGTTTTCCAAGCAGTCGCATGAGCTTCTGGTGTCTGTATGCAAAAAGAAAAGAGTTGAGACATGGTTCCAAATATGGTAAGCTAGATCATCAATAAAGGCAAACTTCAAACATCCATACACTATTATCTTCAAGATCTGAAGCAGCAATCCAATCAATTGCCGGCTTCAATGAACAGGCAATACAAGCATGCAAAAGGGCCTGGCAACAAAGCAAGAGAATTAAATATCACATAATTGAACTCAAGTACATATAAAGCCCTTATCTACAAAAATAATGGAAAATATAAGAGAATGAACTATTTTATCCAAGTAGGGTGAGATGACACAAATTACCACTATGCCAAGGGACCCATGCTTGAAGAAGTGGAAGCATAAAAGAAACCAAAAACACCAAGAAATATCCCAAAAGAATTGTAGCAAATTAGTTCTGCATTAATTGCCTCTCTGGGATACAGTGGACCAAATAAAGCACTGGACACTAGTAACTTCATTGAGAAAGATGAAGAAAGAGGAGGGGTGCACACCTTCACCACGGATAAATAAGAATCTGCCATTCCAACATATTTCCCCACCATTGCGATTCTTACCTGTAATAGCACTGAGATTCTTAATTCTGATTCCAGAAAGGATCACAAGTAGAATACAATTAAGGGATATGACACTAACAGAGCTTTTGAGATTGTCAAAAGTTCCAGCTCTTTCAGTCCATTCTTGTAAATTAGGAGGATTGGCAACACTGAAACAGAAAATCAGCACCATGTCATGAAAAGCACCCTTTCAAATGCAACTCTTTCTTTTATCAGTGTTATCACATTAAAATTTGTAAATGATGTTGTTCTTTTCACACATAGAGAACTTAGACCAACAACTGACTGTCTCAACATCATTTGTACTGCAAAGAATAACAGGCTACAAGAAACATGCGAAATACAAGATGTGATGCTAGAAGCAAAAACAGAACTCACCTTAGTAGGTCTAGATGTCTTAGAACTGCATCATGTGCATTTTGACTCTGGACAGAAGAATTATATTCAAATTAAAAAAATCACGACTGTGAGTCCATATTTTTACAGATACAAATTTCTCACCTGAAGCAGTAGAGGGATGTGCCAAATATTTGGAACGTCGTGGATATTGAGTATATTGGCGACCTAAACGTATCATCATAATTACACTTCAGAAAAGTTCATGCATACAGTACAAAATTTGCAAATAACAACTTACAGGCACATGGCAAAATTGTGACAATTTCTGCCTTGTATTCTCCAGCAGAGGCTGAAACAAAAAACAAAAATGAAATTCTAGTAACAGCTTGGTGAGAGCTTGAAGCCATTTCAGACTCAAGCTATTACATTAAAAAGATATTGGTGAAACATATATATTGAGGTGGGAATCTTGAGTGACACTCCCTCTCGGATAAAGATCTGTAAGATAGAACCAATAACCGATATCCAAACACAACCCAACACCAAGAAAAATACAATACGCCACTGGATATGGGGTGTGGATACCCTATTACAGATCTAGATCCATGAAACGGTTCACAAAAGCTGTGTATTTATTTAATGGCTATCGACTTTTCTTTACAGATTTTAGCTACACAGGAAAAACAAAAAAAAAAGCATTTCAGCACAAACAATGTACCTCTGCGGAGCGGCAAGCCAGAAAATGTGGAGTCAAGCCTAATGCTCTTAACTCACGTACACTGTGCTGTGTGGGCTTAGTTTTCTGCATACATTTGAATGTATGAGGCAAGAATTTAAATTCACAAAAAGTACATAAATACTAAATAAAAAGACTAGTATAAAAGTATTACTTGTTCACCAACAACTCCAAGTACAGGTATGAGGCTGACATGAATCAAACAGAAATTGTTTTGTCCTAAGCAGGACAACCAAAAGGAAGTGGGAACACTAGGATTAGAGACCATAAGGAGGTATCTAACTCTTAAGCAAGAAAAATTGTTTTAGTGACCAAAGAAGGGAACCTAGGATAACATCCTGCTCCAATGTGAAGGCAATTCATGCAAACTTACCCACAGAGAAGAGTAGCTGTCGCAGAGCTTCAATGAATGGCATTGACTCAATGTCACCTAGAAAAAGAACATTAGGATTACTGAGAGAGTACAAATTTAAAGATCAATTTATAAATAAAAAATTAAAACTGTATCAAGAACTTTTTACCTACAGTTCCACCCAATTCTATAACACAAACATCTGCAGGACCTTCCTTCCCATCCACAGGAATATGAGATACCGATTCAATCAAATCCTTAATGGCGTCAGTAATGTGGGGTACTACCTGGACTCAACCCATAATGCAAAACAAAGCTTAAGAATAAGAGTCAACATTAACCATTCTGTCCAAACAAAATAATACCTAAAAAATAACACAACCTGTACTGTCTTCCCAAGATAATCCCCTCTCCGCTCCTTTTCAAGGACAGACTGAAAATGAAACACAAATTAGTGCCTAAGGTAAGAAACACATAATAATATCCGCTAGGAGCCTAAGGTCAACAGTACCTGATATATCTTTCCAGTAGTAATGTTGTTGTCTCTAGTTAGTCTGACATCCAAAAACCTTTCATAGTTACCTAAATCAAGATCCACCTACCGAAAAGTGGCCACAAAAAATAATCAAATAGTAGCTCTGCATCTTAAAATAAGCAGGATAAAGCTACAAAAAGACTAAATCCAAAAGCATATAAGTCTAAAATTAAACAAATCTCATGATGTGTTTATAATTGTCATAAAAGACATATAGTGTGTGACAAGTTTAATGCAAGTGTAAAGCTGATTCTTATGGTAAGCAAGGTTGGGGATACCTCTCCTCCATCGTCGAGAACAAAAACCTCCCCATGCTCAAAGGGAGACATTGTACCAGCATCAGTATTCAAATAGGGATCTGCCAACATATAAAGAAAAATAAGTAAGCACCAACACACTAAGTATCCAAAGAAAGACCATCTTACAAAGCAAACAGTAAACACCTAATGTGAATTTCAAATAGACTAACGCTAAATACAAATATTGAAAGGAAAAAAAAAATGCTTCAAAAAATCATATTCAGAAATTTAAGAGTAAATAAACAACCTCGACCACATTCATCTCGTAAAACAAACTCCAAATCAAAGGATAAAGTGCATAGATTCAATTAAACAGAAATACTGTCGATTAAGCAAAGTCATTTCAACCATATTATTCTCGATAACAAACTTAAGCCAAAATAAATGCCAACAGACCAATCTAAAAAGATTAAACCATTCAAAATTTCACGCAACGAGCAATACTCATTCCCATCCAAATTTAAGATAATCAAACACTGGATTCCCAATTAACACGACAATCATCATTTCCACCAGCTCCTAAAATGGAATTCAACATCACTCAGTGAAAATTGAATTCATAAATAAACAAAAGCCTCATGCAATTACGTTCATGAGCGGTTTCTTCATAAATAGTCACAATCCAAAGCCCAAGCTAACGTCATTGCCGCGGGAAAATTGAATATTTAACAGAAATAAAATACACAAAAGCACGATAAACCGTTATCCCGCGCAGAAAATAACTAACACACCTATTTTAATGGAAGTGACGCGCAGACCGCAGGCTTTGAGCACGACGCCGATGCTGCTGGCGGTTACGCCTTTTCCGAGGCCGCTCACCACGCCTCCGGTGACCAAAACGTACTTCATTTAAAACCTTTTTCGTCCTAACAATCGCAACTTCTTTGCAGAGAATGTGTTATCCGCAAAAGAAATTGATTATTCAGCAAATTCGTGTCGCAATCCGAGCGGGAAGAAGAAAAGTCCTTGACTGTGGGAGTAAGGGAATCTCCGCTATGTCAAACTGCAGTCGCTATCTCTGTTCCACAACGGCTTTCTTTTGCATAAATAGTTGATAAAAAGGCTAAAGCCCTAATTCCTAAAACCTTCTGAAATGACGAATATGGAAAAATCAATTTGTGATTTTTTGGATTGAATCCATGGCCCATTTTAATGGGCCATTGGGAAAATATTTTCCACATATAGAGTTACTTTGGCATCTTAATCTTGTTCATGTATTCTTCATGTCGGCACTAATTTGGACCCCACTATTTCGGGTTAGATTCAATTCATTACTTTTTAATTAGACTTTTTCATGTGGAATGGAATGGTTACTAGTAGTATGTGTTTGTAAAAATAAATTATGGGAAAAATATAATTTTAAGATAAATTATGCCATTCTTTCATGTGATGAGCCAACTATATCTTTAATATTAGGTTTTATTTTAATGAATTAACTTATTATTTTAACACTTGTTCTCTCTCTTCAATCACGTTTTCTTTTTTAAATCTATCAGACATATTTCCTTGAGATAATAATTTTGATCAAGGTTGTTGAAGCTTGTATAATGTAGATATAAACAATTCAAATTCCAACAACATTATGATCAAGGTTGTTGAATAATTTTGATTCCTAAACCATCAAATGTTTTACAGCTTCAATATGGTCGATGATTTTCTACTTTACACACAAAGCTAGACAAAAAAGCCAACTGCATAACATTGCATAACATTTCAAACAAATGATTTCTTCCTCGTATGTCCATTCCACCTTCGTAAAGTAGAAAATATGTCAGTTGAACGTGGTATGTATGGTACGAATAAACACATTCGTCCTAATCATACATAGTCCCACTGTGCTAGAACTTGTACAGTTGGTACGAATGTGTTAACTCATATTGTATGTATCAAGCAAATGCAAACCCTGACACACGAACATATACGATTGGTACGAACGTGTTCATTCGTACCAAGTCCTGGCACAAGTTTTTGGTACAATATGGACGAATGTGTTCATTCGTACCGTATGTGTCAAGCAAATGCAAGCAACCAATTTTAACGAGCCAGTACATCATGGTACGATGTCAGTACGGCTGAGACAAATGTGTCAAGCAGATGCAAGATACAAGTTTCAACTCCCTATTGAATTTGTTATAATCGACACTAATGAACTCATTCATTCCAATCATACTAAGTAATTACATGGTACGATTGATACGAATGGATTCATTTGTTTATCAATCGTACCATGCCATCATAAAAAAATTATATAGTTGGAACGAAATTATTAATTCAAAATCATACACTTTCATTCATACAGAATTATCACATGATATCCCAAAAACCATAAAAAATTACACCAAACAAAATTAGATAATTTGGGGAAATTTGAAGAATCTCAAGACATCATTGGGACGAAAAGATCCATTAGATGTGATAATTTCAAGTTATATATAAATAGGTTGGAGAAAACTTTTGCAACTTTTGCAAGTTGTAACTTTGGTAACAATAGTAGCACCACCTATTGTATTATTGGGCCTAGACGTTATCTCATACCGTGTTTGTAAACGAGACGTTATCTCAGACCGTATTATTGGACCCTTATTTATTTAAATAAATAAATAATTATAATTTTATTGTCTTAGCCTTATAGGCCCAAATTTAAAAAACTAGGATTATTGATAAAATAACAACTCTCTTTAATTGAACAATAAGCCCTAAAACATGCCCACAGCCCCCAAGCTCAAATTAAAGAAGAGAAAAAATATGTTCATTATTCGATATGATGAGAGCAGCACCACCAAGTTTTCTTTTAAAATTATTTGTGAAAACCAAGAATTTGACATTCCAAGTTGTTGATTTCCGCCAGAGAAAAAAGAAGAGAATTTAGGAGGGAATGAGAGTGATGAATACTGCTACAATCAGAGAAGTTATACGCTGACAGATTTCGATGACAACGATGAGGCACCGCTGCTTATCAGGGTGGCTTGGACCTATGTGTGAATATGTCATCCTCGATGCACGTTAAACCACCATGCTCGTTGCTTGGTTCAAAAATTGAGCATAGAAATAGAATTGTTCATGAAAATCAACGAATTGAATAACTATAATAAATGGATTGTGCAATCGAAGACAAAAAGTTTGTTGAATGTTTGAAGTTCTTTGCACCTTCTTCGTCTTCTTTGTTCCTTAAAACCCTGTATATCCCTCGTTTGAAGAAAGTAGTATTTTCTGGGGCTTCGTCTTCTTGTTTTGAAAGGCTAATGGAGCTAAAGTTTTTATTTATTGGGAATTAACTTTGTGGCTATGAGGACAAAATAGTAAGTTTATAATTATTTTTATTTTTTTAATAAATAGGGGGCTATGAAGAGAGAAATGGAGGTTATGTTTAAAATTACCCTTTTCATAATTTTCCTTCATACAGAGAGAAACTACAAAGCCCATGGTACAACATAAAGCACTACATCGCAAAATTCATAATTTTTCTTCATATACACCTATTATCGCAAAATTCCAAAAAGAAATAAAGAATCTCGTTCGGAAGATCCACTATATTCCAAAAGTGTGCGGAAGTTGGCTTAGCGTAGAGTAGTTAATGTACGATGTCAAAGACATTGAGTTCAAGTTCACGGTCTTTAAAATTTAATTGTTAATTAAATTCAAAAAAACAAACAATCAATAGCTGAAGTTTGAAGTCTCGTATCCTATTTTAAAAAATTCCGTCCAACCCCAAGTTTCTGCATGGTTTCCATTTTTCACACGTCACTCCAATTTATGCATAGTTCATTTTAAAAAATAATTTTCTCACTTATTACTCTTATAACTTCCACATATTTATACTTTATACCACATTGGTTCACAACTTGTTATCACTTTTTGTCATTAATTCTATTTCTCTTCACTTACATCTATATAATCTCCACTTGCTTCTACTTTGCATTAGATTCTACTTTTTATGATTTTCTTAAATTCCATGCCGTCCTAAAATATGCATAAACTTAGGGGTCGGAGGGAGTCTATTTACAATAAGTACTCCCTCCGTCCACGATAAGTGTGGTCTGATTTCCTTTTTTAGTTGTCTACTATAAGTGTGGTCCAACCATAAATGAAAATGATATATCCACTTAATATATTACCTTTTTATCACTTCAATATCTTTTTATTTACCAAAAAGTCACTAAAGTTAACACATCGACCATCCCCACTCTCGCTCACTCTTCTTATTCCATTAAAGTTAATAAATTTATCTTTTCCATTATTACTCACTCTCCTTTATTCTTAAAATTTGTACCAGTACTCGAACCACCCTATTATGGACTAAAGAAGTATCATATTTCAAAATATAAACAAAAATTTAATTATTTTTTTTTCTTATTTAACAATCGTCGTCAGCTGAAATAACTGATTAATTTTCATACAATAATTAATACTACCTAGTATAATTAATTTTTTGAAGGAAATATGAGTATAATATTGGAAATTACGATAAGGGTGAGTCAGCAATACAGTGGAGAAACGTGGGATGAATTACGATAATCCGCCTGGGAAATTGTAAGCCCAGAAATAACGTGCCGCCACATCTCCACAGTGTTAAATTAGTAATATATTATATTAGAAGATTTTTGTGTTAAAAATTCGTCGGATGAATCGGAGACCTAACAAACTTTCATAGAAACCTTACAGGTGGAATATGAAAAGGATCTTGATAAGCTAGCCCTCATTTATCATGTCTGTACAAATTTGGAAAAGAGGAAAATAAAAAGAAAAGAATAAAATAAGTATCCTCAATTAATTCATATAAGTGGGATTACAAAAAATTCTTAAATGAAAGTTATTCTTATGTAGTGGTGTAAGATGATTTTTTATTTTTCAATTTAAAAGTGCACGCGAAATATATAAGTATAATTATTAAATATATGTGTACTTAAAATAATTTTATCAAACATAATATTGTATATTATATATTTTGGGTGATAGCAAAAAGTTTTATGGAATTAAGCTTTAATTTTAGCCCGAAGTTGAAAAGATTATGGGTTTAATAAGAAGGTGTTATAGACGAGCTATTAAATATGGAGGTGTATTTCCTTAAATACTCTAAAAAATATGAATTATGATAATGTAAAATTTATTTATATTTATAATTGGTCTCAATTTGGAACCATACATTTTTATTTTTAAATAGAGTTTATTCGTGAATAGAGTATTCCTTTATAAAGATTTTATGTGAGAGGCTAAAAAAGTAGTAAAAACTTTATTTGGACATTTATTTTATAATCTGATTCTTCCGTTTTATGTTAGTTTTCTTTTTAATATTACAGTATCACTGTATGACATTAATTTACTGCATTGAATTATTTATATAGACTACTACGGAAATAATTATCTCTTGATTCTATTCGATTATTTTCACTTCTTGATATGAAAGAGATCGAAAGAATGATATTGTTTTAAAAATTTATGACTTTTCTTCAACAATAGTATTTTTTTAAGGGGATGTTTCGTTTGTTTTTCTTCAATATAATTCATTTGTTCTATTTAATTCTCTTTGAGATTGGTGATTCATCAAAACGAGAGAGGATTTTTTTTTCATCGTATTTTCTTTAACGTGAAGGAATCCTTTAGAGTATTATTAATAACATTTTTTTTTAGAAGTATTAATGACAATAATATTGACTTATTGAGAGGATTAATCTCTCGTTATTTCATTTTGATACTTAAGTAGCAATGCGTGTATTTTTCATTGATCTAAAATCTTGCATCTTACTTAATTTGTTTTTTTACATGGAATGGGAGAGTGACAAGATTTGGAACTAAGACTTTATTATTTACACTACAGACTGAAGTCACATGGTTTAGTATCCAAAGAACTACATCTTACGTTGCTATATGAATTAATCTAAAATCAGGAAACCAATTTTGGAAGGAAATATTAGTACTCAATTACGAAGTGTCGTATTGATCAAAGTATAGTTTTGCTATTTTGCAATGATAACTAGGCCTATGGTTCCAGTTTTGTCGAGTAGTTTAATACTATTAATGAGAGCATTTTTTTTCGTTTAAATAAATTATTCAAAATTTATAATTGTACTTCAAATTATTCAAAAAATTTAAGTAACTTTCGATTTTTTTTTTCACAATTATATTTCATTCCTGTAAATTATATCTAACATGACACGTCGGGAATTTACTCTAATTTTTATACTATACGGTGCATAATAATTCAATATGGTGAGTATTTTTTTCACTCGGACTTTATCTATCTAACAATTTTTATTTTTATTTTTTGAAACTCGAACAAAGCATTTCATTTAAAGATAATCGAGAAATGCCAACTCCGACAACCACAAAGGGAAGTTTGACATCCAAATTGACTCAGCATTACAAGATTTAGTATAACAAGCTAAATTATGAGCAACCTTGTTGGTCGAACGTTACACATGTGGTAGATCCCTGGGACAATGTTCTCACTATTTGCTTTCTCTATAATTTCCTTCGCTTCTTCGTCCAAGCCAGAGGATTGGGGATTCGTATCAAAGAGTGTCTTGACTGCAAGGATGAAATCAGAGTATATGGTGAGAAGGATTGCCTTCACTTTCGAGCTCAAGATCAAGCCTTCAATTACTGCACAAATCTCCTCTCTCAAGACAATGAAAGATTGTGAGATTGGTTTAGCAAACGCTGCAATCATAGCTCCAGATGCGTTGCCGATCATTCCTACAACTCTAAATTTTTTCTCAGAATAATAAAAAATTACATCGACATTAAGCCGATACACTCCCTCGTCTGATTGTCGACATCAAACTGATACATCTAACAATTTATTAGTATTCGTATCACAACTTGACGGTAAGATCTACTTTGTCTGAGTGAAGTATACTGCAGTAACATCTTTTATGCAATTATTGTGCTTGAAAGTTTTCACCGGGAATCGACACATGACTTGATGGTTATTCTTTTAGTACATGCAGATAGGTAGTGGTAGTAGATGTCATCAGAGTAACTTTATTTTTTTCCTATTGTATTTATTTAATATCTAAGAGTATGTACTACAAGGGTCTTGTTAGATCTAGGTCTAAGTATTGAGAAGCGTGATTTTAATGATTGGTGGTGTTGAGTTAGACATAGGTTGATTTTCCCACTACAATGGAATTGAGTAAGACCTAGGTCTAAGCACTGGGAAACGTGATTTTAATGATTGAATAGATTTTATTTTGTTATTTTTTTATTTGTAATAAATATTATAAAAACTAATTTAATTAAATTTAGAAATTAATAAATGACAATTTTATTGAATTAAAAAAAAAGACAATAACTAAAAAAATACAATAATTAGGAAATAAATAAAAACACAATAACTATTCGCGGAGTGGACCAAAACGTGCCCAAATTTCTTCAATCATATCCTCCATAAGGCGGTCGTGGGCACGTGCATCCTGAATTTGAGCTTGTCTCTCAATAACTTGGCGGAGTGGCACTGGCGCCCCTTGATGGACTGGTGCCCTGTTCACGTTTGCATCGCCCCTTGCGCTCGATTCAGCATGGAATTCAGTTGCCTTCGGTCCTTCATCTTCAATAATTATGTTATGCAGAATGATGCAGGCATACATGACATCACATAAATGCTCCCGAAACCACAAGCGAGCAGGGCCTTTTATGATTGCCCAACGAGCTTGCAGAACGCCGAAAGCCGTTTCAACGTCTTTACGCGCAGCTTCTTGCATCCGAGCGAATCGTTGTCTCTTCGGATCTGTTGGCACATTGAGCGTCTTCACGAAAGAGGCCCACTTCGGGTAGATGCCGTCGGCGAGATAATATCCCATACGGTGCGGGTGGCCGTTTGCAGTGAAAACAGTTGACGACGCTCTACCATTGATGACGTCGTTGAAGACAGTGGACTGATTGAGCACGTTGATGTCGTTCAGAGAGCCGGCGACACAGAAAAAAGCATGTCAAATCCACAAATCTTGCGAGGCGACAGCTTCAAGGACGAGGGTTGGAGATTTATTTCGTCCAGTGTACAGTCCTCTCCAACCCGTTGGACAATTCTTCCATTGCCAGTGCATACAGTCGATGCTTCCAAGCATTCCGGAAAAGCCGTGCGTCCTCTCGTGCAATGCAGTGATCCGGGCAATGTCAGCCTCGTTTGGCCGCCTCAAATAGTAGTCACCGAATCTGATGGCTCGACAGAAATTCTTGAGGATGTTATTGCCCGTTGTATTGCCACAGTGCATATATTCGTCGTACTGATCGGCTGCTCTACCATTGGCTAGTTGCCTCAGAGCAACGGTGCACTTAACCCAGGGGTGGAACCCCAGTCTTCCAGTGGCATCCGGGTGTTGCTGAAAAAAATGCTCCCGATCCTTAAGAGTTTGAGCAATTCTCAAGAATAGGCGCTTGCTCATTCGAAACCGCCGGCGGAAGACAGCATCACCCCATATAGGGTGGTCGACAAAATAATCACGTCGGAGGCGTTGTTCGGCCTCCTCACGATTTTGGTGCAGGTACGTCCTCGTATCCTGGTCGTCGTCGTCTGACGAATCAGACTCGGCCACTATTTGGTAAAGCTCCCTGGCTCGCTGCATACGTTGGCGGCGTCGCGCCTCCGCCTCTTCAGGATTGTAGCTCGCACCCGGCCAACTCATAATTTTTTTTTTTGAAAAAACGAGTGAATTTGTATGATGAATGAATTAGATGAATTGATGTGGTGGTGTGGTAATGGATGAATTGATGTGGTGTTGTGGTGGGATATATATAGAAAAAAATTGGAGATATTATCGTTGCTCCTCACATATATACGTTGGACACAAAAAAAATATACTCGTTGATTTCTTTATTTTTTAATCAGAAAATGAAAAAAAAATAGGAGAGGACCAATGGGGACACGCCACGTGTCCCCATTTTGCAACCCGGCGGAGTCGAGCGGGGAGTCGAGCGAACGACACCGCGATCGCCACCCCCTTCGACACAGGGGGTGTCGATCCCCCACTCCGGCATTGACACAGGGTGTGTCAAGTGGGGGGTGGGTCGATCCCCTTCGACACCACGATCGACACCCCCCTTTAGAGCTTTGTAGTATATGCTCTAACAAAACATTCTCAAAGTCAAATCCCCTATTGCAAAATTGCAAAATTGAGAATAAATTCTTGTGTGAGTATACATGCACTACACTTACCTTTACATGATAATATTTTAACACTATAAATTATAATATTAAAATATTGTTATGTGAGAGGTGAGTGTACTACATGTACACCCACATAAAATTTTCTCAAAATTGAGATGGTACGACGACGACTAACATAGTATTTAAACCTTTTTTTGCTAAGTAGTGGGGATTAATCCAATACCAAAAAACATTGATAATACTTTTTAAAGAAATATTGTAATCCTGATTTTATATAATTATGAATATTTGAAAATATTTGTTATTAATGTTCAGATCTATCCCCGAAATAATATATTAGAGATGGATTTGGATGTAACTGATTGCACTCTATACAACCGGTTTAATCCATACCCGCTACACATAGGCCCAGCCCATACTTGCAACCCGAATTCAGATTAAAAAAAAATGGGATGCAGCGTTCATTGTGAAACTTAACACATTTAGCCTAGCGGTAGTTTCTATGTTATAAGGCAAGCTTGAGTGACTCTTTTGTTGTTTTCTGTTTTTAACTTTTTTTTCTTTGTCTTTCTTCTTTTCCGCTGTTTTTTTTTTTTTTTTTTTTTTTTTATTTTTTTCTTTTAATACTTTCTTTCTTTTTCTTCTTGTTGGTATTTTTTGATCTTTCTTCTTTTTCGTTTTCTTTTCAAAGGCAAAAGTTTGGTTTCTTTTTTTTTCTTTCTTCCTTTTCGTTTCTTTTTCTTTGAATTTTTTTTTTCTTTTTTTCCTCTTTCTTCTCGTCTTCCATCTTTTTCTCGTTTCTTAATTTGAAAAATAAATATTTATTATGATTTAAAAAATACAAATAACAATAATAATTACATTTCCTTACAATAATAATTACCTGACTAAATGATTACAAGTACGAATTGTCGTGGATTAAAATAACAATCGTTGTTAAGAAAAATAATGATTGTGAAATATTACCTTTCACAATAATTAGTTTTCATTACGACAATAATTACTTTACCAAATAACTAAAAGTTCAAGTTCTCGTGATCGTCGTGAAGAAAATTAATATTTTTGAAACATTATTTTTCTTAATTAAAATTACATTTACTTACGATAATAATTACTTATCTAAATAATTACAAGTACGAATTGTCATGAATAAAAATAACAATCGTCGTTAAGAAAAGTAATGATTGTGAAACTTTACATTTCGTCATGCCAATGATTAATTTTTATTACGACAATAATTACGTTACCTAATAACTAAAAGTAGAAGTTGTCGTAAATAAAAGTAAACATTATCGTTTAGTAAAGTAATAGTTGTGAAATATTACCTTTCATCATATCAATAATTACTTTTTATCAAAACAATAATTACTTGACCAAATAACTAAAAATACAAGTTGTTGTGAATAAAAATAACCATTGTCGTTACGAAAAGTAATGATTATGAAACATTACATTTCATTATGTTAATGATTACTTTTATCACGACAATATTTACTTTACCTAATAACTAAAAGTACAAATTATCGTAAATAATAATAAGCATTATCGTTAAGAAAAGTAATAATTGTGAAACATTACTTTTTTCATATAAATAATTACTTTTTATCATAACAATAGTTTCTTGATCTAATAACTAAAATTAAAGTTATCGTGAATAAACGCAAATATTGTTGTGAATAAAAATAAAGATTGTCGTTAAAAAGCAGTTTTTAACTAAAGTTATACCTAATAACTTTAACTAAAGGGTCGCAGTTTTTAGGAACAAGCAGATTACTAATCAAAGTTTTGTGAAACCGCCATGGGCAAGAGAAAGCTAATTGAAAAACAAAAGATAAGATGAAAGTCCACCGATTTCCAAGATAAGTAAATTTTGAGGACGAAATTTTTATAAGGAAGGAGGGATGTAATACCCCAATTTTCTCTAGTAATATTTTTATTTTATTTTAGAGAATAACGCTTAAGTTCTCTCTTTAGTAGTTTTGCGTCAAAAAAAATTCTTTTAATTATAATATCAAGATTTTCAAAATAAATTATGAGAATTTCAAATTCTTTTAATTTGATACTATAACGTATTTAATTTATTTTGATTATGGGACTGTGAATGATGGACGTGGATCTTGTCGTCAATTATAATTAAAAGCCTAGGATAAATGGTGACACCAAAGGGTGCGCTTAACAAGTTCATGTGCTATGTTTATAAATCCTTACTATATTTATACGTATCCTTATAAATGACATATATTTGTAAGTATCCTTATAAATGACATGAGCAAGATAAGATCAAATAAGGACACATTGTTGTATACCTTTTTAGCAACAAGTTAAAAGTCAGAGCTTTTTGAGATAATCAATCTATTCGACCTTGATCAGGAGGATTTAGTGTTGAAATTTAAATTAGAGGGTAGACACATGACACCACTCCAAATGTAGTAAAGGATAGGGATGTGAGGTTTTGAAATAAAGAGAAAGTATAAATTAAAATTGTCTTGGGAAAGTATTGATAATTGAGAATCAAATAAAACAAATTATTTAATTAATTGAAACCATTCCCATCTCTCCTTTTAGTCGTATATCGGCACAACCCCCTTCCTTCTAGTCCATTTTTGCAGTCATTTAGAAAGAGATAGCAAGACAAGGAAGAACAAACATAAATAAGGAAAGAAGAGTCACATGTTTGATTCACACCAAGCAAGGCAAATCAACCTCTCTACTTCTTTTCTGCACGAAATCTCGGCTGCTTCCTGTTTTAGACTCCATTTTTGAATATATGGAAGAATAGGGAAGAGGAAGAAAGAGAGTGAGCATAGAAAAGGAAATAGACGGTACAAGATAAATCCTCTACCAATGAAAACAAATCTGTTTCCATCCTTCAAGAATCCGATGTCATCACTTCTCTTCTTTCTAAATGTGGTCACTTAAAAGATATGGGAAAAAGAGTAATAGGAGTAATCATAAATGAGGCAATAGAAGGTACCTTTGATCACATGTTGCATTACTAGTCAAACCAAAATCTTCTCCCTCCATTCTATAAAATCGAGCAGCAGCTCATTTCTTATTCTTCACACACCATTTTGGTTTTACTAAGATATAGAGAGGATTCGAGAGTGAGAGGGAGGAGAAAGGAGTGGATAGCACCCTCAAGATTTAAAAGGAAGGAGTAGAAGTTGAAGATTTGCTACAAATGTTGTAATCTTCTACTTCATTCTTTTACAGATTTCGAAAATCTTAATCTTAGGAAGCATAGAAAGATTTACTTGATGTTTATGTATGATTTTAGTATGAAGTTGGTTAATACATGATAAGAAAAGAAAGAAATTATATATATGTGAATTGTCTATAATTATGACAATATATAGGTACTGATGGTCCCGATACGAGTTCTGGTGTATGGGAGGGGGGGAATACACCAGTTAGGAATTTTAAAAACAACCCCCTGAAAAATATCACAACCGAGTAAGAGGACTCAGCCGGAATCACAATTGAGTAGGAAAACTCAGCTGTAAGAGTGGTGATGTGCGGAATGTGGTGGAAATAACAATAACTCGTATAAAATAACTCACGCTCAGATGTAAGGTCGGTCAAAGACCAAATCAGTTGAGAATGTAAAAACGCAGTTTTGAGTGCTGGTTAGTTGGTCAATTGGATATGCAATAAATAACTGAATTAAAAACACAAACACACAAAGGATTTACGTGGTTCGGAGAGAACTCCTACGTCCACGGGGAGTTGTGAGTCCACACAACTCAGTCCAAATTCTTTAGGACTGGAACCACAAAGCTTACGCGGGCTTTGCAACCGTTAAGATAAGTTTGCGGGTACTTATCAACCTTACAGATAAGTTTACGGGTACTTTCAATCTATCTACTCAATTTCGGGAAGAGTAGGATCCTAACAACCTTTTTAGGGGATGTGTATGTGGGTAGGGTTTCCAACTACTAGCTCGAACAAGGAAGTGAGCTAGGATCTAAGCTTGATCAAATGAAGACTCAAACTAAGATCAAAAACACCAAGACAGATTCTAACACTCTATGAACTCTCGACTAGTGATGTTCTTAGAGAATAAATTCAGTTTAGCTTGTGTGCAGGATATCGTTTTCTTTTGCTCTTTAGTAAATTCTCGCACTTGTCTGTCTTCTCTCTTGATGAATGAATGAAGGCCTCTATTTATAGACGGAGAGAATAAACTAGCCGTTGGATGAGCCGTTGATCTCTGTTCGGTGAAAGCGATGGCTTGTCTTTCATCTCTGCAGATTTTCCCGATTTGGCAACTGTGAACTTCTGCTTTCCATATGAGACAGCCTTGTGTTGGGCCAAATGAGGTAATGACAGAACGTCAAACCTTCACGTGACTTCCTATTTGAATTTCAAATTTCAACCTTTGTCTTTCAACATTGGTTGGTCGGTTGAGAAGTTTGGTCTTCATCTGAGTGGTCTTCAGCTGATGTTCCATCTGATCGCTTCCTTCATCTGACATTCTGTCTGAAGAGGAACAGTTGAACTCTCAGCTGCCTTTAACTTCATGTTGTCGATCTATCGGATTAAGTCTTGCAACTGATGTTCCATCTGAACAGTTGGCTTGAATGCTCAGTTGTCTTTCTTACAACTGATGTTCTGTCTCTTGAACGCTCAGTTGTCTTTCTTCACATCTGATGTTCTATCCAAGTAAAGCCATGTTGCCGTCTTCAGCTGGAGACCTGTAAAGATAAAATCTCAACATTGCTCAAACAGCGAGCCTAAATACTAACTTTAGGATCTGGCAACATCTACTCGGTTGGGGTCAGTTGGTTTTGGAATCAATCAAAACTTTACTAAATTTCCCAACAATTTCCCCCTTTTTGATGATGCCAAAACCCTACTGATCTAAACCCTACTGACCTATCTAAAATCTCAGCTGAAATTCTAGACAGTCTATAAGATTAAACATCAAAGGGTTAGCACAATTATAACATTATATTGAAATAACTTTGCGATTCAGAGCTTGGACAACTAGAGATTGTACGTCAAGGTGAATCGGATATATGATGAAAGTTTTCATTACAACTGATATGTTTACACAGATAAGCATAGAAGTCAAAATACATCAGTTGCTCAAAAACTCTAACTAGGCTAATACTTCAGCCCATACTTCCCAAAAATTCTGACAAAAATTTCTCTTTTTGCATCTGACTCCTTTGAGATATCTATCCCATGTTCCTGACACACTATTCTGGCTTCAGCTGCAATCTTCGTCCTGTTGGGATTTCTTGTGTTTGGAATAAAAGGAGGAAGATATGTGACCTTCTGAGGGACAGAGACTGTGTTCATGTCCAGTTTTGCATCAATCATTGCACGTCTGAACTGGCTGAACATGCCCGGATCCCCAGATTGTAGCTCAGTCAGGGCTTCTTTGAAGGCTTTCCTCGGATCCTCTGTTGTGTACACCTTCCTATAGTAGAAATCATTCACAAACTCTTGCTTGAATGATTCCCAATCGTCATTCCATTCAGCTGGCATCCACTTGTCCACATGGTTAAAGCATCCCTGGAGCTTGATCTTCCCTGGCAATCTCTGTTTCTTCAACCTTGCTTCAGCCTTCACCTGATGTTTTTCAATTCGTTGTCGGCTGCGAGAGGCAATATTCCTGTCCAAGTTGTTGGTAACCTTGGCAAGCTCTGTTTTCAAATTTGTTCACTCTCGTAGCTTGGTTGGCTGCAAATTTCTTGATTTAATCAGGATTCATGTAATCCTTCTCCGGAACATCCATAGCCTTAGCAGCAGCAATACACTCTTCAGTTGTGATACCGTCGAGTTCAGCATCGAGCTCGGCTGCAATCTCGGCTATGGAGTTGTAGGAAACTCCATACTCCTTTGCTTTCTCCATGTCCTTCGCCATTTCATCTCCGCCGACAACAATAGATTTTAGCTTTTGTTATTTCTTGTCGGTTGGCTTCGGAGCGGACTTCTTCTTCTGAGCTTTCTTCTTCTTCAGCTGAGATTCCTTCCCAGCTGACATTTCTTCTTGAGTCTCATCTTCCCGGGTCTCATCTTTCCCAATCTCATCTTCCCCCTTTTTGGCATCAGCAACAAGGCTTGCGACTGAGCCATCTAGAGAAGTGAGTTGCTGTTCAGCTTGCTGAATCTGGTTGAAGAGTTCATCGACTGCACACTCTACCTCAATCTTCTTCGCCAGATCCTTGTCACGGAGTTCTTCATCAACTTTCTTCATGGCGGCAAAGGTTTCAGTGACTTCAGTCTGAAAAGCGACGAACTCAGCCCATCTGGATTCAAATCGAGAGTCCCATTCTTCGTCTTGCGTTTGTTGAGATTTAGCAAGATTTGATTCAGAAATGGACTTGAGCACGTTCAGTTCGGATTTTATTCCCAGAACTGATGTCTTCAGATCGGTGATGTCCTTGCTGGTTGATGTTGAAAGATCATCCAACTTTATCTTCAGCGCATCACTCTCTTCTTGCAGCTTCTTGTGCTTTTCCTCCTGAGCTTCCATCATCCTCAGCTGATGTTCTTTGTTGAGCTGGATGTTGGCAAGCATCTCCTTCCTCAGCTGATTGACCCTCTCAGCTATCAACTCGCAAATTTCATCTGTGGAGGGAGCTGGCTGATCAGCTGGAGCTTGTTGTTCAGCTGGTGCTGGCTGTTCAACAGTAACCATGGCTTGGCGATTGGCCAGGTACTGTTGAAGTTCTTCCTCTTCCTACTTGGCTGCTGCTGCAGCTGCATCAAGATCATCTACAAAATCAGCAGACTTGGTCAGCATGTTGTCCAGGAAATTGACACAGTCTTGTTCAGCTGTCTCCCTTGTGTCTCTTCCTTCTGCCTTGCTGATGTCCAGTCGGCGAGTCAGCAGAGCGATCTTATTGTTGTATGCAACCTCCAGGTTGGTATAATTGAAGTACTCCCTTATGCGTGACTCATCGGCCTTGAGCTGGTTCCAGCTGTGTATGCGGATGGTATCTTCCTTGACATACCAGTGGCTGAATATAATGTTGAATTGATATAGCAGCTCAGTTCCGAGAGTGGCAAAAGTAGGCATGTCGCGCGCCTCTGGGAACATTCCAATCAATTTCTGAAAGCAGTAGGCCAACTTGCCTTCATGTTCCAGCGCGACAGCTTGACGATCAGCCTCTTCGTCAATGGGGGAGGGAGAGAGATTTTCATATGGAATCGGTGCAAGGGTTTCCTCAACATTGGCCAGAGAAGTGGTCTCAATGTTGGCATCGAGCGGGGAGCTTGGGATTTCTGACTGTGTGAGGAGGTTGGGAGGTTCCTCAACATTGGCCAAATAAATGGTCTCAATGTTGGCATCGAGCGGGGAGCTCGGAATATCTGGTTGTGTGTCGGTTGAGGGGATCTCTTTGGACTGTACGGCATCAGCTCCTGCCGTGGGGGAGGTTGGAATATCTTCGGATTCGGTGCAAGGGTTTTCTCAACATTGGCCAGAGAAGTGGTCTCAATGTTGGCATCGAGCGGGGAGCTCGGGATTTCTGACTGTGTGAGGAGGTTGGGAGGTTCCTCAACATTGGCCAAATAAATGGTTTCAATGTTGGCATCGAGCGGGGAGCTCGGAATATCTGGTTGTGTGTCGGTTGAGGGGATCTCTTTGGACTGTACGACATCAGCTCCTAACGTGGGGGAGGTTGGAACATCTTCGGATTCCTTGGAAGAAGAAGATGCATCCAAGGAGATGTTTGGCTCATCTTCTGGTTCAGTTTCCATCCCTTCCATCACATCTTTTTGAGGAACAACCTTGAAGGCAGCCGCGTCAACTGAGTGACTTGACTCAGATGGCTCCTCCTCAGCTGGTTTTGCAACTGACTTCTTTTTGATACGAAGTCTCAACTTCTTCTTTGTTGGCTCTTCTTCTTTCTCCTTGTCTGACTCATCCCTGAGTCGGCGTACGACTGTCGATTTGAAAGTATGGCCGGCAGCTGGAGGCAGCTCCTCAGCTGTATCTTTTTCTTCGGTTGACTTCACAGCCTCCCTTTTCTCTTTAGGAGTATAAACACTCCTAATCACATCCTGAGCTTTCTTGGCTGTTGGGAACAGCATCTACCTCTTGACTGGAGTCTCCTCACAGTCTTCCCACACCATGTTCTGATCCTTCGTGGCAAGAAGGATCAGGGCAGATATCTTGACTCCGAAGTTGAGAGTTCCCTTAACACTCAACAACTTTGCTCCAGAGTCAGCTGTGGTTTCTGTAATCTTCTGCTTCTCCATTATCAACTGGTGTTCAAAGTATTTAAACCAGTTGATGTTGTGCTTGTGCTTGTGCTCCAAAGCAATCAGCTGCTTGAGCTTTGGTCGGCTGATGTCCCCAAAGGCTCCGCTGTATCCGAAGATGACTTTGGATACAACATCGAACAAAAGTTGATGCTCGGGCTTCAACTTCGTTCGCTACATATTGCTCCTCAATCTTTCTGGGGTGATAAGAGCATTCTCCAGAAATTGATCGGCATCTGCATCGGAGATGTTCTCGACGGTGTCCGTGGCGGTCAGATTTGGTGGAATGATAGAGCGTAGCATATCAGAAACTGGAATGGAGGCGGTGACACGGCGGATCGTTCTGGCAGGAACGTCGCGCTGTCGACAAGATACTTCTGACACGAGGTCATCTCGGCTGTCGATGGGAGATTTCAGGTTTAGGTAGAATTTTCCGACCTGTCGCCTGAGAAGGTGAGTGGGGAAGAGCGTCGCCCACTAGAGAAGGCCTTTTTCCCTGAGAAGATCGGCGATGGGGGATAATACCGGCGATTCCAGAGCGTCTTCTGACAGAATCTGCTCGAAGTGAATTTTGGAGAGCATCATGTCGAAGGATTCCTCATATGACAAAGGGACTAGAGCTGGTCCCAATGATGCCATCTTCTTTCCTTGAGTAGAAGCTTTTGGTGCCATTTAATATTGCTGTGAAGATTATATAGAGAGAAGAAAACAAGAACTTGCAGAAAAATGGTGAGACAAAATCGGAGACGAAGATGAACAATTACTGCAGATAAACACAAATGTAGAAGATAAGAATCACTTCCTGATTTTCCGCCATTTATAGGTTAGTGGGTCGATTGAGATCGACAACCAGGGTTGAATGGCGCGAATTCTTCAACGGCTGAGATCTCGCGACTGTTGACTAGCTTTGACTTGACGTTGAATTCCGAGTTCCAATACGCGCGAGTGAGAAGTTGAAATGTTTTTATGTCAGCCCAGTCGCACTATAAAGTAAGGCTATTGATGTTCAGCCGTACTTTACATTAAATGCGCTATGATGGCTATATTAATCCAATTGACATGCTCAGGAATGTTTGAATTTATTTCGAATATTCTCATTTAAGACACAAACACCTTCAGCCATAAATGATACCTGCCAGCTGATGTCGGAATCAGCTGAGTTCCAATGTTGCGGCATACCATCAGCTGACTCGAGTTAGTCTGTTCAGCTGACGTCTGATATCTTCAGTTGGCGATCCGCATCTGAGATTCCCCCTTCATCTGAGCTTCCCCCTCAGATGGATATCTATCTCTTCACTTTGGCTGACTCCTCATCTGATGGATCCAACAATCCAAGGAGATCGCATAACATCTTGAACCGTGCTTCGGCTAGAGGTTTGGTGAAGATATCGGCTCTCTGAATCTCAGTTGGAATCTTCTCCATAGATACATCCTTCTTCTCAATATGATCTCGGATAAAATGATGTCAGATGTCAATGTGCTTCGTCCGAGAATGGTGAACAAGATTCAAAGAGATAACAATGGCACTTGAGCTATCAAAATGGATGGGAACCTGTCCAGTTGCGACTTCATAATCTCTCAGCTGTTGCTTGAGCCACAACACTTGCATGCAACAACTACCGGCAGCCATGTACTCTAACTCGGTTGTAGAAGTGGCAACACATACTTGTTTCTTGGAGAACCATGAAACTAGCTTGCTTTCCATGAACTGACAGTGTCCAGATGTGGACTTCCTGTCCAACCGATCTCCGGTTAGATCCGCATCTGAGTATCCGGACAGTTGGATATTATCATCGGCTGGGTACCACAATCCAACATTAACAATGCCCTTCAGATACTTAATAATGTTCTTTGCTGCCAACATGTGTGCT
This sequence comes from Schizonepeta tenuifolia, assembly GCA_029490685.1. Classification (NCBI taxonomy): domain Eukaryota; kingdom Viridiplantae; phylum Streptophyta; class Magnoliopsida; order Lamiales; family Lamiaceae; genus Schizonepeta; species Schizonepeta tenuifolia. The sequence goes on from CM055958.1 coordinate 74,496,355, forward strand.
TCCCTTGGCTGAACTTGGAACCGAGCACACACTCCAACCTCGTAAGATATATCTAGTCGACTGGCGGTTAGATATAGCAAAGAACCAATAATCCCTCTATACTTACTGGCATCCACGAGTTTTCCCTCAGATCCGGGTTCAATCTTCTAGTTAGTATTCATCGGGATCCTTGTGGTTTTACTTGACTGCAAACCGAACTTTGCGATGAGCTCCTTTGTATATTTGGACTGATTAATAAAAATCCCTTTTGATGACTGCTTCACCTGTAATCCAAGAAAATAGTTTATCTCGCCCATCATCGACATCTCGAATTTCTCCTTCATGAGAGTTGAGAATTTCTCGCACAACTCCTCCGACTTGGAACCGAATATGATGTCGTCAACATAGATTTGCACAACAAGTATGTCTTCTCCAACTTTTATGGTGAACAGTGTTTTGTAAACTGACCGTCGTTTGAACTCCGAGTTTAGAAGAAAACCACATAGAGTGTCATACCAAGAAGCCCTAGGTGCTTGCTTCAATCCATAGATCGCTTTCTTCAACTTATACACTCTTCCATCTCCAGTCTCAAAATTGGGTGGCTGTTCAACATAAACATCTTCCTTAATATCACCGTTGAGGAAGGCACACTTCACATCCATCTGATAAACCTTGAATTTGTGAAATACGGCATAGGCTAGAAAAATTCTGATGGCTTCCAACCTTGCAACAGGCGCGAAAGAATCCTCGAAATCAAAACCTTCTTGTTGGCAATATCCCTGAGCTACCAACCTTGCCTTGTTTCTCACGATGAATCCAATGGCGTCTCTCTTGTTCTTGAAAATCCACTTTAATCCAATAACTTTAACACCATTTGGTCTTTCTACCAACTCCCATACACAGTTGCGTAGAAATTCATTCAGCTCTTCTTGCATGGCTGTTGTCCAATGAACACAGTTGAGAGCTTCCACAACATTCTTCGGTTCTGGCACATCAGCTACGAAACATGAAATCATGGCAACATCTCCTGCCTGTTCGAACTCCTCAAGAACTGCCAACTCCTCAGCATATTGGGCGTAATTGTTGGAATCTTTCTCAGCTGAGTCTGGATTTGCAACTCTGCTTCTAGTACGCACACCTTTGGCTGGATCTCCAATGATGTTATCCTTGGAATGATCTTCATACCATCTCTTGCTGCGTCTTCCTTCTTCTCCCAACAGTGGGTGTTCCGTGATTTCAACTGATGGGATAACCTGAGCCGTGGGAGATACTGGGATCTTCAGAACTGGTGATTCATCAGCTGTTGAGTTTGGATCCTCAACATGGACCATATTTTGAACCAGGCTCGGTTGGACTTCGGATGCTGATGCAGTTGGAGTGACATCAGCTGAGGTTCCCCCTTGAGATGAGCTGGGGTCTTCACAATCATCTTCAGAGGAACAAGGATCATCATCCTCAGTTACCCATACCAATGGTTCAGCTAGATTCTTTTGCCTTAGAACCTGCGATCTGGTGAGAGCTGGTGGAACATGTGGATCTGCTTGTTGTCCTTTAGCCTGTTCCCTGCAATCAAAAGTAGATTCATCAAAACTAACATGAGGTGTTATTTCCACAACACGAGAACTGTTGTTGAAAACTCTATAAGCCTTGATCCGAGCGGCATATCCGAGAAATATGCCCTTCGAAGCCTTGGCGTCAAAAGTTTTCAACTGAGTCTTCCCATTGTTGTGAATATAACACTTAGAACCAAAAACGCGAAAATATGAAATATCAGGCTTCCTGCGTCTCCATAGCTCATATGGAGTCTTTCCCAACCGCTTGGTTAGAAGAGACCGGTTCTGGGTATAACAAGCTGTGTTGAGTGCCTCAGCCCAAAATCTTTTTGGCAGAGCTGAGCTTGTCAACATGGATGTTGCAGCATCCTTCAGCGTTCGGTTTCTTTGCGTGGCTACTCCATTCTGTTGTGGAGTACTCGCAGTCGATGTTTGATGAGTGATTCCGTGCTTCTTACAGTATTCGATGATGGTTTCATTTAGGAACTCGGTTCCACGGTCTGATCGGATAGATATGATTTTCATCTCTTGTTGGTTAGATATCCGATCCATCAGCTTGGGTAGCTCATCTCGGGTTTCGCTTTTGTGACGCATGAAAATGGTCCACGTGTACCTAGAGAAATCATCAGTAACAACAAGTGTATATTCGTTACCATTCATGCTCTTGGGAGTAACAGGCCCAAAGAGATCCATATGGATCAGCTGCAATACTCGATCGGTTGATGGAATCATTTTCAACCGAAAGGAGGATCTAGCGAGCTTTCCCAGCTGACATGCACTGCAGATATGTGTTGTTGAAAACATACGGTTCGGAATGCCCTTTGCATGTTCCTGTCTCGCAAGTCGGTTCATTGTCTTGAAATTCAGATGGTTGAGCCTTTTGTGCCACAGCCAGCTCATATCTGAACTGCTCTTTGATAACAGACAGGTTTCAGGAGGACTACTGTTCCAATCTGCATAGTAGACATTCCCGGTTGGGGATCGATTTTCCAACAATATGACTTGCTTTGTTCTGATATTTTTAACCCTGCAGCCCTGTGCATCAAACTTGACAGAAAAACCATTATCACAGAATTGGCTGATGGAGAGCAGGTTATGCTTCAATCCATCAACATATGAAACATTGAGAATTGACACGAGATTAGTTTCAAGGGTACCGTAGCCTTTGGTGTGACCTTTTGAGTTGTCACCAAAGGTAACTGATGGTCTTTCCTTCTCCACAAAACTTCCAAGCAAATCCTTCAGATTTGTCATGTGTTTCGAGCATCTACTATCCATCACCCACATGGTATGTGATGCTTTATTCTTCCTCAGCTGTTCCTCCTGCTCTTGTAGAGAGAAACACGCTTAGGTCCCTAATTTTAGTTGGGTCCTGGAGGGTTAGAACCAGTTCCCCCTTGAACTGTGATTCACTTTTCCTTGTAAATTCGGATAGATTTATCATTCCAAATTATCTTTCCTTCTCCATCAACTATAACAACACCTCGGTCATCCTTAGGCTTGTTGTTATTATTGATGTCCTATTTCTTGGGAGGAGATTGATTTCTCCCATTGTGGGCTTTAGGAGGAGAGGCGTTCCCCCTGTTTTGTTGACGAGGTCGGATGCCATTTTGGAATCTTTGTGGCTGAGTTTGATTCCATAGATTTGGCTGTTGACGACAGCTGTTCATGCCCTGTTGTTGATTCATGTTCTTGCATGAATATCTCCAGCTGTTGGAACTGTTCCACATTTGTCGACTCTGATTGAACCTCTGGTTGTTCTGATGATGGAACTGATGTTGATTCTGATGGTTGAATCCCTGTCGGTTCTATTGATTCCATCCTTTCTGAGGTTGGTTCAGAGGTCGGTTCAGAGGTCGGTCCAGAGTCCTTGACCATGTCGTAACCGAGTCCAGACACGTCATCCATTTATCTTTGGTAACTGATGAGATTCTCGATGATTTTGGATGATTGATATAGCTTTATCAGGTTGTCCTTCTCAATTTGCAAATCCTTGAGGAGAACAGCTATATGCTCGGTCTGAGCGTCTGACTTCTTCATCAGCTGGTCGATCTGTGCCTCTTGCTTGTTCAACTGATCATGCTGCTCCTTGATCTGCTCCTTCAACTCCTCATCGATTGGAGCCTTAGTTCGGTTAACCTCATTCAGTTGACTTTTGAGATCATCAATCTTTTCGGTTTGACTTTTAATCAGATCGTCCTTTTCGGTTAAGGATTCTTCAAGTCTGGCAAACTGTTCTTGAAGATTCTTAAACTCAACCGATTGCTGATGCAATTCCTCACTGAGTTCTAGGAAGTCACCCCAAGAGGGTTCCAACTCTTCCTCTACTGTTTCCTGCATGTTAGTAGCAATAGAAGAATTTAAATTAACTGAACTAGAATGTACCTCAGCATCATCCTGGTCAGTTCCAAATGCCATGAGACATTGTTCCTGTCCGATAGCGTTGTTGGTGGAAGTCAACTCGTCCTCATCTTCGGTGTCAGTGAAGATGTCCATGTCATCAGCTACTTCTTCTGCAACCATGGCCTTGTTCTTTGCATTTTGCTTGGCCCTCAACGCTTCTCTATCTTTCTTCGACAGATCTGGACAATCAGCTTTGAAGTGTCCCTCTTTGTCGCATTCAAAGCAACTGTTGGTCACAGGCTTTGAGTTATCTCGAGTTCGGTTGGATTTGTAGAACCGCTTATATTTTCCGAACCGAGTATCCATGTCAGCTAGCTTCTTGGACAAGGCGGCTATACTCTGTTGCAGCTCTTCTCTGCTCGGCTCCTTCGAAGCTCTGTCCGCAGATCTTGTTGCCCTTGATGTTCGCGGCTTGGAATAGTCAGCTCGAAGTGCTACTGTCTTTGTTGCTGAACCAACATCCTCATGTCGACTCGTCTGCACCGAGGACTGAGTTGATCTTCGTCGGTTCACCTTGTACTCGTTTCCTTTCAGAATTGAGAACAGTCTGTCAGTTCCCATCTCTCCAAGATCAGCTCGGCTTTCATGAATGTTGGTGAAGGTGTCCCACTCAGCTGGTAGGGCTTGTAATACTTTGAGGTTGATTTCTCTCAAAGTATATTTTCCTCGTCGGATAGACTGAATCTTTCGGATGATATCCATGAACCGAAGCTCCAACTGATCAATGATTTCATCAAGTCTTAGACAGAAGTTGTCAAAATCTTGACAAGCATGGGAGAACTTGTTCTCCTTGGTTTCATCACTCCCTTCGCTAAGAGATGCCAAAATGTCCCACATCTCTTTAGTTGTGTTGAACTCTTCTATCCATGGAAGATAGTCTTGTCCAACTGTGGACATGATGGTGCTCTGAGCCCAGATATCCAGCTGGCTCACTTTCGCTTCCTCAGAAGTGAAGTCTACTGGCTTTTTCTCAACCATCACCTCAGTTGCATCCCCATCATTGGGATTGGTAGGAGTGCGAATAATCTTTTCCATGATGGTGATTGGTCCGGATGTAATCACTTGTAACTCGTATAAAATAACTCACGCTCAGATGCAAGGTCGGTCAAAGACCAAAATCAGTTGAGAATGTAAAAATGCAGTTTTGAGTGCTGGTTAGTTGGTCAGTTGGATATGCAATAAATAACTGAATTAAAAACACAAACACCCAAAGGATTTACGTGGTTCGGAGAGAACTCCTACATCCACGGGGAGTTGTGAGTCCACACAACTCAGTCCAAATTCTTTAGGACTGGAACCACAAAGCTTACGCGGGCTTTGCAACCGTTAAGATAAGTTTGCGGGTAATTATCAACCTTACAGATAAGTTTACGGGTACTTATCAACCTATCTACTCAATTTCGGGAGGATCCTAACAACCTTTTTAGGGGATGTGTATGTGGGTAGGGTTTCCAACTACTAGCTCAAACAAAGAAGTGAGCTAGGATCTAAGCTTGATCAAATGAAGACTCAAACTAAGATCAAAAATACCAAGACAGATTCTAACACTCTATGAACTCTCGACTAGTGATGTTCTTAGAGAATAAATTCAGTTTAGCTTGTGTGCAGGATATCGTTTTCTTTTGCTCTTTAGTAAATTCTCGCACTTGTCTGTCTTCTATCTTGATGAATGAATGAAGGCCTCTATTTATAGGCGGAGAGAATCAACTAGCCGTTGGATGAGCCGTTGATCTCTGTTCGGTGAAAGCGATGGCTTGTCTCTCATCTCTGCAGATTTTCCCGATTTGGCAACTGTGAACTTCTGCTTTCCATCTGAGACAGCCTTGTGTTGGGCCAAATGAGGTAATGACAGAACGTCAAACCTTCACGTGACTTCCTATTTGAATTTCAAATTTCAACCTTTGTCTTTCAACATTGGTTGGTCGGTTGAGAAGTTTGGTCTTCATCTGAGTGGTCTTCAGCTGATGTTCCATCTGATCGCTTCCTTCATCTGACATTATGTCTGAAGAGGAACAATTGAACTCTCAGCTGCCTTTAACTTCATGTTGTCGATCTATCGGATTAAGTCTTGCAACTGATGTTCCATGTGAACAGTTGGCTTGAATGCTCAGTTGTCTTTCTTACAACTGATGTTCTGTCTCTTGAACGCTCAGTTGTCTTTCTTCACATCTGATGTTCTATCCAAGTAAAGCCATGTTGCCGTCTTCAGCTGGAGACCTGTAAAGATAAAATCTCAACATTGCTCAAACAGCGAGCCTAAATACTAACTTTAGGATCTGGCAACATTTACTCGGTTGACGTTGGTTTTGGAATCAATCAAAACTTTACAAAATTTCCCAACAGGTACGTATATATGTGTCATCCTTTTAAGCAAGAGGAAGAAAAGTTTAATTTGCTTTTGCGTGTGTGTCGAGAACAAGAGGAAACTAAAATATTTTGGTGTGTGTCGACAATTTTTTTTAAAAGGAAAGGAGAAGAAAATTTTGGTCCTTGTTTATATATTAGTAATCTTTTATTTCGAAAAGAGGGAAAATTGAGGAATAGTTGTCTTTTGCTAAATGGGTGTTAATATCTTTGATTAATGACTCGCCCTTTTAAACCAAAGATATTAGGCAACTCTTCTTATGTAAATGTTTTTTTTAAGAAGATGAAAGATAAGGAAAAATGTACTAGAAAGAAATCTGTATACCTACGCATATGTCAACCACTTCCTACAAAAGAGAATGTGTGAATTTTTTTTTAAGTTTATATAATCTTTGGTAAGAGGTCTAAGAAAGAAAGAGAATAATTGTTGAAGTGGTGATACATAATATATTTGTTGTTTTCCAAATCCTAGAAGTATTTAAGTTTTGAAATCATGATGTGAACATGCATATTACGTGCCAATAGCTTAGGAAAAATATAAAGAGAATATTAAATGTATTAAGTGTAGCTTTTATAAAAAGAAAAATGTACAAGTATACAGTGTATGTGTTTTTGAGCAAATCTTGGAAAAAAAAAAAAAAAGAATTGAGTTATGGTAATCTCAAAAGCATGCATGTGACGTCCAATATTAGAAGTTTAGGAATTTATTTGTTAGATCTGTATGTACCAAGTGCATATAAAATTTTCTGACTTGGTATTTCAAAATGTGAGATTTGTTTTGTTGATCAAATTAGTATATACTTACATGAGCGTAAATATGTTACGGCTATTGAAGTTAAAAAGTAAAGATGACCTGCAAATATTTATTCCGATTGTAGTAAATTCTTGTGAAGGTTGAGAGAGTGCAGTGGTAGTGCCCTTAGCCGAGTTTCGATTTGCAAATATGTTTCTATAATTTGAAACCCGACGCGTAGCGACTCTAAATTTATAAGTAACTAGCTTAGTACGTAACGTTTAGTCGAATACCGTTTAAGATTAGAGCTCGTCTTGTAGGGCCCGTTGTTGCAGAAGAGTAACACAAGCTCAGACGAGGCTACTAAGAGGATTCACTATCGCTAAGGTGGGTGAAATTTCTTTCAAACTCTAAACTTGTGATCTTCTTCCGAACTCAAAGATTATGATTTGCTACATCATATGAGTAAACTCTTCATGGATAAAATCTTCATGGGTACGTAAATTGTTCGTAAAGTAAATTCTTCAAATGAATGTTTAGCTTCTATAAAAGTGCTTTTCAAATTGCATGTTATCCATAAATGTTTTTATGTGCGTGTTCATAATAAGTTTAATGCTCTTAAAGAATCGATCGAGATTCTCGAATTGACCTAATACGTTGTTCGAGAATTGTGCACACTAAAGTTAGTAGTGCGATGGGTTGATCTCCATCGTGTGCTAACAAAGCTATGGGATTCTCTAGGTTTTGGCCCGAGATCCAAAAGATTAAGTAATGGGATTCTCTAGGTTTTGGCCTGAGATCCAAAAGATGAAATTATGGGATTCTCTGGGTTCGGCCCGAGATCCAAAAGATTGAGTAATGTGATTCTCTGGGTTTCGGCCCGAGATCTAAAAGATGAAGTTATGGGATTCTCTGGGTTATGGCCCAAGATCCAAAATATTTATGAGACTTTTGGGTTTCGGCCTGAAGTCTAAGTTTCGATCCGTCGGTGACTAGTGGCCCGGGATCATAAGAGTAACTTAAGAACGCAGCATAAAATGTGTGCACTATGAGAAAATGTTTTGTATGCTTAGATATGGCCTTTTGCCCTTTTAACCATTTTAAGTTATATGTTGGAAAGATGAATAACAATGCTTATAGAAATGATTCTTTTAATGGAAAAATCCACTGTGTACCTTTGTACCCAGCCCAAATATATTCAAATATTTTCAGGTTGATGGCCGGTGTCAATGGACAGAGCTGAGGCGAGGGTTCTTCAGTTATAAGCTTCCGTTACGTTAATTCTATTTCCCTAATCTGTCCTTGGACAATCATGTTCATTAAGACTAAGTTATGTAAGCCTAATTGTTTGACGTTCCTTATTCGCAAAATATTTCTGAATCTTTTGAAGTCAGTTATCTTTATTGTAGACTCCATTTAAAAGTTAGTTTATCACAATATTTTCTCTCTTTTAAGTATGATAAGTAATTTTCCCCCTTCTTCCCCGCTTCTTAACCCCTACCTATATCGCCCCCGGCTAGTGGGCCTTCCTTCGGGAATTAGGGTGTGACATTATGGTATCAGAGCAAAAGTTCTTGGCTCTGAGACTAACAATTTTTTTTTTCTATTGAATCTAGAATAGTATCTCTAAACTTATAAGTTACTCAACGACCCTCAGCTCGCCGTCTCACCGCCTCAACAAAAAAAAGGTGTGCTTAAAAGATCTCTTTCAAGAAGTTTATTAAAGTGCTTGTGAAGTAGCTTTATTGCTTTAATGCTTTTTTGCTAAAGAAGTTATGAGAATTACAAATGCTTAACATTGTAAATTAATGTTATGTTATAAATTGTCATACTGGATTTTTCTAATCTTTTAACGACCATGTGAATGAATGATGTCATGATATATCCCTCGGATTCTTTATAACTAATTCTAAGAAAGATGTTAAGTATGGATTCCCCGAATTTCAAAGCTAAATACTACTTTTGGATAATAGACAAAAATTTGTTCTCTTAACAATTTGAGGGCGAGCACTGCGAGTGTTTATATGATACTAGTTGTATTCGACCTTGCGCTGATACAACGAATTCTTCAACGATAATGAAGGGTGTTGCAAGACTCGAGATCCACGTGAATGAAGGTTTCTCCGAGAGTAAACGACCCGTTTTGACCTAGTAACGAACACCCTTAAGATATGTGTGTTAGCTTGACTAGAATAATTAAGCATAGAAGTAGTTTTATGAGCTTTACTTTTCGTTAAGTTATTGCACTAAGTTTTAAGATAAGTATCTCACCTAGAACTGCCTTTCAGATGGCGATACCCCCAGTTCCTTTCACGCCAGAGGAGCAGGTCGAGCAGTTGAGGTACTTGAGGATGGGCTCCACTGAGAGCGTGGGACAGTTTCTCGTCCGTTTCACGACAGTTTGACAGGGTGCTCGGCAAGGTGAAACTCACGACTACGAGGCTTCGATGCGCCTCGCACACCAATTACCATTTGATTGGAGACTTTGGGCTCGTAGGCTGGCCCGTTTGACCTCTCCACCTGACGATCTCACTCTCTACCTAGTGGGGAACTTTCCAGCTATGGTCGTCAGACTTTTCACTCAGTGGGCCATGTACGGCTCTGCTATCCCGATCATACCACCAAAGTACGGAGTGATCGCCGGTGCAAAAGTACGGACAAGCAGCGGCTCTGATAAGTACAGAGTGATCGCCGGTGCACATGGCACGGACAACGAGCGACTCCGATAAGACTTCCAAGCGGAGGGGGCAGGGATGAACTAGAACACACCCGAATGAGAGGGATTCCGACAATATGTCGGAATGGGACGACATATTCAAGGAGAGCTTAAAGGAATTGATAGGTCTACTCATACCATCAAAAATTCAAAATGCATCTTCTTTTCTGGTGCCTATTGTGGAAGAACTCCAAAGTTAAGCGTGCTTGATTTGGAGTAGTACTAGGATGGGTGACCTCCTGGGAAGTTTTCTTGGAAAGCGTGCGAGTGAGGATAAAGCACGCTAGAAAGAACTTGTGATGGTTTGTGGGGTCAGCCGTCAATCCGAAAATCGGATGATTTGTGGGGTCAGCCGTCAATCCGAAAATCGGGCTGTTACAGTTAAAGATGTGGTTACAAGACAAAAGATTTAAGTCATTGTGATGTAAAACCTTAGACAAGTATATTAAATCAACTTAAATATAACTTCATAGGACATATATGTAAATATATATATATTTATATTTATTCTTAAATGGAGGTCTATTTTCTTAAGGCGAGACTCGAAAAAATATGAATTATGACAATGTAAAGTTTATTTCTATTTATAACTAATCTCAAGTTAGGATCATAAATATTTATTCTTAAATAGAGTTTATTCCTTAATAAAGTATTTTCTTATAGTTGTTTTACTGTAGGTAGTTTTATTCTGACTTAATCGACTTAACGAAATAAACATAATTAAATATTTATTTTTCTGAAATTCTTAAGTTCCCAAGCACAAAATACGACATTGCCCAATTATTATACATCATCAATACATATTTATCGAATGATAATAAATGCATGTACGTTTAATAATAATTATATACAAAACACAACATACAAATGTAATGAAAACCAAGGTTAATTAGCTTAAAATACATAAAATTTAATATTTTAATTTTTTTTTGCATAATTTTTCAATTTTTCTTTGAAAAACACAAGCATTAGAGCATGTCCAACGGGTGACGAGGGGCGGTGTCGATCGGCGGTGTCGAGCCGCTCGACTCACCCCCCACTCGACACACCCCTGTGTCGATACCACAGTGGGGGGATCGACACCGCCCCGTGTCGATGGTGAGGCGATGGCGAGTTCGATCGCTCGACACCCCCCTCGACTCCATCACGTCGAAAAATGGGGACACGTGGCGTGTCCCCATTGGCCCTTTTTTTTTTAATTTTCTGAATAAAAAAATAAAAAAAAATAAACGGTAAAAAATTAAAATTTTTCAACGTATACCTTATCTCCATCAACGGCTATATCCCATTTTTTCACTATATATATCCCTTCATCTCATTCATTCTACACACCAAAAAAATTCTTTCTTCATCCATTCTTCCCTACAAAAAAACCTACTCTTACACATCATATTTTGTGCAAAAAAATGGCCGACGACCAGTTTAATTCGTGGTATTCGCAAACTTTTGGTTCAATCCCACCGAACCAATCTCCAAATCCGGCGAATCCACCTCCCAATCCGGCGAATCCAAGCTCCCAATTCCCATCTTCTCCAGGTTTCGGCCAATACTCGGCCCCTGCAGGGTATGGTGGTTTTTCGCAGACGCCGGGTTTCTCCCAATTTTCCCCGTCGCCGGGTTTCTCTGCATTCCCTCCGGCCACTGGGTTCTCGCAGTTCTCACAGCCGCAGGGGTACGGCCAATTCCCCCCCGTCGGCTGGATTTCCACAGTCGCCGGGCTTCTCCCAAGTCCCTCCGTCCTATGGCTTTTCGCAGTCGCCGGGCTTTTCACCTGCGCCGGGCTTCTCGCTGTCGCCGAGCTTCTCTCAAGTACCCCCGACATCCGGGTACTCTCAATTCTCGCAGCCCCCAGTGGGTACGGCTCGACTCAGACGTTTCAACCTCAACGACGACGACGACCATGTTAAGGTGGAGGACGAGGAAGAGGAAGAGGAAGAGGCGTACGGCGATTCCCACCAAGAGGAATCGGATGAACACGAGCAAACACCACCGCCCCCGCCCCGCCGCAAGGGGAAAGCTGTCGCGACATCAAGCACGGCCACTTCTCCGGCCAAGGGGAAGGGCAAGGCACGCCGCAAGGGGAAAGCTGCTGCGGCCTCATCCGACGAGCACAATAAGCTAGCACGAGGTCCTAACTACACGCCCGCTGAGATTGAATACCTCGCAAGGTGCTACGTTGACTTCGGGATGGACGCGATCACCAGCAATTACCAAACTTCAAGCGCGTTTTGGGAGAAAATAATGATCCGTTTCAACGAGTTCATAGCTCCCGCCCACCCAAGAGAGAAGAGTGCGATGAAGAGCGCATGGGGCCGCGCCAAGAAACAGATCCAGAACTTCGCCACCATCTACATCCAAGAAGAAAACCAGCTCGGAAGCGGGGAGAACGACTTCGATCTATACACAAGGGCCCAAGATTTGTACGCCGAGAAGTTCAACAAACCGTTCCCGTATAGGGCTGCGTGGGAGCTCTTGAGGCATATCCCGACTTTCACCAACCCTCAGAAGCCAACTGCTCCAAAGCGGACGAAGATAAATGAATCCGGCGAGTACACTTCGTCTGCCAGCGGCAACGCATCCACCACATCCGCGAGCGATGCAAACACTCTGCAGGTTCGACCCGAAGGAGTGAAAGCGGCGAAAGCGGCGAAGAAGGGGAAGAAGGGCAAAAATGCGCTACGGGAGCAGGCGGCAGAAGAGTTGGCATCCCTCAACAAGCAATCGAGGGAGGAGTGGGCGTTCAATATCTATATTGCCGACACGTCGAATATGAATCCCGAGCAAAAGGCGAGGTACGAAAATGTTCGCCGCAAACTTGCAAGGGAATTCAATTGGGAGGAGTAGTTGTCCTTTTTTAAAAAAAAATTATTGTAATGTAGTAGTTTTTAATTATTGTATTTTTTTTTAATTAGTGTATGTTGTAGTTTTTTTTAAATTCAATAAAATTGTTATTTATTAATTTCTGAATTTAATTAAGTTAATTTTTATAATATTTATTACAAATAAAAAAAACAACAAAATAAAATCTATTCAATCATTAAAATCACGTTTCCCAGTGCTTAGACCTAGGTCTTACTCAACCCCATTGTAGTGGAGAAATCAACCTATGTCTAACTCAACACCACCAATCATTAAAATCACGCTTCCCAATGTTTAGATCTAGGTCTTACTAGACACCCGTAAGACATGCTCTTACATTAGTTGCAATTTTCCATGATTTATCAATTTTTGTAACAACTAGAACTGTCCACATAAACATATCTGTCGGCGTCATTTTTGTAATGGTTAATTTACTTAAAATAGTTATAAATTTTTGTTCCTCAAACTTAACATTTTGCTCGTTTAAATAAAAAACGTTCCACGAACTGCGTGTGAATTAAGCTTTTAAGTTGAAAAAAAGGTGAAAGACTCAAATGATATATTGACAATTTTAACTAATACATTGCGTACAATTTTAACTAATACATTAAGCTTTGATAGTTTGATTTGGCCAACTCGAGAAAATTGCGTACGTTAACAAAAAAAAAAAGTGAATGTTTAGTTGGAAAAAAACAGATACTAGTAAGATTCATGTGTTTTAGTAGTAATTTTAAAGGAAAAATACATAAAAATACATAAACTTATTTTTTTTTGCGCATGATTTTTATTTTTATTTTTCAAAAAAAATCACCAACTTTCAGTTTTGTTTAAATTTTCCTTAATTTTAAATTCTACTCAAATCAAATCAGACGTGGCGCTTATGTGACATTCAAACATGTATCAACCTCTCTTTTATGAGGCAATTGGGCATGGGCCGACCTCTATTTCGTCTAGTAACTAAAACGACATATTTTTTAGAAATTGCATACAACATATTTTCATACATAAACTACAAAATAACAATAGGGATCCTTCCAAATATGCAAATCCTGATATCTATGTGTCATTTAAACAGATAAATAAACCTCATATTAGATTTCATTTGTATGAAATTTAAAATTAGTAAAATTTAGACAAAATTAAAAGTTGGTGATTTTGTTTTCAAAAAATTGAAAAGTTATGTGCAACATAAAAGAATGAGCAAAGTCTATGCATTTTTGTGGATTTTCCCCTAATTTTAAGCTAATTAATATTAATGAATGTAAAGTTTTACGGGAAATTAAAACTATCTGCAGTGGTATGTTTTTAAGGGGTGTCTTTAACAGTTTTTTGGAGATAAAGACAGTGAACTGCAGTGAGGCTGTCTTTATCTAATTTCTGAATTTGTATTTTGCATTAATTTTAATAAGAAAATTTGAAATTTTCATTAATTTAAACAAATAACTAGTACAATATATTAGTTGAAATAAAACAAATAAAGACATTACATTAACTGAAATTTAAAAATAAAAAACATCCTACTCATCAACCGGTCCAAATCGGCTCCAAAGATGCTCGATCAAATCATTTGTGAGTCGATGGTGCTTCCTTGTATCTCTCAATGCGGCGTCCCGTTTGAGAAAATTCTTCCAGGAGAGCGGAGCGGGGACTCGAGTTACATTACTATCTGGTGTTGTTTCTGTGTCCTCTCTCTAGTTCTCAGCATCTTCTCTCTCGTATTCAATGATCATGTTGTGCAAAATAATGCACGTAAACATGATGTTGCGGAGGTGCTGTGTGTACCAGTTGTGCGTCGGGTTCAGGATAATTCCCTATCGGGCTTGAAGAACACCGAATGCCCGTTTGATATCCTTCATCGCCGCCTCCTGCATTTTTTTGAACCGCGCCATCTTCTGGTCCGTTGCAAGCGGAGGAGCCTTGATCAGAGCTGCCCAATCCGGGTAGATCCCATCAGTTAAGTAGAAACCGCCGTCGTAGGGATTTTCGTTCACCACGAATTGGCACGGCGGAGCCCGTTCTTCAAGCACGTCCTCGAATAAAAGCGACTGATTGAGGACGTTGATATCATTGTTGGAGCCAGTCACTCCAAAAAAGGCGTGTCAGATCCATAAATCTTGAGACGCCACAGCCTCAAGAATCAAGAAAGGCACGCCAATATCTCCTCGCGTTTAGGCAGCAGATCACGCATTCGGGCAATTCCTCCACGCCTAGTGCATGCAGTCTAGGCTACCAAGCATCCCCGGGAAGCCATGCCTCTCATCGTGCATCCGCAGCAGCCGAGCGGTGTCTTGAGCATTTGGCCTCCTCAAATACACGTCACCAAACAGCTCGATGACACCTTTGCAGAACTTCCAGAGGCAAAAACGGTCGGTGCTATCGCCGATCTTCAAGTATTCATCGAATGTATCCGGTGCTCCACCAGTGGCTAGTTGGCGAATGGCCATTGTGCATTTTTGCACCGACGTAAGGCCCCATTTGCCGGTTGCATCTTGTTTCTGCTGGAAGTACCACACATTCTGCTCTAATGCCTCGCAAATGCGCAAGAACAGATGCTTGTGCATCCAAAAATGCCGGTGGAAAAATATTAGGCCGTACGTCGGGTTGTCGTTGAAGTAGTCGGCCATCAACTATTGCAGGGCCGCCTCCCGATCGCGGTGTACGACCGTCCTCTTCACCTTCTTTTTTTTCTACGAGGCGAAGAGTCGAGCAGCAACAACTTGGAGGTTCGTCACCATCGACATAATCTCATCGTCGGTGCCATGAGAAGAGTAGCCGGTTGAGGAGTCGGACGATGAAGATATTTTTTTTGGCGATAAAATTGGACAAAACTAGAGAGAAAACTAAAGAAAGAGGATGAATTTGGTGTGGAAAAAATTGTGTTATGAAAGGAGGTATTTATAGGTGTGAATTAAAAAAAAAATCGGCTAAAATAGCCGTTAAACACCCGTTGGAGGCCTCCGTTGCCTATTATTTTTTTATTTTTTTCTGTCAGGCGCGTGAATTGTACGAGCCATATTTTAAAAAAAAAGTCGAGCATGTGTCCTGCGGGCTGTCTCGTCGGCACGGCTATCTCGAGCCGGCCAACGAGACAGCCGGTGTGGATAGTCTAAGGCTGTGAGCAGCGGTGATCGCGAAGATCGCGCGCGCTCACATGCCACGTCAGTGCGAGCTCGCCCGCTCGCTACGGTTGCAGCGACGAGCTCGCCATAATATATATATATTTTTTAATTTCTAAATTTATTTTATATTTACAGATTAAATTATAATAACTCAAATAAATAAATTAAAACAAACATAATTAATTATAAAAAAAACCCTAAAATACAATGACATAATTAAAAAAAAAATGCTAATACAATTACATAATTAAAAAAAAAGCTAATACGAAATAAATTTAAATAATAAAAAAAAATCCTACCCACTAAAAAAACTGGGTACATCATTCACGAAATGCCACACCGCCAAATGCCTAAACGCCTCAGCGTGCATGACCGTCCATTTATTGAGCGTCGAGTTTAGCAGCATCTCTTCAGTGATGCCGGTCGGAGCTTGAGCGCGGGTTCGATGGTACATCGCGTTGAAGAGCCCGCAATTGGTCTTCACTCGGGACCAGTGGTGGCGCAACTGCGTCAAGTTGCGTCGCCGAGTACTGTGGGCGATTCTCGTTGTAGCGAGTCTCAATTCTAGTCCACATGGCGGCGTTGCTGCCGCCGCCATTGCGGACGTACAACCACGCCTGTGCCAATTTCAGGGTTACGCCATTGATGTAGGGATGAGGAACCATCGTCGGATGATTGCCAAAAGCGAAAATTTGAAAAAGAGGAGAATGAGAGATGTGTGATATTTGAGGGGGTGGAATGGGGTATTTATAAGGTAAAATGTAGAATTAAAAAAAATTGAAAAAGAAATTGAATTTGTGCCGTTGCGATTACCACGTGTAAAGGAGACTGCCAACGAGTGCGTTAAATTGCGATTGGCAGAGCGAGCGCTTGCGAGCGCTCGGCGCGCGCCGATGCAGAGAGGCTAAGGGGTGGAGCTATTAAAGTAGTGTGATTAAATCACATATGCATATGCAGGCCCAAAATTGGGAAGGCAGACAAAAAACACAGGAAAATGGCAGTGCCCCTCCTCGCTCACACCACTCTCTGCACCTGCTGCTGCGTACAATAATTGCGTGTCCAACAAGATTAGTCAGTCTTTCTCTCAGTTTCTCAGAATCCCCATTTCCCCATGCTCCCCTCCTCTTTCCCCCTCCCTTTCTTCTCTCTCCAATAATGCTTCTCTCTCTTCCTTCCTCCGCCGCTGACCCGCCGCGCTTCAGCCAAGACATCGACAGCTCCAGCTCCACTCCTTTCGTCAGTGCTCCCTCCAGCCCCGGCCATGCTCCACCCTCCGGCTTCTTCTACAGCGCTCCGGCTAGCCCCATGCATTTCCTTCACTCCGGAGACAAACTCAAATCATCCCCGCTGCCTGTGTTCCTGTCCTCGGATTCCGGTTCCTTCGAGTTCGAGTTCTCTTCCCGGTTTTCCCCGACCGGCTTGAGTAACGGCTCGATGACGTCGGCAGACGAGCTCTTCTTCAATGGTCAGATCCGGCCGACGAAGCTGTCTTCGCATTTGCAGAGGCCGCGAGGAAGTGTCCCGCCGTTTTTGGATCGGTGCAGCGGTGAATCCGCGGGAGCGAGAGGCAGAGATCTGAAGGCGCGCGGCTACTCTCACCGGAAAGCTAGATCCATGTCGCCGCTGCGCACCGCGGCGGTGTACGACTGGGAAGGCGTCAGCGCCGGCGCCGGAGATCGGGAGAGCGAGGCTAAAGAGAATGACTCCACCGAAACGACACCGTCGTGCTCGGCGTCCTCGTCGCGGTCGTCGTCGTCGGGTAGGAACTCGAAGAAATGGATATTCCTCAAGGATCTTCTGCACCGGAGTAAGAGCGAGGGGAGAGCGAACAGCAAGGAGAGGTTCTGGTCGGCTATTTCGTTCTCGCCGGCCAAGGAGAGGAAGAAGACGACCTCTTCGCCGGCGCTGTCGCCGTCGTCTTCACGCGATGAAAAAAAAGGCAGAGTCGAGTCGAACAGGGGAGGGAAGGCTCCGGCGGCCGGGAAACCCGCGAACGGCGTGTGGCGGCGGCGAGTGCCGCCGTCGGCACACGAGCTGCATTACACAGCGAAAAGAGCGCAGGCGGAGGAAATGAAGAAGAAGACGTTTCTGCCGTACCGGCAGGGTCTGCTGGGCTGCCTAGGATTCAGCTCCAAGAGTTATGGTGCCTTCAGCGGATTTACCAGGAATCTGAATCCAATTTCTTCCAGGTGAAATTGAATTTCAAACTATTGTTAGTTTCAAATATTTGAATTATGGAGATTTAATGTATATAGTATGGCTGTTTTAATTTCTCATTCCATGAAAGAAATACAAGATTGCCTTAATCTGTGGGAGATGCTAATTGATTAGGAGTTTAATCACTTTTATATGTGATTTTGTTTCAATTTTTTCCCCATGGATGTATTGGAATTTGCTTCTGTTCATTGAAGCAACTTTAATTTTGCGATTTGGACTATATTTGCTGCATGTGGTGCGCAAGGAAATACAATGAAGTTGTTATCCAGTTTATGAGTACGACAATTTTTGTTGTTTTATCAGTGTGCAATTTATCATAGTAGTATAATAAAATTAGACATAATACTACTACTCCCTCTAACCATGAATCATATCCCCATTTGAATCATATCCTCATTTGGATTCCGACACCAAAAATAAAAAAGTTGGTAAAGTTGTTTTGAGTGGGTAAAAGTTAGAATATAAGGACCGAAATATGCAAAACGACGTCGTTTCGTTAAATTTTAACTTAAAAAAATAAAATAACAAATCAATTTCCAACATATTTCAATAAAGAAATTAAAAAATTAAATTAATAATAGTTTCTCTCTCCTCCCACCCCTTCTCTTCTTTCCCTCGTTTCTCACTCTTTTACTAAAGCCACCACCACCACCACCATTTCTGCAACCTCCACCACTATCTCCGACCATCACCGCCACCAGAGATCTGCATCTCCTTGTCGCTCTCTCTATCTCATTCCTTTAGACGACCACCATAACACAATCTCTCCTCCCAGCCCTCTCATATTTGCCCCTTTCTCCATCTCTGACCCTACCCACCAACTCTGATAGCCACTAGCACGTCCGTCGTCTTTTCTGCCTTGCTTCCATTCTAGATGTCGCTGCATCACGTGAGATTTAAATTGAGATATGAAGGATGGTAGCTGGTAGCGTGCATAGTTGTGAGCGAGCGGTGGTTGGTAGCGGCGGTTTGTAATGGAGGTAGATGGTGGTGGTTGTGAGAGATACGACAACGCGGTTTTTGTTTTCTTCAATTTGATGATTTCTTCAATTGGCGTGATTTCTTCAATACGACGTCGTTTTGCATATTCTGGAGTCTACATATCATTTCCGGCTTCCACGTAGGATTTAATTTGGGAAAAATCGGTGATCGGGAGCAAAATCAGAAGAAAATCAAAGGTTATGTTTGTTGAGTTAAAAAAAAAACTCAGGTGCAATTCCAAAATTCGAAAAAAGGTTGTGGATTTACAGGCTATTATCCTTTTTTTTTTAATTTAAAATTTAACGAAACGACGTCGTTTTGCATATTCCGGCGTCCACATGTCAATTCCGACCTCCACGTCAGATTCAATTTGGGGGAAATCGGTGATCGGGAGCAAAATTAGAAGAAAACCAAAGGTTATGTTTGCTGAGCAAAAATAAAAAAAAAAGCTCAGGTGCAATTCAAGAATTCGAAAAAAGATTGTGGATTTACAGGCTATTATCCCCCTTTCTTTTTATCTAGTATAAATATAAATATAATAAAAACGAATAACAATATGTTATGGTATTTCGATTCAAATGCTAATAAAATTATTTGAGACACCTCTAAACGACGGCGTATCAAATTTTTATATCGAACGAAACATTGAAAGAAATTTCACTATTATAAATTTATGGGGTGTGTTTTGGTGAGTCGATTGTATAGTATACACACTTTTTGTCATATTATAGCACACCATGTTTGACTTTTTAACCTACACTATTCACAAAGCACTGTTCATTACTGTTCACTGTTTTTTTTTTTTTTTTTTTTCGATTACTGTTCACTGTTCATTTTTTTCCAGGTTATTGTTTTAGATGTTTGTTTTTACATATTTTATCTTTTTGTTTTTTTGTTTTTTTTTATTTTTCAGTTTTTTTTTCGCAAATTTTTTTAATTCCAAATCTTTTAATAAACATTGTCATTACGAAATGTAAAGTTTCACGATCATTACATTTCATCACGACAATATCTACTTTTTAATACGACAAGTTCTACTTTTAGTCGAATGTTAAAGTAATTATTGTCGTTAGAAAAAGTAAAATTTTTCACTAACAAATGTAATGTTTCACAATCATTCCATTTCTTCACGACAATATCTACTTTTTAATACGACAGGTTCTACTTTTAGTCGAACGTTAAAGTAATTATTGTCGTTGGAAAAAGTAAATTTTTTTACTACAAAACTTAAAGTTTCACAATCATTACATTTCGTCACGACAATGTCTACTTTTTCAAACGACAAATTCTACTTTTAGTCGAACGTTAAAGTAATAATTGTTGTTGGAAAAAGTAAATTTTATCACTAAAAAATGTAATGCTTCAAAATTATTGCATTTTGTCACGATAATGTTGAAAACAACGAAGATGAAAAAAAATGTGGAAAATAACAAAAAAAATAAAATAAAATCTGAAAAAAAAGAAACAAAATCTGGAAAATTAAAAAAAGGAAAAAAAAAGGAAAATAAAAAAAGAAAATAGAAAAAAAAGAAAAAGAAATATGGAAATAAAAAAAAAATAGAAAAAGATCTAGGAAAAAGAAATATGAACAGTAACCGTGAACAATAAAATCCGAATGAATAGTGTGGGTTGAAAAGTCAAACATAATGTGCTATAATAAAATAAAAAATAGGTGTATAGTATACGACCGGTGCACCAAAATAATTGTCTAAATTTATATAATCTTGCTTTACTTTACCTTTATCAACAACTTAATACAATATGTCCTCTGATGATTAAATGCACGATCTAGATTTTATTGTATTTATTTTGAATTTGAATAAGTATAGAATATAAATGCATGTGAAGCCCTGTCTCTTGATTTGATTGCTTATATTTAAACCTACTGCCACCGAATTTTATTTATACCAACTCGCGCGTGGATTTTTTCAACCCCAATATTAATAGAGTTTAATGCATTGGCTCATACAATTTAAATTCCATAGTTAAATTGGTGAATTCCCGATCAATGAAGTGTCTCTCCTCCCACCCAACCCCCCCCCCCCCCCCCCCCCCCCTTTTTTTAAAGACGAGTTATTTGCTGCTAATGTTGAAAGGCGATCGTCTTTCCCTTTTGCTCCCGGAGAGTCTGTATGAGCGAAGAGAGAAGCTGTTTCAGGAAACAATTATGATAGGTTGTATCTTCTTGAAAAAAAGGAGAACAACCTTGTCCAACCATACAAATTAAGTTGGAATTGCAACAGATCTGGAGATTGACGAAGCCTTGGAAGTTGGTGGCGATGGGGAAGAGCTGTTTTACGGTCCTTTTTCAGACTCTGCTGATTTCAGGAAGGTTAAGTATCCATCTACAACAATAATCAAGGGAGGTAATTTTTCTCTGCGTAAAGTGGGTGGAGAATTTTGACCCTCAGAGCTTCGGCAGCATGTTGCACATGTTTGGGTTCGAATTAAGAAGCTCCCATATCATTTATAGGAAACAATTTATAGGAAACAGAGACGATTGCAACCATTGCTCGTGCGGTGGGACAACCTATTGAGATTGATGGAATTAATATCAATCAATGGTTCCATGGGACTCTTCGTTCGTGTCCTCATTGAGTTGGATATGAAGGAAGATCGAATTTCTGAACTTTGGATTGATAGGGGTTCGAAATCGTTCAAAGTGGAGTACGAATATGGGAATTTGATAAATATGGCTTTTCTCATCTTGATAAGCTTAATTGATGTTAATTTGTATTGAGAAATCATGTTTGGAATGAGTTTTGTGCTTAAGTATTGTTATTTTGTGAAATATGATGCTCGTTCGTACTTTGTTTAATTTTTTAGAAAATTGGAGTCAAAATTATGCAAATTGAACATGATATGATGAAAGTACAACTTGATAGGAGTTCGTAGGCAAAAATGGATCCAAAATCGGAGTTGAAATGAGGGAGAACAAGCCGATTGAAAATTGTTGCGCGCTGCCATGCGGTCCGATTTTTGCTCCAAAAGACGGGATTTCTTCGCATTTTTTACATGCGGTCTCGCATGTCGCATGGCAAGGCGATTCTGCCCAAAAACCTTCCTACTTCGATTATAATTCCCTTCCTTGTTAGGATTTGTTCCTTACACGTTTTGTCTTAGGTTTTTGGTTATAATTAAATACTCCTTCTCTTGCATAGAAGGGAATGATCTTACACCTTATAGTATTGTTCTTAGTTTTTATTTTCGTTTAGCTTTGTCTTGAAGTTTTGAAGACTTGTTCAAGAGTTCAAGACGAGAATTGTTTCGACTATGGTTTTTCTATTTTAATATTTATGAATTCCTTTTCTTTTGATTGTGTGTTGATTTAATTATGAGTAGCTAAGTTTTTTTATATCCTAGGGTTAGAGAGTATATGCATAATTAGCTTTAATTCTTATCAATTGACCAATTTATGTCCCTCTCTTCTTTTCTATATTCTTGAATTGTCTTGCATGCTTGATTGATTGGCTACCAATTGTGCATATTAGTTGTGTTAGTCCAACAATCGAGAGATGAGGGTTAATGCATGAAGTGAAATATAGGACACGCATTGCGAAATCACCGAGACGGAAAGACTTTGTGTGAGGGCATTAGTCTTAGGATCTTTTTGGAGTTACTTACTTATGATGTTTGTCAGAGATGAAAACCCTAGTGAGTAATCCACGGTTAAGTAGTACGAGAGTACGCTTTAACTAATTTTGTGATTGTCTTAAGAAGAGTTGAGTTCCTTGTTAATTGGTTAAATGGTAAGAGTCTAAGTTTGATTATCCATTGAAATCGAAGTCTTAAGATATCTTTTTCATATTTGAGTTTCTAATTACTTTTGTTTGCTTTCTATTTGCTTTTTGATTAGTTATAATTGTTAGTTTATAAACCCAATTTAAAGTTCGAAGTCTAAATAGAGAATGACGGTTGAAAGTTGTACTTGTTAGGTTATTAAAGTCTCTGTGGAATACAACATTGCTTTCCTGTGCTCAATTACACCCGTGCACTTGCGGCGTGTTAATAAAATAGCGAACAAGTTTTTGGCACCGTTGTCGGGGACTGTTTTAATTTTTAGCAATATTACGATTAGATTATTTGAGACTAATTTAGGCATATATTACTACTATTATACTAATTTTTAAAATTTTCTTGTTGTGATTCACAGGTAGTGTATGCAAAGAAGGTCACAAGGATTACCATTGAAGCCTTTGAATCCAGAGATTGAAGCTACTTGTCGTTGCAACAATGCGATAAGAAGAGCCCGAGATAAAAATATGGGGGACCAACAAGATAATCAAGCAGTTGATCCTATGATCAGAGCTATGCAAGAACAACTTCATCAACTTATTGATGCACAGAGGGCCAGACAAGAAACTCCAATCAAGGTTGAATTTCAACCCGTAGTGCAGCAGAGAGGAACCTTCGGTCCAGCTATTAATGCCAACACGTTTGAGCTTAAGCCGACACTTATTGCTATGGTGGAAAACAATCAATTTGGAGGAAGGCCGGCTGAAGATTCTCATGCACATCTGAGTCAGTTTTTGGAGATGTGCGAGACTGTCAAACAACATGGGGTTCCACATGATGCAATCAAGTTACGCCTCTTCTCATTCTGTCTACGAGATAAGGCTAAGATTTGGTTTCACTCTTTAGATCCGACCGCTGTTACATCTTGGAATGACTTTGTGGAGATCTTCCTCTATAAATACTTTCCTCCAAGCAAGACGATGAAGCTAAGGTCAAAGATTTAACAGTTCCGTCAACTTGATAGAGAGACTTTCTATGAAGCATGGGAGAGATTCAAGGGGATGTTGTGAAAATATCCTAATCATGGGATTTCCGCCAATGAAAAGGTGCTGATTTTTTACAGTAGGTGCAATGGAGAAGTCAAGAATCTCTTGAATGCTGTCGGTCAAGGAGATATTTTGGAGTGTGGATATGCAACTGCAATGGACATCATTGAGAAGTTAGCAGCAAACAATCATCAATGGCCGGATTCAAGGAGTGCACCAAGGAAAGTGGCGGTCCTAACAAACAACGATCCCATAGCCAAATTGACTGCTCAGATGTCGAATTTCATAGCTAAGATGGAAGATGTGATGAATCAAAGGCACGGACCATCTCAAGGAGAAGCATCGATGATTGAGGATGTAAATTATGTCAATTGACTGGGTTATGAGGATTACAAGCAGCCGTATGGGTACCTTCCTGGAGCAGCTTATGGGATATCGCAAAGGCCTCAAAACCAATATCAAGGTACTAGGATTCACCCTAACCTTTCATATGCGAATCCCAACAATGCGTTGCAACCACAGCCTGGATTTGCTGTCTCTAACGCAAAATTGTGGAGGAGAAGAAATCATAACTTGAGGGTACACTTATTGAATTCATGCAAGCAAATGAGGTTAGACACAAGGATATGGAGACACGGATGTCAATTTTGGAGAAACAAACGGGTCTCATTGCTAACATCTTGACAAGCCAACATCAACAAGGGTAGTTTCCAAGCAACACCGTGGTCAACCCAAAGGAGCAATGCATGGCCATCATGTTTAGGAGTGAGACTTCATATGAAGAGCCGAAGATTCCAATTGAAGAAGACAAGAATGAAAGCTCTAAGGATATTCAAGTGGTCAAAGAGAAGAATTAAAGCCAAAAGGATGAGGTAACACAAAACCACCTCCTTATTGTCCTCCTATGTCGTTTCCCCAACGCCACAAGAAAGAGAGCATGAAGGAACAATTTTTCAAGTTCCTTGAGATATTTCGAAAGATCCACATCAACATTCCACTCATGGAGGCACTGCAACAAATGCCTAATTGTGCTAAATTCTTGAAAGATGTGCTTTTAAGGAAGAAGAATTTGAAGGATTGTGATACGGTCTATCTTAATGAGGAGTGTAGTACTATCTTGCAAAGAAAGTTACCAGCCAAGATGAAAGATCCGAGAAGCTTCCATATTCCTTGTGCTATTGGTGGACTTCAAATTGAAAAGGTGTTATGTGATTTGGGAGCTAGCATCAATCTTATGCCATTGTCTTTATTTAACAAGTTGAGAATTGGAACTCTTAAGCCCACCAATATTGTGCTTTAAATGGCGGACTGTTCGATTGCTTATCCAAGGAGGATTATTGAAGATATTTTGGTCAAAGTGGGTAAGTTTATTTTTCCTTATGATTTTATGGTGTTGGATATAGATGAAGATGAGAAGATTTTTTTAATTTTTGGACGCCCGTTTTTGGCAACGGAAAGAGCGTTAATTGATGTGGAAAAAAGAGAACTTACCTTTCGAGTCAATGATGAGATGCACACTTTCTCCATCTATCAAACTTTGAAGATCCATGAAGATGAAGGTTCCCAATGTTTTGAAGAACATAAAGTTGTGGATTTGGATCCTTTCATTGATAAGGGTGATCAACAAAAAACTAAGGAGTCTTTGCCTAGGCGTTCATTCCACAACATCCATGGTCGGCCGGTGACGTATCATCCTCCTTGATGAGTTGTGACTATGAGGCTACGTCGAGCTAAAGACGTTAAACTAACCGCTAGTTGAGAGGCAACCCAACGAGGTTAGTTTTTAATTTTTTTTTTATTTTTTTTCCTTTTCATTGTTTATTTTTGTTTTGTAGGAAAAAAAAAGGGCGATAGAGTGGGGGACGAGATAGTTCTTTGCGTTGCTTTTCCCTGTATTGATTCGGTGAGTTTGTTCCAATCAACCTCCACTTCTACTTACAAACTTATTCTTCCTTGTTGTTGAATAAATTTGGGTGGATGGAGAAGGGGGTTGATTTCTTTCTATTTTTATTTGCTTTCTTAGTTGATTAATTTTGTTGCTAGTTATGTGTTTTAGTTTAGTTAATTGCTTTTGAGTTTTTACTATATATATATATATATATATATATATATATATATATATATATATATATATATATATATAAACATATTTTTGGGTGAATGAGTGACTTGGCTAATGATGAAATTGTTGGTTTGAGTTGTGAATTGATAAGTGTGAGATGATAGTTTGAGCATGAATTGATAGATTGATTGTTTTGGCCTCTTTAGACTTAAAAATAGCCTTTGTGAGATTTGAGCTATGACTATTATATTTTCATAGTCTATTTCATTCTTGTGTGATATGTCAAGTATGCGTGTTGATCTCTAGATTTTGCCATGAATCTTCCTCAAGATTGTGTTAGTGTGCTAAGAATTAGGAGATAATTTAAGGCCATCTTTGTTAGCCAATTTTTCCCTCTCTATTGTCCAAATTGATAATTTATCCTAGTTTACCACTTTGAGCTTTTGAGTCTTTTCTTTGATGAACTTATGGTGAATTGGGGTAGATCTCTCTAGGAAATTGGTTGTGCTTACAAGAAGAATGCAAGGAAGGAATAAGCACCTATATATTAAAAGTTCAAGTTGAAATTAACCCTTATAAGCTCATGGAAGTAGAAAAGTTATAGTTTGAAAAGAAAAAAAAAGAGAGAAAAAATAAATAAATAAATAAATAAGAGCATAAAAGGGTAATTGATTGATAATTTGGTGCTAATTTGTGATGTTATGGTTGAAAAGTTTAACAAGGGTAGAAGTGTTTGTCAAGATGAAGGGGCTTGTGATGATTTTGAAAGTTGGATTTTGCTTAATTTAGTCACTTAGCCTAAATTTCCCTACCTTACCAAAGAGCCAACATTACAACCAAAATAAAGTCCTTTTTAATCTTAGTTTGAAGCATACATGTGAACAATGGCGAGGTTAGATAATTGGCAAACATATGGTAGATTGCATGTTGTGTATTGATTTGAGCGTATATACTTCTTATTTCATACACTTGAGTGTTGAGAGTTCACTTTAATACTTCCCATGCCATGAGGAGTTTAAATGAGGCTACAATGATTGTTTTGTTGGTTTGTGTTTGATCTTGATTGGATTTTTGCATGAGTCATGTTTTTGAAAATTTCTGAGGCCGATTGAGTTACAACTTCGCTCTAAATCCATGTTTATTTTGTTATTCTCTTCTTCTCGTTGTTTGAGGACAAACAACCCTTTAAGTTTGGGGGGATTGATAAACAGGGCTTTTCTCATCTTTATAAGCTTAATTGATGTTAATTTGTATTGAGAAATCATGTTTGGAATGAGTTTTGTACTTAAGTATTGTTATTTTGTGAAATATGATGCTCGTTAGTACTTTGTTTGATTTTTCAGATAATTGAAGTAAACATTATGCAAATTGAACATAATAGAATGAAAGTACAGCTCGATAGAAGTTCATAGGCGAAAACGGATTCAAAATCGGAATTGAAACGAGGGAGAACGAACCGATTAAAAATTATTGCGCGCTACTATGCGGTCCGGCATGCGGCCGCATGACGGGACCGCATGTGTTCTAATTTTTGCTCCAAAAGACGGGATTTCTTCGCATTTTACATGCGGTCTCGCATGCGGTCGTGCATGCGACCGCATGGCAAGGCGGTTCAACCCAAAAACCTTGCTACTTCCATTATATTTCCATTCCTTGTTAGGATTTGTTCCTTATACGTTTTGTCTTAGGCTTTTGGTTATAAATACTCCTTGTATTGCATAGAAGGGGATGATCTTACACCTTATAGTATTGTTCTTAGTTTTTATTTTCGTTTAGCTTTGTCTTGGAGTTTTGAAGACTTGTTCAAGAGTTCAAGACGAGAATTGTTTCGACTACGGTTTTTCTATTTTAATGTTTATGAATTCGTTTTCTTTTGATTGTGTGTTTGATTTAATAATGAGTAGCTAAGTTTTTTATATCCTAGGGTAAGAGAGTATATGCATAATTAGCTTTAATTCTTATCAATTGACCAATTTATGTCCCTCTCTTCTTTTCTATATTCTTGAATTGTCTTGCATGCTTTATTGATTGGCCACCAATTGTGCATATTAGTTTTGTTAATCCAACAGTCGAGAGATGAGGGTTAATGCATGAACTGGAATATAGGACACGCATTGCAAAATCACCGAGAGGGAAAGGCTTTGTGTGAGGGCATTAGTCTTAGGATCTTTTTGGAGTTACTTGCTTATGATGTTTGTCAGAGATGTAAACCCTAGTGAGTAATCCACGGTTAAGTAGTACGAGAGTATGCTTTAACTAATTTTGTGATTGTCTTAAGAAGAGTTGAGTCCCCTGTTAATTGGTTAATTGGTAAGAGTCTAAGTTTGATTATCCATTGAAATCGAAGCCTTAGGATAACTTTTTCATATTTGAGTTTCTAATTACTTTTGTTTGCTTTCTATTTGCTTTTTGATTAGTTATAATTGTTAGTTTATAAACCCAATTTAAAGTTCGAAGTCTAAATAGAGAATGATGGTTGAAAGTAGTACTTGTTGGGTTATTACAGTCTCTATGGAATACGACCTTGCTTCCCTGTGCTCAATTACACCCGTGCACTTGCGGCGTGTTAATAAAATTGCGAACATAACTTGCCTCCATAATGCTCTATTTGCCAGATTGTGGGGCATAAAGTGGAAAGATGTCGTAGGATTCAGAGAATGGACAAGAAGAAGGAAGAGAAGGTATGGATTGAAGTTGGCAGGAAGGGTGAAGCTCGTCAGGAGCTGATTTTCTGATCCTCCTTTGGTGGATCGACCTGGAAATCAGCAGGGAGAAAAGAAAACAAGAAAAGATGGTGACTTGAAAGAGGCCGGAAACGAATCTACAAAACAGTGGGTCGAGGGTGCTTTTAAGGGAAACCGGCAAAGGAAAAAGACGGAAGATGCTCCTGCAACTTTGAATAGGTTTGAGATGTTGTCTAATGTTGCCGAGTTGGAGGAGACTGGAGGGGGACGACAACTCATTTATTCTGATGGAGTAAGGAATTTAGTTCTAGATCAGGAAGCGTGTCTCCTTGAGGAGCTCGCTGCTTCGGATGTCCATGATAGTGACGAGGAGAAGGTAGAGGAGATAGAAAATGGAGCCTCCTCCGAAAAAGCAAGGGCAGCAGGTGGAGGAAGAGGGTGGTGTTGCTCACTCTGCTTCCGATCAGCAGGATAAGAATTTCGAGAAGTCCCTTTCGGGTGCCTCTTCTGAATCTCTGGATAATTCGGTTACAAATAAAGGGGACCTTGCCCCATCACCTATGACGCAGAGGAGGAGAGGTAAGGTAGCTGGTTTTCAGTACTATACGCACACTAAGGTGGATCCTCCGAAGTCTCTTTCTCCGTATAAGGAGTCATATTATGTGGAAGAACCTCCCTTCCAGAAGAAGGGGAAGAGAAATAGGAAGCCGAAGATTCCTACTAAGATCTATGATACTAGGAGTAAGCATGTCTTATCTGGAAAAGATCCTGAGGATGACAATGCTTTAAAGGCACATGATGAAGAATCGGATCTTAGCTTAGCTTTCTAGTCATCTCGGTGGCAGGGACGACTAGATTATTTTTTTTGTCTTTTCTTTTTATTCTTTTTATTTAGCCCCTTAGGTAGCTTTTTTTTTTTCTGTTTATTGTTTTCCTTTTATTGTAATTTTCATTTATTCCTTTTTAATAATAATCTCAAATTAAGAACACATCATTTAAATTAATGATAATGCTATAAAGTCGAACTAGACATTTGAAGTGTAAACTATATAGGTATTTGTTAATGCATCTTAGTTAGGTTGATGTGAAACATTGCAAATTTGCAATACTGTTTTTACTTAATTTCACAATTTTGATGTCTTTAAGTGTACTACTCCTACTATATACTTATAAAAACAAATAACATATACTAATAAGATAAAAAGAATAAATAATAGAGCAAAGTGTTAATTGCACTTAAATTCATAATGTTTGATTACTTTATCAAATTACATACATATTTAAAATTATAATTTTAAAGTACATCACCTTTTAAATTTCTACAATTTCACTCCAGTCCAAATTTCAACCAAATTAAATCTTACATGACAGCCAGACTCGCCACGCTGGACTCCCCAGACGCCAAGCTCGACAACGACGTTTTATTTAGGGGGAGACGATATTTTTTCCTTCTCTTTGGCAATTAACAACACATTTCTTCTATTTCCCTCATTCAATTAGGGCTCAAAGACAGAAAGCGAGCGATAGAAAAAATGAGAGAGAATATGATTCAGAGATTGAGAGAACGCCGATGATAGCAGGAGAGAGAACGATGACAAGGGTGTGATTTGTGAAAGTTGCCAATTCTCCATAGTTTTGGTCCTTTGATCTACAACGGTGGAGATGCTTATTTGTGAAAGAACGAAACTCTTCAGTCTGTGCCCATTGTACTTCAAATTCAAGTATCGATTTCTCATTCATAGCTGTCAATTTTTCATAGTTTTGCTCATTGAAGCTACAACAATGGAGATGCTCAATTTAATATTCATCCATAAATGTAAAAGCATGAAGCTATTCAATCTCTACTCGTTTTGCTTCATATGCATTTATGCAGACATCAATGCATTGTACTTAATTGTCATAACCTTCATTATCGACTCCAATCCAACGCATAATCCGTTTTTAATTGAGGAAAAATCGCAAGTTATATATGAGAAACATCATACCCTTCTGTCGTTTGCTCCTGCACCCTAGTTGCCGTTCTATCTTTTTCTGTCGTCGGGCGTTCTCTCTCATGCTATCGCCGGCGTTCTCTCACTCTCTGCATCATCTTCTCTCTCGCTTTTTTTCTTGTTTTTTCCGTCGCTCGCTTTCTCTCTTTGAGCCCTAATTGAATAAGGGAAATGTGTTGTTAATTGCCAAGAAAACGACGTCGTTTCCCCTTAAATAAAACGTCTTCGTCAAATGTTCAACTTAATTAATCTCTGTTGCACGCAATTTAATGTGGTCGTAATAGATTAAATAAGCTAACCCGAATATCGCCTCTCAAGGAAAACTTAGCAGGGAAATTATTGTATTGCAAAAAAGAAAAGAAAAATAAAACAGTAAATCAATGGGGTCGTTTGTTTATAACTAGAAGAAAAGAAAAATTAAGCTTAAATTAAATTTAGACAAGAATTGAAATATAATCTAGCACAAATTAAACCTAGGCAAAAATTGAAAGGAAAAATTAAACATGAATTATCCCTAAGCAAGAATTGAAATTTAATCTAGTGTCTGAAATAATAATCTCTAATTCTAGCATAAACTCTAAGAAATTAATCTAAAAGAAATTATAGAAGAAGAAATTAAAAACAAGAATTAAGAAAAAAAACTCACAAACTTCAATGGAAATTGCGTGATGAACATTGAAAGAGAATCTGAAAATAAATCCGTGGTGGTTGATGTTCTTGAATCCGGAATGAAAATTACATGATTAAAGCTGTTGAAAATAAGGAAAATAGTCTCTCCAGCCGTCACAAAGAAATAAAGAAAACCTAGAAAAGAAAAAGTGATTTCCCGTGTGCAAAAAACGGCTCTTAAATGTACCAAGTCACACAGGGCAGGGACTCTGGTCGGCGAGGGAGCTTTGGATGCCCAGGGCAGGGAGCTCTAGATGGCTAGGGAGCTCTGCCTTTTGTTCCTGCACCAAACGACCAATCAATAGGGCAGAGAGCTCTAGTTGGCGAGGGAGCTCTGCCTTAATTCTCTGGAAGTGCAATGACTCACTTTAGCAGGGATCCCTAGTCATGCAGGGAGGGTTTTCTCTTCAACTCTACTCTCCTCCATCCCTCTTCGTTCCGAGATCGGATTGAGCCTATTTTGTTCTTCTAAACTTGCAATTCCGGCTCAAAACCTATATTTCCACTCAAAACACTTGGACGGAACATGAGTGCAATTTTTGACTTAATACCATACAAACCAAACGAACTATCGTCAAAAACACATCTAAAAACCTATACAAAATAAGACCATAAATTGGTGAAACAACCCTCCACACACAAAACCTTGCTTGTCCTCAACCAAATCTCATTTCAAACTAAAAAGAAAATGTTCAATCAAACTCAATGAAACATTCTTCGACATCCTATCAATCATAACACACTCCATCAATCCTCAATCGAACATGATTATCACATAGCAATGAGTGGGCCTTCACACAAGAACTCAATCCACCCAACACTTAAAAGCAAGACTATAGGCAAGATGATATCCCTGATTTTCGACGTATCCCAACATTCCAAGCCACATTGTAACTTAAAGAGATAAGGTGAATTCCAGGCAAACTTCATTAGGTTTACTCTAGGAAAAATTTCGGCATCCTAGTGTGGTTTCCCATCTCCATTTCTCGTATAATAGATTCAATTTTGAACACAGGAGAAAGAGGGGTAGTACCTTTCAAATCACAATACAATTTCACACCAAAAGGCAAAATTGAACAATTCTAAGTCAAGCCGAGTTATATGGCCATAGTTCATGAGGTGTAAACATTTAGAGGTTATCTAAAGTGTCCTCACGTGGTTTCACATGCTCATGGTTCCCAGAAGAGCAGAAACCTCTCAACTTGACTCAAATCTGATTATTATTATTATTATTATTATTATTATTATTATTATTATTATTATTATTATTATTATTTAATAAATAACACGGCTCCTAGACTTGGGATACAACACTTAGAACACAATCTTCTCACTCATAACCAACATTCAAATATCAAGCATCAATCATTCAAGTATGGCAATGCCCCACAGTTAACTATATAATACTAACAAACAATCAATACATAACAGAATATCCCGATCAATCAAGTCCATCAAAACATAATTCATCAAATCTAATTATCATATTTACAACTTAGATCAAAATAAGACTCACGAGAACATGCAAGCATCACTCGACAAAACCTGCCCCCCCCCCCCAAAGAAAATAAGATAATGTCCACATTGTCACAATAATATGTAAGAGTTAGGGATAAATGGTGATACAGAGGGATTGACATGGCAACGCAGGGCTTCACAATCAACAAGCTCCAACAACCTAATGTGATCTTAAAAATAGACAAAAACAAAACAAACAAAAACCAAAACAACTAAAACAAACTAAAGTAGCAACACACCACAAAATAAAAGAAAAAGAAAGCGTACAAAATAACAGTGACAAATCACTGTGGATAGCGTGGTGGTGATGGAGCATCTCTGATCACCTCCTCCGACAATGGAACAAAAGTAGAACTGTCAGTAGTGTTCTTCGTTCTCTTAGTGTAAACCATATCAGAATTGCCAAGGTGAGCTGAAACATGCAACACAGAGAAATGACAAAACTGGACACTGGTGAAAAGATGGACAAGACTAGGGGCATGAGGCAACGAGCAAGAAGCAAAACGGGAGTATTGAGGCAAGACACTAATGCGTTGGCGAAGCATAGAGTGCCAGCGCCGCAGTTGGATACGGGCCCCAGCATCCTTTGTCACATAGCGAACACGGGATCTTTACGCTGTTCGGACATACGCGTTTTGTCTCGTCTCAGTGGAATGGACGAGATAACATTGATTCTTTGGCTCCATCTGAACCTCTTCTTCTGCTCGGACATTCTCGAATTTCCAACGGTTTATCGATTGTACCTTCAATTGAATGATGAGCTGATACCCGATCTTCTGTCTCGAGCTCCTTTCGTGTTTAGGGGCGGATTGGTACGATTTGCTGAATTTTTTTTGTCATACCGTATACCATACCGAAAATTTTGATATGGAAAAAATCATACCATTATCATACCATTCCTTTCGGTATATCACTTTTCGGTATACCAAAAATTTTGGTATGAAAAAAAATCATACCGTTACCATGCCGTTTGTCGGTATACCGTATCCTTGTTCGGTATACTGAAAAATAAATAATTACCACAATATACCGAAAATGACCTATACCGAAAATCACCTATTACCAAAAGTCAAATAATTAACATAAATAAAATATTCATCAATCATCAAAGTCCAAAAAAACCAACATCTCAAAATACATCCAATAAAACTACAACAAAGTCCATAAAACACTTGTTCCAAGTCTCCAACAAAGTAGAAACTCTGTAGGAATCCCTTAGATGACCGATGTGGGAGTAGGAGCAGAGGTTGAGACTTGGGAAAATTGGAAAATTAGGAGAGATTTAGATGAATTAGAGGGTTGGGGGCGATGGGGCATCGTGAGTGAGGTGAGAGTGAATGTTATGTGCATAGGTATTAATTTAGTAATTTTATTTATAAATTATAATAATTTACGGTATTTCGATATATACCCTTAATTTACAGTATGTACCATTTCGGTATGGTACGGTATACCGCCGGTATATGAAATTTTTTTGGTTATTGTACCAAAAGCATTCGGTACGGTATCATACCGTATTGAAACTTTCAGTATATTGAAATTTTCAGTATTTTCGATATGACACGGTACAATAACTTTGATATACGGCAGATTTGGTATTTCTGTCCACCCCTATCGTGTCCATTCCTTCTCATCAGCTGAGCGTACACATACTTCCATAACTTGATTTTTCGTATGGAAATTCTTATTCTTGTGCACATTAATAGACACCGTCTCTCCCAACACAGACATCTGGATGATCCCATTTTTGACATCAATCAAGGTGTTCGTAGTAGCTATGAAGGGTCTTCCTAACAAGAGTGTTATGCTCTCTTCCATCTTCTGGTACATCTCGATGTCTAAAACCACGAAATCCAAAGGAACAATCAATCCTCCGACTCGAACTAGAATGTCTTCAACAACTCCCTTAGGATGTCGAACAGATTGATCAGCAAGTTGTAAGCACATACGCATGGGCTTCAATTCCCTTAGCTCCAATTTCTGAAAAATCGAATATGGCATCAAGTTGATCCATGCACCCAGATCCAACATACCAGATGTTTCATTTCCATTCGCTATAGCTATCTTGATCACAAAGCTCCCTGGATCTCGCTGTTTGGGAGGTAAAAGTTGCTGCATGATCGAGTTTGCACTCTCAGATATCAATATTGGCTCGTTCTGCACAAACTTTCTCTTATTCGAGGCCAACTCTTTGAAGAACTTCACATAGGTAGGCACATTCTTAATGACCTATAGCAATGGCAAATTTACATTCACCTTGGAGAGCAAGTTATAGAAATACGAGAACTGCGTATCTTGCTTCTCGATTCTGATGAACCCATATTTATGTCCATCTTTTTATGTGTTTTTCTTATGTTTTTAGTCTTTATCGAGTCAAAGTGTGTCTAGGAGGACACAAAGTTGAGAGATGGTGTGCAGGGAAGAACAGGTGGGATGTTGGGCAAATTCGGTGGAAAATCTGTTATTGAGATGCTGAAATGGCGATACGATGCAAATGTGCATAAGGCTGGAGGCTTGTAGCTAGGCAACAACGTTTTACATGCTCTACAAGTCAGGAAGTACCTCCCCATATCCTTGAAGCCAACAGACAAAGTATGCGGAGGAGCCAGGATCTTGGTCAACACAGGAAGCAATCTAGGATGCAGACATCGAGGGCAAGAAGCGAGTCGAACCGGTAGCAGATTTCTTTTCCTTCAAGAAAAAAGATAAGGATCGGATATTTCTTTCCTTATCCTAGCCGTGCCGAATCAAAGAAGATATCTACCAAGCAAGGAAAGAGAATCGTGGCTGTATGGATGAGAGAGACGGCGGATGTGATATGCATGGGAAGAGTCCTTCTTCAATAAGGAATCTACCTCAACCCTAATTCCATCGCCTATATATATGGCCGCCTCCATTATGTAATGTGTGCCGTTTTTATTCAAGTTCATAGCTAGTTCTGCATTCTTAGTTTGAGAGGAAGTGAGGAAGAAACAAGTCCTACGGGCAATTTACTTTTTCGTTCGTTTTATATTTTCTGCAGTAGTTTAGTTGTTGGCTTGAAGCCAAGACCTTGGTTGCTGACTTACGCTTTTGGGCAGCAACCTGTGTCCAGTTTATGTTAAGTATGCTTTCCCTTATTTATTTTGTGTTCTTATTTAATATTATGTTTAGCTAAATTTATCGTTTGGGTTGGATGTAGATGAAGTGATCGTAAATTACTCGTTCTAAACTCTAGAGGTCTAATTGTGTTAGTTCGTTAATTGATTTTGTTCCCGAAATACTTAGGAATAATACTAGACTTAATTAATATTGACGTATGATTAATCACCATCTAGATATTGATATTAAGTCATTAACAGGAATTGGGATTGAACTCGAGAGTGTCTTTCGTGCCCAAGAAGGTAAAGAGTGTTGGAGAGCAGTCGGTAGTGACCTTCCTCTTGGCTGTCTTGGGTCTGTTTATTCTTAATGCCTGTTGGGCAGCATCGTTACTGAAGTGTCTTCGTGACTTTGTTGATCAAGAGAGGAGATCTTGCCTTGTGGTCAAAATCTGTAGAATTGGATAGACATAGGCTAAGTGTGTTTATATCGTGACTTCGTGACCTTTAGGGTATAAACTAATCTTTGTCTTAAATCAAGTGATGAGATCAGTTAATTGAATATCTTTGCACCAACGAACGAGTGATGAGTAGTTAGGATCATGGATTCAAAACCCAATCCAAACTCTTTTGTTATTTGATATTTTTACTTGTTGAGTTGAAGGATACATTGCAGTCAAAACCCCTTTTGTTGAGTTCCATTTGAAGAGCAGATCTACGCCAAGTCCCTTGAGATCGACCCCACTTGCCATTAACTACTACCTTGTTGGGTAAGAGGTGTTTATAAATTTATTTGTGCGAAGAGTGTGACGACCACGTTTCGTCAGATTCTTAACCGGCTAGGGAAAGGAAGTGGTGGTCTATAAGGATTAACAGGCTTATGCAATTGAACCTCTGATTTCTCTTTCTCTACCTCAACTCTTGGCCGCTTCTGCACTATTGATTGTTCTCCCATCTTCTTATCAACAACTCTTTCACTTTGCAAAACAGTGATAGCCTGAACCTGATGTGGTTGTTGACCTTGACTTGGTATCTTCTCAATTTGATGTTGCTGCTGCATCTGATTGACGGTTCCAGAAATTTGTCCCACAGTTGTCTCAAGACGCTTGATTGTAGCATCTTGAGCTTCTCTCGCCTACTTGCTCTCTTGCATAAATGCATTGAACTTGTCCTCAAAAGGGTTCCTTTGAGCATGCAGCGGCAGTGGACGTTGAAATTGATGTGGTCCTGTTGAAACTGTTGCGATCCTTGCAGGAATTGATTTTGTTGTGCTGGATGCTTCCACTGAGAGTTGAAGTTCTACTGCTGTTGTGGGTACCACTGCTGCTGCGAAGGATACTGATTGAACTGTTGTGGAGGATGACGATTTTGAAAGTTTTCTCTAGATCCTTGTCCTTGGTTCTGAATCCTCCAACCAGTGTTAGACTGATTCTGCCATCTTGAGTTCTGTTGTCGTTGATTCTGATTGAATCTTTGGCTTTGATCAAACTGCTTTTGTGGAGGATATCCCTGTGCAGCATAGACTTCTGCTCCCCTTTCATATGTCAGCTCTCCCATTCTTTGACACTCTTCAAGATTGTGCCCTAGCTCCCCACAAATACCGCATGGCTCAACAAAAATCTCTTGTCTAGCAGGTTCTTGTCGAGGTGGAGAAGCAATAGATTTGCTTATCTTTACTTCTTGCAACTCTCTCATCATACCTGAATTCTGCTTTTGGAGCTCATAATAGGGTGTCACTACACTTGCCTCAACCCTTCTTCCATGGGTTGATTTTTGTTGAGAGCTCTCAGCTAAAGTCTGAAAATGATTGAGCTATGTAGCAGTCTTCTTTGCAATATTTGCCCCTGTTGGAAAATTTAAGTAAAAGTTTTGATTGATTCCAAAACCAACTGACCCCAACCGAGTAGATGTTGCCAGATCCTAATGTTAGTATTTAGGCTCGCTGTTTGAGCAATGTTGAGATTTTATCTTTATAGGACTCCAGTTGAAGACGGCAACAAGGCTTTACTCGGATAGAACATCAGATGTAAGAAAGACAACTGAGAGTTCAAGGGGGAAGATGTAAGAAAGACAACTGAGCGTTCAAGAGATAGAACATCAGATGTGAAAGACAACTGAGCGTTCAAGATACAGAACATCAGTCGCAGGACTCGAACTGATAAGATCGACAATATGAAGTTCAAGGCAGTTGAGAGTTCAACTGTTCCTATTCAGACAGAAGGTCAGATGAAGATAGCGATCAGATAGAACATCAGCTGAAGACCACTCAGATGAAGACCAAAACTTCTCAACCGACTAAACAAGGTTGAATGACTAGGGTTGAAATTTGAAATTCAAATGGGAAGTCACGTGAAGGTTTGACGATCTGTCATTACCTCATTTGGCCCAATACAAGGTTGTCTCAGATGGAAAGCAGAAGTTCACAGTTGCCAAATCGGGTAAATCTGCAGAGATTAGAGACAAGCCATCGCTTTCACAGAACAGAGATCAACGGTTCATCCAACGGCTAGTTGATTCTCTCCGCCTATAAATAGAGGCCTTCATTCATTCACCAAGATATAAAGAAGATAGACAAAAGATAAACGAGCGAAAGAACGAAAATCTGCATACAAGCTAAACTGCACTTAATCTCTAAGAACATCACTAGTTGAGAGTTCATAGAGTGTTAGAATCTGTCTTGGTGTTTTCGATCTTAGTTTGAGTCTTCATTTGTTCAAGCTTAGATCCTAGCTCACATCTTTGTTCGAGCTAGTAGTTGGAAAAACCCACCCTTATACATATCCCCTAAAAGGGATTGTTAGGACCCTGCTCTTCCCGAAATTGAGTAGATAGGTTGATAAGTACCCGTAAACTTATCTGTAAGGTTGATAAGTACCCGCAAACTTATCTTAACGGTTGCAAAGCCCGCGTAAGCTTTGTGGTTCCAATCTTAAAGAATTTGGACTGAGTTGTGTGGACTCACTACTCCCCATGGACGTAGGAGTTCTCTTCGAACCACGTAAATCTTTGTGTGTTTGTGTTTTCTGTTCAGTTATTTATTGCTTATCCAACTGACCAACTAACCAACACTCAAACTGCATTTTTACATTCTCAACTGATTTGGTTATTGACCGACCTTGCATCTGAGCGTGAGTTATTTTATACGAGTAATTTTTATCCACCACATTCCGCACAGCACCACTCTTCCAACTGAGTTTTCCTACTCAGTTATGATTCCAGCTGAGTCCTCTTACTCGGTTGTGATAATTTTCAGGGGGTTGTTTTAAAATTTCTAATTGGTGTATTCCCTCCCCCCATACACCAAAACTCGTATCGGGACCATCAAGTGG
The DNA here is from genome assembly GCA_029490685.1 of Schizonepeta tenuifolia. Classification (NCBI taxonomy): domain Eukaryota; kingdom Viridiplantae; phylum Streptophyta; class Magnoliopsida; order Lamiales; family Lamiaceae; genus Schizonepeta; species Schizonepeta tenuifolia. The sequence continues at coordinate 74,535,393 of CM055958.1, forward strand.
TATCAGAGCAGTGGTTCAAAAGACTGCTGACTCTATTTCACGAGGTGTGAATCGAGGTGTTTTTCTTCAGTGGTCAACTGAATAGATCTTTTTCACGCTAGTGCATATCTGCTTGCATCTGTTTTCTGTTTATTATGTGCAGATGGATGTTAAAGACAAGATTGTTGTCATATTCTCGATTGTGAACTATACATCCTAGAAGACTCGGATGAAGAAGATTCTACTGTCCAAGCATCATCGAATGCAACAAGTGATTACATCCGGACTAATCACCATCATGGAAAAGGTTGTTCGCACTCCTACAAATCCCAATGATGGGGATGCAACTGAGGTGATGGTTGAGAAAAAAGGCAGAAGACTTCACTCCTGAGGAAGCGAAAGTGAGTCAGCTGGATATCTGGGCTCAGAGCACTATCATGTCCACAGTTGGACAAGACTATCTTCCATGGATAGAAGAGTGCAACACAGCTAAGGAGATGTGGGACATTTTGGCATCTCTTAGTGAAAGGAGTGACGAAACTAAGGAGAACAAGTTCTCCCATGCTTGTCAAGATTTTGACAACTTCTGTCTAAGAGTTGATGAAACCATTGATCAGTTGGAGCTTCGATTCATGGATATCATCCGAAGGATTCAGTCTATTCGACGAGGAAAATATACTCTGAGAGAGATCAACCTCAAAGTATTACAAGCTCTACCAGCTGAGTGGGACACCTTCACCAACATTCATGAAAGCTGAGCTGATCTTGGAGAAATGGGAACTGACAGACTGTTCTCAATCCTGAAAGGAAATGAGTACAAGGTGAACCGACGAAGATCAACTCAGTCCTCGGTGCAGATCAGTCGACATGAGGATGTTGGTTCAGCAACAAAGACAGTAGCACTTCGAGCTGACTATTCCAAGCCGCGGACATCAAGGGCAACAAGATCTGTGGACACAGCTTCAAATGAGCCGAGCAGAGAAGAGCTGCAACAGAGTATAGCCGCCTTGTCAAAGAAGCTAGCTGACATGGATACTCGGTTCGGAAAATATAAGCGGTTCTACAAATCCATCCGAACTCGAGATAACTCAAAGCCTGTGACCAATAGTTGCTTTGAATACGGCAAAGAGGGACACTTTAAAGCTGATTGTCCAGATCTGTCGAAGAAAGATAGAGAAGTGTTGAGGGCCAAGCTAAATGCAAAGAACAAGGCCATGGACATCTTCACTGACACCGAAGATGAGGACGAGCTGACTTCCATCAACAACGCTATCGGACAGGATCAATGTCTTATGGCATTTGGAACTGACCAGGATGATGCTAAGGTACACTCTAGTTCAGTTAATTTAAATTCTTCTGTTGCTACTAACATGTAGGAAACAGTAGAGGAAGAGTTGGAACCCTCTTGGGGTGATTTCCTAGAACTCAGTGAGGAATTGCATCAGCAATCGGTTGAGTTTAAGAGTCTTCAAGAACAGTTTGCCAGACTTGAAGAATCCTTAACCGAAAAGGACAATCTGATTAAAAGTCAAACCAAAGAGATTGATGATCTCAAAAGTCAACTGAATGTGGCCAACCGAACGAATGCTCCAACCGATGAGGAGTTGAAGAAGCAGATCCAGGAGCAACATGAGTAGTTGAACAAGCAAGAGGCATAGATCGACCAACTGATGAAGAAATCAGATGCATAGACCGAGCATATAGCTGTTCTCCTCAAGGATTTGCAAACTGAGAAGGACAACCTGATAAAGCTATATCAATCATCCAAAATCATCGAGAATCTCATCAGGTATCAAAGACAAATGGATGTCGTGTCTGGACTCGGTTACGACATGGTCAAGGACTCTGGAATTCCACCCGTAATCTTTATCAAGGCTGTGGATGTCACGGTTGCCGAACCAAATACGGTTGAGTCTGCAACTCCCCAAATTAATCCAACCTCCACGTCATAGCAAGCACAACCAGCTAAGGAAACTGCAGCTGAGAAAGGAAAAAGGAGCTGTGGTTGGAGAACTGAAGAATCCATCAGTTGGGACTACAACCGAGGGGGAATGTTCTAGGACTCAAAAGAGGAACCAAAGACGTCGGAGATACAATCAGAACCGACCTCATAACCGACCTCAGAAGGGATGGAATCAACCGAACCAACAGGGATTCGACCATCAGAATCAACATCGGTTCCATCATCAGAACAACCAGAGGTTCCATCAGAATCAACCTATGTGGAACTATTTCAACAGCTGGAGATATTCATGCCAGAATATGAATCAACAACAGGGCATGAACAACTGTCATCAACAGTCAGGAAAATGGAATCAGACTCAGCCACAAAGATTCCAAAATGGCGTCCGACCTCGTCAACAAAATAGGGGGAACGCCTCTTCTCCTAAAGCTCACAATGGGAGAAATCAATCTCCTCCCAAGAATCAGAAAGTCAACAATAACAACAAGCCTAAGGATGACCGAGGTGTTGTTATAGTTGATGGAGAAGGAAAGATAATTTGGAATGATAAATCTATCCAAATATACAGGGAAAAGCAACCCACAGTTCAAGGGGGAACTGGTTCTAACCCTCCAGGACCCAATGAAAATTGAGGACCTAAGCGTGTTTCTCTGTGCAGGAGCAGGAGGAACAGCTCTGAGGAAGAATAAAGCATCACATACCATGTGGGTGATGGATAGTGGATGCTCAAAACACATGACAAATCTGAAGAATTTGCTTGGAAGTTTCGTGTAGAAGGAAGGACCATCAGTTACCTTTGGTGACAACTCAAAAGGTCACACCAAAGGCTACGGTACCCTTGAAACCAATCATGTATCTATTTCTAATGTTTCATATGTTGATGGATTGAAGCATAACTTTCTCTCCATCAGCCAATTCTGTGATAATGGTTTCTCTGTCAAGTTTGATGCACAGGGCTGCAGGGTTAAAAATATCATAACAAAGCAAGTCATATTGTTGGGAAATCAATCCCCAACCGGGAATGTCTACTATGCAGATTGGAATAGTCCTCCTGACACCTGTCTGTTATCGAAGAGTAGTTCAGATGTGAGCTGGCTGTGGCACAAAAGACTTAACCATCTGAATTTCAAGACAATGAACCGACTTGCAAGACAGGAACATCCAAAGGGTATTCCTAACCGTGTGTTTTCAATAACACATATCTGCAGTGCATGTCAGTTGGGAAAGCTCGCTAGATCCTCCTTTCGGTTGAAAACGATTCCCTCAACCGATCGAGTATTGCAGCTGATCCATATGGATCTCTTCGGGCCTGTTACTCCCAAAAGCATGAATGGTAACGAGTATACACTTGTTGTTACTGATGATTTCTCTAGGTACACGTGGACCATTTTCATGCGTCACAAGAGTGAAACCCGAGATGAGCTACCCAAGCTGATGGATCGGATATCGAACCAACAAGAGATGAAAATCATTTTTATCCGATCAGACCGTGGAACCGAGTTCCTCAATGAAACCATCATCGAATACTGCGAGAAGCACGGAATCACTCATCAAACATCGGTTGCGCGTACTCCACAACAGAATGGAGTAGCCGAGCGAAGGAACCGAACGCTGAAGGATGCGGCTACATCCATGTTGACAAGCTCAGCTCTGCTAAAGAGATTTTGGGCTGAGGCAATCAACACAACTTGCTATACCCAGAACCGGTCTCTTCTAACCAAGCGGTTGGGAAAGACTCCATATGATCTATGGAGACGCAGGAAGCCTGATATTTCATATTTTCATGTTTTTTGTTCTAAGTGTTATATTCACAACAATGGGAAGACTCAATTGAAAACTTTTGACGCCAAGGCTTCGAAGGGCATATTTCTCGGATATGCCTCTCGGATCAAGGCTTATAGAGTTTTTAACAACAACTCTCGTGTTGTGGAGATAACACCTCATGTTAGTTTTGATGAATCTACTTTTGAGTGTAGGGAACAGGCTAAAGGACAACATGCTGATCCACATGTTCCTCCAGTTCTCACCAGATCGCAGGTTCTAAGGAAGAAGAATCTAGCTGAACCATTGGTATGGGCAACCGAGGATGATGATCCTTGTTCCTCTGAAGATGAATGTGAGGACCCCAGCTCATCTCAAGGGGGAACTTCAGCTGATGTCACTCCAACTGCATCAGCATCCGAAGCCCAACCAAGCCCGGTTCGAGATAATATCCATGTTGAGGATCCAGACTCAACAACTGATAAATCACCAGTTCTGAAGATCCCAGCATCTCTCACAGCTCAGGATATCCCATCAGTTGAAATCACGGAACAACCATTGTTGGAAGAAGAAGGAAGACGCAACAAGAGATGGTATGAAGATCATTCGAAGGACAACATCATTGGTGATCCAGCCAAAGGTGTGAGTACTAGAAGCAGAGTTGCAAATCCAGACTCAGCTGAGAAAGATTCCAACACTTACGCCCAATATGCTGAGGAGTTGGCAGTTCTTGAGGAGTTCGAACAGGCAGGAGATGTTGCCATGATTTCATGTTTCGTAGCTGATGTGCCAGAACCGAAGAATGTTGTGGAAGCTCTCAACTGTGTTCATTGGACAACAACCATGCAAGAAGAGCTGAATGAATTTCTACGCAACTGTGTATGGGAGTTGGTAGAAAGACCAAATGGTGTTAAAGTTATTGGATTAAAGTGGATTTTAAAGAACAAGAAAGACGCCATTGGATTCATCGTGAGGAAGAAGACAAGGTTGGTAGCTCAGGGATATTGCCAACAAGAAGGAATTAATTTCGAGGATTCCTTCGCGCTTGTTGCAAGGGTGGAAGCCATCCGAATATTTCTAGCCTATGCCGCATTTCACAAATTCAAGGTTTATCAGATGGATGTGAAGTGTGCCTTCCTCAACGGTGATATCAAGGAAGACAACTATGTTGAACAGCCTCCCGGTTTTGAGACTGGAGATGGAAGAGTGTATAAGTTGAAGAAAGTGATCTATGGCTTGAAGCAAGCACCCAGGGCATGGTATGACACTCTATGTGGTTTTTTTCTGAACTCGGGGTTCAAACGAGGGTCAGTTGACAAAACATTGTTCACCATAAAAGTTGGAGAAGATATACTTGTTGTGCAAATCTACGTCGACGACATCATATTCGGTTCCAAGTCGGAGGAGCTGTGCGAGAAATTCTCAACTCTCATGAAGGAGAAATTTGAGATGTCAATGATGGGCGAGATGAACTATTTTCTTGGGCTACAGGTGAAGCAGTCATCAAAAGGGATTTTTATTAATCAGTCTAAATATACAAAATAGCTCATCGCAAAGTTCGGTTTGCAGTCAAGTAAAACCACAAGGATCCCGATGAATACTAACTGGAAGATTGAACCCGGATCTGAGGAAAACTCGTGTATGCTAGTAAGTATAGAGGGATTATTGGTTTTTTGCTATATCTAACTGCTAGTCGGCCAGACATATCTTACGCGGTTGAAGTGTGTGCTCGGTTCCAAGTTCAGCCAAGGGATGCACACATGTTGGCAGCAAAGAACATTATTAAGTATCTGAAGGGCACTGTTAATGTTGGATTGTGGTATCCAATTGACGACAATATCCAACTGTCTGGATACTCAGATGCGGATCTAGCCGGAGATCGGTTGGACAGGAAGTCCACATCTGGACACTGTCAGTTCATGGTAAGCAAGCTAGTCTCATGGTTCTCCAAGAAACAAGCATGTGTTGCCACTTCTACAACCGAGTCAGAGTACATGGCTGCCGGTAGCTGTTGCATGCAAGTGTTGTGGTTCAAGCAACAGCTGAGAGATTATGAAGTAGCAACTGGACAGGTTCCCATTCATTGTGATAGCTCAAGTGCCATTGCTATCTCTTTGAATCCTGTTCACCATTTTCGGACGAAGCACATTGACATCCGACATCATTTTATCCGAGTTCATATTGAGAAGAAGGATGTATCTATGGAGAAAATTCCGACTGAGATTCAGAGAGCCGATATCTTCACCAAACCTCTAGCCGAAGCACGATTCAAGATGTTATGCGATCTCCTTGGATTGTTGGATCCATTAGATGAAGAGTCAGCCGAGGTGAAGAGATAGATATCCATCTGAGGGGGAAGCTCAGATGAAGGGGGAATCTTAGATGCGGATCACCAACCGAAGACATCAGACGTCAGCTGAACAGACGAACTCGAGTCAGCTGATGGTATGCCGCAACATTGGAACACAGCTGATTCCGACATCAGCTGGCAGGTATCATTTATGGCTGAAGGTGTTTGTGTCTTAATTGAGAATGTTTGAAATAAATTCAAACATTCCTGAGCATGTCAGTTAGATTAAAATAGCCATCATAGCGCATTTAATGTAAAATACAGCTGAACATCAATAGCCCTACTTTATAGTGCGACTGGGCTGACATTAAAAACAGTTCACCTTTTCAAGCGCTTGTTGGAACTCGGAATGTGACATCAGTCAAAGCTAGTCAACAGTCACGAGATCTCAACCGTTGATGGATTCGCGCCATTTAACCCTGGCCGTCGATTTCAAACGACCTAATAACCTATAAAAGGCGAAAAATTAGGAAGTGATCTCTTACCTTCTACATTTGTGTTTATCTGCAGTAACTGTTTATCTTCGACTCCGATTTTGTCTCACTATTTTCTGCAAGTTCTTGTTTTCCTCTCTCTATATAATCTTCACAGAACACTAAATGGCACCAAAAGCTTCTACTCAAGGAAAGAAGATGGCATCTTCTGGACCAGCCCTTGTCCCGTCGTCATATGAGGAATCCTTTGATATGCTGCTATCCAAGATTCATTTTGAGCAGATTCTGTCGGACGAAGCACTGGACTCGTCAGTGTTATCTTTCCTCGCCAATCTACTCAGGAAGAACGGCCTTCTGGACTGGGCGACACTCTTTCCCACCCACCTTCTCATGCGACAGGTCGGGGAATTCTACTTAAACCTACAATCTCCAATCGACAGTCGAGATGGCCTCGTTACAGAGATCTCTTGTCGTCAACGCGACGTTCCTGCCAGAACGATTCGCCGTGTCACCGTCCCCATTCCAGTTTCTGATTTGCTACGCTCCATCATCCCACCGAACCTGACCGCCACAGACACAGTTGAGAACATCACCGATGCGGAAGCCGATCAATTTCTGGAGAATGCTCTCATCACCCCAGAAAAATTGAGGAGCAACATGCAGAGAACAAAGTTGAAGCCCGAGCATCGACTTCTGTTCGATGTTGTATCTAAGGTTATCTTCGGATACAGCGGAGCTTTTGGGGACATCAGCCGACCGAAGCTCAAGCAGCTGATTGCTTTGGAGCACAAGCACAAGCACGACATCAACTGGTTCAGTTATTTCGAACACCAGTTGACACTGGAGAGGCAGAAAATTACAGAAACCACAACTGACTCTGGAGAGAAGTTGTTGAGTGTCAAGGGAACTCTCAACTTTGGAGCCAAAATCTCTGCTCTGATCCTTCTCGCTACTAAGGATCAGAACATGGTCTGGGAAGATTGTGAGGAGACCCCGGTTAAGAGACAGATGTTGTTCCCAACAGCCAAGAAAGCTCATGATGTGATTAGGAGTGTCTACACTCCGAAAGACAAGAGGGAAGCTATGAAAACAGCTGAAGAAAAAGATACAGCTGAGGAGCTGCCTCCAGCTGTTGGCCGCTCTTCCAAATCTACAACCGCACGCCGACACAGAGCTGAGTCGGAGAAGGAGAAAGATGAAGAACCAGCTAAGAAGAAGTTGAGGCTTCGCCTCAAGAAGTCAGTTGCCAAACCAGCTGAGGAGACTCCAGCTAAGGAGGGACCAGCTGAGGAGGCACCAGCTAAGGAGCCATCTGAGTTGAGTCACTCAGTTGAAGCAGCTGCCTTCGAGATTGTTCCTCGCGCAGGTGGAACAGATGAGATGGAGGGGGTGGAAACCGACCCGGAAGTTGAGCCGACTATCTTCTCGGATACATCTTCTTCATCTGAGGAAACCGAAGATATTTCAACCTTCCCCACGGCAGGAGCTGATGCCGTACAACCCGAACAGGTTATCCCAACCGACACACAGCCAGAAATTCCGAGCTCCCCGCTCGATGCCAACATTGTGACCATTTCTTCGGCCAATGTTGAGGAACCTCTTGATGCAAACATCCCCACACAATCAGAAATTCCGAGCTCCCAGCTCGATGCCAACGTTGAGACCACTTCTTTGGCCAACGTTGAAGAAACCCTTGAACCGATTCCATACGAAAATCTATCTCCCTCCCCCATCGATGAAGAAGCTGATCGTCAAGCAATCGCACTGGAACATGAAGGCAAGTTGGCCTATTGCTTCCAGAAGGTCATCGGGATGTTCCCCGAGGCGCGCGACATGCCCACTTTTGCCACTCTCGGAACCGAGCTGCTGTATCAGTTCAATATTATATTCAGCCACTGGTATGTCAAGGAAGATACCATCCGCATACACAGCTGGAACCAGCTCAAGGCCGATGAGTCGCGTATTAGGGATTACTTCAACTACACCAACCTTGAGGTTGTGTACAACAACAAGGTTGCACTGCTGACGCGTCGTCTGGACATCAGCAAGGCGGAAGGAAGAGACACCAGGGAGACAGCTGAACAAGACTGTGTCAATTTCCTTGATAACATGCTGACGAAGTTGGCTGATTTTATAGATGACCTTGACGCAGCCGCCGTAGCAGCCAAGCAGGAAGAGGAAGAACTCCAATAGTACCTGGCCAATTGCCAAGCCATGGTCACTGTTGAACAACCCATAACTTCTGACCAACCAGCTCCAGCTGATCAGCCAGCCCCCTCCACAGACGAAATTTGCGAGCTGATAGCTGAGAGGGTCAACCAACTCAGGAAGGAGATGCTTGCCAACATCCAGCTCAACAAAGAAGATTAGCTGAGGATGATGGAAGCTCAGGCAGAGAAGCACAGGAAGTTGCAGGAAGAGCATGATGAGCTGAAGATGAAGCTGGATGACTTCTCAACATCTACCAGCCAAGACATCAATGCCTTGAAGACAACCGTTCTGGGAATCAGATCAGATCTGAACGTCTTCAAATCCATCTCAGACTCCAACCTGGCCAAATCTCAACAAACACAAGATGAAGAATGAGATTCTCGATTTGAATCAAGATGGACTGAGTTCGTCGCTTTCCAAACTGAGGTAAATGAAACCTTCGCTGGACTGAAGAAAGCCGAGCAAGAGTGCCGTGACAATGAAATGGCGAAGAAGGTTGAGGTGGAGTGCGCAGTTGATGAGCTTTTCAACCGGATTCAACAAGCTGAACAGCAACTCACTTCTCTAGATGGCTCAGTCGCAAGCCTTGTTGCTGATGCCAAAAAGGGGGAATATGAGATTGGGGAAGATGAGAACCGGGTTGATGAGACACAAGAAGAGATACCAGCCGAAGAATCTCAGCTGAAGAAGGCCCAACCAAAGAAGAAAGCTCAGAAGAAGAAGTCCACTCCAAAGCCAACCGACAAGAACAACAGTAGCTGAAATCCATTGCTGTCAGTGGAGATGAAATGGCGAAGGACATGGAACAGGCAGAGGAGTATGGAGTTTCCTACAACTCCATAGCCGAGATTGCAGCCGAGCTCGATGCTGAACTCGACGTTATCACAACCGAAGAGTGTGTTGTTGCTGCTAAGGCTATGGATGTTCCAGAGAAAGACTACATGAATCCTGACTGGATAAAGAAGTTTGCAGCCAGCCAAGCAACGAGAGTCAACTAATTCGAGGAAGAGCTTGCCAAGGTTACCAACAACTTGGACAGAAACATTGCCTCTCGAAGCCGTCGTCTCATAGAAAAACATCAAGTAAAGGCTGAAGCAAGGTTTAAGCAATAGAGATTACCAGGGAAAATCAAGCTTCAAAGTCGCTTCAGGCATGTTGACAAATGGATGCCAGCTGAATGGAATGAGAATTGGGAATCATTCAAGCAGGAGTTTGTGAATGATTTTTATTATAGGAAGGTTTACTTAACTGAGGATTCGAGGAGAGCCTTCAAGGAAGCCCTGACCGAGCTACACTCTGGGGATCCGGGCATGTTCAGCCAGTTCAGGCGAGCAATGATTGATGCGAAACTGGATATGAACACTGTCCCCGTCCCTCAAAAAGTCACATACCTTCCTCCATTCCTTCCAGACATAAGAAATCCCAACCGACTAAAGATAGCAGCTGAGACAAGAAGAGTGTGTCAGGAACATGGAGTTGACATTTCGAAGGAGTCAGAAGCCAAGAGAGAAATCTTTGTTAGAATTTTCAGCAAGTATGGGCTGAAGTATTAGCAATGTTAGAGTTTTTGAGCAACTGATGTATTTTTTGATTTTTGTGCATATTTTTGTAACCATCAGTTGTAATGAAAACTTTCATCAGTTATCCGATTCACCTTGATGTACAATCTCTAGTTGTCCAAACTCTGAATCGCAAAGTTATTTCAATACCATGTTATAACTGTGCTGATCCTTTGATGTTTTAATCTTATAGACTGTCTAGAATTTCAGCTGAGATTTTAGTTAAGTCAGTAGGGTTTAGATCAGTAGGGTTTTGGCATCATCAAAAAGGGGGAAATTGTTGGGAAATTTAAGTAAAAGTTTTGATTGATTTCAAAACCAACTGACCCCAACCGAGTAGATGTTGCCAGATCCTAATGTTAGTATTTAGGCTCGCTGTTTGAGCAATGTTGAGATTTTATCTTTACAGGACTCCAGCTGAAGACGGCAACAAGGCTTTACTCGGATAGAACATCAGATGTAAGAAAGACAATTGAGAGTTCAAGGGGGAAGATGTAAGAAAGACAACTGAGCGTTCAAGAGATAGAACATCAGATGTGAAAGACAACTGAGCGTTCAAGATACAGAACATCAGTCGCAGGACTCGAACTGATAAGATCGACAATATGAAGTTCAAGGCAGCTGAGAGTTCAACTGTTCCTATTCAGATAGAAGGTCAGATGAAGATAGCGATCAGATGGAACATCAGCTGAAGACCACTCAGATGAAGACCAAAACTTCTCAACCGACTAAACAAGGTTGAATGACTAAGGTTGAAATTTGAAATTCAAATGGGAAGTCACGTGAAGGTTTGACGATCTGTCATTACCTCATTTGGCCCAACACAAGGTTGTCTCAGATGGAAAGCAGAAGTTCACAGTTGCCAAATCGGGAAAATCTGCAGAGATTAGAGACAAGCCATCGCTTTCACAGAACAGAGATCAACGGTTCATCCAACGGCTAGTTGATTCTCTCCGCCTATAAATAGAGGCCTTCATTCATTCACCAAGATATAGAGAAGGCAGACAAAAGATAAACGAGCGAAAGAATGAAAATCTGCATACAAGCTAAACTGCACTTAATCTCTAAGAACATCACTAGTTGAGAGTTCATAGAGTGTTAGAAACTGTCTTGGTGTTTTCGATCTTAGTTTGAGTCTTTATTTGTTCAAGCTTAGATCCTAGCTCACATCTTTGTTCGAGCTAGTAGTTGGAAAAACCCACCCTTATACATATCCCCTAAAAAGGATTGTTAGGACCCTGCTCTTCCCAAAATTGAGTAGATAGGTTGATAAGTGCCCGTAAACTTATCTGTAAGGTTGATAAGTACCCGCAAACTTATCTTAACGGTTGCAAAGCCCGCGTAAGCTTTGTGGTTCCAGTCCTAAAGAATTTGGACTGAGTTGTGTGGACTGACAACTCCCCGTGGACGTAGGAGTTCTCTCCGAACCACGTAAATCTTTGTGTATTTGTGTTTTCTGTTCAGTTATTTATTGCTTATCCAACTGACCAACTAACCAGCACTCAAACTGTATTTTTACATTCTCAACTGATTTGGTTATTGACCGAACTTGCATCTGAGCGTGAGTTATTTTATACGAGTTACTTTTATCCACCACATTCCGCACAGCACCACTCTTCCAGCTGAGTTTTCCTACTCAGTTGTGATTCCAGTTGAGTCCTCTTACTCGGCTGTGATAATTTTCAGGGGGTTGTTTTAAAATTCCTAACTGGTGTATTTCCCCCCCCCCCATACACCAGAACTCGTATCGGGACCATTAGCCCCTGTAGTGCTGTCAACCTTAAACTGAGTTGTTTGAAGCAACCCATCATAGAAGAACTGACTCAACATGATCGGAGCCAGCTAATGCTGTGGGCATTGCTGAAAGAGCCACGTCCGGGCCCGATCTTTCAAAGTATATGGAAAACACTTGAGCTTTAATTGATCCTCTATGAGTTCCAAAAGGGAAAAAGATTGCACCATCGAGCAAAAATCACGAACAAATTTGAGAGCATCTTCATTGGGCATGCCATAAAAAGACGAAAACATGCTAGAGTGGTTGTGCTTCAAATCATAATTTCGAACGGCAATTGGGAGAACAATTGTCGAAGTCGTGGCCTCAACAATGGGTTGGGAATAGTCTTCCATAAGTTACGCTTTCCCTGTGGCCATATCTTCTTGGTCGTGATTTGGATGAACTTCTTTTTTTTTATCACAAAAAATATTGCCCAACAAAGCTTCTTCTTCAACTTCGTTAGGACTTGGTTCGGTTACCTTCCTTGCGTTTTTCAAAACTACAGTTTTCCGATTGATGTTGTCAATATACGGTGCTAATAATGGTTTCTCACTTCTGCGACCTCGCATACACAGCACTAGCAAACGGATTACATGCACCAGAGGGATAAAAATAACCAAATAAAAAGGGAAAGAAAAATAAAAACAATGCAACAAAAATAATCGCCTAAAGCTTTTCCCAACAACGGCGCAAATTTGTTCAACCTAATTAATCTCAATTGCACGCAATTAAACGCGGTCGTTATAGATTAAATAAGTTAACCCGAATATCGTCTCTCAAGGAAAACTTAGCAGAAAAATTATTGTATTGCGAAAAAGAAAAGAAAAATAAAGTAGTAAATCAATGGAGTCGTTTGTTTATAACTAGACGAAAAGAAAAATTAAGCTTAAATTAAATTTAGACAAAAATTGAAATATAATCTAGCACAAATTAAACCTAGGCAAAAATTGAAAGGAAAAATTAAACATGAATTATCCCTAGGCAAGACTTGAAATTAATCTAGTGTCTGAAATAATAATTTCTAATTCTACCATAAACTCTAAGAATTAGTCTAAAATAAATTATAGTAGAAGAAATTAAAAACAATAATTAAAAAAAACTCACAAACTTCAATGAAAATTGCGTGATGAACATTGCAAGAGAATCTGAAAATAAATCCGTGGTGGTTGATGTTCTTGAATTCGGAATGAAAATTACAAGATTAAAGCAGTAGAAAATAAGGAAGGAGTCTCTCCAGCCGTCACAAAGAAATAAAGAAAACCTAGATAAGAAAAAGTGATTTCCCGTGTGCAAAAAGTGGCTCTTAAATCTGCCAAGTCACACAGGGCAGGGAGCTCTAGTCGGCAAGGGAGCTCTGCCTCAATTTTACTGGAAGTGCAATGACTCACTTTAGGAGGGATCCCTTGTCATGCAGGGAGGGTTGTCTCTTCAACTCTACTCTTCTCCATCCCTCTTTGTTCCAAGATCGGATTGAACCTACTTTGTTCTTTAAAACTTGCAATTCCGGCTTAAAACCTACATTTTCACTCGAAACACTTGGGCGGAACATTAGTGTAATTTTCGATTTAATACCATACAAACCAAACGAACTATCGTAAAAAATACATCTAAAAATCTTTATAAAATAAGAACAAAAATGGGTGATGATGGGACACCTTTTAGCACTCTAAGTGCTCCTCTGCCTGGAAGGCAACCTTGCTTCAACATTCTTAGTGTTGGGGAAGCATGCCCCGAGGCATCGAAACTTGATTTGAGGGAAGCTTACCTCTGTGGAGACTTGTCCTGAAGGAATGTTACCTCATGGTAACACTGACCACTAGTACTTTATCTACAGCTGGTCTAAAGTACGGTACAGATTTGTCTTCTCGAGGCATAAATACCCGAGGAAGATGTCCGTACTGACCTATCAAATCAATCAAAGTTGGTAAAGTTCCCCACCTAAGTCGGTTGGAAGACTTTCAAAATCTCCCCGAAAATACCAGAAATACCCTTACTTTTTACAGGTATATATATAGATTTCACTGCATATCAACAGGTATCATCTTTATTATCACAAAATTTATACGATAGAACTCGTTGAATTCTCTCAAACTTTTGTGTTCTACACACACTGACTTGTTCGTCGGAGATGTGACGCCGACACACAACCCGGCATTACGCTTTGCAGGTCGGAGTTCAAGGACTAAAACCACGTGGAAAAGCTCTTTCTACCGTGTATCTTCAACAAAAGGTAATTAATATGTGTTTATGATCTTTGAACATCTGTACGTTTAAGTGTTACAAATCTCGACCCCATCAACTGGCGCCGTTTGTGGGAAGTTCAAAAGTAAGGTGCGAGGTTCGCTTTACTGTTTTCTTCCAAAAACATCTTGAACAACAAGATCGATACATGCATGAACTTGTTTTTCCCAAAATCATATCTACATATGTGAGGTGTTTTGAGTGGACAGATCCATGAAAAAGCATGAATATGGAAATAATTCTTATATACATGCATATCAAAGTATATCGAAGCATATCAGAGCATATCGAAGCATGATTATTTGCTGTCAAGAAAAATATGACCATGATTGTTTGCTGTCAAGAAAAATATGACCATGAAGCATATTGAAGCATGAATATTTGCTAGAAATGATTTTGATGGATATATTTGACTGCATATGGATATTATTGGATTGAATATTATCTATTCTTGTAGCAAAAAGACAAAATGAAAAATCTAAGCTATTCCCTGAACATACAAGATAATGACAACTCCTCCCAAAAATTTAGGGCAGGAATTCGAGGAATCTGTTACACCACATAGCCAAATGATCCTGGGAGGCCCTCCCTCTGCAACTGGGGTTAGGCGAGGAAGCTTCCAAAGACCTTTAACTCTCGGAGAAGAGTTGGGGTTATCAACACTCCTGCAGAGTCAACCTAAACAGATTACTCAACCCGGCATGGTTGCTTCATACTCAAACACAGAGCACATGTTTGGTTTGGATTCGACTCAGATACATCAACTACTGGAAAGATTGTTGCGAGAAAATGAAAAAGGCCAGAGAGAACGCCTAAAAACAATTCAAGGAAACCCTAGTCAAGAACAAAGGGAATATTCTGATGAGAGAAGGTTCCCCTCTCATGAAGGGCAACATTCCGTGTATGGCCTGAGGTCAAGAGTGCCCTATATTCCCGAGAAGAGTCGAATCAGTGAAGAAGATCAGTCTGCTTCTTACCAGCCTTATTCCGAATCTGTATCTACCACCGGCACAGAGGTGGCTGCTTTAAGAAAAGAAATGAAAGAGATGAAGAGGTGTTTATTGAAGCCTGACCCAAATGATTTTGATGAAATAAGTTCTCCTTTCAGTGATGCAATATTGCAGGAAACCTTACCTGCAAATTTCAGAGGGATACGAGAGCAATATGATGGAACTATAGATCCCATGGAACACCTCATGAGTTTTGAAAACAGTTCTACCCTCTACCAGTATACCGATGGAGTCAAGTGTAGAGTCTTCCTCACAACTCTCACTAAATCGACGCAAAGATGGTTTAGTCAGTTGAATCTGGCATGCATACGTACTTTTATTGACTTCAGCAACCTTTCCGACATAAATTTTCTAGTGCACTGAGGCAAAGCTGCACTTCAGTATATTTGATGTCCCTCAAGTAAGGTTCCCATGAAAGTCTCAGAGATTACCTTCGAAGGTTCAACTCTGCCGCCTTGGAAGTTCCTACCGCCATCTTGGAGGTGAAGATGCACGCCTTAACACAAGGCTTATGCAATGGAGACTTCTTCAGTTTCTTGGCTAAGAAAGCATGCACTTCATTCAAAGATCTCTTAGCTAGAGCATACAACTTTGTAAACTTCGAAGAGGCCAGGGAGATGAAGAAGGAAGAAGATCTAACCATCCGTCCTTGCCAGGAGACAACATTGCCTATCCTAGAAAAGGCTTCTCGCGGGGAAGAAGGAAAAAAAGGAAGAAAATGATAAAGGAAGAGAACCTCGCAATCCTCATGGAAAGAAAAGATTTGATAAGGATAGTTACACCCCTCTCACGGTGGCACCTGCTGAGTTCTTTGCAATACTGTCAAGGCAGTCGGTAGGGTTCTCTCTACCTCGAAGCTGTCAGAGAGAGCCTCAAAATCCTAGAGCGGGTTGTTATTATGAGTACCATAATGAATTTGGTCACGAAACAAACCAATGTAGACATTTGAGGGATGCCATTGAACGTTTGATAAGAGAAGGCAAACTAGTTGAGTTTGTGAAGAAGAAATGTGGTTAAAACAGAAAAGAGGATGACATGAAGAAGTATGAGCACCCTAGGTTTCCAAAAGAAGAGGAGCCTTCCCAGAAAAAGGGACATATCCACATGATAGTAGGCGGTCCCTCATGAGAAGATTCCAATAATGCGAGAAAGGCCTTTGCTAGAGTTCTAGAGATGCACGCGGTGGAACGAGTGCATGAAGTGAGGAGTGTGAGAAACTACCCCTTGATACAATTTAGCCCTGAACATGAAATTGCTGTTCTACGACCACACGATGATGCCTTGGTTGTCACAACGGATATTGGTGGTTATGATGTCTCCAGAGTACTTGTAGACACGGGAAGCTCGACGAATGTAATATTTTCCCATTATTTCGAAAGCATGAAATTAAACATCGAGTTGCAATCACTCGAAATCCCTTTATATGGATTTACGAGAGGAGCTATTCATCCTCGAGGATTAGATTTGCTACCCATGGCTATGGGAGAGTTCCCCTTGAGGAAATAGCGCATGATAAAATTCTTGGTGGTGGATACGGCATCATCCTACAATGTGATTTTGGGTAGACTTGCCCTCAATGAATTCGAGGCAGTAGTGTTCACTTTCCACATGAAACTAAAGTTCTCTGTGAAAGATAGAGTGGGGGAGTTAGCCAGAGAGAAAGATGCTCCCAGGGCCTGCTATGTCAAAGAAGTTAAGGTATTTGGCAAGGCTGTCAAACGACTCAATGAGGGACTAGGAGATTCCGCTGGAAAAAAGATGAAAGAAACACACCCAGAGATACAAATATCTCCCGGTGAGGAACTTATGCAGGTGGAATTCTTCCCCAATAAACAAGATTATACCACTCAAATAGGAACTCAGATGGCGCATACGGATGCTGAGGCAGTGGTAGCTTACCTACGGAAGAATGCTGATTTGTTTGCTTTCAACACAGATGATTTAAAAGGCACTGATCCTAAAATTACTATGCATTATTTGAATGTGGATCCAGTTGTCCGCTCCGTCAAGCAAAAGTTGAGGACATTTGATCTGGAGAAGGACAAGATTATCATGGTTGAAGTGGAAAAGTTGCTCAAAGTTGGGCACATTATAAGGGTACAGTACCCTGAATGGATTGCTAGCACAGTCATGGTACACAAAGAAGGGGTAAGTATTGTCTCGCCCATGGAATATTAGCAAATTGAAGAAGTACTATGTGTAGGGGAAGATAAACCCTACCTTTTGATCAAGACTTGCAGATGACACATTACTGCCCGATTCGCAGATATTTCTTTCCTGCTTGTACATACATATCGGATTTTTTGAACGTAAATATGATGCAACTCCTTTTGAAAGTTTTGGCCTCATGAACCTGAGTATGTTGAAATGGGTTGAACAAGGTTGCTAATGAACAACCTTGCCCATCAGAAACCAGAGCGTTCTTGGAATTTAGCAGTAGGCTGGCATGAATGCCCCTATTGCCAGAGGTGATCAAGGTTGCTGACAGGCAATCTTGCCCTAAGAGCAGCTACATGCGCAACTGAAAAAGTGCATTAGAAGGACTTTGAGTATCCCGATGCCAGGGGTGATCAAGGTTGTCGGCTGGCAACTTTGCCTCTAGAGTAGCTACATGTGCTACTGGAAAAGATCATTAGGAGGACGTGAGTGTCCCAGGGGTGATCAAGGTTGCCGACAGACAACTTCACCCCAGGAATAGCTACAAGCGCTACTAGAAAAGAGCAATATGTTGGCATGAATGCCCCTTTGCCAAGAGTGAATAAGGTTGCCGGTAGAAAACTTTTCCCTAAAAGTAACTACATGCGTTACTTGAGATCGACATTTCGTTGGCAGCAATGCTCCTATGCTATGGGTTAAACAAGATTGTAGACATACAATCTTGCCCGAACACAATGATTACCCAGAAGAAGTATTCTGAAGAACTATCAGTTTGATAAGCTCCTACTTCTTCAGAAAAAATGGGGGAGGAGAATACATATATGAACATATCAAACAACACGCAGAATGCAAAGAAAGAGCATTAATAAGAGCAATTGCAAGAAAATTTTTCGAGAAAAGTGATCAAAAGGCACGATATGCATAATGGCTTACGAGCCACAAATTGTAGCAAAAACCTTGTACTAGAAATTACAAAGAAATCACCCTACGGAAAGAGGTTGTTCACCACTTCATCTCCTGCCAACTTCTCATTAGAAACAGAGTTGGTTGAAACCTTGTCCCCTTCAGTGGCCTCAAGTTTATCGTCTGCCAACTCTCCATGAAGACTAAGGAGCCTAACCTCCAAGGCAATATTCTCCTATTGTAGAGTGGTAATATCAGGAACAGAGGTGTCCTTGATCAAAGACATGTCTCCCATAGCAAAACTAGAGGTGCCTGCAGGAGAAACATTGTAGAAAAGAGTTTCCATGATGGTCGATTCAGGATCAAGAACAAGATTGAAAGCAAATTTTCTAGTGCAAGCTTGCACCATAGGGATCTGATAACTCGGTCCAGAAGGAAGATCGTTCAAAGGCTACGGGTGACGAGAAAGTTCAAGGTTGTCCATAAGAGCCCTTGTGTTCAATTCTCCCGAATAGTCAAGTTCCCTCATCTGCGCCACCAGGTTAGCCGCTCTTTTCCGAACAAAGGGATGAATGGTACGGCCGAGATAGCATAAGTACTGATCACAACTCTTATAGGCCTCAACCATCCCCTCGGCCAACTCCTTCAGGAAGGCTTGACCTGCAGTTGTGCGGAAGACTCCTTGTTGGCAAGCTTGGATGCTACTCTCATATTCTTCCTTGCGAGCTTTGACCAAGCTCTTAGCTTGTTTCTTTTTCAGAGAAGCTTTCTCTTCCTCAGTCGTAGCGAGAAGCTTACTGAGGGAATCTATTTGCACTTTGGCGTTGGCAAGACTGGCCACCATCTTCTCACACTTAGCCTCCAGAATGGAAACTTGGAGCAGGACTTTGGCTAGCTCTTCATTCTTTTAATAAGAGAAAGCTGAGAAACCCTCTCTTCTCCTTTCTTCAGCTTCGGCCAAGAAAGTGTCAGCCTAAGAAGGACAAAATAAGGAACTTTGATGGATAATGATGGAAAGTTTATTTTTCAAAGGCATAAAAATAGGGGAAAAACATGTATCAGAGCACGGTCCGTGGAACTATGGATGGCCTCAGTTGAAAATTCAGTCATTTGAGACCTCTTGGATGAGTTGATCAAGTGGCAAAATAAAACCACGCATCGAGAACCTTCCGTTAGAAGTCAGAGGCACATGGAGATGAACTTCAAGCTGAATGGAGAATTGCTTGATTGACATAACATGGATGTTGCTTCCGGAGACTTTGATAATCTTCCTCCTTTTTGTATTAGGAGGAGAAGGCAAATCAGTCATTGCCCAACTATGATTCCTAGTGTGCAAAGACATGCAGGAGAAGCAGGAGTAGACCCACTGAGCAAGGGCGTTACCTTGGAACCTTGTTCCATAGGAGAATGACCTGCACATTCTCCTCAGACAAGTTAGTCTTTGGCTTGGAGAACATGGGCAAGGGAACCGACCCCGGAGTAGAACCCACTATGAAGACATCGTCGTCATCAACGACACTTTGGGCAGTTCTCAACTACTCTATGAATGTCAAAAGAAAAGCATTGAAGTTATCATATTTCTGGATAAGTATGCAGAAAAGGCTAAATTCAATCACGAATCAAAACAACCACCTACTCATTTCGTGGGGTTGGAGATTGGCGAGAAGAAAGAGCCAAATCGAAATATGCCGAGGCAGAAGGGTCCAAAAAGAGACCCCGAATATTGAAATTTTTCATGCAATTAAGACGAACACTCAATTCCTTCATGAGCGTGTGACTGATGCGACATGGGATGTCGTATCACTGAAAAGGTGGAATGCGCAAAGGCGGAGAAGGAGACACTCCAATTACTCAATTTTATCCAGAAAGGAAAGGTTTGCCTTACATGGAATGGTACTACTGAAAATTTCTCAGTTGACCTTGTCAAGTTTCCTCTTTCCAGACTTGAGGGGGAAAGAGTTGATGGGACATCTTTTGTACATCTTGCTTTAGCACTCTAAGTGTTCCTCTGCCTGGAAGACAACCTTGCTTCAACACTCTTAGTGTTGGGGAAGCATGCACCGAGGCATTGAAACTTGATTTGAGGGAATGTTACCTCACTAGAAACTTATCTGGAGGGAAGCTTACCTCTGTGGAGACTTGTCATGAAGGAATGTTACCTTATGGTAACACTGACCACTTGTACTTTATCGACAACTGGTCTAAAGTACAGTATGAATTTATCTTCTCGAGGCATAAATATCCTAAAAAGATGTCGGTACCGACCTATCACATCAATCAAAGTTGGGAAAGTTCCCCACCTAAGTCGGTTGGAAGACTTCCAAAATCTCCCCGAAAATACCAGAAATACCCTTACTTTTTACAGATATATATATATAGAGATTTCACTGTATATCAGCAGGTATCATCTTCATTATCACCAGTTTTATACAATAGAACTCGTTGAATTCTCTCAAACTTTCGTGTTCTACACATACTGACTTGATCGTTGGAGACGCGATGCTAGCACACAACCCGACGTTACACTTTGCAGGTCAGAGTTCAAGGACCAAAACCACGTGGAGAAGCTCTTCCTACCGTGTATCTTCAACACAAGGTAATTAATATGTGTTTATGATCCTTGAACATCTGTATGTTTAAGGGTTAAAAATCTCGACCCCATCATGAAACATCAAGCTTGGTCGTCTGGAGAGTCTAGCGTGGCAAGTCCTGCTGCCACGCAAGATTTAATTTTGGGGAGTTTTGGAATCAGAGCGAAATTGCAGAAATTTAAAAAGTGATATTTCAGTAACATAATTTTAAATCTCTGTGCAATTTAAGAAAAGTAATCAAATGTAACGTTATGAATTTAGGTATAATTAATCCATCTTTTTTATTGACAATAATTCATCCATGAGAATAGGTGTTAGGTTTAAGATGTCTTGTGTTACTTTAACTATTAGTAACATTTGTTACTAACATGTTTGGAGTCAGATTAAACCTTATATTATTAATTTAATTGTATAATATATGCTTTTCTTGTTATATTATATTTGCACGTTTTTATGTGCAGATTAAGAGCAATAACTAGATGGTTATGATTATAAAAGAAGTGGAATTTTTGAGTGAAGACCAAGGGAGTTATTGAACTTGGCATGAGGAGTTATGGGAGATAACTACCTTGTAACCACCACTATCCACCTTCTATTCACCCAACTGAAATGAGTGGATCGCGACAGTTATGGACGTTCAAGTGGTGAGAGGGTGTAGATTAAAATGCTCATCAGATGGAGGACTATAAATATCGCAAGAGATCCATTTCACGGGAGTGCGTTTCGACTTAGAAAAATTCTCTACAAATTTCAATGCACTGCTATTCGCCATTCTGCCTACCAAGTGTTAGTAACATCGCAACCAACATCTGACACACGACAACAGATTTCTAAATCTGCTAAGTATGGATTTGGATTGTGATGGAGCAAATCACGAATGTAGGTAGTCTTATTTAGATTGATCTTGTATTAGATTAGTCTTGTTCAGATATACATAGTCTTAGGCAGATTTATAGTTTGTAATGATTTGTATATCTTACTTAGTAGAATTGTCTAGGATTAGATTTAATCTTCTAAGACATTCAATCCTTGAGCAAACCGTGTTGCGAAAGGTTGGATGTTATTTCATTTCCTGTATTGTAATCTTTGGTTTCAATATAGTTTTTAGCCGTAAGACACCGGCAGGTTTAATCACCTGTCAAAAAGTATTTCATTGTGTTCTTTACTTATTCCGCTGCATGTATGTTAACACAATGTGATGTTTTGTAGTAATTGAGATCACCAAATTCTAACAGTAGGAGGTGAAGATATTAGGGATCGTTTTATATCCATATACGTATATCAAGTATGAGTATGAAATATGACTTATATCCATACGTTGATATATCAGTATATGTATATCAAATTGATATCTTGATATTACTTATTTTCAACATTTTGATATACCAGTTTTTAATAGTATATCACTCATATCTCTCATTTTCCTAAAAAATACTCTACCATCTATTTTCTCTCATTTTCAATCTCATACCCATACCTGATATTTGATACCTATACCTATACTTGATATTTGATATATTAGTACGTCTGTATAGCTTTTCAAAGCCACGAGTTTGTTTTTGGATTCTCTGTCTTTTAGCTATGAGTTTAATTTCACCAAATAAAGTTTTACTTAAATTTGTAAATTGTACTCCCTCTGTACGTAAAGTCTTGCCCCAATGACGACTCGATGTGGAGATTAAGAGAGCTGGTAAAGTTATTTTGAGTGGGGCAAAAGTTAGATAGTAGGAATATTGTTAATGACATAGGTTTAATTTGTTAAGAGAGCTGGAAAAGTTATTTTGGTTGTGATTGTGTGGTCCAAATTAAAGAGAGTGGGTGGTTACGGTTGTGTGGGTTCAATAATGACAATTGGATGTAAATATGAGAGATAACAATATAAGTAAAACAAATTCTTGTGTGAGACTCGTCTCACAATGTGAGACCGGGTCGGATCTAGGTTGACCTGGTCAAACCATTGACTTTAAATTTTCTTTTTCCGTTTTTTATACGGTCAAATGATATGCACCACATTGTGTAATGAGATGCATCACTAAGTGTATTGAGCTGCACCCGTTTTTAATTGTTATTAATAAATTTTTTCACTTTTTTTTTTGAGATACACCACATAGTTTATGCAGATGTACCACCAAGTGTATTGATATGCACCACACTAATTATTTTATTTGGATTTTTTTAAAATAATTCCAATTAGGATTTGTTAATTCAAATTAGGGTTTATTAATTTCCAATTAGAGTTTACTTTAAATTTAATTTTTAAATAAATTATATTTTTAATTTTTAAAAGTGTATGAAATGAACACCATGCATTTTGATATGCATCATCATGTATAATTAGGGCTAACAATTTCGACACGACACGATAACCTGACACAAACTGACACAAAATTAACGGGTTTGGGTCAAGTCTTATTGGGTTCGAGTCCTTATCAGGTCGACCCGATAAGGACCTGAAAATTTCAGGTTGGGTTCGGGTGGGTTTCTGATTACCCGATAAGGAATTAGTTTTTTAAGTATTATATATATTTATATAGTCAACTTTTAGAATGAAGTTATACATATATATTTTCTTTCTAATTCATCAAAAGGTATTAAAATTTTAAATTTTATTTATTTTTTCTCTTATTAAATCTTATTTTAAATTATTTTTTCTCTAATTAAAATAATTTAAAATGTCGTTTGGGTCATTATCGTGTTGTGTCAATCCGAATAAATTCAGGTCAATTTGGGTTCGTATTGGGTTCGAGTCGTGTTTGGGTTTAGACATTTCGTGTCGGGTTCATGTTCGAATTTGGAAAATGCTTAACAGGTTGGGTTCGGGTTTGACCTTAACAAGTCGGGGATTTATCAAGTCAACCCAATAACGACCCAACCCGACCTATTTGTCAGCCATATGTATAATAATATGCACCTCCTTGTGTACTGAAATGCACCACACTGTGTATGTAGATGCACCACAACGTCAAATGAGATGTTATATCCAACAAAATGAAAAAAAAATTGGCCGTGTACACAATACGTGCCGCGCGCGTCGCACAACGTGCTATGCTTTGCACCCAAGTGTAACTCTATAAGTAAAACATCTAAATAATGAAATGATTATAATATGAGTGGGTAAGAGAGATATATAATAACAATACGAGATGGACTTGGGTGCAACTAGTTGCATACAATGCAACCGATTTTCACCGGAAACTCGACCTGCCCTAAAACCCGACCCAACCCTGTCTTCATTTAAAAAAAAAACTTTGGCAAATCTACTCCCAAAGAGGATGGAACCCGTGTCTGTGGTTGGGCGAAAGCTCTAAATGTAAGCTTGTAACCATTAGGCTAGCAACGACTTTTGTTTCAATTTAGGTAGAGACATTTATTTCTATACATTCAGTTTTATAATTTTAAAGCATTATTTATATTTATTTTATTTATTTTAGTTTTTCATTCCTTTTTTAAATTTTTTATTTTCATTATATTGTATGTTCTACCTATTTTTCAGTTTATTTTAATTATTTATTCTTCAAGTTTTCTTTTTTCTTGAAGGATTTTTTATTAAAAAAAAATTAACAAAAATACATATTTTGCTTAATGACAATATTTACTTTTATTAATGATAATGTGTACTTTTAGTTATTTGATTAAGTAATTATTGCCGTGACTAAAATAATTATTGATATGAAGAAAGTAATGTCATAGTATTATTTTTTTCACAACGATTGTTAATTTATTTACGACAACATGTACTTTAAGTTATTTTGTTAAATAATTGTTGTCGTTATGAAAAAGTAATCATTGATATGAAGAGAGGTAATTTTTTACAAATATTACTTTTCTTCACGATAATATTTACTTTTTTTCACGACAACGTGTACTTTTAGTGATTTGGTCAAGTAATTATTATCGTGATGAAATGTAATTATCGATATTAAGAAATGTAATGTTTTACAAATATTATTTTTCTTCACAATATATAATATTTACTTTTGTTCACGATAACATATACTTTTTAGTGATTTGGTCAAGTAATTATTATCGTGATGAAATGTAATTATTGATATTAAGAATGGTAACGTTCACAAATATTACTTTTTTCCACAACAATTGTTACTTTTATTCACGACAACATGTACTTTTAGTTACCACAACTCTTATTTTTAGTTAAATTTACTAAAAAATATATTTAAAAGTAAAAATAAAATTGTAATTGTATATTAATAAATATAATTTAAACAAATAATTTAAAAACAAAAACAAATGAAAAAAAAAAATCAAGAATTTGTAATTGTTAGGATTCGAACCTGGGCCTCAACCTCAAGGGAACAAAGCTTTAAAGTCACGGCCTCTGGTCCTCAACCACTCGGCTAAGATCATCTGTAATACCCCGAAAAATTTCTAATGCGTTAAAAATTTAAAGTTAATATTAATTATGGCTTTGCACGCCTAAACTCCCGATTTTCAATTCTAAGACTAACGGTGAAATCTGTTCCCAAAAATAATTTCCAGAAATCGGACGAACGACTACTGTATTAGGGTTTTTCGCGTCCGTTAAGTTTTTCGCCCGGAAACTCGGAATCGAATTCCGTCAGGATTTACATTCACTTTTTCTTCGAGACGAGTTCACCGGAGAAAATTTATTTTTATGATTTTTCGGACGAATTTTGGACTGTGACGTCCCGACTTTTTCACGGTTTTTGAAAAACGATTTAGGTTTTCCGAGTACTTTAATTATTTCCATTCTAACGGACGATTTAGATTTCGTAAATTCCGTAACTAACTAGAAAAGTATTTCTCGACTTTTAAAACGGCGTTTAAGAACCGGAATCGAGATTTTTCGTATAAAATTCCCTCGCCAAACATGACTTAATGACTCACCATTGTTGTAGGATATTTTACTTACTTTATGACTCACCAAAGGTGAGTCATCACCTCTCTCCCTTATCACTCCAAAACCGCCACCCACCTCCTCCATTCACCCTCTTTTCTTCTTCATCATCCTCCATTAGAGATACAAGTCCAAGCTCTTCCAAGATCCACAACTCCTCCATCTACCGATCATTTTCATTTCCGAGTTTATAATACGAAAGGTAAGAACTTCGTCTATCAATTGAATTGAACAAATCTCTTTTCCCCCATTTTTATTTTTGTTCGAAAATTTGGAGAGTAAGATAGCATGTGTCTTTGATCGAATCATGTTCTAGGATTCTTAGAATCGAGTTCTACAGATCGAATCATGAAGGAAAAATCAAGAACTCCAAGCCCTAATATTACCGAAAATTTTCTGGTTTGGGGCTTTTCATTTGTGTTCGATTTCTTCGTCAAATTGATGATAGATTAGTGTTCCTTATGTCGTTAATTGATCGTATGAATTGTTTTAGATTTTTCTAAAAATAAAACCCAAAACCTAAGAGACGAACAAGGCTCGATTTAGGTTAGTAAATGTTAGGATATACTCGTTTGTTTAATGGAAATGGGATATACGATGCATGAGGATGAATATATATTAAATTGAGATTTTTCTAAAAATAAAACGAGGAATGTAAGAGACGAAGATGTGGTGATAAGTCGAGGCTCGATAAACTTTTTGATAATATGATTTATATTTTAGTAATGATCGTTAGATGATAATCATTGTCGTAAAATTTGAATGAAAACGGAGAATGTAGAATTTTACGTAAGAGACGAACGACGGTCGATAAGTCGGGAATAAATGATGATATGAGGTTATGATTTGCGTAATAATGATTCTCGATAGATAATGAACGATAGTGTAAAATTTGATCAAGTTCTAATAACGTTGGAATCTTCATAAGAGACGAAGACACGAGCATAAGTATTGATAGAAAAATCGAACCAAGGAAATATTTTGATATTAACGATCGTTGGTGATAAATGAACAACTTTGTAGTTGATGATATTCACATTCGGGTTATTTAAATGTTAAGTGATAGTTGTAAACGAGGAGTAGAGACGAGAAGTGAAATTGATTTGGTATAGTAATCAATTAGTTTTGAAAGACGAGGTTTTAATCGACGTATTAGTAACCGAGAAATGAGAAGGAGTTCGTCGCGTATGAGGTTAAGTGTTAACTGCCTTGAGGTATAAATTTCGTAAGATTTTAAGTGCCATAGCATAAAACGAACCGAGGAAGTCATACGTCGAAATATACGAGCTCTAGGGCTAGTTCGGGCATTTCTGCGACGTTCCACGGAAACTGCAATATCTCCTAGCTCGCTTAACGAAATCAAGATCCGCGAATTGAAGAGTAAACTAGACATCCGTAGCTTTCTTTTGGTATAGGGCCCATCCCTTGTTTCGAAATCCCCTGTTCTTGGTGGACTTACTGATCTGTACAGTTTGTTCCGAAGCTTAGTTTCTTAAGTTGAAATCTTTTTCAACTTAATCCCTTTTGATCCTTTAAGTCGATATAAGCTATTGACTATCATTATTAACCGATCTCAGTGTCGAGTAAGAAACCGAGAAAGTGCTAACGAGATATGTTCGAGTCTCGTTCCCGTTTAATTAAAGAAGTTAGTTTAACGTGCAAATGCCTAAAGCTTAAGAACTTAAAAGATTAATTCGATTTCAGTTTCGAATTCCATTTTCATTTATCGACTCGACAACTTATCGTTGTTTTATTATTTACGTTCAAAGAAGGAGGACGTCGAGGTTAGAAGACAGGACGGAAGATCAGAGACGGAAGTACGAGTAATAGTTCTGTAAACGAATGAGGTGGGCTTTCTAAAACCAAAACTACGTTGAATGCCGTTACTTGTGAAGTGATTTTATGCGAGCGTTGCTCGAAGGTGTTTATTTATATGCGAGCGTTGCTCGAAAGTGTTTACATGTTGCTTTAATAAATGAGTATTAAAGTATATATATCAGTGCATAATGAATTGTTATATGAGAACTCTCTTATGCCTTTCTGAGATATCCACAAGGGTGCTTTCCAGAATTAAAAGTTAGCCAAAAGGGTGCTAACTAAACGATCGGACTCTGTGATAGCCAAAAGGGTGCTTTCCAGACTTGTTAAGTTAGCCAAAAGGGCGCTAGCTAAACGATCGGATGTGAGTTTAAAACCCACAGTGTGTCATTCGGAAATTAAATGTATATATATCAGTAAACGTTTTATATGAGTATTTATGAAAAGATGCATGATTTGATTTAATTGGGTAAGCACGGGCCTTTTAAAGAAAAGCCCCGTTGCGTTACATATAAAATGTTTTCGGCAATGTGCCCACTAAGTACTTTTGTACTTAGCCCTGCATGTTTGTTTTTTTTGAATGTGCAGGTTGAGTGACGACGGCGGAGGAGGTTGAGTAAAGGTCTTTTCTCAGGAAAGAAGTTTAGTTGAGCCTCGATATCACATTCGATATGTGATATCATTTCTATGTTTTTCCGCTGCCAATTCTGTAAACTAGTTTCAGTTAAAGTATAACTTAGAACTAAGTTTCATCCTTTGAACTTAGTCCCTTTTTAGAGTAGCTATGTCGAGTGATCCTCCGTGATTTACTCTTTCTTTCACTAAGTAAAGTCGGTTCTCTTATTAATGTAAATCCTTTCGGTTTGAGTTGTTTACACTTTAAACTTAGTTTTCTCTGAATACAGTTTGATGAGCGATCCTTCAAGATCGACTCTCTTTTATTCAAGTTCATCGTAATTAGTGTTAAGTTAATGTGTTTTATTCATTTATTCTCTTCTTTTCTGTTTCTTTATTCCAATCCCTAGTCGCACCCCGGCTTTGCCGTCCTTCGGGAAGTCGGGCTGTGACATCATCACAAATTTTTTTTTGGTAAATAAATTTTTTTTATTACCAATTGAACAAGAGGTGCAAGCACATTACAGGAAAAAACACCAAAACATAAAACCCTGACTACCCATTAGTGCAAAAACTGAGCTAAATTCGGGTTTAATTTACTTCTAACTGCTGCATGGAGCTGGCAGTGTCTCACCACTTGTTCGATACTTCTAATCGCTGCTTGAAATTTCCTCATATTACGTTCACGCTAAATAAAATAGATAGACAAAGAGAAGCAGCCTATACCATTGTTGCTTTCCTGTTCTAGAACGGCAATGTAGAGTAAGGAACTCCTTCTCTTCCTGCCAACTAGCATCATGCCTCGTTATTCCTCCCCAGTTTTTCAGATTTGTCCATACTGCATGAGAGAAGGTGCAACGAATGAAAAGATTTTTCATCACATTTGATAGTGCTTACAGATAATAATATATAATATATGCGGTGGCAGTTTTTTTTTTTAAACACGGGTTTGGATCTGGGTCGAGTTACATCGCGGGTCAAAACCGATTACATACAATACGATCGGTTATAGGGAAGTTTTTTTCCTAACAATACCACTTTACTTCAAAAACAAGAAAAAAATTATAGTATTACAATGCCACTTACCATATTTCCAATTAGAACATTGTAAGCTTTCAAAAGCTAAAATTTAATGTCGGTAAAATGATGTTGCTCGAGCTATATACGTGTAGTGTAGGAATGAAATATATTCGGTCAGATTAATTGAATTGGAATTAGCAAAAGTAAAGATCAAATAATTGTATTTCTCAACCAAAAAAATAAGAATCGTAATGATGCGATATTTAAAAGTAGGAAAAAAGAAACCCAAATTTCAGGGGCACACCCTGCTACAACAGTTGTACCTAATACAACCACTTTTGCACGCGCGTATCCTTATGTGGCCTTTTTTTTAATTTTTCTTTTTTTTCGGTGGAGCCTTCGGTTCTTATTTTACGGCTCCGCTTTCGCTCCAATTACTAATATAAGGATAATCATAAGACAATAATTTGGATTTATTCGGCTCGCTCTGAGGTTTTCGGCTCCCCTCGCTCGAATCTTGACCAAAAAAGAACCGGCAAATAAAAAAACGAAGGCAAACAAAAGAAATGGAAATTAAAAAAAAATCTGAAAAAAAATTGGAAATAAAAATTAAAAAATCTTTAAATTAAAAAAAAACACTTAAAGGCACAAAGAGGAAAAAAAACACTAAAAACAAAATACATTAAAGATAAAAAGTGGTTGTATTAGGTGCAACCGTTGTACCAAAATTTTAGTCTCCAATCTATGTACTAGAAGATTTTATCATATGGGCCCTAAATGAGGGTTCGTCCAACATAGAGCTTATATATAGTATTAGATTTGTGGCTCATATTCATTTGGGGAAAAAAAATACTTTTGAATAAATTTTAATACTTTTGAATTAATTTTTCCTTTATTTTTATTTAGTTAACCAACCATGGTTGGGTGTGGTTTTCTAAGAAGATATAAAAGTACAACAAGAAATCTTTTATCTAAAATTTTGGTGAACTTCATCTAAAATAAATCTGGATGCTTAATTAGTTAATTAAATAATTAATTATTCTTAATTAATTTTAGTTTTTCATTGTTTATAATTAAAATTTTGTTTAGGATTTAATTAATTAATTAAATCTAAAGTAGGTATATGTTGTAAAAAAAATTAATTAAAAGTTGAAATTTACAATTCTCTTATTTATTACTTCGTTTTTCATTTTTTTTGGTAAATTGTTTTTATTAATTAACCAAGAAGAAGTTGAAGCATACAAACTTTAAAACATCAACCCCAACTCACTCTTTCTACCATACAGGTCTATCTACTCAATTCCTCAGCATTCGAGCTATTATTTGCAGGTCTTGGTGGCTTCTCACAGCTGCAATGGTCTTGCACTGCTCTACCACAAATTCTACAATGGAACGCTTGGCTTGAAACCGCCTTTTGTTCCTTTCTTTCCAAAGTTGATAAACCACCACTGCTACCAACATCCTATAGGTCTTTTGTCTCCCCGTTTTTAATCTGCTTTGAGATATTAGAAATGACATTTCCTCATCCCACAGCTTTGGAGACCTAACTACATTCCCCATGCAAACACTTGTGCCCAAACCTGAGCTGAAAAGCTACATGCAAAGAACATATGGTTGATTGTTTCTGCTTCTTGCTCACATAGACTGCATGTATCCTCCAACTGCATGCCAATTTTTCTGAGATTCTCACAAGTTGACAGCCGTCCCAATATGGTTAGCCACAAAATGAACACATTCTTGGGCGGTGCCGCATTACTCCATATGCTTCTAAACCATGCTATACTCTCTGAAGGCTCTCGTAGCTCCCAATAACATTTTCTAATAGAAAACTTTGGATTTTCCAAACATCTCACACCCTCATTTGTAGCCAGCACAACTTCTCTTGCTTGTAGTATTTTCCTCACCACCCATGAAGCATTAGTTGGGATGCTCATGGTGGTGATATCTTGATTCTTTATATAGTAGCCATGAATCCACTGTATCCACACCCGATCTTTTTTTTGAGCCACACACCACAGCAGTTTACAAACAACCATTTTATTCCATAACTTCATATATGTGATATTGAGGCCACCAGCTTTCTTAGGAAGACAAATATGATCCCAAGCAACAAGAGCCCTTTTGCTTAAACCTGTTCTTCGTGTCCATAAAAACACCCTACAAGCAGTTTATATGAGTTTTATTACCTTCTGAGGGAGCAAACACACTTGACACCAGTATGATTGAATCCCAAATATTACTGACTTGATCAGTTGGACTCTTTCTGCATAGGACAATAGTTTAGAGGACCAACATCCAATTCTTGCAAGGATTCTTCTTATCAAAGGTTGACACTGCATTGTTGTGAGCTTTTTAGTAGAGAGATGAACTCCCAGATATCTGAAAGGCAGCTCACCAAGTACCATACCAACTTCATTGAGAATCAGCTCTTGTTGTCTACTTTCCACTCCACCAAAGTATACACAGCTCTTAGCCTGATTAGCTCTCAAACCTGATACCTTCGAGAAATGAGTGAAAGCTTGCATTAGCTATCTTATTGAGTTTATATCTCCTCTAGAAAACAGGAACAAATCATCTGCAAAGCATACATGTATCAAGTCCAATTTCTTACATTTGGGATGGTAATGATACTGCTTATTCTCCTTCAACCCCATTAGACTTCTATGCAGATACTCCATACACACCACAAATAGGTAAGGGGATATAAGATCCCCTTGTCTCAGTCCTCTCTTTGCATTGAAAGCATTAGTGACTTCCCCATTTACATTAACTGCATATGAGACTGTAGTCACACAAGCCAATATCCAAGACACAAACTGATAGGGAAACCCCATTTCCAGTAATAGATATTTCAAAAATGGCCATTCAATAGAATCATAGGCTTTTTGAATGTCAATCTTGACCATGCATCTAGGAGATATGTTCTTCCTTGTATAACCCTTCACTATCTCATGACTCAACAAGATGTTATCAAAAATTGCTCTCCCTTTCACAAATGCAGATTGACTTGGACTGATTACCTCATCAAGCACCAGCTTTAATCTGTTAGCTAGAACTTTGCAGATTATCTTATACAATACACTGCAAAATGCTATTGGCCTAAACTCCTTAACAGTACTAGCTGCCTTAGCGAGCACCCAAGCCGAACTTGCACACCATTGCGGAGCGCCGCACTCGCGCGCTCAAGCTCGATGGAGCGAGCCTACGCTCTTCCACGCTCGGTGCCACGTGGTGACTGCTGGTTGGTCGCCGGCATAGCTGTTGCGATCGCCAACGGTCACCATTCAATTTATTTTTTTAATTCCAATTACCACTATATATATTTTCCCTCCTCACCCACAAATCACATACTACACTCTCTACTCTCTCTACTCCACACTCTTTTATCTCAAATTTGCTCCCAAAACCGGCGGTCACCTTCTCCGGCCAAGCCCTCCGGCAATCACCTTCTAGAAAAAAATGGATCTAAATGCCAATTTCAACTCCAATTGGCCATTCGCCAAAGATTCGCCGAGCCCCAACCCCTCTCGTCCATCCCATCGACAAAATTTGTATTCTCAAATACCCCAACGAGATTTATTCTCGTCGCCTCCGGCCTTCGCTCCACAATTTTTCACGGCGGGTGCCTACGTTCCTCACTTTCTGGCGGGTGCCTTTGCACCGTTTCAAGGCTTCGGAGCCGTCGGAGTCGCCAATGCCGCTCCCTCGAGCACCAGCTACCCCACGCACCTCGTGCCGTCGCCCAAAGATTTTAACTCGGCGGTGAATTTGGACGCCGACGGCGACGAGGTCCAAGTCACATCGCTGGCAAAGAGAACAGGGAAGAAGGCGGCGACCTCCGACAGTGGTCATCGTGGTGGCCATCGTGGAGGCGGTAGGGCGGCTGCGGTGGAGTTGGTAGATTCGTCTTCCGAAGGCGAGGATGGGCCGACGGGATACACCAAGGCCGAGACTGAGGTCTTGGCTCGGTGTTGGATCGACATCTCTCAAGACCCCATCGTCGCCAACGGCCAAAAGATAGATTCATATTGGCGTCGCATTTTGCAGCGTTACCGCGAGCTCCGTCCCAAAAACTCATCGAAGAGGAACCCGTCAAAGCTCTGCAACCATTGGGATCGAGTGAAGATTGTCTTAATGGAATTCCAACAAGTTTACAAGGAGTGCGAGATGGCAAGTCGGAGCGGTGAGAACAGTGAGGACATTTTGTCCAACGCTCTCAATGCATGGCAAGAGGCGAAGAAAGTTGTTTTCAAGCACTTGCCGACGTGGCGGGTAGTCAAAGATACGCCGAAGTTTGCCATGGTCTACTCTGCAAAATACACAAGTGAAACGACGGCAAAGAGAACGAAGACGGGCGAAGATGGGAGCTACACCACTTCGGCACAGGATTCGGCGGTACGGAGCAATCCGAATGGGAGCACACCT
Organism: Schizonepeta tenuifolia; assembly: GCA_029490685.1. Taxonomy (NCBI): domain Eukaryota; kingdom Viridiplantae; phylum Streptophyta; class Magnoliopsida; order Lamiales; family Lamiaceae; genus Schizonepeta; species Schizonepeta tenuifolia. Next base: position 74,569,080 of record CM055958.1, read on the forward strand.
TGGTCCTCCACTCCACTTTCCGACAGTGAATTTGGATCGGAGCACTCTAGTCGGATGGAACGTCTAATGGGTAGAGACAAGGAAAAGGCGGCCGCAAGAGGGATGGGGAAGGCCGGATCGAGCTCGAGAAGCGGTTCGGCATCGGAAAGTATACGAGAGGAATTTGTTCAAGCGGCCACGAGAATGTCGCAGCAAATGGAAGAATTTACGAGGCAACAAGACTATCATATCATCACGAGAAGCACCGTCGGTATGGCACCGGCCCAGAAGGAGTTCCACGATCGATGGGTCAGGGAGCTTAAAATAATATATGGGTGGCCCGTTGATGATGAGTAGTTTTTTTTTAAGTTCTTGTTTAATGTAGTATTTTAATTTTATTGTAATGTAGTTTAATGTAGTATTTTAATTTTTAGTGTAATGAAATGATTTTTTTTTTAATTTCATCTTTTTTGAATAAAAAAAGGAAAATGGCGAGCTTGGCGAGTTTGCCACTGCACTTCATTTGGTGCGCGCACGCTGGGCCCACCAAAAAGGCAAGCAAGCGAGCTCGCCAAGCTCGCCGCTGCTAAGAGTCTTAGATGATAAATGGTGTGTTTAGTGTAGTTAATAAAGTGATATAAAGTATTTTTGAAGTGACATAAAGTGATATAAAGTAGTTTTGAAGTGATACAAAGTAAATAAAGTGATTCCTTAATTATTTCCTTAAAAGTAAACGAGACAAATTGAATGGGATGCCTAAAATGGCAAAATAGGACAAGTTGAACGGGATAGAGGGAGTAATATACTAATAATCTTTTTAATTACCTGTTATTATGTCTTATTTCTATTACAGGATTAATTTATACTTAATGCAGGAAAAAAATTATTAAAAACTCATTGTACCAGATTTTGTTATTTGTTAAGTAATTAGTTACTATTTTTTATTAAAAACATACTAGTTAACTGTAAATTATTTGTTAATGGGTTATTATGTTTAAAGGGCTAATTAATTGTTAATGAGCCCAAATTTTTCGATTCCCGCCAATTACTACACAATAATGGCCAATTAACTTCGGTAAATTGAACCACTTTTTTCAATAATTTGTACAATTAAAACTTTATAATATTGGCGTTACCATAATTCGATGTAATATTTTTTTTGTTAATCATAATATAAAATCGGCGGAGAAATGTTATTCATGATTTTATGCTAATTATGTTTTAATCCACATTAAAATATTATTTGTAATTGTCACGTCGTAATTAATGTAAGATATTTCCAAGATTTCTACCGGTACTTTAAATTAAAAAAATTATTGTGAGAGAGGAATAATTGTTCGACAAATTCGAATTAATTGGAAAAATTTATCCACTACATTTGCATTGAAGAGGGATTTGAGGGTTTTTTCTCCGGCGAAAAAATATATTCCGGCAAAAAATCCGGCGAATAATGTGTGAATCATTGTGTTAGAAGGGCTCACAATTTGACCTTTTAGCCAAAGAGTCAACTAGCATCCACGCATCTCCATCCTCAACTCTGATTTGCTTTTTCTTTTGTTCAATGTAATGATAAGCATCTTTTCGAGTGAAGCCAACATTTTGAATGCCCCTGCTTTCTTTTTTCATGAACTTGCATGCACTGCTAACACCAATCCCGACCGATGTCAAAGCATTCAAGACAGACTTCTTAGCGTAATTCAAATTACGACTGGATCTCAACAGATAGGTTTGATCGAAACGTACAAGATCGTGATTGTGTTCGGTATCAAATAGAACCACTGTAAAAACTCCTAAATCTTCTCTTGCCACAATCAGATTTGCTTTGCAATGAGTCCGAATAACCAATTTTTTGTACACAACCAACCTGTGCTTCGTACTCCTATAATTAAGCACCCCGTTGCAAGAACAATTAAACATCTTGCAACGAATTTCACTGTCCTTACCAAAATAACGTTGCTCACCTTTACGAACGCTAAAGTCTTTAATACATGCATATTCACAATACAACAGATACACCTTTTCTAAATCAGGGAATTCTTTGCCATGTGATAATTTTTCCTCAAGCACTTTGCACATAACTTCACATAAGGTTTATTTCCTCATTAAAAGGATTAAAATCATCTGCTTCTTCCATTGAGGGATTACCATCACCACAGACCTCGTATTTCCTTTTAATCAACCACTTTACCAGCTCATTATGCAAAGATTCTTGGTCAAATTCCTCATGCTCAACATTCACCGGCTTATCGGAAGAGTCCTCTTTTTTACATTCTGAATAATCGGGCATGTATTATTCACTAAAGTCTCCTCATTATGAAGAACCTCGTGCTTTTTTTTATATTTTCAGATGGTTTCTCTTCAAGAGATTCAACTAGATCAAGCTTCGCCAAACCCAACGCAACATTCAAAGGATAAACCATATTCAACACCTATTGGGTTTCGACAACAGAATCATATATAACTAAATTAAAACAATCATGCATAGCATAATATAAACTTGGTTTAAATCAATAAATCTACAATAAATAAAACGAAGAAAAAACTCAATTCAAGAGGAAGGGAATTGACAAATTAAAGTAAACTAAGCACAAACAAATCAGTCAAGCAACGGTAACTCAATTAAAAAAATACATAAAATCAACACTACCAATTCAATCAAACCCAATTCAAGCCATGCCACCCCAAATCCATGAAATCAGAAACAGATAAATTATTAAATTCATACTGATTTGTGAAGGATTTTCGATTTTTCAAGAAATTAGTTTTAATCAATCTGGGTAAAAAAGGCCCCAATTCAAGCTTCCCCCAATTCAAGCCACCCCCAAAAATTCAAGCCACCCCAAATTCATGAAATCAGAAACATATAAATTATAAAATACATACTGATTTGGGAATTGGAATTTGGTTTTTTTAGGAAATTAGTTTTAATCAATCTGGATAAAAAAAAAATGCCCCAATTTAAGCTTCCCCCAATTCAAGCAACCGCAAATTCATGAAAGCTGATGGTCCCGAAACGAGTTACTGGTGTATGGGGGGGGGGGGGAATACACCAGTTAGAATTTAAAAACATAAACCTGAAAAATCACTTCAACTGAGTGAAAGAGGACTCAGTTGGAATCTCACAGCTGAGTAAGCGACCTCAGCTGGAAGAGTGAGGCTGTGCGGAAAGTGGTGGAAAATTATACTCGTTAAAAACAACTCACGCAAAACAGCTCGGTTGGTCAAGAACTAAAACAGCTCGATTGAAAATGTGCAAAAGAGGTTTGTATGTCAGTTAGATTGATCAGATAAAAATGCAGATGCAACTGAATAAAAACAAACACGAACACACAGGATTTAACGTGGTTCGAAGATAACCCTCCTACGTCCACGGGGAGATGTGAATCTTCACACCTCAGTCCAAGTTCTTCTGGACAGAACCACTCAGCTTACGCGGGCTGAGCAACCGTTAAGGATAAGTTTGCGGGTACTTATCGACCTTACAGTTTAGTTTCCGAGCACTAAATAGCCTATGTCAAGTTTGCGGGTACTTGACGACCTGACTACTCAATTACAGGAAGAGTAAGGTCCTAGCACACTTTTTAGGGTGTGAGATAGGGTGGGATTTCCAACTACAGCTCGATCACGAATGAGAGCTGGATCTAAGGCTTGAACGAATAAACACTCAAACTAAGATCTAAGACAGATTTTCACTCTATGAACCCTCAGCTACTAATGTTCTATCACTCTTGAACTCTCAGCTGCTGATGTTCTTAGAATAGGAGTTTAGCAGATTTTTCTTTCGCTTGTGATTGAACTTTTCTCTCTTGCTTCAGTCTGTCTCGTGTGTCTTCTATCTCTCAAATGAGAGAATGCCTCTATTTATAGGCGGAGAGAATCAACTAGCCGTTGGAGGAGCAGTTGATCTCTGATCGGTTGATAGCGTTGGCTTGTCTCTCATCTCTGCAGACTTTCTCGATATGGCATCTGTACTCTTCTGCTTTCCATCTGAGACAGCCTTGTGTTGGGCCAGATGGGGTAATGATTGAACGGTCAACCCTCATGTGACTTCCTTTTGAAATTCAAATCTTAACCTTTCTGACAGTCAACTTCGGTTCGTCGGTTGAAAGTCTTGATCTTCATCTGAGTAGTCTTCAGCTGATGTTCTGAACTGTGGAACTCTCAGCTGACGTTGAACTTCAAGCACTTGATCTTCTTGTTCGAGTTCTACAACTGAGGGTCTGAAATTGAACACTCAGTTGTCTTCCTTGTATTTACTCAGTTGGGTTTGAACCCTCAGATGACTTTCCTTTTCATCTGATGTTCTCTTCCTTTCAACTGTTTTTCATCTGATGAACGCTCAGTTGGTTTCCTTCACAACTGATGTTCTGAAGACTTCCCCTTGTTTCCATCTGATCATATGAACTCTCAGTTGTCCTTCTTCACAACTGATGTTCTGTTTGAGTGACGCCTTGTTGCCTTCTTCAGCTGGAGACCTGTAAAGATAAAATCTTAACTTTGCTCAAACAGCGAGCCTAAATTAACATTAGGTTCTGGCAACATCTACTCGGTTGGGGTCAGTCGGTTTTGGAATTCATCAAAACTTATACTAATAAATTTCCCAACAAAAGCAGAAACACATAAATTATAATAAAATACATACTGATTTGGGAAGGATTTTCGGTTTCTCGTGAAATTAGTTTTAATCTGGATCAATCTGGCCCCAATTCAAAATTCTAGCCACCCAAATTTATGAAATAAAAAACACGAAATTATAAAATACATACTTATTTGGGAAGGATGTTTGGTAAATTAGTTTAAATCACTATGAATAAAAAAATAAGCCCTAATTCAAGCAAACCCCAATTAATTATATCTAAAACAGAAAATTATAAATTACATATGTCACAGTCCCAAATCCCGAGGGACGGCAGAAGCCGGGGTGCGACTGGGATTGGATTAAAGAAGCAGGGAAGAAGGGGACTAACTGAACATACATACATACTATGAACAAAGCTTTATTTACATAAAGGAAGAGTTAAACTCAAAGGATTACACGACTGAAAGTACACGGTAGATAAACTAAGTTATAAGACAGATCTTAGTCTACAGTGATTACATATATGTTCATCAAAATACTAGAGTTTTGCAGCGGAAATGTGATTCATACTAACTAAAGTCTTCCTATGACAACTTTATTCAATCCTCGCCGCTTCCATCGCTTCAACCTGCACATTTAGAAAACATATGCAGGGCTAAGTACGAAAGTACTTAGTGGGCACGTTGCCGAAAACATAATTCATAAGTATATATAATCTGGCATTTTATAACCGTAGCGCATCGGGGTTTTGTTGAAAAGGCCCGTGCCTACTAAATATTTTCTGACTGATTTGTATAAGGCAGCTTGCGCAAGCATTTTTAGAGTATGTTATGTTCAATCTTGACCAAAGCTAATTCACCGTGGCTGGTTACCCCTCAACAGGATACCACATACACCACAGGTTACAAAGTGCACTAACTCTGGAAAGCACTTAGCAGCTAACTCAGAGCCGATTGTTAGTTAACCTAGTTAGATTAACTCTAAAAGTCTGGAAAACCCGATGGTTAACTCAGAAATCTGGTAAACCCGAAGGTTAACTCAGATAGGTACAAGAGAACTCACATAAAATAGTTGAAACAGTTTATGCCAAGATTATCACTTTGAAAACACAATTATCAAAGCGATAAATAATACTTTCGAGTTGTGGAAAAAAATCCACATTTTATTTGATATAGATAAAAGCCCACCTTAGCGTTTACAGAACTAAGTACTAGCTTCCGATCTCCTGATCTTCCGTCCTTTCCTTACTGTTGGCTTCCTCCTTCAACGTAAAATAATAATACTTAAAATCGATTCGTAAAAGAATAATCGATCAAAGAAACTCGAAAAAGGTTTTAGTCGTTTCATTCTTTAGGCATTTGCACGCTTACTAGATTCATTTTACTTAAACGGGAACGTGACTCGTACGAATCCCGTTTAGAACTCGAAAGGTCTCATACTCGACTCTTAGGTCAGTAGAGAGGGTAGTCGATAGCTTAATACGACTTAAAAGATCATAAGGAACTAAGTTGGAAAGAATCAACTTAGGAAAAATTAAGATTTAGTTCATTAAACGACTTATGCAATTTCTCGCTTAACTAAACTTCTTTACTTTAACAGATAAGAGGTACCAACTCGTCTCGGTTAGCACTCAAGTCTCCTTTCTTGACTCTAGGGTCAGTAGGAAGATATTCGTTAGTTATCACGGCTTAGACGATCGAAAGGAACTAAGTTGCGAACGAAACAACTTAGAAGAAATGAAACTGAAATTTAACTGCGCAATACAGTGACTCTGGGGACTGCCCAGAACAGGGGATCTGGAAAGAGGGGATGAGCCCTGTACTGTTGGAAAGTTTGGGATGTCTAGTTTACGCTCCAATTTACGGATCGCAAATCCGATAAACGAGCTAAAAGCTATAACAGTTTCCGGCAAGGGTCGCAAAACTGCCGCGATAACCCTAGATGCTCGATAGAATCGACGTATAACGTCTTAGGTTCGTTCTAAGTTCTCGAATTCGATTTCTTAAGAAATTGGACCCTCAAGGAAGTCATCACGTACTCCCGTACGTGATGAACTCCTTCTCAAAACTCGTCCAATAGCACGACGTTCTAAACGTCGGCTTCCAACTAACAAGTACTAAACCAACAAGTTATGAATTTCTCGTTCTAGTTCTCGACTATCACTATAGCTCATATTATATTAGCTCGAAAGCTCATGACGTCAACTACAAAGTTGTTCTCAAGTCCATAATAAACAATAATATCAAATTAGAATTCTCATTCGACTTCTCGGTTATTACTTACGTCTAATTGTTCGTCTCTTACACAATTTTCAAAGTTGTCGGATTTCGTTCAAATTTTACGTCATTAAACTACATCTAACGAGAATCACTTTCATGCATATAATCATTTCATATCAACACTATATTTCAACTTACGACGTGTTCTTCGTCTCTTACAATTTCAATAATATTTTTAGAAAAATCTAATTAAATTCCCATTATCAACTAACATCATTTGCAACTATATTCCATCAACTAAACATCAATTAAATCAAACACATGAAAACCCCTAAAATTCTTATAATTTTCGGTATTTATAAAAAGGTTAAGAGAATGATTTTCTTCTCCAATTAACACCATTTATTCATTAATCAAACTATTATATCATCAATTAATCAATTGAAATCTAATTACATACTAACATGCAAAAATTCCTAATTCAAAACTCAAACCCTAAATCGGTTTTCAACATAACATGGGGCTTTCGATTTCTCTTTGTTCTAATCACTAATTAAGCACTTCTTAAGCATGATTTTATCATCAATTGAAGAATTCCACAAATCCTACAAAAAGCCCTAAAAATTTTGGTATTTACAAAGAGTTAGGGTTCTTGAATTTCAATCAATTTCAAACCTAGAATTCACATCCAAACACTTCTAATTTCATTAATTCAAGATCAAAACATCTAGTTCATCACTTCTAAAATTTCGATCAAAAGGAAAATAAAAAGAAAAGGATGATGGATGGATAGAATTAAAGAGGAGATGAATACCTTGATAATTAACAAAGGAAGTAATAGGTTTGGATGGTTGAATGAAGACTTATGTGTTTCTCCTTGTCCAAGAGCTTGAAGGTTCTTCAATGGTGAAAAAGATGAAGATGGGGGAGGGGGGGGGGGGGGGAGAGAGGGAGGGGCTGCCGGTTTTGATGGGGAGGGAGGGAGAGTGAGGATTTAATTTATGTTAGATTAAGTTATAAGGTAACAAGTGTAAAACATGAATAGTGTAGCATTAGGTGTCACTTACTATACTATATAAAATCAAAAATATCTAACTAAAAGAGGGAGATGAGGTCGGCTAGAGGGAGAGAAAGAAGGAAAATACGCGCTTTTCCGGCGCGATACGACGTTACGGAAATCGAACGACGAAAAACGTAGCTCGGCACGAAATCGTCACGATCCGATTCGACCGAAAATTCTAACGTATAAAACTTAATCGGAAAATAAAATTTATAAATTAATTTCGACAAAAACTCGGGACGACACAGTCCGAGTTTTGTCCGGAAAATCATAAAAACGAACTTTCTCGGGCGAGTTCGTATCGCGATTTCGTGAATGTAAAAATCAGACGGTTTTCCGTTCTGAGTTCACGAACTAAAAACTTTTCGTACGCGCTAACCCTAAATACAGTAGTCGTCTAGCTGACTTCCGTATTTTATTTTCGGAAACGGATTCGACCGTTAGTCTTAGAATTCAAAATCGTAAACTTAGGCGTGCAAAGCCATTTATTTAATTAACTTTAAATTTTTGAGATCGTAAGGAATTTCCGGGGCATTACAACATACTTATGAGCCGAATTTCAACCGCTTAGGCCTTCACCTACGAGCTCCTCTTTAGTACCAGAAAATTGCTAATCTTCCAAGAGAAGGAGAAGGAGAAGTCGGGAAGAGAATGAGAAGTCGGGAATGAGTAGTCGGACGAGAAGGAGAAGACGGGAGGGAAGAGAGGGGAAGGATTTTTTATTAACTAAAAAGAAAAATCCTATATACTCAGTACAAAGTAGAACAAAAAATTTCGATCTTGGCATAAAACTCATAAATATCCGCCGATTCAATAATTACATGCATACTAACACGGAAATTCCAAAAAGGTAATCGCTGACGTTAAACTCGTCAGAGTGGAGGTAATCGGCCGGAGTTCGGAGAATTGACAATGAAGCCATCTTCCCAGCCGAAGACATGGATGACCCACACAAATTTGCAAATCTTGACTTTTTGCAGCATGGGTTGGGTTAACCATGATAGTTAACCCAACATCTATCTAAATTTTGATTTATGTTTGATATATGGTATGAAAAATAGAAAGACACTTGGCAAAATTTGATCCATAAATACAATGTGAACCATTTACATTGAAACGTCCCCTAAACGAACCACCCCCATGTTCTATGCTAGCTTAGTTTGACCCGAATTTGACCCTATCCACTTTATGATAACCGTAACCCGGGACAGGATCCGACAAATTTCGCAACGGAAGAATATTTATTACTTTTACTTTAATGATTTAATCAGTGAAAATCCAAATTTCCCAGACCAGTTGAAAAAGTAAACGATTGATCGTCCAAACCTTTTGCATATTTTAATCTCTTCTTTCATTTTCTTGATTTCTTTGTTGCAAAATTGCTTTTTGTCGCAGTGCTGCAATTGTTTTTTTACAATTTCCTTTTTATTTCTTTTTTGTTTTGTTGGGGATTGTATCATGAAATGAAGTGACGGGAGTTGGAACAAATTAATTATTGTGAGAAAATGGGGCCGGAAGGTAGCGCCGCCGCTTCGCCGTCGGCAAGCACTAAACGAGGTAGAGATCCGGAAGATGAGGTTTACGTTGATAATCTGAACTCTCACAAGCGGTATCTTAGCGAGGTGCGAATTTCTCTGCATTTGCCTTATGGCATTACTCTCTCTCTGTCTCTCATTCTCAATTATCAGTCGTTTCTCATCCTTAAGTGCATGTTCCGAAGAGTTCCATTAGATTTATAGTTTTTCATTATGCATCGATGTGAACTCTGAGCAGGAGAATAAGTTGTTTACGCCGTTTGAAGCTGCAATTTTCTGAGCTAAATAGTATGCAGAAGATTTTGTGTGTCTTTATCTGAACAATTCAATGTGAAATTGTTCGTACGAACACTATTGAATTGTGAGAGGCTAATGATTTTCGTAAGTTATGCACTTTGTTAGATGACATTTTAAAATGTTTATGTTGAAATGATTTTTTTTTTTTTTTTTTTTTGGAACACCATTACAAGAAAATTTAAATACCGCGTGACGGAGGACTCGAACCCGTGACCTTGGCCCGGTCATTAACCTCACTACCACTAGGCTAACACACACACACAAATTGGGGATATTTCAAATTCCATTGTTTTGTGGGAGAAAATAGATTTATTTATGGAATTCTTATGTAGTTTCTATTCTCCCCCCTTCTTGGGGTGGTCTAGTTTGTGGAACTGTCAATGTTGTGGTCTAGTTGGTGATATGATCTTGTCACTATATGATCATCGGGTTTAAATTCTATTTTTCCGTCTTTGGGATGGTTTAGTTGGTGGAGTAGATAACCTCGTCTCTATTGTCCCTGCTTTTGGATTGGTTTAGTTGGTGGTGTGGACGACCTAATCACAAAGATGATCGTTGGGTTTCAATCCCACCAAAACTCGTCAATCTAACTAGAGTGCACTCACGGTAGTGGCAACGGGTAGCTAAAAGAATTGACAATACGTTTGTTGTTTCACTTTTTACTTGGAATGCTTGTTCATTTGTTTACTATGGTCCCAGTGGTCTGTATTTTGTGTGCATTTGTTGTCTTAACTTTACACACATTACATCTAGAACTGGTTCTTGCAGATCATGGCTACAAGTTTGAACGGGCTTACGGTTGGAGATCCACTGCCTGACAGTCTAATGGATTCTCCTGTAAGGTCTGACATAACAATACCATATCTTAGGTGAGCACGGTTTGGTTTATAATGTGCAAAATTAGTAAAGCGTATTACATGCGTTGGTGTTGTTGCTGTTGTACACATGTTTTATTGAGTGATTGTCTGGTAAAGTCGCATGAGGTCTGGCGTCCAAACAACCTTAGATCGTCATGAGAAAAGCTTGACAGTGATGAAGTAGAATTGTAGAATTAATTGCATATGGACAAGGAATGTTGACGTATATAACTTTCATGCGATGTCCATATTTTGGTGAAGATGGCTTTGAACTAGAAAGCAAGTAAGTCGTTAGAAGGTAGGGATTACGTTTGGAGTATTATACCCTTCAAGAACAACTTTGAAACGCTAAAGTGTCGGTTTAATGTTCATCCGTCTTGGTATATGATAATTTCTTTGCGATCTAGTTAGAGTTAAATGTAGCTTTTTTTTATAGGTTTGATAAATGGTTATGTGATGCATCAACATCCTCGAATGTTGATTTCTTAATTATGTCTGGTTTCAGGGACGAAACATCTGTACAGTATTCACCGATGTCTGAAGATTCAGATGACTCAAGATACTACGAGAGTTCCACGAACACATGTCCTTCGCAGCCTGAGAGTGCTCCCACTAGCCCAGTATCTCCTTATAGGTGCCAAAAGCCGCTAAGCGGATTTATGTCTGGACCTGCTTCCACTTCATATCCTTCCCATGGATCTATCGTTTCTTCTTCAGCTTCACCACAGTCTCGTCAGCGTGGTTCAGATACTGAGGGTCGTTTCCCGTCATCTCCCAGTGACATATGCCACTCGGCTGACTTAAGACGGGCTGCTCTTTTACGTTCTGTCCAGATGAGGACACAGCCTTTGGTGTTGTCGCAATTTGAAATGCAGCTTAGCCCGGGACGAGAAGTTGAGGAGCGGCCGTGTTCCTACTTGAAGCTCGACGTTGATGAGAGGGAATATCCGATTGCTGAATCTGCACCATTGAGTCTGACGGAGAGTGAAGAGAGGAAGAAGTCTTGCAGGACACTCGGCGTGGATAGGAATGAGGATGAATCTGCTGGTTAATGAGAGAGAGAGAGAGCAAGAGTATATCTAGAATTTTACAATTGCAGAAACCTAAATATATCTCTCTTGCTGGCCGTTTTCTTTGATGTGCATGTAAATTATTTTCTATTTTATTTTTCTATCCCCTAAATAATTTTGGAGATATTTTATTTTAGCATAATTTAAAGATTATGCCCTTGATATTCTTTGATAATTAAAAAAAATCAAGTATCCATCGGAACAAATTTATAGGGCCAAATTCGAACTATTGTCTGTTCTCATCACAAAGCAGCTCCAACCAAAAGGAAAATCCGGCAGATCATAATACCAACTGGTAAGAAGAGTATTCCACCAGTACAAAGAAACAGACGTAGTCTCTCATCTTTTCCTTTTTCAATTTTGGATATCGCAGATACTACCTAAAAACGACCTGAATGATTCAGGGCAGTTTCAGGTGGTCTTGTATGTACATTACACCTGCATTTAAGTAATCGAGATCATCCAGATAGATCTTTTTCATGGCAAGATCCGCATTCAGCTTGGAGAAGTGATTGAGAAACTGCGAATGCAACTTGTTTCTAGCTTTCTTCTCGGAGGGTACTTCTGATGAGCTGGATAGGCTTGCTAGCACGCAAGCGGACCAGTGGTTGAAATCGAATACTGTGTTGTTTAACCTACAAGCACAAGCCAAAATGGAGAGAACACCTCACATCGATTAGGATAACCCTATGGCACAAGGAAAAATGCATCGGAAAATGAATTTTCATACTTAAGAAATTAAAGTTTTAACTGCAAGTGGTGTAAAATATCATCGGATGATGATTTCTGTTATGATAAAAAATCATAAATTATGTTAGAACAAAAGCCAGAAGGCATGACCTAAAGAACTTGACATGATAAATCAATCAAATATTTTCATATGATAGCAAGTAATTGTGTAACATATGATAATCTTCATGCAGATAGGAACATGATGAATTTTTTGCAGCCATGAGAAAACGTTCTTACTTTTTAACTATGTCGAGATGGCCCGTGTGGTTCCGGACATTGAAGAACACATCTACACCGTTCTTGCTTGTCCTAGTCAATCCCACTAATTCACCAGCTGACTTGCATATCGAGTGTACTGCAGAATCAGATGTCGTTTCCTTTACATTCTTGATCCTCACTGCAACGAGATCAACACCATCAAGAGAAGTAACTAGAAATATGCAACTTCCCACTTTAATTTTACCAGCCAAAGTTGCTCTCCTGCTTGAGCCTCCATCCTTTAGAAACAATGGATTAAAGACTTTAGAAATACAGATCTATGTTGAAAGTAACAGAAAAAACTACGTCCGGGTACAGAGGAAGCAATATTACCTCAAACTCAATGGTACAAGACTTAAGTTTATCAGATGTAGCCATGAAAGAAGCACCAGAAACCTTTCCGAATACTGAAATAGCTTCAACGAGAGCAGGGAGACCAACTTCAGAAGGTATGTTCTTAACTGAGACGGAGAGTGGATATTTCATTTCAGAAATCTTTCTAGAGTCATCAGTAGATGTTGGAGCATGATCAGGGGAACTGAGCTTTGTAGATGAAGCTGAAGAAGCTTCAGTAGTGGCTCCAAACTTCTTTGTGTCTGACCTATAATCTGAAGAAATGGGCTTATTAGCCGACTTCTCGTTACTGGCGGATCTTGGCGCATGAACGGGGGCATGAGAATTGATAGATAAAGTTGTACGAGATCTGAGGAAGTTAAACAAGTCGTTTGTCTGTATCTTGCAATCGGAAGATTTGGGCCTGCTTGCCGTTTCTCTTTTATGGGTATCCTGGGAAACGAGAGTGATGCACAAAACTGAACTTCAGAGAACGACATTATTATCAAAAACAGAATGAGTAATGCTTAAAGTAAGCTCTAAGAAGTTTCATAATGCTATTAACAAAACTTGAGCAGAAACGTACACAAGGACGGTAGTGAAACACACCTGAAAATGATCACGTTTCTCAGTAACCAATTTCAGTTGCTTAGCAGAGCAGTCTGCTATTCCTGGTCCCAATTCTGAGAAGGCATCATTCTCAACAGCAGAAGAACGAACAGCTCAAGTCAGATATGATATGTACAAGATTAAATGACATATCTTGCAGAAATAGGAGGAAATGCCAATACAAATACTTATAAACCATACCAAAAAAGCATCAGGTTTTTCAGTAACCAATTGAATTCCTTCAGTAGAGCATTCTGATATTCCTGTACCCAATTCTGAGAAAACGTCATCATCCTTCATGGCATAAGGATGAACAGCCAAGTCAGAAAGGAAATGGAAAAAGATCAGTTACATATTGCATAAACTATGAGGAAACACCAATACAGTTATCCGTAACCATACCACAAAATTATAAACTTTCTTGCTAACTAATTTAATTTTCTGTACGGAGCATTCTGATTCTCGCGGACCCAATTCTGAGAATGCATCATCCTCAAGTGCAGAAGAGTGAACAGCCGTATTCGAGCTCACAAATCTTCGGGCATGGAAGCTGGCCAACCAAAAGATGCAGACAAATTAGCTAGAACTGGTTGAATTTTCACATCAACAACAGCCAAAACTTGTAAAATTTCTAATTGTAATAAGAACATACAGTAATACATATATTTAGCCAATTTCATCTTTAAACAGCTAAATAAATTGTTTATGTAACGACATGAAACCAAATCCATCTCAACTTCTCAACAGCATATGGACATACTAAACAAAAAATATATACGGACGAACCATTTCTCCTCGCGCACATGTAAATTTTACTCTGCTTTTTAAAAATACTGGACATAGTGTTACATACAGCGTGATATGATGAACCATTGAATAATTAAATGTAAACATATGTTTAAATTATCTACGTCACTGAAACAGACATTAAGTCAGCTGCGAAGGTCCAAATATTAAACTAGCGTACTTTACCTGCAGTCAATTTGGCCATGGCGGCGGTCGAAGATAGCGAAAATCAATCTCGATGAAACCGCGCTGCGTGAATTTACCCAGCATTTACCTGCAAAAACAAAACAAAAAAACAAGAATTTGAGCGTTTTGAGAACTGATAATTAGAAAATGTAACATTTAATGTTTAGGAAGAAAACTTACCAACAGAGAGCAAATAACTAGAAGCTGCAAGTCTCGACTTCATCTTCGTCGGAGTGAGAGCGCAGCCGTGCACGGGAAGACGTCGCCGCCGCGCGGTGTTGGCGGGTTTAGCAATCGAGTCTGAAATGAAAGGGAAATACGACGACCCGAATCTTATTATTTTGTGGGCCTGCTGAGATACTTGTATAAGAATTGGACTAATTAATTTGGGCCGAAAAGAAGCGGCCCGTAGGGCAACAATCAACCAAGCAAGATATACATTTAAATATTTAGTTTGATGAAAAAAGGTGGAATATTTTTATACTTTATCCCTCTTTTTATATATTTACTAGAATTATTAATGTTCATTTTTTTCAATTCTTTTCATTCTAATAGTAAACATCATTAATTTTTTTAAACTACTAGTTTAACTTAAAAAGAAAAAACTATAACGATTTATATTTCATGGTTGTGTAACTTCATAGTTTATCTCGTAGAACGTAGCGATGTTGGCATTTAAATTTCCGAAAAATAAATAATATCATTAATAAAATAAATAAGTAATTATGTATTTAATTTTTATTCTTCAATAAAAAAATACATTGTAATTGAAATTCATTCAAAATTCCATTTTACCTTAAACGTTTAGATTTCTCATTTAGGAGTATTTTTTTTCTTCAAACATATTATTAATTTTTTAACTAGTGTAGCTGTCCAAATAGCATATATTAATTTTATGGAAAATAATAAAACCATAAAAAAAACAAAAAAAAAAACAAGTAACAAATCGGTCTCTCAACCGGTTCGGCTGTTGGCTTCGAGACTTCGAGTCTCGACCACACTACAAGAATGAAAGTCAAGAGACCCCCAAGCTCTACGTGGCAAATTATTATTGGTTCAAACAAGTGGAAGCGCGCTCTGATTGGCCAGTTCCCCCAAGAACACGTTGCGTACGAAAACCTTCGTCGACCTCTAATCTCTGCAAATATGAAAAATTCATAATCTTCCGCGGTTCAGCTTCTCTCTCTCACTCGCACAAAGAGAAATTTGTCGGTGGTGTACGATCTCTTGTACTGATTCCAGAAATTCGATAATTTTCGCAACGTGTTCGTTTTACTGGCGTGAAGATCTGTTTTAATCCCTACATTTTACGTCGCGTAATTTTGATTTCTGTGCCTGTTGTCATGGCGCATCGGAGATCAAAGTTATTACTATTTTTCTGCTTCGCGTCATACTGCTTGATCTCCATTGCAGCGTAAGTGCTCGGATTTTCTTATTCTGTTATGAATAGATTTCAAGTTCCGATTTTGATTTATTTGTGGCGGAGGTTTTACTGAATTTCAACTTCTAACAGGAAGAGTTACTACGATGTTCTCCAAGTACAGAAAGGCGCCTCCGATGACCAAATAAAGCGTGCGTATCGGAAGCTCGCATTGAAGTATCATCCGGATAAAAATCAAGGCAATGAGGAGGCGAACAAGAGATTCGCGGAAATTAATAATGGTATGCCGCTTTTCTTCATGATTTCCATGTTATTTCGATATTGTATTACTTGGATAGGTTGGGAAATTGTGCTCTTAGTAATCAGCATTGATGAATTTATGCTGAGGATTATGATTGATTCAAATTGTATGATTTTGTAGCTTATGAAGTTTTGTCGGATAGCGAAAAGAGAGGTATTTATGATAGATACGGTGAGGAAGGTCTCAAGCAGCATGCAGCTAGTGGTGGCAGAGGAGGAGGTGGTGGTATGAATATTCAAGATATTTTTAGCTCGTAAGTGCTTAAATTTTATGTTAATTTAACCTTTTGTTTTAAAAGATATGCTAGTTGAATCCCTTACTGCAAGTGCTATTCTTGGTTATGTGTTATTATCTTGTAGATTGTAGCCGCTGGAATCTTTATTATGCTCAATTTGAAAGCCTAGTATTTGATATACATTTTAATTCCAGTTGCTTCTAATGAGTTCAGCATTTTAACACTTACCTGGAAAATAGAAACAATTTCAGATATACATTGTTTTGGTTGCTTAAGTTCAGTTTAAGATGGCATAGACTTGCTGTTAGCTTTACTTTTTTTTAATTAATGTATTAATATGATAAGACATCCAAAAGCCTACTTACAAAAAAATTAGGTATTTACAAATTTGTGCCCGTGTGTGTGTGTGTGTGTGTGTGAATTAAGCAAGAGAAGCACCAAAGAACTTGCAAAACTAAAACAAAAATCAATTTAGAAGAGACAGGTGTTAATACAATTAGACATACGAAGCTTTCGCAATGGTCTACCTTTTCTTGTTCTTATTGGTTTGAAAGCTACTTATCTAGCTGTTGCTGCCTTAATGTCTTACTATTTATTAATAATTCCATTTGGAACTGTGCATCTTCAGTTCCACAACAAATATGACTTTTGGCTATGGTATTCCCTTAGTATTGACATCTTTGAATTCCATTCCATTACACAGAGCTGTGGTTTTTAGATTAGTGGTCAATTTATGCAAGCGTGTTGGTTTTTCAAGTTAATATTTCTGTGCATCCTTGCTTATTTATTTATTTTTATGGTGAAGAATCAATTTAAAATGGAATGCACTAATGCTTGTCCACTAAGCTAAGAAGTTGTAGTATTGATGCTTTCTGTTTGGGTCAATAATTGTTTGGTCCTGTTGAACTTTTTGCATTGTTTGGTTATTGTGAAATTTAACAATTTTCATGATTCCGTAGATACTTCTCTGATAACAAAATATCTTTCAGTTTTTTCGGTGGAGGTCCCATGGAAGAGGAAGAGAGGGTTGTCAAAGGTGATGATGTAATTGTTGATTTGGATGCAACACTTGAAGACCTGTATATGGGGGGTACTTTGAAGGTACTGAATGTGGAAACAACAATACATACTACACAAATAGACGTCTACAAATACACATTGCAATTTATGAAGTAATTCTGAATATAGTATTTGTAAATCTGCAAAGTTTGTTATTTTACAGCTCAGTCGTGTATTTCCCCATTTTGTTAGTATGTGAGTTACGGAGATGAAAGTTTGCTTCAAATTATGATTTTACATGCTCTAAAGAAATACTATATAGAAAAATAGATGTCTGTTTTGTTTAAGTGCCCATAGTCTGGATATGCCTTTAGGCCAATGCTTGTAATAAAACGGAAAATCTTTCACTTAACACTAGATATCATTTTGTACCTTCATAATTGGCGTAGCTTCTCATAATTGAATATTTGGGATGTGTAATCTGTCAGGTCTGGAGGGTGAAAAACGTAATAAAACCAGCTCCAGGGAAAAGGCGCTGCAATTGTAGAAACGAGGTTTATCACAAGCAAATTGGACCTGGGATGTTTCAGCAGATGACAGAGCAGGTATGTCGTATACAATGAGAAAATGCAACTACATATTGTAGTGTAAGGTGTCTCTTAACCAAGGTTGTGCGTTGTTGCTTTTCCAGGTATGTGAACAGTGCCCAAATGTAAAGTATGAAAGGGAGGGTGATTTTATCACCGTGGATATTGAGAAAGGAATGCAGGATGGGCAAGTAAGCTTTCTTTCTATCTCTTCTCCCCATTTTTAATATATCTATATATATATATATATATATATTTTCATTTTTAATGTAGTTTGAACAAGGCCTCGTAAAAGGAAAGTTTCCCTTTGTAATATACCAACTGGTTCTTAGCTTGCTTTCGTTTCATGAATTGTTCATCTTTCTTCTTACTGTCTTTAAGCTCTGATCTTCAATGTGTCTAGATCCAACCCTGCTAGTTAATCTTAAGTTCAGCCAGTAGTCAATATGTATAAAACACAAACATGTGATTTTCCCTTACAAAAATCTTTGGTGTAAACCATGTAATGAATAATGATTAGGAACATTAATAATGCTTTTTGTTGCTGCATTTGTCAACTGGATTAAAAGAGAGTTCATCTTCTACAAACAAACATAATGTTGTAACAAATAAGGTCTGTCTTTAGGTGGAGTTCATAACTTCTTTTTTTTTACAGGAAGTGTTATTTTATGAAGAAGGTGAGCCAATAATTGATGGTGAAGCTGGAGATCTTAAGGTATGATTCAGATCCTTAGGTTTATAGTTATTGCAGCAAATCTGGCTATGGATTGATTTCATTTCAACTTTTTCCAACATGCACTTTACTGATTGGATCTTATGTATAGTTTCGCGTACGTACTGCACCTCATGACCGCTTCAGAAGGGAAGGCAATGATCTGCATACAACAGTCACTATTACTTTGGTAAGTTTTCTATCTGAAATTGTCTGTCTCGAAGGTGAATGATTTATACCTTTTAAAAACTGTCTCCCTCTTTCCCCAGGTTCAAGCTCTTGTTGGTTTTGAGAAGACCATTAAACACCTTGACGAGCATTTAGTGGACATCAGCTCCAAGGTGAGTGAACATTCTTAACTGCAATTTCACATTGCTTCGTATGAGAGATAAAAATGAAGATTATATCTAAATTTTTATTTTTCAATCAGGGCATCACGAAACCGAAGCAAGTGAGGAAGTTTAAAGGTGAAGGCATGCCATTACATTTCAATAACAAGAAGGGCGATTTACACGTCGCCTTTGAGGTGGTTTTCCCCACCTCATTGACGGAGGATCAGAAGACAAAGATTAAGGAAATACTAGGCTAGGTACAAGATTTATATTGTAGCATGAATTGAGTTTTTACAGAGACATTATAGCTGTTACTCTTTTGAACTTTTATTACACTCTTCTTTACTCTTCACAATTTTGTTCAAATTGTAGATCCTTTGTGAAGAGAGATGTAACCATTCTGGGCCGTCTGATTCTTTCTTCCTCTTACTTATCTTCATTCTTAGCCACTTGATACTGTTTCCAAATAGTGTTTTTTTTTTTTTTCCTGAAGCTTTTTCCAAATAGATTATGAAGCCTATGTCAGTTAATGGAAAGTTTACTATTTTCCTCGACTCCTTGTTTTGATCGATCGAGAAGCTTTTTCATTAATTAATTAGCCATATGTTGATAGTTAAGAAGGACCATGCGGTCGATTAGACAAGTGTAAAGCAATATATCAAATTAGAAACATTTAAATAAAAACCATCTACAAAATATATATATATATATATACAATTCCAAAATAACTTCACTTAACTGAAATGCAGAGGAAATTGATTATGATTTACAAGCATGCCCATCTACACCAATACTTTTGTTCTTCTACTTCAATGTAATTAACTAGTTGGAGTTAAGACAAGTATTAATCAATTAGAGTAATTAATTGCAGAAGAAATTAAAATGGAGAGGTGGAGTGGAGAAGTTGGTGGAGAGAATCTTGGAGGCAACCAACATATTAGCAGCCTCCGTGTAATGCACACCGTCCCAGCTCAAGTACCGCCTCCCCTCCGCCTCCGAGCACTCAGTCTGCGCTGCCTTATCACGGCACGCCGTCAAAGGATCCCCAAACCCTATTATATACACACAAAATAATTACACAATATATATTATTTTTTTTATAGTACAGTATATCTTTTTGGCTAAAAACAAAAAAAAGAAAGTAGAAGCTGAGATCTAGCTAGTGAGCAGTAGTGAGCATAAGATGTATGGTTGAGGATGAGGTCCAACTTAATGGAGTGCACATCGACGTATAAGATGGTGGCGTCGTCCATCTCGGAGCGCAGGTCGTGACAGAGGCGCTGGAGCTCGGAGGTGAACTTAACGGCGGCTTCATTTCTCTTAGCAATGCAGCCGTAGTCGTCGATGGCTATGGAGCTATTCCTTCTTGCTATATTGTAGGGTAAACAGCCCAAAGGGCCTGTGTTGTGTACCCAGAAATTTCTTCCTCCCAACCCCTAGATCGTCTAACTTGATCGAAGAAAAAAACAGTCAGTTGAGACGTAGAAATTACAAAACATAATTAATCAATTAATTACCTGAATAGCGTCTCTTATGTTGGAGACGACGAGAGGGATGAGGGCGAGTAGGTGATCAAAGGGATACCTGTTAAAGTTACCGTCGATATCGTTCTGACCGATATCAAACAGGTAGAGTGCATTTCTGAATTGGTCTGCACCTATTTATATATAGTTTAAAAATGGATATATCGATTAGGGTACTGCTATTTGAAGACATTGTGATCGGTCATGCAAGCTAAAAAAAGTATATAGGATTTCAAAAAGAAATATATATCCTAATTGGGGACTAAATCCATTTTTAGTGTGACCGAATTTAATTCTGAATTGGTATGCAATTAATTGGAAATGAAAAATGAAATTAGTAGTGAATCGAGACGAGATCCGAGATGGAGCGGCGGCGAAGGGAGACATTGCGGAAGCGGCCGAACTGCGCAATCTGATAGCTCAGAGTGTAGGGAACGTCGGCGGAGAGTGTCGGAGGTGGACAAGGCGAAATTCACGCCGTTGGAGAAGTCGGGTGCGAATGCATGTGCATCCAAATAGGGACTCAAATACTTGGTCCCAACACTCTCACCTACTATTTTAATTATTTCATTAATTTCTTCAGCATAACATAATGATTAATGAACATCAAGTTGTGTACTGACAGAGAAAGTCGAGGAGGAGACGGCCATCACATATTCGGCCCGTTGGCTCGTGAAAAAAGGCCCGGCCCTCGGGAAGCTCGAGAGGCTTCCCTCGAAGAACCGAAGCACCTCCGGTGTCGCTGTTGGAGTCGCCAAAGTTGAATAAAAATGATCTTTGCCGACATGCACCACCACCACCACCAAGACTACCGTGGATGCTGACGGACCAGTACAAGCAAACAAGACCAACGATCGTTTTAACGGACATTTTCTTTTGCTTTGGAGAAGAAACAATGCTAAAATTTGGAGTAAAAGATAGTATGAGATTGCATGATGAGGAAATAGAGATGGCCAATGCCGCCACTAATTTATATAGACAAAAGATCAGCGTGTTTACATGTATAGTAAGTTAGTACATTGTCACATCCAATGCCTAATTTAATGTTAGTTAGCATTATGATTGAGTAGGAGGATTTAATTTGCATTCCAATAACTAAATTTAATTTGATATAAGTTTGTATGATTTTAATCTTCAAAAAAAAAAAGTTTGTATGATTCTCATTCACTAGTTTACTCTTTAAGCATATACCTCTATCGTTTATTTAACCGTATATCTATACTTATTATAAAAGAATTTTGTTTATAAAATTTGATTTGCCTCCTTATTATCTTTCTAATTTAAGGATAATAATAATAATAATAATAATAATAATAATAATAATAATAATATGATTGATATACAATTTTACTTCGATCTGATGTCTTGATGTTACTGTCAGCATTGGTATTTTCAATCAGGTGGGTAATCTTTTCTCAAAAATATGTTTGAGTTAATAAACTCTAGAAATAGCATGAAAATTCAGTTATTCATAAAATGTTTTCATGTGCGTTCCATGTGATATACTCCATATTTATCGATTGAGGTTCTTAGCTAGTTTTATACTGATTGAGAGTTGTGCGCACATGTTTGTCATTTATGCGGTGCATGATCATCATCGCGTACTTGACCATTGATCTCCGAGCGCTGATTATATCATCTTGGGAGGTCCAGGTTTATGGACTATGGTAACCATAGTTATGGTGCCTAATTAGAGTATAAGGATCGAACGTCACATCATGCATCAAAAATATGTTTTGTATGGTCAGAGGTGATTTTCTGTTTTAAAAACCCTCTGAGTCATACCATGTTAAATGGATAATCTGCTATATTTCGAAAAATGTTTCCAAAATGTCACATGCCCACTGAGTACACTAGTACTCAGCCTAAAATATTTTTCAAACTATTTTCAAGTCGGGAGGCAGGTGATGGGACGCAAGGCTGAGGTAGAGGTTGTTGTTGTAGCTATTGTGTGCTTCCGCTGTGCTGTTTTAAATGTGCAACTCTGAAAATGTTTCTCTTGTGTTATTTATTATGTTTATGGAGAGTGCCTTGTGATTAGCTTTTCTTGGATGCTCGAATTCCCACTCCCTCATGATAACATCATTTTGTGAAGTGGATGGTCGACTCCTTTTGTTATGCTAGACACGGGCTTACACCATATTTTATTTTAATGGGTGTAGCGCGGTTTTGTCGCCTCACTTCATTAAATTTGTGAATAAATTGTTATATGTGCAAAAAGTAAGCCCCTT
Organism: Schizonepeta tenuifolia; assembly: GCA_029490685.1. NCBI lineage: Eukaryota > Viridiplantae > Streptophyta > Magnoliopsida > Lamiales > Lamiaceae > Schizonepeta > Schizonepeta tenuifolia. The sequence continues at coordinate 74,591,881 of CM055958.1, forward strand.
TCTTTCCCGCTTCTTTAATCCCCTCTATCGCATCTCGGTTTATGGGAACCGAGATGTGACAATAATAATAATAATAATAATAATAATAATAATAATAATAATTATTATTATTATTATTATTATTATTATTATTATTATTATTATTATTAACCACAGTAGGATTTAAATTCCTATCCAACATCAATTTTTATATGATTATATATGAAGTGTGAAATTTTATGTAGATTACTCCAAAGTCCTCAACCACGAACGAAAAGCCAATATCATGTCAATAAAAAGTAGAATAAGGATATGATAAAATTAAAGTCAATCAATATAATTTTTGAAACTAAAACTTCCTATTATTGTATAAATTCACGTATATCATTAACATAAATATTTTTTTTATTATAAATTAAGAAATTGTGATCATCCTTAAATACGATTGAGGGCTTTAAGAATTGGACTTAAAATAGGTTGTGGAAGTAACTTAAGTACAAAGGATTAAGAAATTGATGATGATGGTGGACACTGAGGAAATTAGTAATTTGCAAAATTTCAAATTTCAAATTTATATTAAATTAGTTGCAAAATTTACATATGAAATTCCAAGGTGTAATTGTAATTTAATTTTATAATAATTTTAATTGTTTTAATAAATGCAGGGTGTTAAAATTGAACTTATAATGTCCAATGTTGATAGTGATAATTTTGCAAGAAAATTTGAGATAAACAAAACATATTTGATCTTAAATGCAGAGATTATGAAGGTCGATGAAAAGGTATTTGCATACATCCTAGAAAATAATTGATTCTCAAGAAGTACACCGTCGTGAATAAAATAACGAAAGATAAACTACAATTTTGTTCAGTTCAAAAATAGATATATGGAAATTCAAAAAAATAGAAGTGTTTGGTAAATTTCAAATACCTACTTTTTCTTATTATTAATAATTGAAACATATTTTTATTCATAGTATTTGGATGTTTATGGAACTTTGGTACAGTTGAAGAGAGTAAGATAGCAGCACGACCATGGTCTATAAGATCAAAAACTGTGAGGGACATATATAACTATAATAAACAAACAACATGTCATTTATCTAATTTAATATGTGATGATGTTTTTATTTTTACTTAATATTTAGTTACAACACACATGTAAATTGTTATATTTATTGATTAATTTCAAATAACAAATATTATATTCATAAATAAATTTATTATTCCATTCATCCTAGTATTGATGACCTGTTTTCCTTTTTAAGGTGTCCCGCTATTAATGGCGTGTTTCCTTTTTGAACTAAATTAGAACCTAACTAAATTTCTTAATCATCCAACATCATTAGCTAAACCCTACACTATTCACTCTATTTCCTCCTACATCTAACCTAAAACCATTTTATTGGACCTATAAAACACTTTATTAACAATAATTTAATATTCTATAAAGTTACACTAAACATGTCGTACACAATTTTTTCATACCTAATTCTCTTCTCCTTGTGTCGAAATGAAACGGGCCATTAATCCCGAGACGGATGGAGTAGCTTTTATTTCTTATTATTACTAAAATCAATGTATGAAGTACATATGCCTTTGGAAAGATATGGGGATTGGAAATAAACTGCTGCAAATTGTAGGACAAATCTATTGATTGTTATCATACAAATGTCAACACAAAGAAATCTCTGATAAACCACAATCATAATTATTCATTTTTTTGTGTGAACATGACAAGAGGCATTATATGTAAATATTAACTACATTGTATATATCACTTCAAGTGATCTGCATTACAATGTACAATATCCATATTATATAATTCACCACAATGTCAAGAGATTGAACGATGGTGCAAACATATGAAATCCACAAGTTTCATTTATTTTATTTTATACATAGTCTTGTAATTCAACCAGCTTACTTGTGTTATTCTTTTGTTATATGTATAGTTCAAATGAACTTTATGATCCATTAGGAATTGCATGCAAAAATAATCCGAAAAATAGCAAAGGCAAAGAAAGTGACATTGGTAGTAGACCTTAACATATAATACACTATCCAAGGTACCATATATTTCTATCTCTCTCACCACAATACTATTTGTCTTCTTCATTTTTTTATTATTATTATTTTTTTTTTGACGATGCACAATAACTAATAAAAATAATTACCTTTCAAAATTAATTGTACTTAGTTTGATTCAATAATTTAAAATTCATATGGTTCAAAATTATTGACGTACTTTATTAAAATAATTACCTTTTTTCTTTATCTGAATTGAAACTAAATCATGTAATCTCCAATAATATATGACTATCGTAAACTATAAGCCTCCATACATGGGCACGCTGGTTAAGAAATTTGTTGTAAAGTTGCAAAGGGCAAATACTTTTTTCTTTGTGGGTATATTTTTTATCAATCCAAGTAAGAGAAAAAATTAAAGTAGTAGTAGGGTTTTTTTTTTTTTTTTGACATATGATATAAATTATGTGTTGGATTCATATTTAGAAAGGGATCTTAAGACCGTCTTTTTAAGAAACTAAACTCATGTAACTTTTGAATTAGAATTTACAATTGTAATGATAAAAGCATCTAATTAAATAATATGTTCTTGCAACAAGCACCTAGATCTGTAATTTATACACGTTCTTATTTGCTTCTTAAAAATTAGGTCGATTTACGCTAATTGTAATCATCATAACTTATTTTTATATTTTAGAAATCTTGTTATTGTTGTAGGTGGATGTCGACGAGGTTGGCAATATATCATCCATATGGTATGATCCGTGTAAAAATGTGCAACATCATGTCCAAAAAATGCTTAAGTTACAATATGCAAAAAATATAAAGAGGAAATTACTCAAATAACACTAAGGTAATCCATCAAACATGTATATATACATGCATAAGAAATTTATACAAAGATTAAGATACATATAATCACTTTTATTTAATATCATTACAGATATATACAGAAAAAGCTTGAATTTTATACGGGATATATAACAATGGACGTATTACAATGTTTGATGAAGTTACAGTAATGAATGTGTATATTTTGTCGATAAACGAGGAGAGTTTTTATTACGAATCATTGTTTAATTTAGTTTGTAATGAAACTTTGTACAACTTTAATTATGACAAGATAGGGCAAAATAATTTGAATACTCCCTCTGATCCATTGATATTGTTATGTTACTATTCAACACGGAGATTAAGAATAAGGGTAAAAAAATAGAAAGTTGGTATGTCTCATCACTTTTAAAGAATTTTAAAAAGTTAATGTTTTCCTTATTTGAAAGATGACAATATAAGTGAGACACTTAAATAAGGAAATGATGATAATATGTACATATTATCTAACATAGTAAATTTGTGTTCGAATATTGTCTAACATAGTATGTGTAGTTATTAATCAAAATATGATCTTGTTTTTAATCGTAGTTCAAGACTTATTCTCAAGCTCAACTCGATGAGGTTCGTAAAGAATGGGCAAAATGTGTGACAAAGCATGTCTTGGATTGATAGGTATTGCTTCCAGTTCAATTATTTTTGATTGAGACGAATAGTTCTTCTCTAGTTCAAAGCATGCTACATGATCTTTATTTGTTGCTCATGGAATATTTGATATCATTTTAGTTGAGATTGGGTTGTTGTTGAGCATTGTTTTGATTGATTGTTACCATTTACTTCTGTAACATTGACAGGTTGACTGAATGGGCACCTCTCAATCACTGAAAAAGTTGTTCCGATCGAAAATGGCTAGCTAGCTAGTTGGAATTATATGTATCTTTGTTTTGACATTTTGTACGGTATAAACATGTGTAGAATTATGACTATAATCGGATGATGTATGAATTTTTTTGATACAATGATTTATGGGATAATTTTTGGTTATTTTTATTGTTTTAGAATTAAAAATGTTGAAAATCTATAAAAGCAGGCATACATAACGGTACTCAAATAGGCACATACATAACAGTATTGAAGCAAAAAATCCGTTATGTATAATACATATAGATAACATAATCTAAATATTTTAATAACGGTAAAAATCAGTTACGTATCCAAACATACATAACGGAAAAAAATGAATTTTCATAACGGTAAAAACTATTATGTATAACAGTGATAGATAACGTAATGAAGAGCGTTATGTATTATAAAAAATTTGTTATGTATAGGTTCATAGATAACGGAGGAAGTTAAACTTTCATAACGGATGAAACCGTTATATAATAGTTATAGATAACGTAATATCCGATGTTATGTATGTGGTTAGAAACCGTTATGTATGATAACTTAGATAACAGATTTTATCCGTTATGTATGAGCACATCATACATAACACCAGCATACGTAATGGTTTTTTTCTTACATACATAACGAATATGTATCACCGTTTTTTTGGTAGTGTGTGTGAGTAGGATAGGGGTGAGCATTCGGGCGGTTTGGGCCCAACTCAAACCGAACCAAAATTAACCGAAAACCTAATTATGTTTTTTTCCTACACCAAACCAAATCGTATTATATGTGTAACCAAACCGAATTCAAACTATAATTTGCGGTTCAGGTTCGGTTATATTCAGTCTTAACCGAAATTTTTACATATTTTTAAGTGCATATTTTTCACAACATTTGTACCTACTTTATTTCCTTTTTTCTAATACATTTGCACAAAATATAGCAATTCTATTGATTCAACCAAAGCCATGATAAACATCCATTTTGTAGCAACTAAACATGTTTTAATGTCGCTAATTTCATTGCTTTACCTTTAAACGTGATTGTTTTTTTGTATTGTTTTCACTATTTTGGATTAGTTTCACGTTTTGGTGGAGATTATGCATTTGTGTAGGGTGAGCTAGGGACTTGAAGTCGAGATGGAAAGGCCATAGAAGGGCGGAGATGAAGAAACGGGAAGGAAAAGTGGAAAACGGGACGTGAAGGCACGAACCAGAGAAAATCGGCGGTTGGAAGAAGAAAACCGGCGGTTTGTAGCCAAACCGCCGAAAAGCTACCCGGACCGCCGATCAACCCTCCGAAACTCACTGTATTCGCTTCCGAAGAAGAAACCCGAAATCGGCGGGTTGGGCCCAGACCGCCGATTTCCGGTGCCAGACCGCCGAAAAACCCCCATGAACCGCCGGTTTTCACTGTATCCGCTTAAAAGCGGATTTTCTCCTCCTTTTCGCGATTTTAACTTGGAGTAGCACTTTTTCCTCCCTATATATACTACTTGGCAGCCCCAAAACGGGCAACCTACCTCCCTTAGCATAGATTCCATTTCAAATAGTTTCCAATTAGGGTTCAAAATGCATTTTACTTCATTGTAATAGTGATTAAGGTTGGATTTGAAGACTTTGTGAAGATTTCAACATTTAGTTCCTAGTTTTTCATCTATGCTATCATTTCTCTTTTGCTTTATGTTGATTTACATTATGTCTAGCTAGATTGCTTGTTAGTTTTAGGGGTTTATGTGGATTTGATGATGGTTTGATCATATCTTGCTATTTCTCCTATCCTTCCTCTTCTTAGTTGTGGATTTGGTGCTTTCATTCATGTGGGAATTGTTGATCACCTTTCTTGCATGCCTATTGTTTGTGAAAACTCCTAATAGGTTTTTGCTTGCATGGAATTCCAATTTCACTTCATGTTTTGGCTTGAGACTTAGTAGGTGATTGTTCAATGCATGGAAGTTTATGATTCGTGTGCTTTTTGGAGTTGTTTGATTGGCTTGAGTCGTAATAGAGATAGTCGATTGAGTGATCCGCTTTTGCTAATTGTCGAGAGAGATTAGTGAATATCTATGTGGATTGCTTCCTATTAAGAGGATTAAAAATGGTTTGCATGATTTAAGAAGTTGTGATCAAGCTATCTAGAATCGAAATAAATCCCTAGAACCAACCATTTCTCTTATTTGTTCCTTATTGTAACAGCCCGATATCCGGCCTATGCGGATAACCTGACTGACACTTGAAACCGTAAAATAAACCGTTGACTTACATAACTTAACTTTACAAGAAATGGAGATTTCAAACAAGCTTGGCTTCGAAGGGAACCAAGGAGACTTTGTTAACTTGACATTACCCTAGCTTGGTCGTCTTGGGGTCAAAGTATGAGGACTTTGACCCCGCACTACGGAAGCGTTCATTAAGACTAACCATAATCGGATTAGTCGAGTTTGAAGATACGTTGAGCTTTAACATACGTTCAATGGAAAGGAGGATGACGATCCAAGTGATCGTCATCTGGAATATTCTTTGATGTCAACACACCTCCATCTCGATCGTTCACTCAACCTGTTTTGAAAAAGAAAAACATTTTGGGCTGAGTACTTTTGATACTCAGTGAGGTTCGTGCCCCTTTTTGAAAAACGTTTTACAGAAACATTTGAAAGATAAAGCATGCTCATTTTGTATACAAGGGCAATAACTTTAAAAGGAAAACATTTAACCCATGCATACGTAAAAACATTTTAACTTAACCTTGTGCGCATCATAGCTCGCCTATCGTGTTACCTTCCACGGTTCTTCTAGTGGGGAGCCACTCCCACTCTCTGAACCGTCATAAGTACCTGTGTGCGCACTACCTTGGGGTGTACTGGTTCCAAGGCCGATCGAAGACAATAACATCATACATGGTAAACACGAGTAGTGAGCAAAAACATTTAGCATGCATTATCACTTTTTCATGAAAGCAGTTAGGGCTTAATAACCCAAAAGTTACCTCCGTGGGGCTTATAACCCACAGTTTGAAAATAGAACCCACCTCTTGTCCTTGTCGTGGATATCCTCTTGCGTCCCTAGCTCTTGGTGTCTCCTACAAGACAATCTAGATTCTTTAACACTTGACTCTAGGGGAGGTCAAATAGTCTACCGATAATCCTAAAGGTGAACCTATTCCCGATCTTTAACATTTGTATTTGAAAATCTATTAAGGCATTGCCTTGGATTTTATAGAAATCGCATTATAGATCCTTAGTCAAGACATGCATTTTAGAAGCTTAATCAATACTTGATTTTGAAATCATGTCGTGCTATGAAATGTCATGTCATGCTTCATATAAGTGTGCATATCACACAATTAATCATATATGATATCATACCTTACTTATATAATTAAATTCATGCACACGTGCCATATCATTTAATCATATCACCTTAGAATTTAATTAGCATGCTTCAACAAGTACACTTAAGTCATTTAGCACACGTATTTGATCATATACTTAGTTAATTAATTACTATTAATTAACACATACTTAGGTAATTAATCCACTCATGATTAATTAACATATAAATAATTAATGAAAAGAAAATTAATTAATATTTAACATAGAAATTATTAATTAACGATTAATTATTAATCAAATCACACATGAGTGCATGCTTTTCTAATCACTGAACATCTTACTTATCCTTTGAGAAATAAATTAATGATCTTGGACTATTAATTAAATTAATTAGGTCCAAGAAATAAATACTAATCATATTGAGCTTATAACATATATGTCATATAGATAACTAGATTGGGCTAACACATAAAATCATATTGGGCTTTATTAAATAAAATATGCATGGTCCATTAATCACATAATTATTTTATGACCCATAGTAATTAATTAAATAGGTTGGACCTCTTAATGAAGAAATAATTTAAAGAGAAAATTCATGGCCCAAGTTCAATTGAATTAAATCTGGACAAGACCCAAATCACCTAGTCCACACAAAAAAAATAATTAATTTGGCCCAACAACCTTAAGTCCAATTAATAAAAATAATTTTGGCCCAAAACTTAGTAATTAGCCCAATTCAATAGATAATCAAATTAGCTTAAGAAATAAATCTATAAAATTCCAATTAAAATCCTACTTTGACATGTCATCTTAGGAAATTACTTAACACGTTATCGGGCCTCACATACGTATTTATTTTAAGCATCAAAATATTTTTAGGCATAAAAAGGCAATAAGACATTTTTCTGAAATTTTCAGTGAGACACCTAGTACCGTAAAATCCAAAATAATTAGCAAACGATATCTAATCGCCTTGAGATTTCTACTGGGGACTCCTAACATGTTCATCTTATTCCAGGAGTTTTCATAACCCAAAAATATTAGATTTTATTAGCCCAAACGCGGCTTGGTTTACAGAACAGTGAATCTGTCAAAAACGAGTTTTCGCTGCAAATCAGTCCGCTCGTAAATTCATTTTAAAATCACTCGTTTGGCTACTAGAGATGAGAGATACCAATTTAGAAACCTTAGGATGTTTAGTTTCAATTTCAAGAGGTGGATTTCACAGATTTTGAAAGAAAAGAAGGCTACTGCCCCAAAACATAATCCTGCGCAGGTATTTGGTTCTATCACAGGTCAGATTCGAAACAACTTCACCAAGGGAGCTACACTCGTCGGATTAATTTGATTTTTGGATATGTTATAGCTAACATCTTAATATTCAACATACTAAAAGATGAGATTTAAATTCGTCCTCTAACTCTAAAAACAGAGCAACTTAGTTCAAGAACCGATTTACGACTTTTGCACATACTTCACGCAAGGCTCACACTTTCGATTCAAACCCTCCGATATAACATCATACAACGAGTTCCAGCCCCAAGAACACTCACATGAAGATCATAATACTCATATAACGATTATCAAAGAGTCCTAAGTCATGAATCTTAGCTAGAACACGTAGGGATCAAATATATACTCTAGGCAAGCGATAAGAACATCAAAACCACCAAATAAAAACACCTTCGAGGTCTCATCGGGAGGGTGATAAGGATGCCCTCCCTCGTTTTCTCTCGTATCTCGACTATAACATAAAATTCTTTCATTCACAAGCCTAAACATGCTCCTAAACGAAGAAAGAAACGATGAAGCAATGACGGAGAAGGATGAGAATTACCTAGCCCGTTCCTTTCTCTTTTCACTCGGTTTCTCCCTCTCTCATGCTGATTCTCCCTCTCGTGCAGCCTCTCTTCTTTCTCTGGCGTGTGGCTGCTCCTTCGAGGTGGCTCCAGCGGCGGTGGGAATGGCGACGGTGATGGCAGATTGTGGCAGTAGGGTTAGGGCTTAGGAAACCCTTCTTTTCTCCCTTCTCCTTCGTCTCCCTCTCTCTCTCAACTGTCCCTTCTCTCTGGCCTCCCTTGGACTGCTGCTCCGTCTTCTTCTCTCTATCGCGCCGGCGGTGGTGGTGATGGTGCGAGGCGGCGGCAGCGGCGAGTGGAGGTCGTAGGACGGCGGTGGTTTTAGAGCGAGGGTTCCTCTCTCTCTCGTCTGCTCTCTCTCTCTCTCTCGCCTGCTCTCTCTCTCACCTCCCTCGTCCCACTGCCCTTCTTCTTCAACTCGGAGGGCCGACTGGGGCAGCGGCGATAGCACATGGCGGCGGCAGCAGGTGGTGAAGAATGGGAGGAAGGTGGCGGCAGTTTTTGGGGGAGTCAAGGGGAAGGAACCCTTGCTACTTTGAAGGGAGTTTTGCAGATGGAGGAGATAACGTGAATTAGGGGAAGAGAAAAGGGTGGAGTGTGTGAGGAAGATGTTGCAGAGGAATGAATGAGATTTGCGTGAGTTCATTGGGGGGTTGGGGTGGCCGACGGGAAGGGTTATGGGGAATGGGGATTTTATTTCTCTGCATTAATTTGATTGGCCAACAGTTAGAATCAGGTGGGCCACCCCTCTACCTTCTTCCTTCCCACACGCCTACACTCCCTTTATTTTCAAAATCTGCTTTCTTTTTATTGTTATTAATCCCCATCGCGATATTTTAATAGTCCGGCTCGTACGCGAATTTATCCCTACACAAATTATCGCAGTATTATAATAATTTGCTTTATCTATAAATCATATAAATAATTATAAATTATTTATTTTCTTTAAGCTCGCCAATTATTAACGCGACGCCGATATTCTATTTCGTACAGTCAAGCTCAACTGGCCGGATCCATAATTACGCGACAGTTAATTCCCAATAAATCACATCAATAAATTAATATTATCTAGAATGCAACACGTAGGATGCTATGCAATAAATGCAGGAATTCATGCTCGTGCTCGATTTAAAAATATGATAACTGAAATTATTCGAAAGTAAATTTAGATTTTATTTTACATAAAATCCCTTTTTGACTTTATAAATAAAGTCTTCATCTTCTCTTAATAGAATAATTTATTTTCTTTTGAAAATTTCCGGGAATAAGGACCTATCTTTGAAAGTTTTAATTTATTCGGATTTTTCATAGACCGGTCTTTGAGGGGTGTTATACTTATTCGTTTGTTTGATCTTTTGTTTATTGATTTTGCATGATCTTGTCTCTTATTTGTTTATTTAGTTTTGAATTTAAGTTTAAGAGTTTGAATGATTCCCGAACATTGTTTGTGTTGAATAGTAGGAATTCGCATAAATTTGATTTCCACTAAAAACTCAGTTAAATAGTCCTCGTGGATACGATACTCGATCCCTATTGCTTCAATAACCCGATTAAAGTGCAGATAAATTGCTTAGATAAGTAGGTGATCACTTTTTGGCGTCGTTGCCGGGGACTATTTAGAGTTTATAGTGTTAATGATCTTTGCATTGAGAGTACTAGTTCAAACATTCTTTACTTATTTTTGTAGTTTGAATCTAAGTGTGTTCTTGGTGGGTTTGTGTAGGTGAATTGGTGTATGATCAGAAGGAAAAAGGGAGGAGAAATTATACCCTTGGACTTGGAGATTGAAATCACACATAAACGAGCTAGGCGGGAACGTAGAAGGAGAGCAATGGAGCGTCAAGGGCCTAATAATATGGCCGACTTGGAGCACCAAATGCAAGAGCTTCACCGCCAAATGGAGTAGCAACAAGCTCAAAGAGAAAGAGCACCTCCGCCTCCGATCAACCAAATGTTTGAGCCTCAAGTGAATATGTTCCAAGATGGAGGTTGAGGCAATCGGTGCAATGCCAACAACTTTGAGCCAAAGCTGGGGTTGATTAATATGGTGCAAGCAGAGTCGTTCGGAGGAGGTTTAAATGAAGATGCCAATGCACATTTGAGTGCTTTCTTGGATGTGTGTGAGACTATCAAAATCCAAGGGGTCTCGAATGATGCCATTAGATTGAGTTTGTTTGGATTTTCTTTGCGGAATAGAGCCAAAGCTTGGTACAAGACCATAGACCGCTCAGAGATTACTACATGGGAGCAACTTTGCCGGCTATTTCTAGCCAAGTATTTTTCTCCATCTCGTGCACAAAAGTTGATCTCGGACATTTCTCATTTCTCTCAATCCGGAGATGAATCTATATATGAGGTATGGGAGAGGTACAAGGAGATGTTGAGGAGATGCCCTCAACATGGCTTTTCAAAGGAGCAACAAATATTGAACTTCTATCGAGGGCTCACTAACCATACAAGAGAAGTTGTGAATGCCACCGCCGGAGGTGGTTTGACCAACCGTCTGTATGAAGAAGCGGTGCGAATATCGGAAGAAATGACGGCCAACAGTTGCCATTGGCCTCAAGAGAGAAGTTCGTCAAAGAAAGTTGCCTCCATTTCGGATGAGAAGTATGATGATCTTCTTGAACAATTCACCATGCTCAAGAGAGACTACGAGGCCGAAAGAAAAGGAAAATTGGATGTAAAGATGGTGGCCCAACCAATGCATCAAGGAGGTGAAGAGTATTCACAATTTGAGGATGTCAACTATGTCAATCAACGGGGGTATAGTAACTACAACCGTTCGAGTTATCCTCCGAGGAATCAAGCCTATAATCCTAATTATAGGAATCCAAATTTGTCATATGTTAACCTGAACAATGCTATCATTCCACCACCCGGATTCTCGGTGTCTCAAGGGATGATCAATGAGCCGAAGAAGCCTATGTAGACCATGGAAGAAATGATGCAACAACTTCTCCAAAACTAAAATGCTTTTATGGGAGCAACGGGGCAAAAGGTTACAAGTTTGGAAGGGACCGTCTCGGTTATGTCTAAGCAACTCAAGATGTTGGAAGGGCAAGTGAGCTAAATGGCTAATCAAGCGGCTACTCAACATAAGCCGGGGCAATTCCCAAGTAATACAGAGGTGAATCCGAAGAACCAATGCAATGCCATTCATTTAAGGAGTGGAACTACCTATAAGAACTACCCGGAGTTGGAAAACCAAGATGTAGTGGTTAATGAAGAGTCGGAAGTGGAGGAGCCCGGTCCTCAATTGGAGAAGCCTCAAGTTCCAAAGGAGGTACCTTCTAAAGTTGTTCCTTCCATTCCTTCTCCTTCTTTGCCAAGTAAAGATGTGGTGGCCAAAGCTCTGTATCCTCAAAGGCTTGCCAAGGCAAAAGGTGATGAAAAGCTTGCCAAGTTCATTGAGATGTTTAAGAAGATGGAAATCAATATACCTTTGCTTGATGCTTTGAGAGACATGCCGGGCTATGCAAAATTCTTGAAAGAGGCCGTGTCAAGGAAGAGAAAACTTGGGAGATTTGAGACCATCAACTTGTCGGAAGAGTGTAGTGCCGTCTTGCAACGTAAGTTACCTTTAAAGCAAACGGACCCCCGAAGTTTTGTGACTGCTTGTGTTATTGGAGGCCAAACTTTTGGGAGAGTATTGTGTGATTTGGGTGCTAGTATTAATCTCATGCCCCTTTCAATATTCAAGAGGTTGGAGAATGGAGAATTGAAGTCTACTACTATCGCCTTGCAAATGGTCGATCGTTCTATCTCTTATCCTAGAGGAATTGTCGAAGACATGCTTGTTAAGGTGGAGGAGTTCATATTTCCTGCGGATTTTGTGGTCCTTGACTGAAGGGTTGTATACGAAAGCAAGACTTTTGTTTATATACAATTGATATTTATTTCACTATAATTCTCCTATCTGAAATGTTTATTATTGCATAATTATTATTTGTCCAATTATCTCAATATTATAGATTATATAGTGTGTTGTAGATCACAATCGAGACAACTTGGACGAATTGTTGGTTTAGATTGTAGCATAATAGTATTAAATAGTTTATCTTGACTATTTATTTATGCTAGTACGTTAATCGTATTGAAAGGATCACAGTGAGATTAATTCTCTGTTCTGAATTATTGAGAATTAAAGATCTCGGTGACTTAAATAGTCTTAACCTTAATTGGGCTTATCAGTATGAATAAGTGTCTGACTATTGCTTTGATCTATTATAAATGAGAACTTAATCGTGGTTCAAAATTTCGTATTTTGGGCGGTAGCAGTTCTTATTTGATATTGATAGAGCTGCAATAAGGATTCGTGTCCTATGAATAATGGGATGATGATATCCTCTCGAGGAACTTAATAAGTTTGTCGTATTAAACCCTGCAGGTGGAATTAGTTCCGATACGATAATAAGTTTAAGTGGTAGCACTCGAAATAATTATTTATTAGTGAATAATTAATTGATTAATTAATTTACTGTCAGAAGTATTTAATTAATTAATGGATATTCGAGAATCTTAAACACGGAGATTAATTAAGTCTAATACTAGCCCCGACTCAATTAATTAAATAAGAGGGTAAGTCAGTATTAATTCTTTAGTGGAATGAATTAATATTTATATCTGATTTATATTTCTGGGCTGAATGGATTAAATCAGATATTATCGGGCCAATCTTATTTAAGCTAGTAGATCCCTGAACTGGCCCAATGGCCTGTGTTTCTAGTGGGCTAGGCGCCTGTCTCCTACGGCCTGTGAGGGTTGTCTAGGTTCAATGAATGTGAGCAGTTATTTATCTATAAATACAAGGCTCATAAGACTCATTACTTACTTGCATTCTAAGCAATTAAAACCTAGTGAGAGAGAGAGAATCGGCGTCTACCCCACAGTAAGAGAGAGAGTACGAGGTCGATCCCATCCATCGTCGTATTCTAGCCGGGAACAGTTCAGAAGATCAACTCTGGAGTCGTTGTGCATCAAATTTGCAGGTATATCGAATAAACATCCTATGATTGTAATTAAATTCATAGGAGCATGCTAGGTATGGATTTTGTATGTGTTTGTTAGATATCCATAATTGATCCATGGGTAAAGAACGGATTGGTTATCGAAAACCGGTTCCTACATTGACATGTCCGAAGATGACAATTCTCCACTTATTCTTGGCCGACCATTCTTGGCAACCGGAAGGGCATTGATTGATGTTCAAGATGGTGAGTTGACCTTCCGTTACAATGATGAGAAGATGACTATCTCGATTTATGAAGCCATGAAGAAGCCACAAGAATTGGAGCTTGAAGAGTGTAATCTTATTGACTCTTATTCATTTTATTCTCAAGATTCTTTGAAGCATTGTATTGTGGACTCTTTACACTCTTATTCGAAATTGGATGAAGCGTGTGATGAATTGTTGGAATCTATTGCCCATATGGATGCAAATCAAGGCATTCCTTTGGAAGATTTGAGATATCTAGATCTCTATACACCTATTGAGGGAGGAGTGCCGGAAGGAGCACCCAAACCGAACTCTTCTTCGATTTTGGAATTGAAGCCTCTACCCGATCACCTCAAGTATGCATATTTGGGTAAGGATGAGACTTTTCCGGTTATTGTCTCTTCATTTCTTAATGATGAGGAGTTGGATAAGTTATTGAGGGTATTGAGGAAGTATAAATCTTCTATTGGATGGTCTATTGCCGATATTAAGAGAATTAGCCCTTCTATTTGTATGCACCGGATCTTATTGGAGGATGATGCAAAGCCGAAGGTCCAACCTCAACGTTGTTTGAATCTGATTATGTAAGAGGTTGTGAGGAAAGATGTCTTGAAGTTATTTGATGCCGGAATTATCTATGCCATCTCCGATAGTGAGTGGGTTAGCCCGACCCAAGTAGTTGCCAAGAAAGGAGGAATCACCGTTGTAAAAGACGAGGGGGGCGAACAAATAGCCACTCGTTTGCAAACGGGTTGGAGAGTGTGCATCGACTATAGAGCGTTGAATGCGGCCACAAGAAAGGATCATTTTTCTCTTTCTTTCATTGATCAAATGCTTGATAGGCTAGCCGGTTATGAGTATTATTGCTTCTTGGATGGGTATTCCGGCTACAACCAAATTGCCATAGCTCCGGAGGATCAACATAAGACGGCTTTCACTTGTCCTTATGGAATATCTGCTTGTCGACGGATGTCGTTTGGTCTTTGCAATGCACCGGCCACTTTCTAAAGATGCATGATGGCGATCTTCCATGAACTCATCGAGAAGATTATGGAGGTATTCATGAATGATTTTTCCGTCTTTGGTTCTTCCTTTGATAATTGTTTGGAGAATCTTTCTCAAGTTTTGCAAAGATGTGAGGAAACTTCTTTATGTCTCAATTGGAAGAAATGTCATTTTATGATAAGAGAGGGCATTGTTTTGGGACATAAGGTATCTAAAAATGGATTAGAAGTGGATAGAGCCAAAATAGTGGCAATTGAGAAGTTACCTCCACCGACGAATGTGAAGTCTATCCGAAGTTTTCTTGGGCATGCGGGGTTCTATAGACGGTTTATTAAAGACTTTTCAAAAATCTCCAAGCCTCTTTTCTCATTATTGGAGAAGGATTCAAGGTTTGAATTTTCTAATGCTTGCCTTGATTCGTTTGAGAGGTTGAAGAAGGCACTCGTGTCTACTGATATGAACCTCGGCACACGCACGCGGAAGACTCGAACAAGAATACAATTGATGGAAATCCCAAAAGCTCTGTATCTATTTCTCACAAGTGAATTAGGCGAAATAAATCCCTAAAACCCAACGATAGGACGATACAGCAACTCGGGGATGATGAATGACACACAACGAGGGATGACTGACTCGTTGATTAGCCGGATAATGAATTCGACTTGGCAAAACCAAGAAGAACTCGAAAACTCTCAAGAGAGAATAAAACTCACGTTATAATTAATCAAGGTCTAAATTTCGTTCATGACAAAGGCCCCTATATATAGGGTGCAAATCCTAACCCTACTAGCAAACTAAACATGGAAAATAACTCCTAACCCAATAAGGAAACAAAGCCCTAGTCTAAACAAGGCTTAAAACTCAAAACTGACTCAACTAAGGCCCAATTTCGGCCACCCTAATTAATCCCACGAAAATAATAATAAGTCTAACACTAATGGACTACACGAAAGTAAATAAATAACAAAACAATTCTTCAAACTTGAGCCCACTCGCTCATGATAAGAGTAACATAACTTGGGTTGTCCAAAATGCTATCGCCAATGGGCTTCTTTAGCAACTCTTGATCCCAAACTTCTTGAACCAAGCCTGCCAAATCCTCCTTGAACTTCTTCGCTCGAGCTCGTGTAACTGGACCCACGGGAACACTAACTGGATCTTGCACCAACGACGATCCTTGGGTGTCATCATTCCCCTCCTCTTGAGAAGGATTTGTCCTCAAATCCACGGCGTCACCTACATCAAAAGGACTCAAATCAGTAACATTAAAAGTAGCACTCACATTATACTCACCGGACAAGTCCAACTTGTAGGCATTATCATTGATGCGCTCCAAAACTTGAAATGGTCCATCTCCTCTAGGAAGTAACTTAGATCGCCGCTGCAATGGAAACCTCTCCTTGCGCATATGCAGCCACACCCAATCATCGGGTTCAAACACCACCTTGCGACGTCCTTTGTTTGCTTGCTTAGCATACTGCTCAGTGCGGCGCTTGATGATCCTCGCCTACTCATGAATCTGTTTCACAAAATCAGCCCTTTTTTTCGGCCATCAAGATCAGTGTAATCATGCGCAGGTAAAGGAGATAAATCTAACGGAGTTAAAGGATTAAAACCATAGACAATCTCAAAAGGCGAAAACTGAGTAGCAGAATGAACAGAACGATTATATGCAAACTCAACATGTGGCAAACATTCTGCCCAAGACTTAATATTCTTTTTAATTATAGCACGAAGTAAAGTAGACAAAGTCCTATTTACTACCTCGGTTGGACCATCAGTTTGTGGATGACAAGTAGTAGAAAACAAAAGCTTAGTACCTAACTTACACCACAAAGTCTTCCAAAAGTAGCTCAAGAACTTAGAATCTCTATCCGAAATAATAGTCCTAGGCATGCCATGCAATCTAACAATCTCTCTAAAGAACAAATCAGCTATATGAGATGCATCATCAGATTTATGACATGGAATGAAATGTGCCATCTTAGAAAACCGATCAACCACAACAAAGATAGAATCACGACCACACTTAGTCCGAGGCAATCCTAACACAAAATCCATTGAAATATCAATCCAAAGTGCAGTAGGAATAGGCAATGGTGTATACAAACCATGGGAGTTAACTCTAGACTTAGCTTCCTTACATGTAACACAACGAGCACAAATTCTTTCAACATCACATTTCATATGAGGCCAAAAGAAATGTTCTTGCAAAACAGCCAAAGTCTTAGCAATGCCAAAATGTCCCATTAAACCCCCACCATGAGACTCAAGCAACAACAAATCACGTATAAAGCACTTAGAAACACACAACTTATTCTTCCTAAAAAGATAGTTATCATGCCTAAAATACTCTCCACTAGCAGATCGCTCACATGCTCGATAAATCTCACCAAACTCATCATCATGCTCATACAAACTCTTAAGACACTCAAAACCAAGCAACTTAGCATCTAAAGTAGAGATCAAGGCATACCTCCGAGAAAGTGCATCAGCCACAACATTCTCTTTTCCTTGCTCGTATTTGATGACGTAAGGAAACGTCTCAATGAACTCCATCCACCTCGCATGCCTCTTGTTCAGCTTGTTCTGCCCCTTCAAATGCTTCAAGGACTCATGGTCTGTGTGAATAACAAACTCCTTAGCCCACAGATAGTGTTGCCACGTTTTGAGGGCTCTCACCAACGCATACAGCTCCTTATCATACGTAGGGTAGCTCAACGTCGGTCCATTGAGCTTCTCACTGAAGTACGTAACAAGCCTTCCTTCTTGCATCAAAACTGCACCAATACCAACACCGGAAGCATCACATTCAATCTCAAAAGACTTAGAAAAGTTAGGAAGAGATAGTACCGGGGAATGAGTCAATTTATGCTTCAAAAGCTGAAACGCATCTTCTTGCGCTTTACCCCACGTAAACTCCACACTCTTTTTGATAACTTCCGTCAAAGGTGCTGCCACAGTGCTAAAGTGTGGTACAAAACGTCGATAGAAGCTAGCAAGTCCATGGAAACTTCTAACTTTCCTAACATTCTTCGGTGTAGGCCACTCCTGGATAGCTCGTATCTACTCCTCATCAACCTGTACACCCTGTGCACTAACAACAAAACCAAGAAACACAAGCTTGTCCGTACAAAAGACACACTTCTTAAGGTTAGCATATAACTTTTCTTTTCTTAGTGCATCTAAAACAGCCTTTAAATGCTCAACATGCTCTTCATGACTCTTGCTATAAATGAGAATATCATCAAAATAAACCACAACAAATCAATCAATAAAAGCACGCAAGACATGATTCATAAGACGCATAAAAGTACTGGGGGCATTAGTCAAACCAAAAGGCATAACCAACCACTCAAACAAACCAAGTTTTGTCTTGAAAGCAGTTTTCCACTCATCACCCTCTTTAATCCTAATTTGATGATACCCACTACGCAAATCAATCTTAGAAAACACACAAGAACCATGCAACTCATCAAGCATATCATCTAAACGAGGAATCGAAAAGCGATACTTTACCGTGATATTGTTGATGGCTCTGCAATCACAACACTTTCTCAAAGATGAGTCCTTCTTTGGAACGAGCAAAACTAGAACAGCACAGGGACTCATACTCTCGCACACGCGTCCATTTGCCATCAAATCTCCGATTTGTCGATCCAACTCCTTCGTTTCCTCGGGGCTGGTCCTATAAGCTGGTCGGTTTGGAAGGACAGCTCCGGGAACAAAATCAATTTGATGCTTAATCCCACGAATTGGTGGTAAGCCTGGTGGAATCTCGTCAGAAAAGACATCATCATAGTCCTGCAAAATAGAACTAATAGAAGGGGGCAGAGAAGAGAAATCGTTATCACTATGCAAAATTTCCTTGTACAACAGCAAGTACATTGGTCTCTCTTCCCTCACGGCCCACTTCAAGTCTCTCGGCCTAGCTAGAAATGAATTATGCGCCAATTGACACTCCTTTTTGGGCTCGACCAACTCCTTGGACTTCACCTTGTCCGCCTCTTTTTGCATCTGCATTTGATCCTCATAAACTTGTGTAGGAGTAAGAGGAACAAGAGATACCTTCTTCTGCTTATACTCAAAGGAATACTTGTTGGTGAAGCCATCATGAGTAACTCGCCTATCGAACTGCCACGGACGGCCCAACAAGATGTGGCTTGCCTGCATTGGAATCATGTCGCACAACACTTCATCTTCATACCTCCCAATGCGGAAAGGAACCTTCACTTGCTTCACCACTCTGATGACGCCGGACTCATTCAACCACTGCAATCGATACGGCTTGGGATGCTTCACCGCAATCAACCCCAGTCTCTCAACCATGTCTGCACTGGCCACATTTGTGCAACTTCCTCCTTCAATAATGACACTGCACACCTTATCTCGAACATGGCACCTCGTGTGAAAGAGGTTCTCTCGCTGCTCTCTCTCATCGGGTTGAGTTTGGGCACTCAAAACCCTCCTAGTCACGAACAACTTCCCAACATGAGGTAAAATCTCCTTATCTTCTTCATCGGACTCCTCCAAAGCTGGCATCTCAGGATCACGATCCTCATCATCTGTCACTACTTCACCATCATCTCTCAGGATCATGATTCTTCTATTCGGACACTCACTCGAGATGTGCCCAAATCCTTGGCACTTGAAACACTTCTTATCTCGATTTCGGCTGTCAGGGTTCGTTGGTTTGGCCTGATTTGCTGAATTCGAAGTCTCAACTCGGGGTTTAAAGAACGGCTTCTTCTCCTATGTCGGTGGCACCTCTTTTTTCCATTGGTTCTCTTTTGATGAGGAACCACTAGAAGGTGACTGGAATTGCCTCCAACTGGCCGGGCTCTGTCTCTGATTACCCCTTCTCTTGAGCTGACTCTCTATCTTTATGGCCATGTGAACCATGTCCTCCAACTCAACATAATGCTGCAACTCCACTCTATCTCGAATGTCCCACTGCAAACCTGCCAAAAATCTCGCCATGGTCGCCTCTCTTTCCTCCACAACATTGGCTCGGATCATGGCTATCTCCATCTCCTTGAAGTATTCATCCACACTTCTACTGCCTTGTTTCAAACTCTGCAACTTGTTGTAAAGCTCTCGGTAGTAATGATTTGGCACAAAACGCCTCCTCATCACAGCCTTCATCACACGCCAAGTCTCAATAGGTGGCTCGCCGTTTCTCCTCCGACCCGTCACCAACTGATCCCACCAAACAAGTGCATAATCTGAAAACTCCACCGCTGCCAACTTCACTTTCTTTATCTCTGAATAATTATGGCAGTCAAACATAAGCTCCACCTTTCTCTCCCATTCAAGGTACAACTCCGGGTCATTCTTCCCTTGGAAGGAGGGAATGTTCATCTTGATGTTGCCCAGGTAGTCATCTTGGGCGTTTCTGTCGTCGCCTCTATGCCAGCTACCCTCAGCATCTTCATCAAACTCAATATCCTCCACATAGTCATCATACTCAGGACGGCCTCTTCGATCTCCACGTCCTCTGCCACCTCGTCCTCCTCTGCCTTCGCGACCACGATTGAAATTGGTCTCTCTAGTCTGAGACTGCTCAACCTAGTACAGTCTTTCATACACCCCTTCCATCTTCGAATCTAGCATCTGCCCCAATTTTGATGTAAGTGCCTCCAAGATTAACTTCACCTTTGGATCACCAACAGCTTGATCCGCCTCATCTACAACCTGCTTCTCATCTTTAGACATCTTGACAAAAAACAATGGTTAGTAAAACAGAATCCTCACCATCTCATAAGCACTCGTGTATCACTCAATAATGAATCACTCAGCACTCGTGTATCACTCAATTATGGCTTTTTTTACACTCTAATAATCTCACCACTCTTGCCTTTTTCCACTCAGTTTCTCTCTCAAGTATTCGAATCCCCTCAATCTACCACTTGAATTCACCACCAACTAACAACGAAACAACCACAAACACAACAAGAATAGAAAGACACGAAGAAACGAAAACTAAAAACCCAAAAACACGTTACACAGAAACGTGCTCAACGACACTACACGATCCCAGAAACTCGAAAAACACTACGACACGCAACCAAAAGTCGGAAAAAGTGCTCGCAGAAACTGCTCCAAAAGACTCTATACGACCCAAGGAACCCAAAGTTGGAATTTTTTTTTTTTTTCGGAATGAGGATTTAAAAAACGCGAAGAACAAGACCAACTTCTTAACGAGTCGCCTTTGGCGACCACTTTTATGTCAAACTGAAATTTTGGCGTAGGAAGCGTGTAAGACGATTATTATCGTCTCTTAGGGCGTGGATTATGATAATAGTATGGATCGGATGGAAGGTTTGAGCAGATAAGGTATAGCGTGTAGAATATGGGAGTAGGGCGTGTATATGGAAGGTATGGATATGGTTAGATATAGATATGGAAAGATATGTATGAAAGGTATGGAAAGATATTGATATGGTAAGATATGGTTGACTTTATATGGAAAGTTATGGAGACAATATAAGGAAACAAACAAGAAACTGGACACGGTAAGATTCAAAACAGATCTAACGATTTTTTTTTTTAATGAGGAACAAGAACACGAAGAACACGATGAACAGAAACGATAAAGACGATGCAGAAGATGAAGACGAAACTGGACAGAAAAAATAAATAAATAAATAAAAACAAACGACGACACGAAGAACCTGGATACGAAATGTGGCTCCTGATGACAAAATGATATGAACCTCGGCACACGCACGTGGAAGACTCGAACAAGAATACAATTGATGGAAATCCCAAAACCTCTGTATCTGTTTCTCACAAGTGAATTAGGCGAAATAAATCCCTAAAACACAACGATAGGACGATACAGCAACTCGGGGACGATGAATGACACACAACGAGGGATGATTGACTCGTTGATTCGCCGGATAATGAATTCGACTTGGCAAAACTAAGAAGAACTCGAAAACTCTCAAGAGAGAATAAAACTCACGTTATAATTAATCATGGTCTAAATTTCGTTCATGACAAAGACCCCTATATATATAAGGTGCAAATCCTAACCCTACTAGGAAACTAAACATGGAAAATAACTCCTAACCCAATAAGGAAACAAAGCCCTAATCTAAATAAGGCTTAAAACTCAAAACTGACTCAACTAAGGCCCAATTTCGTCCACCCTAATTAAACCCACGAAAATAATAATAAGTCTAACACTAATGGACTACACGAAAGTAAATAAATAACAAAACAAGTCTTCAAACTTGAGCCCACTCGCTCATGATAAGAGTAACATAACTCTGGTTGTCCAAAATGCCATCGCCAATGGGCTTCTTTAGCAACTCTTGATCCCAAACTTCTTGAACCAAGCCTGTCAAATCCTCCTTGAACTTCTTAGCTCGAGCTCGTGTAACTGGACCCACGGGAACACGAACTGGATCTTGCACCAACGACGATCCTTGGGTGTCATCATCTACTCCCGTGTTGATTACTCCGGTTTGGACGGAGCCATTTGTATTAATGTGTGATGCTAGCGATTGGGCCGTTGGGGCCATGTTGAGGTAAAAGCGAGACAAGCTCTTCCGAGTGATCTATTATGCTAGCAAGATATTGTATTCAGCTCAATTGAACTATACCACCACCGAAAAGGAATTACTCGCCGTGGTGTATGCCTTCGACAAATTCCGTCCATATCTAGTTGGGATGTATTCTATTGTTTATACGGACCACGCCGCGATCCGCTACCTTTTTGCCAAGAAGGATGCAAAGTCCCGTTTGATTCGTTGGATTTTAGTACTCCAAGAATTTGACATGGAAATCCGAGATAGAAAGGGATGCGAAAATGTCATTGCCGATCACCTATCCCATCTTGAGCATCCGGTTGAAGGAGAAGATTCTCGGGTACGTATTAATAAGTGCTTTCCCGATGAACAAATTTTGAAGTTGGTGGATTATATTCCTTGGTTTGCGGACTATGTGAATTATCTAGTCATTGGTGAAGTGCCGGATGATCTTACCCATTATCAAAAGAAGAAATTCTTACAAGATGTGAAATTTTACTATTGGAAGGACCCTAATTTTTATCGTCGATGTGCCGATGGCATCATTCGGAAGTGTGTGAAGCAAACGGATTGGGTGCGAATCATAGAGAAATGGCATAGCTCTCCAAGTGGAGGTCATTTTGGTGCCCATCAGACCGCTATCAAAGTTTTCCTTTCCGGGTTTTATTGGCCAACTATCTTCAAGGATTGCATTGCTTTTGCGAAATCTTGTGATAGGTGTCAAAGAATGGGAAACATTTCCAAGAGAGACGAGATGCCACAAAATATTATGGTGGAGGTAGAATTGTTTGATGTGTGGGGTATTGACTTCATGGGACCCTTCCCTAAATCTCAAGGGTACACTTATATCCTTCTTGCGGTTGAGTATGTGTCTCGATGGGTGGAGGCGATTCCCACGGTGAAAAGTGACTCAAAAGCAGTGCTTAAGTTTTTGCAGAAGAACATCCTCACTCGTTTTGGCACCCCAAGAGCTTTGATTAATGATGGAGGATCTCACTTCAATAATAAGTGGTTGGAAAGTCTACTCTCTCGATATGGGGTGAAGCACAAGATCGCCACTCCTTATCATCCTCAAGGAAATGGCCAAGCGGAGCTTGCAAATCGGGAGATCAAACAAATTCTTGAGAAGTCGGTGGCACATAGGAAGGATTGGGCTAATCAATTGGATAATGCACTTTGGGCCTATCGCACCGCATACAAGACTCCCATTGGTATGTCTTCGTTTCAATTTATTTTTGGAAAGTCGTGTCATCTACCGGTTGAGCTTGAGCATAAGGCGTACTGGGCCACAAGACGGATCAACCTTGAGTTTAAGGAGGCCGGGTATACAAGGCTCGAGAAGTTGCTTGAACTCGATGAGTGGAGGAATGAGGCGTTTGAGAGCTCTCGGATTTACAAGGAGAGGGCGAAAAAGTTCCATGATTGAGCTATTCGTTCCAAGGATTTTGCCCCCAGAGATGAGGTGCTTCTCTATAACTCTCATCTCCATCTTTTTCCGGGTAAATTGAAGTCAAGGTGGACGGGTCCTTATGTCATCTATAAGAGCAATGGAAATGGCATGTATCACCTTTTCAAAGCTGATGGAGAGACCTTCTTGGTGAATGGACATCGCCTCAAGCCGTATATCAATTGTGAGCCGGACCGGAACATGACTGTCACGCTTCTAAACGACCCTTGAAGATTGAGGTATCGTCTAGCTTTAGACATTAAACAAAGCGCTCGTTGGGAGGCACCCCAACATTTTACTTGCTTTTGATTTTCTTTTCGTTTTTAACTTGTGTTGTTGCTTTGGTGGTGTTTGATTTGGTTGTGAATATGTGTTGTTTGGTTTGGCTTGGTTGTTTGAGTTTGTGTTGCTTTGGTTTGGTTGGTCGTTTGTTGAATTTGGAGTTTATCCCCTCGTTTTTCTTGCCGTGGTTTGTGTCATTTGGTTGTGCTCGTTTTAGTTGAGGTGACATGCTCGTTTTGTTGTATTTAGCATCGTTTTTTGTTTCATTTCGTGTCAGTCTTTTTCTTAAAAAAAATCGTGTTGAAATTGCAATTCGGCGGTCAAACCCGGCGGTTCAAGGCTGGACCGCCGATTTTGGGGTCCAGACTGCCGGGTAGACCTCCGAAAATCTCTAGAATTTTTGAGCCATGTTAAAACTTCGAATCAGCGGTCAATTCGGCGGTTCAAGGCTGAACCACCGATTATTGAGTTCCGACCGCCGACTTACCCTCCAAAAGTTACTGGAATGGGTTCCCCTTTTGAAATGTCGAATCGGCGGTTGGATCGGCGGGTTAGGCCTGGACCGCCGATTTTGGCGCCAGACCGCCGGTTCCCACCGCCGATCGCGGGTTTTTCTCTCTTTTTCTTGCTCTTTTTCTTTTATTTCTCTCATTCTCTCTTTTTCCCTCTTACAAACCCACGAAAACTTCATTCTTTCCACACCAAATTCCTCCTTTAATCCTCCTCCACTCCTCAAATCCTTCCACATACTCCATACCCATCACCTAATCTACCTTTCCATCCAAGAACTTTTGGTTTTCATCCACCCAATTCCTCAAACCCAAAAGTTGGAGTTTTTGCCCATTTCTTCCCTAAAATTTCGAATTTAAAGGTATTTTCTTCTTTTATTTCTTGTTTTTGTAGTTTAATATGCTTAGTTTTATGGTTATTTTGTGTTATTTTCCGTTTTTAGGCTTGGGTAATTTTCTAGGGCTTGTATGTTCGAAATTTTTGGGGGTTTTATGCTTAATTGCTCAATTAATCATGCTACATTGTGAATTGATATTGATTTGAGCATGTTAGATGATTGTTTAGGGCTAATTCTTGTTTTTGTTGAACTAATGGAACCCTTTAAGTAATTTCTAGCATGTATTGTGGAATTTATGTCTTGAATATGGCATGATTATGTATTTAGGTGAATTGGTGATGATGAATTCATATTTTGTTGTTTATGGGTTGGATTTGTAGTTGTTTTTTAGCTTACTTTGTGAATGTGAGTTATATGGCGTGCCTAGGAGGCACCAGTTTTTCTGCACACTCACTCAAGGAAATCAATAGCCCAAAATTATGCGAGTTTTTGATTGAATTAGTTAAGATGTGGATGTTTCTACGGGGAATTTCAATTGCCACGTGTATAAAAAAATATAAAAAATTAATTTAAACCTTATGATTATTACAAATTGACTATCCTCATCCATGCACGTGGAGGCAATGTACGTGCACATGTATATATAGAGATGGAAAGGGGAAATAAATTACTCTTGGCCTTTTGCCAAATTAACAATTGTTATACTATCTTTTATCTTTGTCGTATTACTTGTTACATATGCGCTGAGCTGATGCTGTGGACCCCGCGAAGAAGGCATCAACAGCCCAACCCTCTACAATTTCTTCTCAACCTTTCCCCCATTTAGTCGCATGATTTATTACAAGGGCAAGTCATCATCAATTAATTAAATTCCAACAACATAGTACTAAATTACAGTACTTTGAAAACGAGTCACCATTAATTGTGGATGATTTTGTTAGGCTTAGAATTAGTTGTGTGTCATTTTCTATTCTATAGTTGTAGGATCTTTAATTAAGAGCAAAATTTTCTTTTCAATAACACAAAGTTGAGCTCGTGTGTGTTAACCTAGCATTAATATGATTAATATCTAAGACATTTCGAGTTCAACATGACA
This sequence comes from Schizonepeta tenuifolia, assembly GCA_029490685.1. Taxonomy (NCBI): domain Eukaryota; kingdom Viridiplantae; phylum Streptophyta; class Magnoliopsida; order Lamiales; family Lamiaceae; genus Schizonepeta; species Schizonepeta tenuifolia. Next base: position 74,618,233 of record CM055958.1, read on the forward strand.
CAATTTTTTAAATTTAATATTATAATAATCATAAAAAATAAACTCGTGTGCATTGATGAGACAGAGAGACAGTAATTTATTTACTCGTGCTGTTGAGAAACATAATAATGTTATGAAGTGTCAACAAGAGATGATAAAAAAGACATAAAAAAAAATTAAACAAGAGAAACTCCACAGACGCATGTTCCACGATTTTCGCAATATTCACAGGTGGGGACACATTTTAATTTGCAGTCTTTATCATCCGCAGTAACAGTAACTTCCATTGATGATGAATAACTTTTTACTCCTTTATAAGAAGTAGAGGAACAACTGCATGTGAAGTCATCCAGAATTGTGGGGAAGCAATCAAATTTATTGCAATCCTTGTCCATCACACAAGCTCCTCCTTAGTTCCGAAGTAAATCAATCGATTATAAAAAAAAAAAAAAAAAATATATATATATATATATATATTTATATTAACAAACAAAAATTAAAAGAAAAATTATAATTAAATAGTTGAATTTACCATATGCACCCGCGGCAGCTAATTCTTGCATGATGGGGCAACTGCAAACGCCATCCCAACATAATGGAGAACCTTTACTGCATTTGATTTTGCAATCTTCACCAATCATACATTTTAGTGACGACGACGTATTTACTGTAATTATCCAAAAAATAATAACATGAAATACATCACACAAAAAATAAATCAAATAAAACTAGGTGGAAGAATATTTATCGAATAAAATTTCAAGACAAAAATGAAGTGTTTTTTAGAGAAAAATATCTCACGTTCTAATTCTTTTAGAATTACGAATTAAAGTACTCTTTTAACAACTGCTAATGTGATTTGAATATTCTTAAGAAAACTTAATGCATAGTTAATTTTGGTTATGTTCTAGTTATTTTTTGTTTTCATCATTGTTGGAGGTGACTTCCCTCTTTGGGCGTGACATTAAAAATTTGTTCTGGTTTATATACAGGTTAGGGATCCGCCTAACTGAAGAATTTAAGAACGAAGGATGAAGAAGAAGAGAAAACTTTCCATGGCTAGAAAATCAATTGTATACTGTTACATTCAATACAACTCAATTAACAGAATTACAAGGAAAAAGTATTTATACTCTAGTAGTGTAGTAACCGCCTTCTCAGCTAAAAGAAACACAAATGTTTTAATCTCAATCGTCCACGTGTCTCTCTCTATCAACAGCTATGATTTATTACAAACAATTAACACGGATTGAGCTCCAAGAGATGCATGCTCTGCATGCATATGTATTCTCTCTTCACCCCCCCCCCCCCTCCCCTCCCGCAAGATGAGCATGGTGGAGATCAAGCATGCCCATCTTGGAGAGGAGAGTGCGGAAGCGAGGACCAGGAAGAGCCTTGGTGAAAAAATCACCCAGCTGACCAGTAGAAGGGATGAACTTCGGGAGTAGAAAACCAGCACCATACTTCTCTCGAACAAAATGACAGTTCAAATCAAGGTGCTTTGTTCTCTCATGGAACACCTGGTTTTTTGTGATGTGCAAAGTAGCTTGGTTGTCACAATAAAGTGCAAAAGGCTGAGAAACTGAAATCCCAAAATCTTGAAGAAGGTAAGAAATCCAAACCAATTCCTTTGCAGTATGGCTCAAGGCTCGGTATTCTGCTTCAGCAAAGGAGAGAGCTATTGTTGCTTGCTTTTTGCACTTCCAAGATATCAAAGCTTTGCCCAGAAAAAGACAATATCCTGTCAAAGAACGCCGAGTGAGCTGACAAGATCCCCAATCTGCATCACTTTAACCAACTAAAGTGAAGTCATTTGTTTCAGGATAATACAGACCAAGTGATGGACAACCTTTGACGTATTTTAGCACATGAAGAGCAGCATCCCAGTGAGACTTGAGAGGTTTACCAACAAACTGACTCAATTGTTGAACTGCATGAGAAATATCTGGGCGAGTCAAGTTCAAATACAGAAGTTTACCAACTAATTTTCTATATGAATCTAGTGTATCTAGTAACACATCATCACTAGCAGAGAGATTCAAACCACTAGGAAATGGAGTAGGAGCAGAAGCATATCCTAACAAACCAGCATCTCTGACTAAATCCAAAATGTATTTTCTCTGGCTCAAATAAGTACCACACTCACCCCGAGCTATCTCCATTCCAAGAAAATAATGAGCAGGACCTAAATCTTTAATAGTGAAAGCATTGTGCAGATAATCTTTGAGCTCAATGATTAATTGCTCACTAGGACTAGCTACAAGCACATCATCTACATAAACCAGCAAACAAAGAAAGGACTCACCAGATCCTTTGAGAAATAAACAATGATCATGAGCTGATTGCCTAAACCCAAAGGCATAGAGCTTTCTACAGAACTCATGGTTCCACTCTCGAGAGGCCTGCTTGAGACCATAGAGACTTTTAACCAGCTTGCAAACTTGCCCTGCTACCCCTTTCCCATATCCTTGAGGCAAAGACATATAAATCTCATCAGTGAGAAACCCTTTGTTTACATCTAACTGATGCAAACACCAGCAATTACCTGTGGCAAGAGCTATCAGAAAACGAACAGTTGTAAGCTTAGCAACTGGAGAAAATACTTCGGTATAGTCAGTTCCAAACTCTTGATTATAACTTTTAGCCACCAGCCTAGCTTTATACCTCTCTATAGTACCATCAGCATGCAATTTTACCTTATACACCCACTTAGAGCCAATGGCTTTCTTACCAGCTGGAAGAGAGCATAATTCCCATGTGTTATTAGCTTCCAAGGCTGCCAACTCAAGAGCCATAGCATCTCTCCATTGAGGGGAAGCATTAGCTTCTGCAAAGCTGGTAGGCTCCCTCACAGTATCCAAGTTCACCAAGAAAGTCATGTAAGCAGGAGAGATACCTCTAGAGACCTGATAAGGAAAGGTAGGAGGTGTAAAACTACCAGTGTGATAAACAGGCAAAGAAGAAGTGACTGATCCAACATAATCTCTCATCCAAGCTGGTGGTTGGTGAGTTCTAGAGCTTCTTCTTACCAGAACTTCACCAGGAAACTCAATCTGTGATTAAGCAGAGATGTCAACAGGAAATGGTGAAATAGTTTGACTCTCCATGTCACAACTAGAATCACCAACATCTGTTGAAACATCCTCATCAACAGGAAATGATGAAGAAGCTGAACCTGCATCACCACAGCTCTCTTCACCAACCTCTGTGGAAGGCACTTCACCATGAGATAAAGGAACAGGTTTCTCAATTTCTGTAATCTGAGACAAAGGAGAAGACATAGACCCTTGCTCAAAAGTAAAAGAAGTAGGAGATGATTGAGAAGCCTGCTTATAGGGAAACACATCCTCAAGGAATTTAACATCTCTTGAAACAAATAGCTGATTAGTATCAAGGTTAAAGACAATATAACCTTTCTCGTTTACTGCATAACCCAGGAAGATACATTTCTCACTCCTTTTATCAAATTTGCTTCTATGTGGACTCAGATTAATTGCATAGGCTAAACAACCAAAAGGATGCACCAAGTTTAAGTCATGATCTTTCTTGAAACACACAGAAAAAGGTGTATGCCATTGAAGAACTTGACTAGGTGTTCTGTTTAACATCCATGTAGCAGTGAGAATAGAATGAGGCCAAAATTTATCAGGTAGATGACTTTGAAACATAAGATCTCGAGCCACTTCCAGCAATGTCCTATGCCTTCTCTCCACTATACCATTCTGTTGTGGAGAATAGATACAACTAGTTTGATGAATAATTCTAAATTCTTCACAAAATGCAGTCATTTCTTTATTAACAAATTCTGTTCCATTATCCGATCTTATCCCCTTCAGTTTAATCCCAAATTGTGTATGTACCATCACAGCATAAGTTCTCAATAAATTGCTGACCTTAAACTTAGAAGGAAGCAGGAAAGTCCATATCATTCTACTGTGATCCTCTACTATAGTGAGAATAAATCTGCAATTACTCACATTTTCAACAGAATATGGCCCCCAAAGATCAACATGTATTAACTCAAATAGATGCTCACTTCTCCTATTTAAAACAGGAAAAGGATTTCTAGTTTGTTTGGCCTGAATACATACCTCACAACTTTTGATAGAGTGTTCTCCAGCTGTAGTGAATTGGCCCTTCAAATGTGGCATATGCTGCATGGTTGTAAGAGAGGGATGCCCCAACTTCACATGCCTCTCCAAGAGAGATGTAAAGGTTGCAACTGCACCAGCTAGATAAGGCATAGCGTCTCGGGGATTAAAAATATACAAACCATTCTTCACCTTTGCAATCCCAAATACATGGTCATTGATTATGTTCTGTATCACACAGTGAGTAGCATAAAATATGCACTTCAATCCTGAATCCCTTGCCAACTTACTCACTGAAACAAGGTTATGAGTAAATGAAGGAGCAAAGAAGACCTCCTTCAGCTTCACTGCTGTAGTCAAGCTAGCATTCCCTTGCTCTTTGATAATTTGAAAAGAACCATCTGGCATGAATATCTCAGTGGATTCAAGAATATCTTCCACATTTCTGAGTAGATCAGGATTTTCACAGACATGAGTGCTTGCTCCAGTGTCTAGAATCCACTCATCAGAGTGAGATCTCCCAGTTCCAAAGGCATATTGCCTAATGGCAAAAGCAAAATGCCCATCCTGCATCATTTGCTATTCAGTCTTGTTCATTAGAAGATTGACCTCTCCTTGAGTGTGTTTTCCAATGCCTCATTTTCCCATAAATTGTTCCATACACTTCTTAGGTTCTGCTTGAATCATTTGGCTCATGTTATAACCTCCATCAGAATTAGGACCACTAGTTCCTTGTAAATGGAGCACTATACTGAGTGCATTTCCATCAACATAGTTTTCCTTATACTTTCCTTTAGCTTCTTTAAGTTTCTTATACCAATCAGGATATCCATGGAGCTTGAAGCACTCATGCTCCTCGTGGCCTGATTCATCACAGTGTCCACACCTCAACTTCTCCCTTTCTTCTTTAGTTTTCCTTGGCTTGAAATTATACTGTTTGCCACCATATCCTTGTTCTTGTCCTCCTCCACAGGATTTAGATTGTGTGGAACCATAACCTTTACTTGGTTTCGTATTACTCTTATTCACATTCATTGCAGATTGAGTTCCTGTATTCACATTCTCATTCTGCACCAATCTCTGATCCTCAGTCTGCAAGATCATAGAATAAGCTCGATCTAGACTTGGCAAAGGATCCTGCAACAACACATTCTCTCTAGCATTCTCATATGAGTCATTCAAACCAAGCAAAAATTGCATCAGCCTTAAATTCTCCTCCCTCCTATGAATCTCATCCCCTGCTCCACAACAACACTCAATAGGTGGCAACAACACATCCATCTCATCCCACATACCAGTCAGATTATTAAAGTATAACATGGCAGATTGATTTTCTTGTACATAGTTACCAATATCACGATGCAACCTATAAACCTTAGGTCCACTGTTCCTTCCAAATCTCTGTGTTAAAGCAACCCACAGTTTTCTAGTACTCCCAATGTTCACAAAAGAATTCACCAACTCCTTGAATATTGAGTTTAAAATCCAACAAAAAACCATATTATCAGCCTTTAACCACTTTTTGTAATACGGTGAAGACAAACTAGGTTCAGATAGAGTTCCATCCAGTATTTCAAGTTTACTTGTAGCTGCTAATGCTCTTTTAACAGACCTACTCCAGTGCATGAAGTTATTACCAGTAAGGAGACTTACCACAATTTGCATTCCTGGATGATCGGATGTGTGGAGTTGCAAAATCTCCTCAATCTGCTGCGAATCCAGCACTTGCACATCCACATTTCTCCTTTGTTGCCGATTCTTAGGAATTCCTTGCGAATTCTCCGAATTCCTTTTTTGATCATGCGAATTGTTCTTCAATTTTCCATCGAATCCTTGACTCTGTTCTGAATTTTCTCCGATCTCTCCATTCTCTTCGTCCATCAACGTTTCCCAGGGAATTCTCCGGTTCAATTTCATCATTGGATCGCTTCAATCACGCTCTGGTACCATGAAGAATTTAAGAACGAAGTATGAAGAAGAAGAGAAAACTTTCCATAGCTAGAAAATCAATTGTATACTGTTACATTCAATACAACTCAATTAACAGAATTACAAGGAAAAAGTATTTATACTCTAGTAGTGTAGTAACCGCCTTCTCAGCTAAAAGAAACACAAATGTTTTAATCTCAATCGTCCACGTGTCTCTCTCTATCAACAGCTATGATTTATTACAAACAATTAACACGGATTGAGCTCCAAGAGATGCATGCTCTGCATGCATATGTATTCTCTCTTCACTAACCCTTCATCCTACTAGGTGTGTCGATTAAATTAATAATTAGATAAAACTCTAATATTAAGAATAGACTCTGAGAATTAAAGAGATACTAACCCACCACCGTTAATAAAAAGATGACCATGAAAATCGACTTTTGAGAAGCCATGTTGAATATATCTAACGATTGTTTGCACACAGATTATAGATTATATATTGTTTCATTTCTTCTCGTCTATATATAGATGCTTCAAATACGAATAAAATCACATTTCGATTTCTTTTTATTTTTTTAGAAAGATAAGCCTTAATCAAGTATGGTGATCAAATAAGAAGATTATTGATTGAAAAGATATATGAATCGATTCATTCTATTTTGACTCCATCTCTTTTTTAAATATTGTGATCGTGATCTCATTAATCATTTACATATTACCTTCCATGTAGCGACGATCACATTATAATCATAACACTTTTTTTTTTCTTTTACGTGGAAAAAATGAGAGTTGGGATTTAAATCCTATATCTCACTCTTTACATACTGTGTGCACCGTTCACATATTTCCTTATGGACATAATCATGACACGTTAAATACGTTGAATTCTCGTTATTTTACTCTATTTCCGTTTGCTAATGATGATTACCCACCATAAACAACAAACATTAGTAATGTACTAATACTCCTTCTGTTTCATTCGATTTATCTATATTTCTCTCGATGAATGTTTCACTAAATTTATCTACTTTTAAATACGAAAAAAAAATAATCTTTTAAAACCTTTCGAAAGTGGTGGGACCTACTCATTTTCTATTTTTTACACTTATCTTTAAAACCAGTGTCGAGTAGTAAGTAAACAAATTGAGTGGGACGGAGGGAGTGATTAAGATTATTAGTCATTTGAGCAAATCCATTTTCTATTTTATAGTTGTTTGATCTTTTAAAGAAAATTAATGTCATTATTACTGCATTTACGAATGTTGTAGAAGCCCATGTGTTTTTGCCTTCTGATGGTCCCGGTAACGAGTTATCTGGTGTATGGGGGAAAATATACTAGTATAGGTTTTTTAAAATCTAAAATAATTTTGTGACTCAGTTGGCTCGATAACTGTAAAACTCATTTAGAGCTATCGTAGAGTTCACGATATAGTTGACTTCTTAGACTGAGTGTCAATTGTATTCAGATAAGTGAGGTTTAGAGTGTTGTGCGGAATGTGGTGGAAATTAGAATTAACTTGTTTTATTGAGAACCTTTTGAGCGAAGGTTAGTTCGCAACACTTAATGCAATTTGTAAAAACTTGTTTGTCGATACAGTTAGTTTGGTTAAAGAGCTCAAACCGAAATTGAAATAGCAGAAAGTAAAAATACAATTGTCTTTACGTACTTTAGAGATGAACTCCTACGTCCACGACCAACTTGAGGTGTTGGTAATCCATTGGGATAGTTTACGCATACTACCTAAACGTTTATTTTGGTTTGCGGGCACAAAACAACCTATACAGTGTGATTGCGGGTTTGAAAAAAACCTAGAGTCCAATTGTGGGTTTGATCAAGACCTATGCTATGATTACGGGTTCACAGTGACCTCGTTCTTTGATTGCAGGTTCAAATGGACCTAAGGAAAAGGGGTTGGGAGTGGTTTTTCCAACTTGTATACCTTCAACACAATAAATGGAGGTTTGTCTAATCTAAGGCTGCAAACTCTAACTCTTGAAAAGTGAAGAGGCTTAGATATAAAGACTAAAACTCGAAAGCTCTATCGAAGAAGGATGATTCTTGGAGAGCAGTATGAGCAAAGAGAGCAATAAGCGAATAGAGGATTTTTTTTTTTTTCTTGCTTAAATGCTTTGATCTTGTAGTAAGTTTGCTCGCAATTGTTTTAGTAGTCTTCACGTTGAATGAGGGCCTCTATTTATAGGCGGAAATGTCGAACTAATCGTTGGAAAGAGCCGTTTGATCACTGCCATGAGAAAGGGATGGGCTCCTCACCTACTGTTACAGACTTTCCTAAAATAGTAACTGTGAACATTGCTTTTGAGCATGTCTTCATTGTCGGTCCAAATAAGGAAATTTATAGTCTGTCTTCAAACACGTGATCTTGTACGACATGAATTCAAATTCAAGCCCAAGTTTTCTCTTCAGACTTCTTCTTGCTTGTGACTACTACGGTTGTGAGCACAGTAAAATAGTTAACTATGTAGCTCAAGTTTCGGAATCAACTGTGTCGTCTTCTGACTTGGTCTTCAGTCATCTCTTCAATTCGATCATGTAAGGATAAAATCCTTACGCTCAAACAGTGAGCTTGAAATAAAAAGACACTAAGACATATCTACTCGTATCTAAATTTATAATTGAGAATGATAGTGGATCGAGTACTCGTTCATTAAGTATTTTCTAACTTTAAGTTTGTTTAGGATTTTTCTACATGTTCTTGTCCTAATCTCGGTTAAAATGGTGGATTTACTATACATACTTATTTCAAACTTGTTGCAGTATACTCGATAAAAATTTGAACAATATAAAGTTAATATTAACTGAAATTAGTAAACATTTACTTTTATGTCGATTTGAACCGTCTCATTGCTTTACACTAAATTGTCTATCTGTAATAATTATTTGTTACAGAATATTTACTTAAGTACATGTATACATTTTAAAAATAATATACTACTCCTTCCGACTCATCTAAATTGTCATGTTACTGTTAGACACGGAGATTAAGAATAAGAGTAAAAAGATAAAAAGTGAGTAGGTCTCATCACTTTCAAGAGATTTTGAAAGGTTAAAGATGACAATATGAGTGATACATCTAAATAAAGAAAGGATGACAATATAAGTGGGTTGGAGAGCGTATATCTTATTTAAAAGTTGTGAGTAGTAAACATATAATTATGAATTGAATCAAGTACTTATTCATTAAATATTTTCCAGATTTAAATTTGTTTAGGAATTTTCTATATGTTCTCGACCTAATCTCGATTAAAATAGCGACTATATTGTAATACCCGTCTCAAACCCGTTGGCTAATGCTCGATAAAAATCCGAACACTACAAAGTTAATTTGAACTAAAATTAGTAAAAATCTTTCTTATCTCTAATCTTAGGTCAAAATGCAGAGAAAGTTAAAATTACATCTTCAAATCTTTGTTTCTCTTCTAATTTTTTAGCTATTTATCCATACATTTGGTTCAATGTTATATAGTACTATATTCCAGCAAGCACTACTCGAAGATTTAGGAAAATAGGAATGAAAAATGAAGATAATTTCATGTAGACATGTTGATTAAATAGACTTATTTAGTTTTTCGTACGAATTTTTGTTTATCAATTTTTTATTGGCAAACAAATCGTGGATGGATCGAAGTAATAAAAGTGACAACTATATCGTGGATGAATGTATATAAATGCAATAAAATTTAATTATAGATATTTCGTTTCCAAGCATCTGGAACATTTTGTAACGTTGTTGATGAATAATCGTGTCATGTTTTAAAAGATTCGATCTAGGAATCAAACTTTTAGATGAAAAATTAATAAACTATGAATTAAGAAATTCAATAGTGTAATATGACTTTCAAAATAAAGAAATCGTTATCTATACATTTAATAATGGAGATTTCAAGGAGGATGCTCACATTATATATATATATATATATAATGTGTAAAAAAATTAATATAAATTAGAATATTTGAATTAAGAGTACACAAAAATTTAAGATAAATATAAGTATATAGAATAGAACATATATAATGAATATAGTAAGTACAAATACGAATTTTAAGATAAATAGGAGTAAGATTTAAGATAATTATAAATATTAAAATAATTATATATTATTGTGAATTAATAATACCAAAAATACGAGAATAAAGGAATATCAGAACGGAGCACCGGGTAGTGAGCACCAATTGAAAAAAGCACCAAACGCAACCCGTACTCCTTCCCAGTTTCCCACACCTTGTGATGTTGCGCTCTCTCTCTCTCTCTCTCTGCCTATTTTCTCTCTCATCTGCAAAGGCTCAAACTCTTCAACATTCACAAAATTATGTCAAAGAAAGAAGAAAGCATGACAATACAGCTCTCCTGCAAAGTTATTTGTAATGGAAAATGTTGAGCTTCCCAATAATAATTATGGTATCATCAATCTGTAAACCATGGGTTGCTTGGCCTTCATAATGTTTCTAAACAGTATTGAATAAAATGAAGAAATTTAGTTAAAAAAAAAAAAAAACAAGAAGAAATAATATTGTTCATTTTGGCAATTCATCAAATGCCAGAATATGCTTTTGATCGAAAAATGTTTGATCGGTTCTGTATTCAATAGAGTAAGATGAAAGAATATGCTTTTCAGAATCTAGGAAACATTTTTGATATGCAAGACTTGAGTGAGTACTGTACTAGTATTATAGTATTCACAGTTCCACATGCTTCCCCTTCAACAGAAATGACATGCATTCAGTAAATATATAATTCGTTTGATGCTACAATTGAAGTGGTATCAAATGTCGACAAGTAATAAATGGCACGATAATAATCTCCTACAAATATCTACAGTTAGTTCTGAGAATGTTTGAATGCACAATTAAGATGCTTTGCTCAGAGCCTAGAGAAACTAAAATGATACGAAAATTAAATACCCATGGGCATCCATCAATTTCTTATGATTTGATTGGGATTTACAATGCATGTATGTCCCTCTGCACCAGTCACCAAGCCTTATTCTTCTGCTTCAACTAATTAGTTATACTAGTAGTAATTAATAATTAACTAATTGCAAAAAAAATTAAAATGGAGAGGAGGAGTGGAGAAATTGGTGGAGAGTATCTTGGAAGCAACCAACATATTAGCAGCCTCCGTGTAATGCACACCGTCCCAGCTCACGTATCGCCTCCCCTCCGTCTCTGCCTCCGCCTCCGAGCACACAGTCCGTGCCGGCTTATTGTAGCACGCCGTGAAAGAATCCCCAAACCCTATTATATTTCATTTTAATTAGTTATACCTAGTCACAAATTTAGAAAATTAAATATAGATATTTCAAATTAAACAGGGCCAAGGCTTAGGTACAATCAACAGCATCCATCATGCGGTTGACCGTGATTAGAATCACAATAAAAGGCTTAGTACTTCCAATTAAAGCTTCAATTATACAGTAAATAATTAAGCTCCTATATATTAAAATTAATTAAATTTTAATGAATTAGAAATATAGAAAACAATAGATGGTGGACCGCACCAAGTGCTTCTCATCAGTTAATTAACTACAGTACCGTAAGATGAGAAGTTGAGGATGAGGTCCAACTTAATGGAGTGAACATCAACGTAGACGATGGTGGCATTGTCGTCCAACTCCGAGCGTAGCTCTCGACACAGCTTCTCAAGCTCCGAGTTGAACTTAGCTGCGGCTTCATTTAAGCTAGCAATGCAGCCGTAGTCATCGATGGGTGTCGACGCATTCCTCTTGGCCACATTCTTTGGTGAACAACCCAATGGCCCTGTGTTGTACACCCAGAAATTCCTCCCACCCAAGCCGTAGATCGTCTTCAAAAAAGGAAAAAGTTTAAGAAAAAAGTGAGTTCAAACGTTCATAAACAACTATTACTAGTACTATAATCAATATGATAATATTGATAATATAAAGACAAAAAATCAAATACAAGGAATAACTTAGTCACTTTTTATATGAAGTATATTTTAAATTTTTTAGAGCAACTCTTACGTGTAGTAACCACATGCTGAGGTTACATTTTTTAATTTTCTATTTTTAATTAAGTAATATTTAATAATTTTTAATTGTCAACTAATAAACTCTAACTGAAATTAATAAATCCTAATAGAAAAATTAAACCAAAATATAAGAAAAAGAAAAAAAGAAAATCTAAACATTACCCATAATATGTGGAAGTATCGGCAATTTCATAGAGTGCATGAAGAACATGAGTCATGAACACTAGGACGTAGAAGGATCAACCAAACCAAAAAAAAAATAGTGAGTGTGTGAGTGAGTGTGTGCATCTCACGCGCCTATTCTAATTATTAGTAGGCCTATTCTAATTATTAGTAGGCGAGTGAGATGCACACGCCTCGGATGCACATCAAACAATTGCACGGTGTGGCTAACTGCGCATGAGTTATGTTGTGTTAATGATGCATATAGTAGTAATTAATTACCCGAATAGCCTGTTTTATGTTATAGATAACGCCAGGGATGAGGCTGTGGAGTATTCGATCAAAGGGGAATTCGTCAAAGTTACCGTCGATATCATTTTGACCGATATCAATCAGGTAGAGTGCATTATCTCTGAATTGCTCTGCACCTATTTATACATGGATTAAAGGAGGAGATGAAAGAACGGAATTGAATTAATTAATCAGCTAGTACGTACTAATGAGGCCGCGGCGGAGGGAGATGCTGCGGAAGCGGCTGAACTCCAAAACCTGATTTTTCAGCGTGAATGGAACATTAGGGAAAATCCACCGAATAGTGTCGGAGCCGGCCAATGCGAAATTCACTCCATTTGAGAAGTCCGGTGCCAAGAGTTCCAGATACGGAGTCAAATATTTCGTCCCTAGACTCTCGCCTACGCACGCACACCAAATTCAATTCAATTAGTCTCTTAAAAACATACTCCATTCGTCCCAAATAAATGTCGTGAAAATAAGTGATAAATTAACTTTATTTACCCTTATAAATTGCATGGAAAACCAAAAAAAGTAAAAAGGAAGATTAAGTAAATATTTGCTGAATGGGGAAAGACCCACATATTTTGGTTTGTTGTAACTTGTAAGGTTCAAAATATTAGAAAGTTAGTGAATAATCATTTCAAACACCACACCTCTATGAGAGACATCTCAAAATTGCAAAAACACAACAATTTATTTGGACGGATAGAGTACTATTTAAGATATGAAAATTTCAGCCTAATTAGAGATTAATAAATTTTTAATTGCTATTCTCAAAAAATAAAATAAACTTCAAGTGAAATTAAGAAATCATAATTATGAATTAATAGATTATGAAACGTTATGAAAAGTTTCCTATGGTGAAAGGACAAACAATATTATGTAACTATTCCCGTTGTTGATGAGAGAATCAAGTGCATACATACATACATACATATATACTTATATAATATATACAATGAGAGAGAGAGAGAGAGAGAGAGAGAGAGAGAGAGTACTGACAGAGAAAGTCGAGAATGAGACGGCCATCACATATTCGACCTGTTGGCTGGTGAAAAAAAGCCCGGCCCTCAGGAAACTCGAGGGGCGTCCCTTGGAGAGCCGAAGCACCTCCAGTATCGCTGTTGGAGTCGCCAAAGTTGAATAAAAGAGGTTTGTTGCGGCATGCAGTCGCACCTGCCCCTCTTCTCATGCACATGCACATGCACAGGAACAACCACACAACAAAACCAAATTTCAAAATATTTTCACACAACTTACATTCTCCTGATGCCATTTTTCCTCCTAAACCAAAACCCTAAATACAGAGATGCCAGCCAACAGCAATTAGCAAAACGAGATGATCATTAAAATCGACTTTTGAGAAGCCATATATATAAATGTTGAATACTTGATGATTAATTGTTTGTAATTGTACCAAGATTGCACGTGTATATATAGGTGGTTCAAAATACGAATCGAATCACATTGCAAAGATAATTTCCATAGTATTGAACTAGACCTCAAACAAATATGGTGAAAAAAGATCTTGAATAACAAGATTGACTGAAAGAAGATATGCGTCATTTCATTCTACTTATAACCATCTTTATATGGATTTTTGTTAGGGTTCATTTGAACCTAATATATATTTTTGGTTAATTGTTCGTAAATCATAAACTATATGATCTCAATTCTGATTTTTTCCCTGAATCTATAAAGTTGGTCCGTTAATACATTATGATACGGACGGTCATAGAACTAAATACCTAGTAGTAGTAATATTTAGCTGTTATTTTATTATTTTATTTTATTTTATTGGTTTGGGCTTACTGTTAAGCCCGAGATTGGGCAGGTCCATTGGGTTCTCTACCTCCGCCTCTCCATTTCAACTTTCTTTTGCCTTTAATTAAATATAACTACTAGGTTAATTAATTAGTTGTTACTTAGTTTAGTTAGAGTTGAGAATTGCCTGTGCCTATTTGGGACAGAGAAATTAATTAATTCTTCAAATTTAAACATTTCTTTTGTTTGCTGTATAGATTGGTTCAGAATCAGAGGGATTATCGACAATTTTGGAGAATCTCATTTTGGTGGCGATGTACAAAATAGTTAAACCTCTAGTACTACCTCTACCTCCCAGGATAAAAATTATTTTTTTTACTAGTACCATTTTTATTTTTATTTTCCAAATTTTCTTTCTATATCTAGGTAGCATGGCCATTTTGTGTTAAGGGAAAAAGTGTGCAAAATGCAATTTTATTGCGAGAATGAATCAATAAAGTGGAGGAATGATAACTTCACTTACTACATTTGCTCTAAGACTCGAAATTTGTAAGAAAAATGAGGTGTGAATATATGTCATTTCATATTGTTATGAATTACACACAGAATAAATTATGAAAGCAAGAAAAACACTTGAATTGTAGTTTATCCAGCTCGTCACGATGCCAAACCAGATATCTTCACTAGAAATATTAAGAATGAGACGGCTATAAAGAATAATAGAATTCAATCCTATCCCAACTCTAATTAATTAACCAAAACACAACACCCTTGTGTAAGCTAAGACACATATACCTTGTGTTGTGTAAGTATATCCAAGTCGAAAGCCTTTTTGTTCTAATTATTTCGTTCATCGACAACAACTACTCTAGGATCCATACATATATCATCGTATGCTGTCAAGAGAAACGGCAAGTTCGCCAAGTCTCGAAAACATTGACCTCAAATCACAATATATCTCTCAACTCATCCCTTCATTTTCAGTATCATTTCTAAGAATTCAATTAAGACTTAGAATTCAGTTCAAATAAAAATACTAATAAAACACCGAGCACTATAAATAATCTTTAACACTTAAAACTATACTTCAGCATGTTATGCAGTTACAACTTCAAATTATAAATAAAGTTGTCTGATATAAGTTCTGGAATATCACATTGTTGAGGAAAGACGTTCGCTCAAAGATCATCAATAACGCACTATTGGCAGAAGATATTTTTTAGACTCGTTAAACCTCAGTCATACGGCAATGGCGAAGAACGAATTCAGCTGATATTCAAATCGATCAAACCAGAAAAATCAGGAAAAAAAAATTGAATATCCTTTTCAGAAGATACATGCACACTAGCTTGTAAACTGAAGAACAAAATGTACCTTTTTCGTTTTCTCGCCGCCGATTCGAATTTTCGCCTTCGCGCCGGATGTTGCTAGTATTAAAACGATGAATAAATGCGATTTTTATTTATTTATTTTTTTTGCTGAAAAAACGTTAGGTGAAATAATACTGAAATTGAATGTGTGGAAATAACATTGGGCTTAAAGTTTTGTCTTTAGTACAACAATTTGGCCCAACAGAATAAATATCAGATTATTTGCTGATAGGAAATCTTAAAATAATATTGGTCCTAGAATGAGATTGCTTCAGAAATATAGATTATCTACTCACTAAAAAAATTGAAAGATTTCTTTTAAAAAACACATATTGAAAGATTTCCCGCAGGAAAAAAAAAAATGAAAGATTAACACTCAAAGTTCTAAAATGATCTATAAAATATTTAAATAGCTAAACAAAACGCTCGGAGTTCTCCCCCTACTTTGAAAAGTGCTATTGTTTTTAATTTAAAATTGCTTCTACTAAATAAATAATTTATTGGTTTGATATACGTTTATCTAATTATATAGGCCTTTTTGAATGTGAAAATATTACTCCTATTCAAGAAGATGGAGAAGCTAAAATGAAGGAGACAAAATAACATGGATTTGCTAACTCATTTGACCCATTTTCCCAACAAAACCCCCACATGTATCCGAGATGTCAACTTAATAATGGTCGAATAATTGGTTTGATATTATTTTCTAAAAAACGCAAATGGAGTATTGTTGTTTTTGATAATTATAACAGCTCTCAAACTATATTCCAAAATTGCGTAAAAATTATATTTATATAAAATGATTTTCGTTTTACATTAAATTTAGTAAAACAATTGGAAATATTGAATACCAATATTATCTGCGCCCCATAGCCATATGTTGCCTTACATGGATTCGGATTTTCCATCATCATCTTAAATCCACCAACTTAAAAGTTAGATGGGGAAAACTTTAATAACTACATATGAAGGTAGACTTTTTCTTTTTGTTTTTTTTTTTTTAAAGCAAAAGAAAAGCCCTACTCTTACCCTCATAAAATATAGAAATATAAATTATAAATCTAGCATATTAAAAGTTTAAAACATGCCTACCTTAATTATTGGTGGAGATCCAATATTTCAAATACATGTATTCAGCTATGAAGTAGATGTTTGTGTGCATGTAGGCACGTAGAAATCTATGGTTAAACTCTACAAATACTGAGGCAATTAAATTAAGTATGTTTTTTTTATTTAATGAATGTAGAAGCGATTAACGAATACCGATTTTATATTTGCTAAATATAGACGCCAAAGTCGAAGAATATAATAAATAAAAGGGGTAATGGCCTGTAAATCTTCAACCTTTTTTCAAAATCGTAAATTGCACATGAGTTTTTTTTTTTTTGCCCTAGCAAACATAGCCGTGGCTTTTTGTCTGATTTTGCACATACGATCGATTTCCTCCAATTTTGTACATACGGTCGATTTCCCCCAACTAATAAATTGGTCAAACTAAATAGGTATTGCAAAGGATAAAAAAATACATATTGACAATAAATATTTATAGACTTCCAACCACGTGGAGTTTGATTGAAAATATGATGTGGAATAAAATGCTAGGTGGTGCTACGAAATTGTAATGCTATCATTTTTAAAGTTTCCCATCTAAACAAGGAATAGGAAAAAATGTAAAATATCATGAGTATAGCCATTTGAAAAAAATCGTCCAATAAATCTGAAACTATGAGAGAATATATGTCATAAATAAAGAGAAATACCAAATATGAGAGATTATATACTATATGAATAGGCGTGTGCATTTTTTATTTTGGAAGTTTTAAGGGTATAAAATAGTATAAATTAAAAATATGTAAAATGAGAATTTAAGATAAATAGGAATAATGAATGAAGAGGGCGCTACGTAAAACCTAAAATTTAGGAGAGGATTTGAATCAACATTGATTTTAATACTATATATAAATATTTTAAACGCTACAACGATCGTAACACTAATTATTATTTGTCATACTAAATCCTTTTTCTGAATCATTCTTAATCTTTTAAAAGCATCATAAACTACACTTCCTCCGTCGATAAAAACATGCACAAATTTATTTATTTTATTTGTCACAAAAGAGCATGACACTTTTCTTTTTAAACACATTCTTCATTCACAACAATGTTATTCTTTTCTTATCCATTTATACTTTACAAAATTTATTAAAACTTATGATGTCTCATATTTTTAGAGCATTCTCAACGGTGGTATTTATCGCCCTAGGGTAATGAATATTCAGTTGTATTTTAGTAGAGTCCCAATGATTGATCACCATATGGTGAAATTTCTAGAATGGTGAGTTCATTCTAGGGTGATCTAATGATTGATTATAATTTAATTTAATTTTTGAATTTATTTTTTATTTACAAAAAATGAAAATACTAAATTATTATCTAAGACTATAGAATTAAAAATCGAACATTTTTATTGAATTAAAAAAAATGAAGAAAAATACAATAACATTGAAATACAAAGCTAGAGTTAGTTGGGCGGACCGAAACGTATTCAAATTTCTTCAATCAAATCGTCCATAAGACGATCATGGGCTCTTGCATCTTGAACGCGAGCTTGTCTCTCAATATATTGGTGCAATATTAACATGGTGTCGCCATGTGCGCTCGATTCCGCTGTGAATTGACTTGCTCGGTGTCTTTAATCTTCAATGATCATGTTATGAATTATGATGCAAGCATACATGATGTCGCTTAAGTGTTCTCGAAAATGCAAGCGAGCAGGACCCTTTATAATTGAAAAACAAGTTTGAAGGACACTGAAAGCTCTTTCAACTTCCTTTCGTGCATTTTCTTGCATATAAGCAAATTGGCATCTCTTGATCTGTTGGAGCTTGTATGGTCTTCACGAATGTAGCCTACTTTGGATAAATGTCATCAACGAGATAGTAGCCCATTCGGTGTTCGCGTCCATTTGCGACGAAGGTGACTGTTGATGCTTTGGAGAATGTCATTGAAGATGTCGGACTAATTGAACACATTGACGTCGTTGTTGGAGCCAGCGACACCGAAGAAAACATGCTAAATTCGCAAATCTTGGGAGGCGATCGCTTGAAGGATTTATGTGGGATGGCCCTTTCATTGGTTTGTATGCACACCTCTCCAAGCTGTTGGACAATTCTTCTATGTCCAGTGCATGTAGTTGATGCTTCCAAGCATACCAGGAAAGTCGTGCCTTGTCTCATATATTGCTATGAGTCTGGAGACGTCAGAGATATTTGGCCTTCTCAAATATTCATCACCGAAAGCGGTTCTGATGGTCTTACAAAAATTCTTGAGAATTTATGTGTCTGTTGTAGGTCGAACATGCAGATATTCGTCGTATTGATCGATAGCTCCACCATTCGCGAGTTACCTCAAAGCAACAATGCATTTCACCCATGGGTGAAGCCCCATCCTTCCAATTGCATCCGCTCGTTGTTGAAAATAAGGCTCCTGAGAAATCAAAGTTTTGGCTATCTTTAAGAACAACTTCTTGCTCATGCAAAATAGATGGCAAAATACATCTTCCCTCCAAATCGGATTTTTGACAAAATAATCGCGAATGAGGCGCTATGTGGTCTCTTCACGATTCCGTTGCACGTACATCCTTGTCGATGACTCTTTTTTATCTTGAAAGTGTTGTCGATAGAGATCAATGGATTGCTAACCCAACTTCAGTGCTCTCTGACGATGCTTCTCTTCTTCATTGAGATCGAAGAATTCTCCGGAAACAAAATGTTTCTACTTGAATATAGTGTGAAAATTGAAAGAAGATAATGAAAAAGAAGGGAGTAGATGAGGTGTGAAATGAGTAGAAGAAGAATGAGATATTTATAGGAAATTCTCCAAAGTAGCCATTGCTAACCGTTGGCATTTTGAATTTAATTTTTTTTATTACAAATATTATTATAAAAAAAAAAACAAAAAATGTGGAGCTGCCACGTCTCCACAACATGCCTTCGTTCCGGACGTTGCGGAGTACGGGCGCTCACCCGCTCAAGGGCCACAATGGGCGACGCCTGGCCCTCGATCGGGCGAGAGGCGATCGAACGTGGGATCGCCCAAGCTCTCGCCCACCGTTGGGAATGCTCTTGTAGGACAGAGGGAGGATGTTGGAAAAATTAGTAAAAGGTTTCAAAAGATTCCAAAAGCTCAACTGATCCCAACCGAGTAGATGATTGCCTTCAGTCTGAAGTAGCTAGAGCTCACTGTTTGAGCGTAAGGATTTTATCTTTACAGGTTTCAAGCAGAAGAAGTCAGCCAGACTGAAGAAGGGAAGTTCGTGAAGAACTCTGAGGTCCAGACTCAGCTGAGATCCAGAATCAGTTGAGACCCAAACTCAGCTGACCCTCAAACTCAGTTGAGACCTCAACCTCAGCTGAAGCACGAACTCAGTTGGACAGCAACTCAGTTGACTCCTCAACTTACCCACGCAGCTGAAGGCATACAGTTCCAGCGTGAAGATAAGTTGTGATTGAAGTCAGACGTCACGAATCGTGGAAGAGATGACATTAAAGATGCAGAAGACGAAAGAGTTGCAGTCCAGATTCAAATCTACTCGGAAGCACAAGTCAGCTGGAGAACTTACCATAAATGGACCGACAACAGCAACGTGCAAAAAGCAACGCTCGCAGTTTCCATTTTAGGAAAGTTTCCAGAAAAGTAGGTGGAGTGTCATACTTTTGGCAGGGGTCAAACGACTTTTTCCAACGACTAGTTAGATCTCCCTCTATAAATAGAGATCTCCACTCCAAAGCTCGACACAGATACAAGAACAGAAAAAGAGAGACAAAATCAAGAGTGAAGCTGCAACAACTTATTTCCTCTCTCTCTCCAAGCAAGAAGACCTCACCTGAAGTCCTGTCGAAGTAGAGTGTTCATCCCTCCTCATGTTCTTCCATCTAGTCTCTCAGAAATTTCCTTTCTTGAACGAGTCTAGAGAATAGGTTCTTGCTTGTATTGTGTCTGATCGGACTCTCTCCTAGAAGATCGAGTCTGATGCCTTAGGTCGAAGACTCCATTTCCCTTAGTGTTGAAGGCTTCCTAGTTGGAAATCCCCCCAATCCCAACCCTTAGATCTGACTTTGAACTGGAAATCAAAGTCATTAGGTCCCTTGGAACCTGGAATCCAAGACTAGGTCCCTTAGAATCCGAAATCTAAGACCAGGTTGTTCAGTTGCCCAGAAAAGTGTTGTGAGGTCTTTTTAAACCCGTAATCGAACTGGTTAGGTTTGCTTGGAACCCGTAATCCAAGTGGAGCGTTTGGTAAGCAAGCTTAAACTTATCTAGTAGATTATTTTCCCGAAAATGAAGTCGTGGACGTAGGAGGTCAATCTCTGAACCATGTTAAAATACTGTGTACTTTACCTTCTGTATTTACATTCAGTATTTTACTTTCAATTTACCTAACCAAGCGACCCAACATATCGCATACAAACTGCACTAATTTGGGAACTTGACCTTCTCCATTTTCACAAAGATTTCAGTTTTTGTAACAAGACTAAACTCCACCATCTTTCGCAATGCAAAACTATTTTAAAACCTCAGTCGGTACATACAGCTAACCTTTAGGCATAGGAGCCAGCTGTGCTACCAACTGTGTGATTAGCTCAAACTGAGCAACTCAGTTGTAGAGTCACTCCAACTGACTTTCCAGTTATTGAGCAAACAATAGTATAACTTAGTGAAAAGACTTTTAACAAAATGAAAATTGCTACTGGTGTATTCCTCCCATACACCAGATACTCATTATCGGGACTATCAGAAGATATAATACTAATATTATAGTGTTGGGTGCAGTTATGCTAGATCATCCACATAGCCCTCTCAAATCATTACGCGATATTAAAAGAAAATAGAATTTTCCTTAAACAAGGAAAATAATATTTTAATCATAGGTTGAATATGCGGTATCTGTAATGTATTTTTATTTAGGTGTTAGTATATTTTTTTTCAGACAAGGAAAAGGATGAGCGATTGTGTTTTGATCTATGTAGATAGTGCTTACTAAAGTACGTCGTGCTTGGATGTTCTTTTAGGAACAAGTGTTAGTTTGTTTGATATTTAAGTTGTTACAAATATTACAGAAAATCGTTCTCTTCTTCTCTTTTATTTTTTAAAACAGTTCTCCTTTGTTTAAAACATGGTAAGTATAATAAATTTACTTAAAAAGTTAAAATATAGGAGTAGTATATGATAATTTGGATACAATAATTTAATAGAAGAGTTATGTAGTATATACACTAATTATAGTCTCATTTATTACAGTATTCACAACAAAACTCTCAAAATTTTGCTCTTAAATTTTCTCCTAAAGCTTTCCTTTTATTATATTTTCTCCTATTTTACAAATGTATACAACAGATCATTTATTTTCTACTAAATTGTTTTATAAAAATGGTGGACCTAATTCAATTTGTGAGATAAGAATAATTTAAGAATGTGTAAATTTAGGAAAATATTTAGATGGGTGTAAATATTGTTGTGGGGTTCACCCAATATGAGAATTCTGATGGATACATTTTTTTTTTAGGTAATGTTGTAAAATTGCCTATTTCTAAAGAAAAGTGTTAAAATGTCACCCACAAATTAAAAGTTGTGAAATAGCCTTTTTAGTTTATGAAATGACATAAATACTTGATAACACTCATTTTGGTAGCAACTAAACGTGTTTTCGACCGCTTTTTGCCAAGCTTTGACCTTTAAATGTGGTGCGATTTGCATTGATGACGTTGTTTTGGATTTGTATCACGTTTGGTGGAGTTTGTGCATTTGTATAGGTCAAACAAGGGATGTTAAGCTGAAATAAAAGAGTCGAAGAAAAGCGGAATCGAAGAATCGGAATGAAGAAGTAAAAAACCGGACAAAAAGGAGCAAAAACATAGAACCGGCATCCCAAGGATTAAAATCGGCGGGTTGGGTTGCCAAACCGGCAATCCAGGGGTGCTACGCTGGGTAACCCGCCGGAAATTGCTATTTTCGAAGTCGCGTTCTAAGCCGAATCGGCGGTCTACCCAGAACTCGGAGGCCAAACCGCGGATTTCGGCGCATGGACTGCCGGTTTGTCTGCCCAGACCGTCGATTTGGCATTTTTCCACCAAAATGTGATGTTTTTGCCCTTTTAACGTTTTAAATTCCCTATAGCACTTCTTGTACCCTATATAAAGGGAATGGTAGCCCTAAAAACGTATCACACACTCTTTAGCTTGGTTTTCCTCTTCCTAAAATTTCCTTTTAGGGTTTAAATCATTTCTTAATCATTGTATTATGTTTGGAAGGTTGGATTTGAAGATTAATCATTTCTTAATTATTTCTTAATCATTTCTCTAATCTTTTCTTGTTGGTTTTGGAGATTTGAGATGATTTGATGATGGATTTGATCATAGCTTGTTAATTATAATTGTCTTCATCTATTTGATTGTGGTTTTGGATCTTGTTTTCATGTGGAAATTATTGATCATCTTTCTTGCATGCCAAATGTTTGTAGAATTTCTTAATAGGATTTTGCATTCATGAAAATCAATTATCACAACATGCATGACTTTTGAGACTTAGTAAGTGAGAAATGCATGCATGGGAGCTTGAATTCTTTATGCTTTTGGGAGTTAAGTTGTCGTCTTGAATCTTAGCCGAGAGAGTCGTCGGGTTAATCCACTTTTGCTATCTATCGAGAGAGGGTAGTGATTATCTTTGTGATTGCTCCTCATTTAGGTGATTAAAATTGATTGTATGAATTAGGAAGTCATTGTCAAGCCATCTAGAATCAAATTAAGTCCCTAGAACCAACTCTTGTTCCTTTTTGAATTTTTGATAGTTTATTAATCGCTTTTCTATTTGAGTTTGCCTAATTTGCTTTGATCTTTTATTTGAGTGTTTCAATCAATCAACAATCATGATGTATGTAGATCTTGAATAGTAGAAAAGTGCATGAATTTTATTTCCAACGTAAATTCGGTCAAATAGTCCTTGAGAATACGATACTCGTTGCTAGTTGTTACAATTACCCGATTAAAGTGCGGATAAATTGCTAAGTAAATCTAATGATCACTTTTTTGGCACCGTTGTCGGGGACTATTTAGAATTTAGATTGTTAATGATCTTTGCACTAAGAGTACTAGCTCAAGCATTTTTTGTTTTAATTTGTATTTTGAATCTAAGTGTGTTCTTGGTTGATTTGTGTAGGTGAACTAGTGCCATCACGAGGAGAAAAGGAGGAGAAATCATTCCTTTAGATTTGGAGATCGAAGTCACCCATAAGCAAGCTAACCGAGAAAGAAGGAAGAAAGTAATGGAGAACCAATGACCTAATAATATGGCCGACTTGGAGCGTCAAATGCAAGCATTAAGCTCAAAGGGATAGAGCACCACCGCCTCCAATCAAGAAAATGTTTGAGCCTCAAGTTAATATGTTTCAAGATGGGGGTTGGGGCAATCGATGCAACGCCAACAACTTTGAGCTAAAGTAGGGGTTGATTAATATGGTTCAAGCGGAGTCATTTGGAAGAGGGTTTAATGAAGATACAAATGCTCATTTAAGTGTCTTTTTGGACATTTGTGAAACCATCAAGATCCAAGAGATCTCAAATAACGTCATTCGATTGAGGCTCTTCGGATTTTTTTTAGGGACAAGGCCAAAGCTTTGTACAAGACCCTCGACCGTTCGGAGATCACCACTTGGGAGCAATTTTGTGCCGACTTTTCTTAGCCAAGTACTTCCCTCCCTCGCGTGCTCAAAAGCTTATTACGGACATCTCCCATTTCTTTCAATCGGGAGATAAATCAATCTATGAAGCATGGGAAAGATACAAAGAGATGTTGAGGAGATGCCCTCAACACGGATTTTCAAAGGAGCAACAAATCTTGAACTTTTAT
This sequence comes from Schizonepeta tenuifolia, assembly GCA_029490685.1. Classification (NCBI taxonomy): domain Eukaryota; kingdom Viridiplantae; phylum Streptophyta; class Magnoliopsida; order Lamiales; family Lamiaceae; genus Schizonepeta; species Schizonepeta tenuifolia. Next base: position 74,642,737 of record CM055958.1, read on the forward strand.
TGAGGGCTTACTAATCATATACGGGAGGTCGTGAATGCCACCGCGGGTGGTGGTTTGACCAACCGACCTTATGAAAAAACGGTTCGGATTTTGGAAGAAATGGCGGCCAATAGTTGTCATTGGCCTCAAGAGAGGAGTTCTTCAAAGAGAGTTGTTTCCATTTCCGATGAGAAGTATGATGATCTTCTTGAGCAATTCACTATGCTCAAGAGAGACTATGAGGCTGAAAGGAAGGGAAAGATGGATATGAAGATGGTGTCTCAACCGATTCAATAAGAAGGTGAAGAGTATTGGCAATTCGAGGATGCTAATTATGTGAATCAAATGGGGTATAGCAACTACAACCGTTCGATTTATCCTCCGGGGAATCAAGCCTATAATCCTAACTATAGAAATCTGAATTTGTCGTATTCTAATGTAATACCCCAGAAATTCCGTACTGTCTTAAAAATCTAAAGTAATTAATAAAAATGGCTTTGCACGCATTAGTTCATGAATTTGAATTCTAAAACCAACGGTGAAATCCGTTTCCGAAAATAAATTACGGAAGTCAGTTAGATGACTACCGTATTTAGGGTTATCGTGTACGAAAACTTTTTAGTTCTAGAACTCAGAACGGAAAACCGTCTGATTTTTACATTCACGAAATCGCGATACGAACTCGCCCGAGAAAATTCATTTTTTTTATTTTTCGGACGAAACTCGGACTGTGACGTCCCGAGTTTTTGTCGGAAATTAGATTTTAAATATTACTTTCCGAATAAGTTAAATATGTTGGAATTTATGGTCGAATCGGAATTCGACGATAATGTGCCGAAATACGTTTTTCGTTCATCGATTTCCGTAACGTCGTATCGCGCCGGAAAAAGCGCGATTTAAAAAAAAGGGTGTGTCTTGGCCGACCTCCACCCCTCTAATACACTAAAGTAATTTCATTTTTATATAGTATAACTTTACACCTAAGGTTTTAATATTGTTCTAATCATTTTATAATAGCCACCTAAGGTAAATACTATTACACTAGTTGTTAGTCATCCCCCCCCCCCCAACACCACATCATTGCCGCCACCACCATCATCATCCATCCTTTCCATTTTCATTTTCACCATTGATAGATCTTCAAGCTTTTGCCTAAGGAAATCTTCACAAGTCATTAATCTTCCATCTAATTTCAATACTTCTTTCATTAATTGTCAAGGTATTTATCTCCTCTTCATTTCTATCCATTTCAAATTTATTTCTTTCCATTTACAAGTTGGACCGATTTTGATGATGATGTAGATAGATGTTTTGATCTTTAATTCATGTTATGGATATGTTAGTAATAGATATTCTAGGGTTAAAAGTAAAAGAAAATCAATAACCCTAATTTTACATAGAAACCGATTTTAGGGGTTATAGGTTAGGATGATTTAATTAGTAAATTGATGGTATAATTAGACTTAGGAGTAGTTTAATTGGTAAATTAAACAAAAAGGAATGAAAAGCCCTAAGTTCTAATGAATGCCGATTTTTAGCTAGGGTTTGAAGATGGATTCTTCAATTATGTTGTAGTAGTATTGATATTGGTTAATAATAGATGTGGTAGTAGTAGAATTGGCATTAATGGATTAATTGGAAAAGAAATCACTTTCCCTTAAGTTTATGTCAATACCGAAAATTATAGAATAATTAGGGGTTTTATATAACTTGATTTTAATTGATGAAATGATGATGGATTAAGGTATAAATTGATAATAGTTGATGATAGAAATTAATTGAATTTATTCTAAAATTATTATAGAAATCCTAAGAGACTAAGAACTCGAATTAAGTTGATATTAGTTGATGTTATAAGGTAATGATATACGTAATAATGATCTACGTTAGATGATGATTAATGTTGTAGAAAATGAATGAATTCCGATAACTTTGGAAAATTTGTAAGAGACGAACTAGTGAACATAAGTAATAATCGAGAAGTCGAGTAAGGATTCTAACTAGATAATAATGATTATAATGGACTAAGGCACGACTTTGTAGTTGACGACATGAGCATTCGGATTGTTAAATAACGATTTGTAGTTATAATCGAGAACTAGAATCGAGGAATGTTAACTTGTTTTGGTATAGTACTTGGTAGTTTGGAAAGCCGATGTTTAGAACGTCGTGCTATTGGACGAACGACGGAAAGGAGTCCTTCACGTACGGGAGTATGTGTTGACTGCCTTGAAGTGTTAAAATCGTGAAAACGTAGGTTCGATAACATAGAACGAACTTAGGAAGTTATACGATGAATTCTATCAAGCAACTAGGGTTAGCCGCGGCAGTTTTGCGACCCTTCCCGAAAACTGTAATATCTCTTAGCTCGTTTATCGGATTTGAGATCTGTAAATTGGAGAGTAATCTAGACTTTCCAAGCTTTCTAAAGGTACAGGGAACATTCCCTGTTTCCAATTCCTCTGTTCTGGGCAGTCCCCAGAACTACTGCATTGTGCAGTGAATTTTTCAGAACTTGAATTCCTAAGTTGTTTTCTTCGCAACTTAGTTTCTTTCGATCGTTTAAGCCGTAATAAGTTAACGACTATCCTCTCTACTGACCTAAGAGTCGAGTATGAAACCTTTCAAGTTCTAAACGAGATTTGTTCAAGTCTCGTTCCCGTTTAATTAAAAAGAAGCTAGTAGCATGCAAATGCCTAAAGAATCAAAAAGACTAAAACCTAATTCGATTTTCCATGTTCGATTATCTTTTATGACCGAATTTAAAGTGTGATTATTTTACGATGAAGGAGGAAGCCAGGACTAAGGAAAGGACGGAAGAACAAAAGAACGAAAACCTGTTTAGTAGTTCTGTATCATCGAGGTGGGCTTTTATATATAAAACAAAACGAGCAATGCTCAAAAACCTTTCTTTATCGCTTTGATATCCGTGTTTTCAAAGTGATAATTATGGCATGAACTGTTGTATGTTTTATGTGAGTTCTCTTGTACCTATCTGAGTTAACATTCGTGTTTTTCAGAATTTATGAGTTAACCGCTAGGATGTTAACTATCTATCGACTTTGAGTTAGCTATATGCTTTCCAAGGTTTGTGCACTTTGTAGCCTGTGGTGTATGTGGTATCCTGTTGAGGGGTAACCAGCCACAGTGAATGAGAATTGGTCAAGATTTGAACGTAACATCTATGAAAAGTGCTTGATCAAGCCAAATTATGAAAATGAGTCAGAAAATGTTTTAGTAGACACGGGCTATTTTTTTTTTATAAAACCCTGATGTGCTACAAATTATGAAATGCCAGATTATCTATACTTATGAATATATTTTCGGCAACGTGCCTACTAAGTACTTTTGTACTTAGCCCTGCATATGTTTTCTAAATGTGCAGGTTGAAGCGACGAGAGCGGCGGTGGTTGAAGTTGAGTTGAGTTGTTAGGAAGGCTTTAGCTTATGACCTACTTTCCGCTGCAAAACTCTAAGTCTTTTGAGGATATGTACATTATTAAATCACTGTAGTTTAAGTCTGTAATCTTTAACTTAGATGCTTACGAGTACTTTCTGTCGAGTAATCCTTCGTGATTAACTCTTCCTTTTTAATAGTAAAGTCTTGTTCATTGAATGTATGATGTCTTTTATGTATGTTTAATTAGTCAGTCCCCTTCTTCCCCGCTTCTTTAATCCAATTCCAGTCGCACCCCAGCTTATGCCGTCCCTCGGGATTTGGGACTGTGACATCTAATCCGAACAATGCTATCCATCCACCACCCAAATTCTCGGTGTCTCAAGGAATGATTAATGAGCCAAAGAAGTCGATGCCGACCATGGAAGAAATGATGCAACAACTGCTCCAAAATCAAAATGCTTTCATGGGTGCAACGGGGCAAAAGGTCACAAGTTTGGAAGGAACCGTCACGATTTTGACTAAGCAAATAAAGATATTGGAAGGGCAAATGAGTCAAATGGCTAATCAAGCGGCTTCTCAGTATAAGCTGGGGCAATTTTCAAGCAACACGGAGGTTAATCCGAAGAATCAATGCATTGCCATTTATTTGAGGAGTGGAACTACCTATAAGAACTATCCGGAGTTGGAAGATCAATAGGAGGTTGTGAATGAAGAGTTGGATGTGGAGGAGCCCGTTTCTCAAGTGGAAAAGCCTCAAGTTCCAAAGGAGGTACCTTATAAAGCTACTCCTTCCATTTCTTCTTCTTTGCCAATTAAAGATGTGGTTGCCAAAGCTCCTTATCCTCAAAGGCTTGCCAAAGCAAGAGGTGAAGAGAAACTTGCCAAGTTCATTGAAATGTTCAAGAAGGTCGAAATCAATATACCTTTGCTTTATGCTTTGAGAGACATGCTAGGTTATGCTAAGTTCTTGAAAGAAGCCGTATCAAGGAAGAGGAAACTTGGTAAATTTGAAACAATCAACTTGTCGGAAGAGTGTAGTGTCGTTTTATAACGGAAATTACCCTTGAAGCAAAAGGACCCCGGGAGTTTCATTATTACATGTGTTATTGGATGGCAAACGTTTTGGAGAGTCTTATGTGATTTGGGTGCTAGTATTAATCTCATGCCTCTCTCGATATTCAAAAGGTTGGAGATTGTAGAATTGAAGCCTACTTCTATTGCTTTGCAAATGGCCGATCGTTCTATCTCTTATCCTAGAGGAATTGTGGAAAACGTGCTTATTAAGGTGGAGGAGTTCATATTTCCTGTGGATTTTGTGGTACTTAACATGCCCGAAGATGATAATACTCCACTTATTCTTGGTTGTCCGTTCTTGGCAATCGGAAGGGCATTGATCGACTTTCAAGATGGTGAGTTGACCTTCCGTTACAATGATGAGAAGATGACTATCTCAATCTATGAAGCCATGAAGAAGACACATGAATAGGAGGTTGAAGAGTGTAATTTCATTGGTTCTTATTCATCTTATTCTCAAAATTCTTTGGAGCATTGTATTGTGGATTCTATTAATTCTTATTCGGAATTGGATGAAGAGTGTGATGAGTTGTTGAAGTCTATTGCTTACATGGGTGCAAACCAAGGCATTCCATTGGAGAATTTGGGGTATTTGGATCTTTATACACCCATTGAAGGAGGAGTACCAAAAGAAATGCCAAAGCCAAGTTCTCCACCGACTTTGGAGTTGAAGCCTTTACCCGACCATCTCAAGTATGCTTTTTTTAGTAAGGACGAAACTTTTTCGGTTATTGTGTCTTCATTTCTAAATGATGAGGAGTTGGATAAGTTGTTGAGGGTATTGAGGAAGTATAAGTCTTCCATTGGATGGTCCATTGCCGATATTAAGGGAATTAGCCCTTCTATATGCATGCACCGGATCTTATTGGAGGATGATGCAAAGCCAAAGGTCTAGCTTCAACGACGTCTGAATCCGGTTATGCAAGAGCTCATGAGGAAAGATGTATTGAAGCTATTTGATGCCAGGACTATCTATGTCATCTCCGATAGTGAGTGGGTTAGCCCAACTCAAGTGGTTGCTAAGAAAGGAGGTATAGTCGTTGTAGAGGATGAGAAGGGTGAACAAATAGCCACTCGTTTGCAAATGGGGTGGAGAGTGTGCATCGACTATATAACTTTAAATGCGGCTACAAGGAAGGATCACTTTCCTCTTCCTTTCATTGATCAAATGCTTGATAGGCTAGCCGGCTATGGTATTATTGTTTCTTGGATGGCTACTCCAGTTATAATCAAATCGCAATAGCTCCGGAAGACCAACATAAAACGGCTTTCACTTGCCCTTATGGGATCTTCGCATGCCGACGGATGTCCTTCAGTCTTTACAACGCACCCGCCACCTTCCAACGATGCATGATGGCAATTTTTCATGGACTCATCAAAAAGATTATGGAGGTATTCATGGACGATTTTTCCGTCTTTGGTTCTTCTTTTCATAATTGCTTGGAAAATCTTTCTCAAGTTTTGCAAAGATGTGAAGAAACTTCTTTATGTCTCAATTGGGAGAAATGTCATTTTATGGTGAGAGAGGGCATTGTTTTGGGGCATAAGGTGTCTAGAGATGGATTAGAGGTTGATAGAGCCAAAATAGTTGCAATTGAGAAGTTACCCCACCGACAAATGTGAAATCTCCAAGCCTCTTTGCATGCGGGGTTCTATAGATGGTTTATTAAAGAATTTTCAAAAATCTCCAAGCCCTTTTGCTCATTATTGGAGAAGGATGCAAGGTTTGAGTTTTCTAGTGCTTATCTTGAATCGTTTGAGAAGTTGAAGAAAGTACTCGTGTCTACCCCCGTGTTGATTACTTCGGATTGGACGGAGCCGTTTGTATTAATGTCCGATGCTAGCGATTGGGCCGTGTTGGAGCAAAAATGAGATAAGTTCTTTCGAGTTATCTATTATGCTAGCAAGACATTGGATTCGGCTCAATTGAACTATACCACCATCGAAAAGGAATTACTTGTCGTGGTGTACGCCTTCGACAAGTTCCGTCCATACGGACCATACCTAGTAGGGACACATTCTATTGTCTATACGAACCACGCCGCAATTTGCTACCTTTATGCCAAGAAGGATGTAAAGCCCTGATTGATTCGTTGGATTATTGCTCCAAGAATTCGACATGAAAATCCGAGATAGAAAGGGATGTGAAAATACCGTTGCCGATCACCTATCCCGTCTTGAGCACCCGATTGAAGGAGAAGATTATCGGGTACGTATTAATGAGTGCTTTCCCGATGAACAAATTTTGAAGTTAGTGGATTATACACCTTGGTTTGCGGATATTGTTAACTATGTAGTCATTGGTGAACCGCCAGGTGATCTCACTCATTATCAAAGGAAAAAGTTCTTGCACGATGTGAAATTTTACTATTGGAAAGATTCTAATTTATATCGTCGATGCGCCGATGGCATCATCCGGAAATGTGTAAAGCAAACCGATTGGGTGAGAATCATGAAGGAATGCCATAGCTCTCCAAGTGGAGATCATTTCGATGGCCATCGGACCGCTATCAAGGTATTCCATTCCAGTTTCTATTGGCTGACCGTCTTTAAGGATTGCATTACTTTTGTCAAGTCTTGTGATAGATGCCAAAGAATCGAAAACATCTCCAAGAGAGACGAGATGACGCAAAATATCTTGGTGGAAGTTGAGTTGTTTGATGTGTGGGGAATTGACTTTATGGGACCCTTTCCCAAATCCCAAGGCTATACTTACATTCTTCTTGCGGTGGAATATGTATCTCAATGGGTGGAGGCAATTCCCACGGCCAAGAATGATTCAAAGGTGGTCCTCAAGTTCTTGCAAAAGTATATCCTCACTCGTTTTGGCACTCCAAGAGCTTTGATTAGTGATGGAGGTTCACACTTCAATAACAAGTGGTTGGGGAGTCTACTTTCTCGATATGGAGTAAAGCACAAGATCGTCACTCCTTATCATCCTCAAGGGAATGGCCGAGCGGAGCTTGCAAATCGGGAGATCAAACAAATCCTTGAGAAGTTGGTGGCACATAGGAAGGATTGGGCTAATCACTTGGACAATGCACTTTGGGCCTATCGCACCGCATACAAGACTCCTATTGGTATGTCCCCGTTTCAACTTGTTTTAGGAAAGTTATGCCATCTTCCCGTTGAGCTTGAGCATAAGGCATATTGGGCCACAAGGCGTATCAATCTTGAATTCAAGGAAGCCGGTTATACAAGGCTTGAGAAGCTTCTTGAGCTTGATGAGTGGCGAAACGAAGCTTTTGAAAGTTCGAGGATCTACAAGGAAAGAGCAAAGAAGTTCTATGATTGTGCCATTCATTCCAAGGATTTTGCTCCCGGAGATGAGTTACTTCTCTACAATTCTCGTCTTCATTTATTTTCGGGCAAGTTGAAGTCTAGATGGATGGGTCCATATGTGGTGTATAAATGCAATGGAAAAGGGACTTATGAACTTCTCAAGTCTAATGGAGAAACCTTTGTGGTGAACGGTCATCATCTCAAGCATTACATTAATTGTGAGCCGAATCAGAATGTGACTGTCATGCTCCTCAATGACCCTTGAAAAGTGAGGCATCGTTTAGCTTTAGACGTTAAACAAAGCGCTTGTTGGGAGGCACCCCAACACTTTTACTTGCTTTCATTTTCGTTTTGTTTAGTCTTCGTTTTTAGCTTTTGTTTATCTTGTTGGTTGTATGCTTGGTGATTGTCTATGAATGCGTGCTTTCTTTGGTTTTGGTGGTTGAATTCGTTGTTGGTTTTAAGCTCTTTAGTTGTCATTTGTTATGTTGGTTGAGCTTGTCGTTTCGTCTTTCGTCCCATCGTTTCCTTTCTTTGGTTATGGTCGTTTTGTGGTAAATTTTGGTTGTGGATTCATTTCGTTTGTTGGTTTTGGTCTTAGTTTTGTTTTAAATTTTGTTTTGCCTTTTCTTCAAAAAAAACCATCGAAAAGCTGAACCGGCGACCCGGATCGACGGTTTGGCCCTGGACTGCTGATCGACCAGCCAAAAAAATCTGGAATTAGAAGCTTGCTTTAACCCGGATCGACGGTCACATCGGCGCCTAAGGTAGGGCTGAGCAAAACCGACCCGAACCAGCTAACCCGACCCGGATCGACGGGTTTGGGCCGGGTCAGGACCGACCTGAATAGTGAAATGGTCCGGGTCGGGTTGTTTTTTTTAGGACCGATGAAGTTTCGGGTCGGTCTGGGTCGAAACCAGCTCCAACCCGCTTGACCTGGACCCGACCCGTATATTGTATATATATATATATATATATATTTCAATCTCCATTTTCAACCCTACGTCACTACCCACGTTGCGCCGCTTGCTTCTATCTCAAACTCTGCTCTTCTCTCAATCTTCACTTTCATTTTCATTTTTCACACTCTACCCTCTCAATCTCTCCCTCCCACTCAAAGTTGCAACCGCCGGCAACCCTACGCTGCTCTCTGGTGTCACAGCCGCTGCTTCGGCCTCTCTGCTCGTACCTCTCCGCCTTTCCGCCGCTATTTGGCGCCTCTCCGCCGTGCCCGTATCTGCTCTCCGCCGGCCCGCCGCTTCTCTTCGCATCTCCGCCGTTGTTTGTCTTCTTCTCTGTCGTATCTTCTCTTCATATGATTGTCTCAGATTTTCAATAATTAGTTCAGTCATTCGTCCTCTTCCTTTCCTTATGTTTAATGTTTTCTGTTTTTATTTTTTATTTTTATAATTTGATGGGGAATTATATTGTTTATGGAAGGAACTGATTAATGTGTTTGTTTGTTACAGATTCTCTTATCATCTAAATTTAGTAAATTATGCTTTATAAATTAAAATGTGTTAATTTCTACAATTATAGAGAATATTTGAGACTAAGATATATTTTATTGTTGATTTTATTACTAAAAATTGTTGTTGAAGTTCTTGAATAGGGAAAAAAATTGTACTGTATTAATTTAGCATATTTGAACAGGTTGGACCGAACCCGGACCCCGGGTCAGGGCCGGGTCAGGGTCGGTCCAGACCTCTTCTTCGGTCCGGGTCGGTCCAATTTTTCAGAAGGTCTGGGTCTTCGGTCCTAGCGGGTCGGTCCGGGTCCAACCCGATGCTCACCCATAGCCTAAGGCCTGGACCGCCGATTCGGCCAGCCAGGGCGCCGATTAGCCATTTCGACGGCCGGTTCACTTCTTTTTCCCTTTTTCTTTCTTTATTTCCCTTTTCTCTCTTATTTCTTTCTTCCCTTTACTAAAAACTTACGAAAACCTTTTCCCTTCCACCTCAAATTTCTCCTTCAATCTTCCATAACTCTTTAATTCCTTCCACACATCTCCTTCCCATCACCTAAGCTACATATCTATCCAAGCATTTTGAGTTTTCATCCACCAAATTCTCTCAACCCAAGTTTTGGAGTTTTTGCTTTTTCTTCCTTTTTCCTTCGAATTTAAGGTATTTCTTTCTTGTTTTTTTTCTTTGTTTTTCTTACTTTTTATGCTTAGTTTTGTAGTTAATTTGTGTAATTCTCGTTTTTAGGTTTGGGTAATTTTTCTAGGGTTTATAATTTTGAAATTTGGGGGTTTTGTGCTTAATTGTGCAATTAATCATGTTACATTATGAATTTGTGTTGAATTGAGCATGCTACTTGGTTGCTTAAGGTTATTTCTTGATTGTGTTGATATATTGGTACCCTTAAGTGATTTCTAGCATAACATTTTGAGCATTTGGATTGAACTATGCATGATTCTATGTTTCGAGGGATTGGTGATGACAAAATTGTGCTTCATTGCTCAAGTTTTGGAATTGTAGTAGAAAGGAACTTGTTATGATAACTATTAATGATGTGGTTGAGTGGTAATTGCTATATTAAAGTGTTGGATTGATGTTGGGAGACTTGTTATAGTTTGTTTGATGCATTGAGCTATTATTGATTTGGTGTGGAAGATTGGAGACTAACTTTTGTTGCATAGGATAGGTATTATGGGCAAGAGCAAAGAGAAGCGTCCCTGCATTGAGGTGCCGCCTCAAAAAGAGAAACAACCGACATCTACTTTCTGTCAAGGGAAACGCCAAGCCGAGTATCTTAAGCACATACCCTCGGATCCGGCTTCCCGACGTCGGCAAGAGAATAGTGGCCTGTACAGTCCTTACGTGTTTGATGTGACGCTTCGCCGTGACGATCACAAGGCGCTATTTACCAAACTTGGTTCATGCAAATACCCGGATCAACAAACTTTAGAGAATCTCGGGATTTGGAACAATGTAAAAGAGTTATTTGATCAGATTAGTTGGGGATCCATCTTGACCGGAATGTTGCCTACATGCCCAAGGGCCACATTGGAGTTGTTTGCTACTTTGCAAATTCCTATCCATCAATCCAAGCTACCCTAAACGGTATACTTTCAATTGGGGGATCAAACACACACGATGTCAATGGAACAAATCAATGCAATCTTCAATTGTCAGAATGGGGGCCAATGTCAAAAGTCAAGGAAGTTTAAGCCGAGAGAACTATGGAAGGCGATGACTTATTCCACGAAGACTTATGAATCGGGGAGATCCAAGGCCACACTTCTCCGCAACCCCGTCTTTCGAGTGATCCAAAGGATCCTAGCTCACACTATTTTCCAATGGGGGGAGAATAGCTCATGTCGGAGTGCCGAGCTTCAAATTATTTGGGCAATGCTTACTCACACGCCCCTTAACTTAGGCCAATTCCTCTTTCCCCAGTTGTATGCCCAAAAGCATCAAGACAAAGGAGTTCTTTGTTGTGGTGGCCTCATCACTCCTATTGTCATGGCGCTTTGTCCTCAATATCACACATGGACGAAGCTTTCGGATTCTCTTGTCATCGATGTGGTGACGTGGAAGAATATGAGGGTGCTTGTCTCGGCATCTCGGCCTTGCCTATTTCGGCAACACAAGTAGAAGTAGCCCAAGCTGGGAGAAAAAGAAGTGGAGGAGATCTTTCCTTTGCCCAACCCTACGCTTACAAGGGTGACTACATTGCTCAACAAAACAAATTGGAAAATGGATACACCATTCCACGAGGCGGCCATACTAGTGGCCGGAAACCCTCGGGTTGAGATGGATGCAAGTGATGATGATAGCGGGGAGGAAGAAGAAGGAGATATCAATGCCGGTGATGGTGATACGAATAATGAGGAAGAATGTGAAGAAGGCCAAGCGAGAGGTGAAGAAGGCCACGCGAGGAGAGGTAGAAGACAACAAGCCTTTGATAGAGGGCAAGCCTCGTTTGGGGGGTACCAAGGTTTTGAAGGGTCGTTGGGACCCTCTAACTTGTATGGAGGACCGTCGGGGACCGGGGGATTTTATGGTGAGGAATTTGCTGGCATGAGAGAATGGATCATATTGATAATTATTGCACTCAATGTGGTAGCGAGTTTGCGGTGATGCGACATGATATTCAAGCTATCCGCCTCAGTCAACAAGAGATGAATGGGATTCAACAACAACGAATCAGGAACCAACAGTGCTTTCAATCCGAGATGTACCAACAGTACGATGACTTCCAACAAGACTTGTACGCTCGGCAAGAAAGCTTTCAACAAGAGTTGTATGCCCGACAAGATAACTTTCAACAAGCTTGGTTTGACCGGCAAGTCTCTTTCCAACAAGAGCTTTTTGCACGTCAAGATCAATATCATCAAGAGAGCCAAGTCAACCAACAAGAGATTTTGGAGCTCGTTCGCCGTTTCTAAGCCCACCAACTCGACCAAGGCCATGCTTGGCCCTCGCCTCCTCCTCCCCAATGATGTTTGAGGTATCATTGTATTTGTATTCTTTTCTTCCCTCAAAACTTATTCGTTTACCTTTGGTTTTGAATAAGTTTGGGGGAGGGAAAGATGGATACAAATACATTTGTAAATATGTGTGTGTTGGTTGGTTTGTTTGAAGTTGTAGTGTGGTTTTTGTTGTTTGGTTGTTTGTTTAGTTTGGTTTGTTGTTTTTGAGAATTTTGGGAAAATTTTGAAGTTTAGTTGCTATGTTATGTTGTTTGTGGCTCATTGTGACTTTGGAGAAATGCCGATGAAGATATTGTTATATTTTTACATAATTTGGTTGGAATTGAGTATTTCTTGATTGGTTTTGCATGGATTGATAGTGTGTTGATATCGACCTTTTGACTCTTGAATGAAACTCGTGAGATTTGAGCCTTATATTGATATATTTTGTGTTTCATTCTTGTGAGACTGATCATGCATGCATTTCTACTCCTAGAACTTGTCTTGGTTTCTATATTGAGAATGTGTAGTTGTGCAAGAACTTGGAAATGATCTTAGGCCATTGTTGTTAGCCACCTCAAAACCTAAACACTTCCTTGTGCTTTAAATTTTCCATTGTTAACCCTTTTGAGTTTGAATAGCCTTTCTTTGCTAAACCGGAGAAAAGGGAGTGTTGGTTGTGTAAAGATATCCCGGGGTGGGTTGAAAAATGAAATGAATGAAGTAATGATGATTGGGTAGTAGTTTTGGGCTCACTGTTTTGAAAATATTGAAAATTCCCGTAAGCTCAAAGAAATAAAAAAAAAATGAAAAGGAGAGAAGAAAGTGAAAAGTTGAAAATGAGATCTATGTTGTTAGATAGAACACTTTCTCTTGAAAATTGAAAGAATGAAATGAGAAAAAGAAAAAAAAATGAGAGCATAAGGGAATTAACATGTTGTTGAGTCCAAAAATGAGTAGTGCATGGTGAAGAAGGAAGATGAATTGATTTCATGCTTGTTTTGAAGTAGAAATAAGGGTGGTGAATGATTTAAATTAGTCACTTAGCCAAATTTCCCCTCCAAAACCAATGTGCCTACATTACAACCCAAGAAAAGCCCTTTGTGATCCTTGTTCTTGCATGATTTGTTCTGCAATGGAGATATTAGACAATTTGCAAGCATATGGTGAGTAGATTGCATTGTGTGAGTTCGATGATTGCATAACCATTCACTTGAGGGTTGAGAGATACACTTTCTTGTGAGTTTCAATTGTTGAAGTGTTGAGGTTGGCATGCTTTTGATTTGTGTGGAATTGTGAAAATTATGCTTGGTTTTGGCTTTCAAATGATTTGTGTAATCTGAGGCATTTAGGATCTAAAGTTGCTACTTCATTCGAGTTTATGTTCTTTGTTTGAATATATTGTTCGGGACGAACAATACCTAAGTTTGGGGGAGTGATAAACACTCATTTTCGTAGCAACTAAACGTGTTTTCGACCGCTTTTTGCCAAGCTTTAACCTTTAAATGTGGTGCATTTTGCATTGATTACGTTGTTTTAGATTTGTATCACGTTTGGTGGAGTTTGTGCTTTTGTGCAGGTCAAACAAGGGATGTTAAGCCGGAATAAAAGAGTCGAAGAAGAGCGGAATCGAAGAATCGGGACGAAGAAGTGAAAAACCGGACGAAAAGGAGCAAAAACATAGAACCGGCGCCCCAAGGATTAAAATCGGCGGGTTGGGTTGCCAAACCGGCGGTTCAGGGGTGAACCGCCAGGTAACCCGCCTGAAATTATTGTTTTCAAAGCCGCGTTCTAAGCTGAATCGGCGGTCTACCCGGCACTCGGAGGCCAAACTGCCGATTTCGGCGCCTGGACCGCCGATTTGGCCTTTTTCCACTAAAATGTGACTTTTTGCTCTTTTAACGTTTTTAATTCCATCTAGCACTTCTTGTACCCTATATAAAGGGGATAACAGCCCCAAAAACGTATCACACACTCTTTAGCTTGGTTTTCCTCTTCCCAAAGTATCCTTTTAGGGTTTAAATCATTCTTAATTATTGTATTACATTTGGAAGGTTGGATTTGAAGATTGATTTGAAGATTTCTCCATTGGGTTCTTAGTGTTTTTAATCATGCAATTATTTCTCATTTCTTGTGCTATATTTTCATTTATGTAGCTAATCTTTTCTTGTTGGTTTTGGGGATCTAAGATGATTTGATGATGGATTTGTTAATTCTAATTGCCTTCATCTATTTGATTGTGGTTTTGGATTTTGTTTTCATGTGGGAATTATTGATCATCTTTCTTGTATGTCAAGTGTTTGTAGAATTTTGTAATAGGATTTTGCACTAATGGAAATCAATTATCACAACATGCATGACTTTTGAGACTTAGTAAGTGAGAAATGCATGCATGGGAGCTTGAATTCTTTATACTTTTGGGAGTTAATTCGTCGTCTTGAGTCTTAGCCGAGAGAGTCGTCGGGTTAATCCACTTTTGCTATCTATCGAGAGAGGGAGTGATTATCTTTGTGATTGTTCCTCATTTAGGTGATTAAAATTGGTTGTATGAATTAGGAAGTCATTGTCAAGCCATCTAAAATCAAATCAAATCCCTAGAACCAACTCTTGTTCCATTTTGAATTTTTGATCGTTTATTAATCGTTTTTCCATTTGAGTTTGCCTAATTTGCTTTGATCTTTTATTTGAGCGTTTCAATCAATCAACAATCATGATGTATGTAGATCTTGAATAGTAGGAAAGTGCATGAATTTTATTTCCAACGTAAATTCGGTCAAATAGTCCTTGAGGATACGATACTCGTTGCTAGTTGCTACACTTACCCGATTAAAGTGCGGATAAATTGCTAAGTAATTCTAGTGATCAATACCCTTAATGAGTATACAAGAATGGTAACTTTAATTTGAATCATACACGAACACTAACTTCATGTATGAATTTCCGACGAAAATTTCCGGTCAAAAAATTCCGGCAAAAGTTTTCTGGCGAAATATTGAATCACCTATGAAACCTAACTTCATGTATGCATTATATATACAAGAAAACTAATCTTCGTGTATGCATCATACATGAAAACTAATCTTCATGTATGATTCAAATTTGAAATTTTGTGCGGCGAAAATTTTCGTGTATGCATCATACATGAAAACTAATCTTCGTGTATGATTCAAATTTGAATTTTTTGGCAGCAAAAATTGTCCTGTATGATGCATACATGAATGTAAGTTTTCGTGTATGATGCATACATGAAAGTCAGGCTTCGTGTATGATTCAAAGTTTCGCCGAAAATTTTCGTGTATGATGCATACATAAATGTTAGTCTTCGTGTATGATGCATATATGATGCATACATGAAGTCTAACTTCATGTATGATTAAATTTTTTGCCGAAAATTTATATATGAAGTTTAGTCTTCGTGTATACATGAAGTTTAGTCTTGTATACCTATAAGGGTATGAGAGGGTATAAACCCTTTTATAAGGGTAAAAAAGTCACAAAAAAAGATAAAAGACTATTTGAACATTTTTTTTTTCAAAGTGACATTATTCATCTTTTTGTTTTCAAAAAAGGCTATTTTGACTTTTCTCTCTTTTTTTATCTCAAGTTTAATTATTTTAGCCTAAATTTTGAGTTAAAAGTTGATTTTAAGAAATGTTACGGGGGTGATCTTATACGTGATCATGTGAGGTTTACTATTAAATTTTAGAATAAAGATATCCGGCCACACTGTGGCCAGCCACACGCTTAAAAAAAGAAAAGTTGACTGTAAAAATAGAAATAATCACATTTCCCCTTTAGGGTTTATGCTTCCCAATTAGGGTATATTTTCAATTTAAAAATATATATTACCATTTTTAGCTCGTGTGGCTGGCCACAGTGTGGCCGAATATCATTACCCTAAATTTTAATCACAATCACTATTGAAGAATTGAGAATTCAATATTCGGTAGTTTGTGAGGTTAATTATTTTAAATTGAATTTTTTTTTTAGCTTAGAAATAGAAATAGTTGTCACGGTTTTTTCTGGCATGCAATTTGATATAGTAATTTGGCCCTATATTTATTTTTTACTTGATCTTTTCGTTTTCAACGTTTTCAACGACAAGGATCTTTGTGCTATATATTGTCTTTTTAAAATATGAAATATTCAATCAATAAATTATCTATATACAATTTGCCGTAGTAGCCTAATCTTTATTTTTTTATTTAAAAAAATGGATAGAAAAACGAGAATGACATAGTAAAATAAGTTGGTATTCAAGCCATCTATCAAATAGTTGTTACAATTAATCTCATTGCCGATGGAAAAGAAAAAATCAAACTCATGGCTGAATCATGAAAAGCATGTTTTTCGTTGAGTTGCAAAATATAAATGTCTAGGCACTCAAACATATATATCTCCAATTTTATACTTGTAGTTGTCAATTAATTGCGTGTGGATTTCCCTTTAATTGACGTTATATGTGAATGGTGTACATTCTATATGGCGAATAATTTGTCAGTTTCTAAATTTTATGATTATAGTATAATTATAAGAGCCCAACTTATGAAATACCTATAATGGGGATTAAAATCAATATATAGTTTTTTTTTTTTAAATACATAAATTTTAGCTGTTTTTTTTAATTTGGGACGAAAATACCCTTAATGAAGGGCGTGCTGGTGTGATCGGATTCGGGTGCAAAAAAGTCGGGTACTTTTGACACTAATTAGTACCAAAGTACCAAAGTACCAAACTACTTAGTTTTTTTTCTTTTTTTTTTTTTGCTATCAATTGGTACTTTGACACTAATATGGTCATTAGTGTCAAAGTGCCAAAGTACCAAATTACTTAGTATTTTTTTTGTGTTTTCTGTAGGTACTTTTGGCACTAATATGGTCATTAGTGTCAAAGTAACAAGTTACGTAGTTTTTTTTTTGTGTTTTATGTTGGTACTTTTGGCATTAATATGGTTCTTAGTGTCAAAGTACCAAGTTACGTAGTTTTTTTTGTGCTTTCTGTTGGTACTTTTGGCACTAATATGGTCATTAGTGCTAAAATACCAAATTTTCACTCTCATTACATTTCGTCACGACAATGTCTATTTTTGAACATGACAAGTTATATTGCTCCGATTTTGCGACTGTGCCTTCGGCTCCGGATTTATGGCTCCATTTTCGCTCCGATTACTAATAGAAGGATAATTGTCTGACGGCAATTTGAATTTCTTCTACTCGCTTCAAAGCCTTCGGCTCTCCTCGCTCGAATCTTGACCAAAGAAGAAGCGGCAAACAAAAAAACGAAGAGGCAAACAAAAAACGAAAATGCAAACACAAAAAGAAGAAAAAAAAATATTGGAAATAAAAAAATCTGAAAAATAGAAAAAATCTAGAAAAATTATTAAAAAAAAATAGAAAAAAAAGAAAAGAAAATTGAAAAAGATAAGAAATCTGAAAAATAAAAAAGAAAACAGAAAATAAAAAAGAAATTTAGAAAAAAAAAGACTGAAAAATAACAGAAAAAAATAGAAAAAAAGAAAGAAAAAATATGGAAATAAAAAAGAAAGAAGAAAAAAAAAGGTTAAGCAATGATGGATTCGAATAGAAGAAGGTTAAGGGGTAATTAGGTCACAAATTCAAAAGAATAACTATAATTTGTATTTTTTAAAAAAGTGAGTTATATATTGGGTTTGCTTGCTCGTTAGGACTATATATTTTCTAATTATCGTGTTGTTATAGTAATTAAAAAAGAAAGAAAAAAAGAAAAAC
This sequence comes from Schizonepeta tenuifolia, assembly GCA_029490685.1. NCBI lineage: Eukaryota > Viridiplantae > Streptophyta > Magnoliopsida > Lamiales > Lamiaceae > Schizonepeta > Schizonepeta tenuifolia. Next base: position 74,660,639 of record CM055958.1, read on the forward strand.
CACATTGCGACATGAATCAAAATATGCAATAGCGTCGCATATGCATACGTATTTAGCATTTTGTTACATGAAGTCATGAGTCATGAGCTAATGACTGGAAATAGGAAATTGTGGGAACGGTGTACTCCAAATTCATTGTATATACGGAATTAATTACAGTAAAATCTCTATACAGAAATATTTTTGGAACTGTACAAAAATATGACAAAATAGGAAGTTATTTCTAAATAGAGTTTGAAGAAGAATTTTAATTTTTTTTTAATAATAATGTACATGAATAATAATTAAATATTATAATTACTAAATACATATATTGTAGTATAATGTATTACGTGCAAATACATGTATTGATTTATTTCACCTAAAATATGTAGAGTCAATGACTTAAAAGTATGCATTTATGAAAATATTTTGGGTTCAACAAGAAGGTGATCATATTTACGAGCTATTGAAGACACGCAAGTTAAATGATATGGTTACAACCAAAAAGATGAAGTCATTATCATAAGCAACTTTAGAAAAGTATTTTAAGTCAACCTAAATCTATTTTAATGATATATATTATTTATTTAGTGTGATTTATTCATAAATGGAGGTGTATTTCCTTAATATGGGATCGGAAAAAGATATGAATTATGACAAATGTAGAGTTTATTCCTATTTATAACTGGTCTCAAGTTAGGACCATGAAAATATATGACAAAATGAGAGTTTATTTCTAAATAGAGTATTCATTTCTATAGGTTCTATTGTATGTCTAATTCATACTTTACAACGGCTTAAAAAGATCATGCTATATGATACTTTTACTTTTTTCATTCTGCACCATATAAATTTAGAGCGAAATATTGAAATAGCACTTTTCAAACATAAAAGATGAATTATGGCCTTTATTTTGAATAAAAAATTCAAAATAGTCTTTTGAGTTTGTTTAAGACTTTTATGCCCTTCATATATACAAGAAGGTTGTATTTAATTTGTATCATACACGAAGATTAATTTCTTGTATGAATTTCCGGCGAATTATTCTGGTGAAAATTTCCGGCAAAATTTTCCAGCGAAAATTTGAATAATACACGAAGTCTAACTTTATGTATGCATCATACATGAAAACTTTTCTTCATGTATGACACAAATTTGAATTTTTTGAAGGCAAAATTTTTCGTGTATGATGCATACACGAATCTTAGGCTTCGTGTATGATGCATACATAAAAGTCAGTCTTTGTGTATGTATCATACATGAAAAATTATTTTCATGTATGATACAAATTTGAATTTTTTGGAGGCACACAAATTTTCGTGTATGATGCATACATGAAAGTCAGTCTTCGTGTATGTATCATACATGAAAACTTATCTTCATGTATGATACAAATTTGAATTTTTTTGGAGGCAAAAATTTTCGTGTATGATGCATACACGAATCTTAGGCTTCGTGTATGATGCATACATGAAAGTCAGTCTTCGTGTATGATGCATACATGAAGGTTAGTCTTCATGTATGATGCATACATGAAATTAGGCTTCGTGTATGATTCTAATTTTCGCCGGAAAAATTCGCCGGTAGTTTTTGGCGGAAAAATTCGCCGGAATTTTTCGCCGAAAAATTTCGCCGGAAGTTCATACATGAAATTAGTCTTCTTGTATAATTTAAATGAAAGTTAGTCTTCTTGTATACTCATTAAGGATATATTAGATCTTTTACAACTTAAAGTGTTATTTTACAACTTTTAAACTTAAGGTGATATTTTGAATCTTTTGTTTCAAAAAAGTGCTATTTCACAATAACCCCTCGTAAAAATTTATAGTAGATGATTGCAAAATAAGTCGCCACTTTCTTTTCTTTTTTCATTTTTATCATTTATATTTTTGACACCGTGATGCAACTTTTTAAACTACAAAAATTGTGGCGATCATTTTATTACTATAAGCGAAAATTAGTTCAGAAACAACTTTATTTCACCTTTATCATTTTAACTATGAAAATTTTAAAGGATCGAAATCACTACGAATCATAGTAGTGTTATGCTATTATTGAAGCATTTCAAATACGGTGGGAAATAGCAAAATGGTTAAAGAAATTATGGTTTATAGATAATCAAATTACTCCTATATTGTTGCTAACTTATCTAATGCGGCATCGCCAAAATGAAATGCCATTCTAAGGTGTGATTATGCCTTTTCTGATACTCGAATAATTTAAATAGGCTTTATTACAAATTAAAATATAGTATAAGGTTTATATTCGTTTGCAATAAATGCACTCATCTGCACATAAATGTATAACCTTTCAATTTACTATAATTTAAATCACGTCTTAGATTTTCTATAATTGAAAAACTATTTTGAATTTTTTTTGACGTGACATTTACTCATAAAAGAAAATTCGTATTTCCAACAATCCAAATTAAAACCTTGCCTTTTCTGCCCCTTCTTCCATCAAATTAAAATATGGCTTCGAACACTAATATTGTCCTAATATAAGTATGGCTTGGAACACATGTGTTTTAATTTGGATTGTTAGAAAAAATTGAGAGTGATGTGTTTTATAAGAAGAATAAAAGTATATAGTACAAAATGAGACAAATATAATGTTAAAATACGAGTAAAATATCAAGTTAAAGAAAAAATCTGCATCAATTTTCCAACTACAAAGAAATTCAAGGCGTAATCCAATTGAAAGATTGTACCTTAATAAGTGAAAGATTATAAAAAATGGTACTACTATTATTAACTGATGATGAGTGAAAAATAAGTAAAAGGTTGTCTCCAGAATTTACAATTAATCCATTTAAGTATCCACGTAGTAAAATTTACTAGGAGTAAATTAACTAACCCACCCAACCAGCCACGTGCACAGCAAGTGTTTATAAAAAAAAAAGGAAGGAAAAAAAAGAAAAATTAAATTACCGGCAACCTAACGCGACAAATCCAGGACAAGTTACGCTTTACCGACACGTCACGCGGTCTTAGTAGTTCATCTGTATCTTAATGACGTGGCCATTAACGCTTCTGAGTTGCGGGACCCACACTTCTCTCTCCACACGCTTTAAACCCTCCGCATTTTTATGTGTCTACTACTGTTCGTTATTATTTTCATATGTTTTTTATAAATATAGAATAATTTTAGAACAATGAATTCTAATTGATCTTTATTATTATAAACACTGTACTATTTTAGAAATTACACGCTTTACGAATGGAATAATCCAACTCCAATAATCAATTTATTAAAATGTAAATTTAATGTAAAAAATACATGCAATCAGAATCCTAATTAAAATACAATAAATAAATTCATGAAAAAATATAAATTAAAATTCATGGGACAATACAAAAGAAAATCAATGGTGGCCACGATGTCGTTTAGGTTACCATTTTCCAGATTATTTTTTATGCTCTTTTTCCACGAAAAGAGGAGTCTCGTAGCTGCAGTCTGGCATTAAAAAAATTCATAAGAGCAAGAGAGAGAGGGAGGGAGGCAAAGAAGAGAGAGGTTTTAAAGAAGTTTGGTCGTCTGATATTTATATTTTTCTGAAATTGAATAATAAAAAAAAAATTCGAGAAGAAATCACTCTCTCTCTCTCTCTCTAACCTGTAGAGGAGGGAGGAATCAGAAATTCAAAGATTGTGGCTGACGTATCATTTTTCCGCCTCCCTCTACGCAGCGGCTATATACAATATACATACACAGACATAAATAATCTTGTAGTATTAATACAGCAAGATTTATTTCGAAGATCAAACAAACGGAAGGAATTTATTTTTCTCTACAATGGATACTTTGTGGTTTAAGGCGGGGATACACGCTATGATGGCCCCGCCGATCGCCGCCGCCGCCGGAAATGGGGAGCTCCGCCTGAGCGAGAAGCCATCGGTCTCGGCGGCGCAGCCCAAAAACTCGCCGTGGGGTTTCACTTTCCGGTATCCCCTCAGATCTCTGTGGCCCGGCGGTAAAAGCCGTTACGAGCCGGCGATCTCGGTCGGCGACGCCGTTCTGGTGGAGGATAGGGATGACGTCGGAGAAAGTGAGGAGGGAGGGCGGAATGGGAATTGGGTATTTAAGATTTTGCATGTGAGATCTCTGTGGAAAGAGGAGGAAAAACACGGCGATCTGGTTGAGGAGTTGGGGGTAAAATTGGAAGAAGGCAAAAACTGCGGTGGGGAGAGTGAAGGCTGCGATGTTTGCGATTATGATGATGATGATGATGATGATGAAAAAATTGAATTTGATAAAGAATCGTTCTCAAAATTGCTGCGGAAGGTGCCTCTGGAAGAAGCTAGATTTTATTCGCAGATGTCTTATTTGGGGAGTTTGGCTTATTCAATTTCACAAATTAAGGTATGATTGCTAATTTATTTTTTTTGCTTAGTTCTTATATTTTCTATTTGAATGAGATGATTATGTCAGGATGCAGAAGAAGTTTGATTTTCTCTTTTGAGTAAATCTCGATTCTTGAGGCTTTTAAGGGTTGTTGAATTTGATAGCTTTTGTGATTCCATAGTTCATTTTATTTCATGGCTAATGTTGTTTAATTGTGGGAATTTCTGAAAATATTGGGACTTTGTGTATCACTCCTATGATCTTGAAAATGATGTTGATGATGATTTAAATCTAAAGTAATTGTTTGAGCTCTTGATTAACGGTCAAGTTTTCTAGTGAATTTCTGCTGATTTGTTTCTGTGGGAAATGGTGTTGCAGCCAGGGCATCTGCTGAGACACCACGGATTACGCCTCGTGACTTCGTCTTTAGAGAAGAAAGAACAAGCGTTGAAGGTTGAGAGAGAGAAGGTTTCAGCTGAAGATGCAGAGAGAGAATCGAAAACTGCAGCCGAACCTCAAGATGCCAAATGCCATAAAACAGAGAAGGAAAAGGTTAGTGAGGCAAAGGCTGATGGAATAAGACCGTCTGCTGCTTATCAAATTGCAGCTTCTGCAGCTTCCTATTTGCATTCTCACACCAAAAGCATTCTTCGACTAAAATCATCCAAATCATCGTCCAATGATGAGATTTCGTCTGAAGAAGTGGAGGGAGGCTCAGGGAATGTTGATATCATGACTCAGGATGTGGCCTCGTTGATGGCAACCACAGATTCGGTGACTGCAGTTGTTGCTGCAAAGGAGGAAGTGAAGCAGGCTGTTGCAGATGATCTGAACTCGATTAAATCTTCACCGTGTGAGTGGTTTGTCTGTGATGATGATCAAATTGCGACGAGATTCTTTGTCATACAGGTAAAATGCATTCCTTAGTTTATGTTTTACCCACATTGTGATTTTTGACTACCTTGTCATATTTTTACTAAGTTGAATTCTATAAATCCGTTAATTTTTAGGGGTCAGAGTCGCTGGCTTCATGGCAAGCAAATCTATTGTTCGAGCCCGTTCAGTTTGAGGTAATCATCCATAAACTAATTACATTGCTAAATATTTCTCGTATTTATTTCAAGCCCGTTCAGTTTGTTGGCCTTCAAATGTATATTAGATGACTGAGGAAGTGCTTTATATAGGATTTAGTTATAAATTTATGATGAGTGTTGGTTGCTGTGTGTTCGATGGCATGCTCGAGAAAGTTTGATGACAGCAAATATTTAATGCATCTCGTCTCTTTAGGGTCTGGATGTTCTCGTGCACAGAGGTATATACGAGGCCGCAAAAGGGATTTACGAGCAAATGTTGCCTGAAATCCTTGAGCATCTCAAATCTCACGGTGAACGTGCCAGAATCCGTTTCACGGGGCACTCACTTGGTGGCAGTCTTTCATTACTCGTAAATCTCATGTTGCTGATAAGGAGTGTAGCGCCTCGTTCCTCTTTACTTCCAGTCATAACCTTCGGCTCACCATCAATCATGTGTGGAGGGGATCGCCTGCTGCAGAATCTTGGGTTGCCACGTGATCATGTCAAGTCGATCACGATGCATCGGGACATTGTACCGCGAGCTTTCTCATGTAACTATCCCAACCATGTTGCCGAATTTCTCAAGGCTGTAAATGGGAACTTCCGCAATCTTTCGTGCCTAAACAAACAGGTATAGTTTCTATACAACTCTTAACGAGGCGTTTACTTTGAATGATGTTTGATCGGCTAATCCTTCAAATACTTAATAGTAGTTATTTTCTGCTCGTTCTCCATCAACAGAAACTGTTGTACACCCCAATGGGAGATTTCTTGATTCTCCAGCCAGACAACAAGTTCTCTCCCGGCCACGACCTCCTTCCCTCGGGCAGTGGTCTCTATCTGCTGACCTGTCGAGAAGGAGATGCTGATAAGGCAGAGAAGCAGATCCAAGCCGCGCAGACTGTTTTTCTGAACTCACCACACCCTCTCGAGATCCTGAGCGACCGTTCCGCGTACGGTTCCGGCGGTTCCATCCAACGAGACCACGACATGAACTCCTACTACAAATCTGTTAGAAACGTTATCCAGCTTGAGCTCAAACGCATCAGGAAGGCCAGGAGAGAGCGACGTAGGAAGGTTTGGTGGCCGCTTGTTGCACCGGGCGGGATCAATGCCGGTATCATTGTGACTAGGCCGGGGTCGGGCAGCATGATCGGGCAAGGGCAGCTGAACTTTGCGGGCGTCATCCAGACGGGACGGGAATCATTAAAACGGTTTAGTCGGTTAGTTGCTTCTCAGCATATGCATTTGCTTGTGGTGTTCTTGTTTCCTGCAAGATTGCTGATACTGGGAGCCTTTAGTTTGATCAAATTCAATTGATCAAATTTAATCAATCAAAATTAGCAAACTGTTGCTGATAATTGTTCACAAGGGTTTGCAATAAATAGTGGTAGATGATTATTCTTTATTCATTTTGCCATGGAGGCAAGAATCTTGTTGTATTTCTTGGTTTGCAATGGAGAAATTGCAGACTAAGGCCAGAGAATTAAAATATAAAAAATCATTGATCATATATATTTATATATACGTATGTTTGATTGAACAAGTTTTATTCTGTTAATTTTATGTATCTTTATTTTGTGTATTTGCTCGAAATTTGATTAGGTTTTGTTGTGCGCATGAAGAGATCTTATGTTTCATATTTTCACCGAAGTTCGTGATAAAAAGGTCATAAGTTTAATAGTCTTTAAGCTTGAGATATTTTGAACAAACACAACCTGTCATTATCACTGTTTGCGTAATTGCAAATTACACGTTTTAGGTTTCATTGGCAGTATTTGCAAAATTAATTTTCACGTTTGAATTATGCATAAGTATGCATAGCAGAAACTGTTGTCCACCTAAATAAATTTTGACCATACAGATGTAAAACTGTTTCTTAACGACATCAACTTTGAATGGCATGAAAATGCTGTTGCAAATGTGCCAATATAACGTACAGAAATGTTTCTATTTGATACATTAATATTTCCAAAAACATTAAAATATCTACCTACCTGTCGGTAAATTTCAGCCATTTAATTTTTGGCAATGACAAAAATTAAATAAATGCTTCTCCCACTTTATGGGTAGCATGATATTCTGTTACATGTGTGATTGATAGTTTGATAGGTGTTGCAGATGTAGACCACCGACCGATTACTCTAATTTATTTTCTTGCATTCTTGATTTGGTCTTCTCGTTTTCTCTCAAGACTCTATAAATTACTCCCTTCCTCATCTAATAAGTTGACATTGTTTTGACTCTAGAATTTTAAAATGATACATTTATTTGGGAATAATATTTATTTTAAGATGTGATATTTTTTAAGAGACGGAGGATGAAGAGGATGAAGTATTCGATTAATGAAAGTAAGGATGAGAAAATTTTGAATAATCAAACTCCATTTCTAGGAACTAAGACCAAAGTGCACATATAGACATTATAAGTTTTTCCTTTTTTTTTTTTTTTGGAAATTATAGCACAAGTTGCAATACCCAAAAAAATTGCAAAAAGATAAAATTTATTCCACATTGATACTTAATTCGTACAAATATGATTTAACATATGTGCACGTGATATCTAATTTCGTTGGAAGTTGCAACCAAAATGTATCAGATTTGACGAGTTAAGATCTACATCATAATAGTGATTGAATTAATGGGTAATGAAATTGGATACAGTGCGAGAAAAACAATACTCAAAATGTAATTGGCCCATTCCAATTCCAAACCCCAAATCAAATTTTTCAAGAAGAATCAATCCGTTGAGTTGGGAGGGACCATTGCATGCCCAAGTTTGAAGAAGCCTTTTTTTGATTGATTCTCAACATGCCAAACAAGTCGCCTAGAAAGAACGTTTGTTTTGTATTCTTGTAGAGGAGTAGAGGGGACAAAATAAGGGTCCTCCTCCTATAAGTCTAAAATTCCTTGGTATTTATCCATCCAACAAGCCAAACAGATCCTTAATTCAATCGACAAATTTGTTGAACTCTTACTACCACTTTTGGATTGAGCCAAACAGTCACCTTGGACTTGGATGGTTTGCTGTCATACTTTGATTTTTATATCAAATTTCACGTTAACTTCAATTTTCTGTACGAAATGGTGTTTGATGTTTTTATTCAAATATATAGGAAGATTTTTTTATTTTGTAATCTTATTGATGCACAACTTTAGTGCATATTTCAATTTCATTTTGCTCAAATAAAATTTAAATTTTATTTAAGTTGTCGAGAAGAATCGAATTCAATTTTATTGCTCAAATAAAAAACTAGCTTAAGACTTGGTATTCATAAGAATATAAAAACTAGACGCGTTCCAAACAACCCATAAATCAACTAGACCTCACCCAAAAATGAAATGAACTACCAAAATATACTCAAAACCTCATAAAAGTACTAAGGTGGTGTATTGGATGGTTGAGTTTGAGGTATTTTTAAGAAGTTTAAAATTCATGGGTATTGGACTGATGGATTTCACACTCCTTACAAATCCTGAGGTATTGGAAGCAAAGAGTTTGACGTAATTCAAAATCCCTGCAAATCCTGGAGTATTCAATCCGTTGATTTTAAACTCCCTCAAACTCTCCCGGTATTCAACGTGATAAGGATTTCGACGTAATTCATAGGCAAAAATACACAGAGTGAACTCCGGCCTCTGGACATGGGAGTTCGACGTAATTCATATCCACGACCGCGGCTTAGCACAATCGCTAGCTTTGAGTAATTCCAGCGATCGTGAGCATGTCACGGTCGCTGGTTTTGAGATCAATCGGCGACCATGGCATGCTCGCGATCAAATTTGCATCAATCCATAAGCGGTCGCTGGCCAAAGAAGAAGAAAGATAGTTCTGATTTTACAGAAAGCCAACAATTTCGTAGAGAGAGACGAAGTGAGCGATAGCAAGCATGTGGTGACGACATAGCCGGTACCACAGCACCTGCACCGTGGCCTCGAACTTCGTCCGCGCATTGACCAAGGATACATGGGACGCTCTTGTAATCGGTGGTGGCCACAATGGGCTCACTGTCGCCGCTTACCTCGCCCGTTGTGGTCTCTCCGTCGCCGTCCTTGAGCGCCGCCACGTCATTGGTGGAGCCGCCGTCACCGAGGAACTCGTTCCTGGTTTCAAGTTTTCTCACTGCAGCTACCTCCAAAGCCTCCTCCGCCCCACCGGTCTCTCTCTCTCTCAACACACACACACTCTCACACGCTCATAATCTCTATCAATCCTTCTGATTCTGATTCTGATTCTGAGTTAATGTTTCTGACTTTTATCTTATATTGATTGATTAAATTGATTGTTGTTGTGACTTGTGAGAATAGGGAATTGGAGTTAGCGAGGCATGGATTGAAGATGTTGAAGAGGAATCCATCGTCGTTCACTCCTTGCGTAGATATACAGAAAGCCAGGCGCCAGCAGGCCAATGACCGCGCATAGCCCACGATTGCAGGGAGGCCGTCAGCGACCGATGAAGACACGCGATCGCGTGTGTGTGGATTTGAACTCTCCCGAACTTCTTAAAAATCCACCCCGAAATCCCCCAAACCCTACCCTCAACTCCCCTAAACTCCCCCAAAATCTCATTAAATTCAACTCCATGGAGTTCAATTCCATGGAGTTTAACTACATTAAAATCCACCATATTGGCAATCCAATACCCCCTAAATATGTTACTCCCTTTGTTCACTAAGCATGTCTCATACTTTTTGGGTACGAATACCAAGCATATAAGAAGATGGAAAGTGGATATCCATCAATTTTGAAGAGTGACCCATAATTCTCAACATTAATTTTCACTCTTCTTATAATAATAGTGCTGATTATTACAGACTTTGAAAGTGAAATTAAGAAAATTGAAAACTTATTCATCATACAGATTACCAGCCATTCCATTCTTATACATACATATAACATCATCAATTAAGGGGAATTATCCACACGTAACAAAGTGACAACTGCAACTTGGAAGATTTAACGATTCTTAAAGATCTATTTTTAATTAGACTGAATCGGACGTGTTGTGATAGAGGCGATGGGCCATGAAAATGATAGTAGCAATTATTGGGTGTGGAATTGAAGATGCAGGAGATCGATGTCCTTTGTTTTATAATTTTATCTTTTGTTTGTATAACAAATCTAATACTAATATTAGTCTAGGTGTCAAAGAAGATATTTATTGACTTTTTATTTTAAATTATAATTGTTGCAAATAATCCAACACTTGTATTAATTCGCAGTTGCAAGATGACTTTTAAAACGTTTTGAGTCCAATCCAAACTAATAGGATTGTATATAATCTAAATATTTAGACTATTAGTTTTTTGTTTGTATTGCTTGATTGCAATGTAGAATAATTAAAAGTTTATGTGAGCGTGTGCACCGTGTGTGTTTATGTATGAATATTTTTGAAATTTTGCATCATGTATTAGACAAGGATTAATAATCAACTCAAATTAGACATAATTAAGGAAAATTATTTATCAATCACTCCTAATCAAGCAAATCAAACACCACATTACAAAATATAGCCCTACTCAATTAAATGTACATAAAAACCAATTAATGTCCTACTACACTAGTCTACTCTATCAAAACATAGCATTGATATCATCATATGCATATCAACCACTTCTTCTACTGAATGCGCTAGTAAAAAATGTGGGCGATCTCGTGATTGATATAGATCATGAACCAACAAGACGTGGGCACGAGACGAGCATATATCAACAAAACGCTATATTTTGCAAAAACGATAAAATAAATTTATAAATAAAATGCCATAAAAAACATCTGATCTAACAATTCCTCAAACTAGAGAACGAAAATGTATTATTTTCAATGTTTAATCCTGAAATACATACTATACCTTGGGAGGGAGTGGAGGCAGACCTCGAGGAAATGATATAATGGACAGATTTTATGTTTGATGTTACATGTAAATACAGCCAACTGTATTGTTCTCAGTGAAATGGGTATTCAGCAGATTTATAGATCGAGTTTACCAGCTAAATACCACGAGTGCATGGCAAGGCTACCAAATGCAAAGATATTTGCAAGAGAAGATAATCCATGAATCATACCAAATTTTTTGTTCATGGCAGCAAGCTTCGGATTCTTCTTCGCAACTTCTTGGTTCTTTGTCCACCCAACTTCATCCCCAATGTTTACTTCTCTTTCTATCTTGTGCCTCTGTTTCATCATCTGCTTGCATCCAAGACGAAATCAGAGTTACATGCTGCTTGCTATACTAAAGGAATATATAAGATTGAATAATCCCTAGTGTTTTTCTATAAGTTGATCAAATCAATATAACTATAACTAAATGAATCAAAAAGTTCAACTTTCTTCCAAGAAAGCCGTGGAGCCAAGTAAAGAGAATTGCAAAAAACAAAAACCTCTACTTCATTCCCCTCGTGGCTACAAAGACACAACTAGATATACTAAATCACGTTTGAGGCCAAGAGTAAAAAAGAAACAATATAAACTTAAAACATAACCAAAACCAAAAATGCAAAAAGTCCAATCAAGTTCGGCAATTATCGCAGTGATGCAAACAGTGCAATGTTAGAAGCAACTTGTTTGTACCTCGATAGTCATGGGAGTAAAGATTACAAGATTGCTCATATTGAAAGCGAAGGCAGCAATCAGGAACCCAAGCTGGTATTTCTCAGTTGGCCCCGATGCTTTCCAAGGGTGCAAGTATCCAAAAGACCCTACTGCAACTGCACAGCACACTCCCACCATGGAAAAGTATGCTGGAAACATCTTGCTTTGCAAGTTCCCAAACTGATGCCTAGGCAGATTCCTTTGGAAAATATACAACCAAAATTGAGTTACAGGAATGTTTTCACATACATCAATCAGTATAACTCACTTTTTAAAATAATAACAACAAATAATACCACCAACAGCACCTCAATCTAATCATCAACCATCAAATTTGTTACATTTTTTTCATAAATATGAACAAACTGGGGTCCTAGACAGAATTCCTCAGATATAGAGCAAATACAGAGATGCATAATTAGTTATTTCCTAAGACAGAACGAGATAGTAATTGGATCATTAGACAAGCAGTCATTCAAATATGCCTTACAAATCTACCGCTACTATGAACAATTCTTAACAGACCGCAGCAGTGCATTAATTGAGAGTAAATCCTATAGCTACCTAACAAATTCAAACATATTGCTAAAAATAACATGAATAAACAATGATCAACCGATCATTTGACTCATTTCATAAAAAATATAAAAGAAAAAGGCAAAATAAAAAAGGAGATAATTACTTGAACATGATGATGCCGCCGATGAAGGTAACCCAGAGAGCGGCGCCCCAGGCGGTGGAGAAGCAGAGAAGGTGCGCCAATTTCAGAGAGGAGACGAGCAGCTGCGAATTCTGGCCGTCCGATTTAGATCCGAAGGTTTCCGGCGAGAAAACTACGCCCACCGCCAAAAACGCTACCGCCGTCAGAAATCTAGTCAGCCACGCCATGTTTCACCGGGTAACGGGTTCAGAATTCAGAAAAACACAAGTGTAATTAGCAGCTGCGCTAAATTGACCGTAAATTTAGGTGCAATTCCTGCATTCAACTACCTCCACTGCTTCTAGAAAGTTCAATTCAATAAGAAATTGGACTTGAATTGTCTGTATTACCCTTTCGGTCCTTCACAGTATTTGCGCTTATTTGACTATAATTCTATAGGATATTGTTATTTGGGCACACTTTACCACATAAATTAAAAATGGTAATATAAATTTTAAAAATAAAAATATACTTTAAGAATTATAAATTTTAAGGAGAAATGTGATTATTTTTAATTTTACAATCAATTTTTCTTTTTGTACGCATGTACCTAATCACCGTGTGTGTGACCGAATATCATTACCTAATTTTATAATATTGACATATTTAAGCTAAATTATAATTTGTTGTCAAAACTTTTAATCATATTTTTTATGCTCTGAACTTTTGAAATGTTAAAGAAATTCTGAGCTTTATAAAATTATCTAAATAAGACTCTTTTTACATTCCATACTAATTTACAAGTTTGATTATACCAATTTATATTGTAATATTAATTATTTGGACTATTCTTTAGTGATTTCATTCTCTCATAACTCCTAAACAATTTAGCCAGTAGGGATTTCGTTTTAATTTTGGTTCATTGAATTACATGATTTTGATTTTTGATTGATTTTTGTGTATTTTCAAGTTTTTAGGTTGTCTTTCAAAAGATTGTGTATTATTTTGAAAAAAAAAATGAGGATTGTGCCCAATAAAGTGGGTGCGATTTTGATGCAAAAACCCTTGCAAGTTTAATTATAATAGACTTGGTTATTATTACATAGTAAAAATAAATTTTAACCAATTTTGTATTTATAAGTATTTTGTGCTCCAATACAAAATTTTTGGATCCGTTCCTGGTGGGAGTGTTCCGTATATACTTCCTTCTCAAACTTATTTAAAGGAATGTTCTACTTCATTAATGTCATCCTCTCTGGTATTTTAATACAACTATGAATTTATAAAATACTAGATTTATCCGCGCTGTCTGATTGGATTTCAAATCTATATTTTTAGAGTTAATAAAGTATCATTTAGGTATTATCATGTCTGTATTACAATTAAATATTTCAAAGCAATAAAAATCATCTTTGCGAACCTTCTCACGTGTAATAATATATTTAGCGACACAAAAATTAAATTAACGTAACTATTACTATATTTTAGTCTAATAATTTAGTACAGACATCAACTTTGTCCATAAAAATTCCTCTCATTATTAATTCTTCAAACAGAATACGTGCATATAAGAGAACAAAATAAGGAAGCTAAATTAATAGAGATAGATTTGGGTGCAACTAGTTGCATACAATGCAACTGGTTTGACCCGACCCGGATTTGGATCCGCATGTTTTTTTTTTTTTTTTTTTTCTGACCTCACTTGTATAAATAATTGTTGTGCATAATGTTTACAAAAGTCGCTGGTAGCTTGGCGGTAGAATTCTCCGCATGGTAAAGAAGGTTGCGGGGTTCGACTGCTTCCCAGCACCACCTTATGGGAAAAGAAAAGGTCGTGGGTTCTACATTTCATAACACTATTTTTTTACTTTTCTATTTTCACTTTCCTTTTTTGTTTCTTTTTACTTTTCTCATTTTCGTTTTTTTTTTTCTTTTTCCTCAGTTTATTTTTCGGGTTTTCTAATTTATTTTATCCTTTTTTTATTTTCAATTTTCACTTTTGTTTTTTGTTTCTTTTTCTTTTTCCATTTTCTTTTTTTTTTCTTTTCCCTTATTTTTTTTTCTTTTTTAATTTATTTTATTAATTATTAAATTTTAAATGGGGATTTAATAAACCTTAAATAGGAACTAATAAATACTAATTGGGGAAATAAATCCTAAGGGGATTGATTATTATAAAAAGATTAATTAAAATTGATTAAAAAAAATATTTGTTCATAAGAAAAACGTATAAAATAAATAAGTAATTATTGTCATAATGAAAAATAATTATTGATACAAAGAAATGTAATGTTTCAATAATATTACTTTTCTTCATATCAATAATTACTTTTTGTTACGATAATATTATTTTACTAAATAACTAAAAGTACAAGTTGTCATGAATATAATAAAAGTAAACATTATCGTTAAGAAAAGTAATAGTTGTGAAACATTACATTTCATCATGTCAATGATTATTTTTTATCACGACAATAATTACTTAACCAAATTAATTAAAGTACAAGTTGTCATAAATTAAAGTATACATTATCGTTAAGAAAAGTATGTTAACCAAATAACAAAAGTACAAGTTGTCGTGAATAAAAGTAAACATTGTCGTTAAGAAAAATAATAGTTGTGAAACATTACATTTCATCTTGTCAATTGCTTACTTTTTATCATGATAATAATTACTTGACCAAATTAATAAAAATACAAGTTGCCGTAAATAAATGTGAACATTGTCGTTAAGAAAAGTAATAGTTGTAAAACATTACTTTTCTTCGTATAATTAGTTCCTTTTTTATGACGATAATATTTACTTGACCAAATAACTAAAAGCATAACTTATCGTAAATAAAAATAAACATTATCGTTAAGAAAAGTAATAGTTGTTGATGGTCCCGATACGAGTTCTGGTGTATTGGGGGGGGGGGGAATACACCAGATAGGAATTTTAAAAACAACCCCCTGAAAATTATCACAACCGAGTAAGAGGACTCAGCTGGAATCACAACTGAGTAGGAAAACTCATCGGTAAGAGTGGTGTTGTGCGGAATGTGGTGGATAAAAATTAACTCGTATAAAATAACTCACGCTCAGATGCAAGGTCGGTCAATAACCAAATCAGTTGAAAATGTAACGATGCAGTTTTGAGTGCTAGTTAGTTGGTCAGTTGGATATGCAATAAGTAACTGAACAGAAAAGACAAACACACAAAGGATTTACGTGGTTCGGAGAGAACTCCTACGTCCACGGGGAGTTGTGAGTCCACACAACTCAGTCCAAATTCTTTAGGACAGCTACCACAAAGCTTACGCGGGTTTTGCAACCGTTCTGATAAGTTTGCGGGTACTTATCAACCTTACAGATAAGTTTGCGGGTACTTATCAACCTTTCTACTCAATTTCGGGAAGAGCAGGATCCTAACAACCTTTTTAAGGGATGTGTATAAGGGTGGGTTTTCCAACTACTAGCTCGAACAAGGAAGTGAGCTAGGATCTAAGCTTGAACGAATGAAGACTCAAACTAAGATCAAAAACACCAAGACAGATTCTAACACTCTATGAACTCTCAACTGGTGATGTTCTTAGAGATTAATTGCAGTTTTGCTTATGTGCAGGATATCGTCTTTCTTTTGCTCTTTAGTCTCTTCTCGCACTTGTCTGTCTTCTGTCTTGATGAATGAATGAAGGCCTCTATTTATAGGCGGTGAGAATCAACTAGCCGTTGGAGGAGCCGTTGATCTCTGTTCTGTGAAAGCGATGGCTTGTCTCTCATCTCTGCAGATTTTTCCGATTCGGCAACTGTGAACTTCTGCTTTCCATCTGAGACAATCTTGTGTTGGGCCAAATGAGGTAATGACAGAACGTCAAACCTTCACGTGACTTCCTTTTTGAAATTCAAATTTCAACCTTTGTCTTTCAACATTGGTTGGTCGGTTGAGACATTCGATCTTCATCCGAGTGGTCTTCAGCTGATGTTCTATCTGATCGCTATCTTCATCTGACATTCTGTCTGAAGAGGAACAGTTGAACCCTCAGCTGCCTTGAACTTCATGTTGTCGATCTATCAGATTGAGTCCTGCAACTGATATTCCATCTGAACAGTTGGATTGAATGCTCAGTTGTCTTTCTCACATCTGATATTCTATATCAGAACAGTTGGCTTGAACGCTCAGTTGTCTTTCTTCACATCTGATGTTCTATCTGAGTAAAGTCATCTGTAGTTGTATCCGAGTAACGCCATGTTGCCGTCTTCAGCTGGAGACCTGTAAAGATAAAATCTCAACATTGCTCAAACAACGAACCTAAATACTAACATTAGGATATGACAACATCTACTCGGTTAGGGTCAGTTGGTTTTGGAATCAATTAAAACTTTACTTAGATTTCCCAACTGTGAAAGTAATTAATAACTCTTATTAATTTATAAATAAGTGAAAGTAATTAAGAAAAAAGAAAAGAAAGAAAGGACAATAAACTAAAAACAAAGAGCAAAAATAAAAAGTAAAAGGAAAAAAGAATAGGAAATGTAAAAAATAAGTAAGTAATAACTCTTACTAATTTATTACTAATAAGTAAAAATAATTAAGAAAAAATAAATAAGAAATAAAGGAAAAGAAAATAAAAAGAATCAAGAAAAGAAACAAGTAAGAAAGGAAATGAAAGAAAGGAAAAGAAAACAAAAACAATTAAGAAAAGGAACAAGGAAAGAAATTAAATAAGTAAAAAGAAATAAGTAAGAAAGAAAAAGAAAATAAATAAAATTAAGAAAAAAAAAACAAAAAGTAAAGGAAGGGAAAAAATCAAAACAAAATTGTGTTGAGAGGGAACTGAACGTGCACCCCTTAGTGGACAAACCCTACTACTGGGCTAACAAGCCCGTTATGTATTAAACGGTCTTAGTTTGACTTAAAAAAGAAAATCCTGAAGAGGATGCAGCAGCGGAATTCGAACACGGGTGAAGGAGGGAGCAAAGCTCTAAACCTTCGCCCCAAACTACTTCGTCACTATCCACACTATAAATATTCATACATCATATGTTATATAACAGTGCAAATCGGTTGCATAATGCAACTGGTTGCACCGAAGTTTTTGCGAAATTAATACTAGACAGATTGACATATTTAAACCTTGATAAGGTAGAAAAAAATATTGAATGAATGCATTGACGAAGAAGAAGTGTTTCCCAGTGGAAATTTTCGGCACTGCCGCCTGAACATTTTCTTTTGCTACTAAATGATCGTGGAGAGTAAATTTAAGGGACCCGGCTTCCGAATTTCAATTTATGGGTGTTAACTTCCAAACTAACTGGCCCATTGTGACGTGATTGAGTTATTATGTTAATGTCAACATGTTTTTTTGAAAATAACTTCCTACTTACACTAAATGACTAAAATGACCCAAATTTGGTGCAAAAAATAAACTGACAAAACTCTGTTTTTATATATTAAAATTTCAGGTCAAGAGATTGTAACATATAACGTTACGAGAGAGAAGCAAACAGTTCATGACAATCATTAGCATAGAACTACACCACAAAATTAACTTCTACGTCCATTCAATTTTACATGAAAATTTTCTCAAATCTCAACCTATCATAACATGCATGCTTAATTGCCCGAAATAATAAATAATCAAAATTTCATTGAAAATTAATAAATACTTATTGAAATTAATAGATTTTACTTTGAAATAGAAATTAAT